>CM062264.1:35819128-36419128 GCA_031216635.1 Dissostichus eleginoides | reverse complement strand
ACAGCTTCAATGATAAAAAAAAAATACATACGTTAAGACAAAAAACGGTAAATATTTTAGAGCTTTTTCATCAAATATGTTATGATGGATAAAAAGTAACAAATAGGAGAACAAAGAGTTCATTATTGTCCAAATAAACACTAAATTTTGCACCAGTCCGTTCTCAAATTAAATAAAGAGTTAAGATCTAATAGAGGGTCTTAACATGTTTCTCTTGAGTGATCGGTATGTTGTGTTAAATGTCTGTTCCCTTGTTTCTTGTCTAGAATATTTGTCCTTGTTGATGTTGCAAATGGTGCTACTGTGATGCAAGAAGAATGTCAGACTTGATCCGACAATAAAGTATTATCGTATCGTAAATGTAATCTGGATCCTAAAATGATTATGGCCTTTTTAAAGCTATTTTACTCTAATATGCAACGCAATTGTATTCAAACTACAGTATGTGTAACATTCTGCTGGATGCATTAAACTCTGTTAATCACATTTCATAAGCAGCAGAGTATGGGGTCGTTTCAGAGAGCTATGATACGCGGCTTCATCCAACTAATCTTCAATAACTAACAATACAACCCCTCACTGTATTCAAAGGACGCTATTCGCTCAGAGGACACTTGTTACTACTCTCCAAGAGTAGTCTGTCACGATCACTTGCTAAACTGTAAACGCAGGCACACAAAGACAACATGATGGGTTGAGAGCGGTACCTTATGAATGGTCTGCTTGTGACCCTCCCTCTTCCTCTCCTCCTCCTTTCGAGCCTGTACACCAGCCATGCGCCGATCCTCGTCCTGAAAGAGATAGCTTGTGCGATCAGAGTCGCTCCATTCATGAGTTTTGAATCATTCAGCAGAGGGGGGAGGATGGGAGAGACTCGAACACCGATCACAGGATTATCTGTCTGATTTTCACTCTCGGATCAACCGAAGCACAGCTGTTTGGGAAAGCCGAAACTCCCAGAATGCAATGCTGCCAACACAATCTGAGTGTGCCAGCCGAGAGCCAGGGGGGTGTTCAGCTGTCTGTGACGATGCCTCTGTCGGATCAATAGTGGCAAAATCATCAGGAGCTGGTGGGGACAGATTGAGATGCTGTGTGTCGCTACTGTAAACTCATTTTGGGAGAGCAACAGCTCATAATGGGGAAATGAGCAATTCAGCAGATGTTCTACTGTGGGATTGATCAATATCTTAATGATTGCAAATGGAGCAGTGTTTCAGCAATAAAAGGTCTCCTAATGGTCTATTAGGTTGATTATTTGGTTGTTAAGGTTTCAGTCAACTACAATATTTCCAGTTTATACAAAAACAAACATGTCAATCATATTTAAGTTCCAGAAATGTATAGATACGAGTTGTTTTTATTTAACTAATTCAAAATTATATATAAAGTCAAGGTTCAAGTAAACAAGTAAACTAAGTTGAAATGGGAGGGCAAAAAGCATAGCTCCTAAAAATAAAAAATAGCCCTCCTGTGAGTTTTTTTTATCGGAACAAGGCTTCATGATATCCTCCACAACAGCTACTGTATTTAAACACTACAAAACTGATTTTGACCATTTTTGCCAAGTCTGAAAGTCTCTAAAAAAAAAAGTGTATAACTTGGTGTTCGGGTCTGGGGAGACCCAGCAGCATTGTTTTGGGTGACTCTGGGTCAAATTTGGCCATCAGTCAGGCATAGATTTAATCTCTGATAATGTGATCTGATTCGCACTGAGAGCACGTGTTGTTGAAGGGTTCGAGGGGGGAATGTAGATCTTCAGTGGCTTCATCCCAGTCTGCCTCCAGCAACATCATGGCACAGTTTGAAAAGATCGAAACGTGTCCTAGGCTGACAGTGTCTACAACAAATCAAAACTCAAACAAGGTAGACTTCTTGAAGTGAAACCCCCTGCCTGTTTTTCAGATTTGACAGTTAAGGACAGAAGTGTGTTGGAGGGGTTTTTATTACACGATGGATTTTTGAAACTCGCCAAACCGGTTAAGGACCTTAAAAATCAAGTAAAAACATGAAAATAGTTGTAAAAGGAGTTACGAGTGTTCTAAAGAATCAGCAGTATGTGTTCTGGGGGCAAGGTGTGTGAAACTTACAGATTCCTCTTAAAGAGCAAGCTCAGACCTGGGTGCTCCCTGCTTGACAGCTTCTAAAAGCACGCTTGGGTTTCACCGCAGCACTTGGCTGGCATGCTGTACAAATACAATGACTTATGCTTGAGAATACTCATTGTATTGAGATTGCTTGGTTTATAATTATAGTTAAGTCACTGATGCATTTATGCCCTTTAATACGCGACCGGGAACATGATGAATGCTGCAAAAATGTCCGAAAACAAAGACGGGTTTTGCATCGTAAAGATTTACAGGAGCTTGCCCCATTGACCTTGAATAGGAGACCGCCTTTTGATTTGGACTGTAAAATCATAATGATGTTTTTTTTCAAAAATGGCGGCGCGTGCAGACTCAGCCCCCAGGAGGTGCGCCGGACTCTGTGCCAATATTCGTTGTGTCCAAACGGCGGTACTGCAACTTCTGTATCAGTCCGTGACGTCACCCGGCCCAAAACAACTTTTTCCCATTGACTAACATTGGGAAAGAGACATCTGTAAATTGGTGGATAATTTTTTTTTAACTAAATAAACTACCCAGTATGAACATTTGTATAGCCCTTATTAAAAACATTCGGTCCTTAAAGTTGTAAAATGCACTAAAAGCCGAATCTAGATTTATTTTCTCTCTCCATTCATTCTAGTGACCCGAGAGTGGGAGCTCGGGGGCGGGGCTTAAGGGGCGCATGCTCTGTGAGCACACATACGGGTTCTTCTGCTCTGACAGCAGGCATGATGGGTCATCTGTGACGTTTCGTTCTCTCAAAAGTTGGGCCATTTTGTCCTCATGCGCCAATGAGCAGCTCTCATAGGAAAGAACGAGACCCCACCTCCCACGCTGTATCCAGTTCTTATTATACATCCATGGCGCAGACGCAGTGGCTTGGCTCTCTCTTATTTATTGTGTCTATTTTTTACTGCAGTGAGAATTGCCAAAGAAATGTCGTTGTACTTTGTATGATGACAATAAAGATATATTCTATTCTATTCTATTCAAGACATGGTCACGTTAAAGATGTACAGTAACAGACTGTGACATTAAGGTTAGGGTCATTAGCTGAACATGTGATCGGATATATAATGCAATTACGGCTTATGAACAAATACAGCACAAGTATGGGTTCTGAGAGATTTATAGTGCAGCTATAAAATGGCAGTGGTGGAAGTTTTTAGTAGTATTTTATTGTATACTATAAAGTCCTGCATAAAAATTTTACTTTAGTAAAAGTCCAAAAGTATTGGCATTAAAATCGACTCAGGTACCTCAATTTAAAGTACCTGTTATGGGTTCATCACAGCGAGTAAAGGTGGAGCTCATTTGAATATTTTGGATATTGCTGTTGGGTGTTTTTACATTTGAATGTTTATCCATTAGCTTATGTATATGTTGTATTAGCTAAACATCTAAATCTGTTTAGTAACTAAAGCTGTCAGATACATTTAGTAGATTCAAAATTACATCAGCGTCTAAAATGTAGTGCAGTAAAAGTATCAAGTATCATAAAATAAAAATACTACAACAAATTGTGAAAAAGTGCAAAAGTAAATGTCCTTCCTTACATTTCACCATAGGTTGGTCATCATAACTCTACACCAGGGGTGTCAAACTCAAGGCCCGGGGGCCAAAACCGGCCCGCGACTTCATTTAATGAGGCCCCACAAGAGCTCTGAAAGAATATAATACGTTTATTATACGGTTACATGCCAATTTACAGAAGCACGTTGCCCATAAACTACATGTCCCACAATGCATCTCAAATATGATTTTTTTTTCAGAATTTGACTTTTTTTCAGAATTTGACTTTTCTTTCTTCAAAATTTCACTTTTTTTTACATTTTCAATTTTTTTCCAGAATTTGGCTTTTTAAAAAAAATCATTTTGTGACATTCTCACTGAAGAGACTTCCAATGATTTGCCCTAGACTTCTGCTTTCAGACGTAGTTAATTATGAAGTTATTACCCTATCCGATAATGATCCAATGCAGAGGCAATAATGTCATATAATACATACGTTTATATTAAATATTTACATATATATTTTCATAGTCTTTAAGTTACACCCGGCCCTTTGAGTGCAACCAAAATGCTGATGTGGCCCGTGATGAAATTGAGTTTGACACCCCTGCTCTACACCCTCTTTCCATTTCATCATGATTGATGATGCTGAATTTACATAATTAAAAGTGTGGCATGTCAAAAAAATGAATAGAGGATAAAGGAAAAATGGACAATAAACTCATTTTTAGAAAACCTCATTTTCAGATATAATTAGCCGAATTTGGCCAGTGGACTTTTGAACTTGTAAGCGCACACACACACACACACACACACACACACACACACACACACACACACACACACACACACACACACACACACACACACACACACACACACACACACACACACACACACACACACACACACACACACACACACACACACACACACACACACACACACACACACACACACACACACACACACACACACACACACACACACACACAGTTAGAGAGAGTATTCTTACTGTGATGCGCTTCATGTCCAGCTGTTTCAGATGAAGCACACAGCGCAGGACGGCCTGCTTGTACCATGTCTCCAGGGCTACAGGATTCCCATCCAGGGTGAGCTCAGAAAGGGAGCGCGACTCTCCGAGGCAGGCTAGCTGATCAACACTGGACAAAAACAAAAAACAATTATTTGAATGAGACCCAGAGTCAAAGATATACAAACACACAGAGATGGCAAAAGTACACACATCCTTTACTCAAATAGAAGTACAGATACTCGTGTTTAAAAATACTCTGGTAAAAGTAGAAGTACTGATGTTGAACTTGGTCGGCTCCCAGACCGTAGTCGAGGAAACAGGGGGATGACTCTCTGTTGTCTCCCAGGGCAGAAGCAACAAGCTTCAGGTTCAATAACCCACTTTACTGAAATGACTGGAGAGAGGCGAGCTCTTCTTAGGAGGCCGTTGCATTTATTTAGTTCTTCTGTTATACACAGTACTTGACAGACCTATATCTTCTGCTGCCTCGTTTCACTTCCAGAAACATACACACGCTCGCTCACTCTCGCTCTACCATACCCACACACACGCGCCACACCTCTCTCTCTCTCTCTTAAAAGGGATAGCGATCTCACTGCACGACACTAATATCATAACACTACCCCCACTCTGGATGGCAATTGCACACAATTATAATCCAGCACAGTAAATTACATGACCCTTGCCTAAAATGCATACCGATAAACATCCACATTTGCATTCAATCCATTTACAAGTGGGCGATAGAAAAAGGGTACAACATTTCAGTGCAGATATATAACAGTCTTTGTGTGCACATATCACTGTGGAGCATAGGAAACCCTGAAAAAGGCATTAATAGCTGAGCTCTAAAATAGCAGTCAGAAGGCATTCAAAACTTAAATTCTCCATTAAAATGACAAATTTAAATGGAAATATCAAAGACAGAAATATAACTTTAGTCCCATATCAACCGGTGTGTGTGTGTGTGTGTGTGTGTGTGTGTGTGTGTGTGTGTGTGTGTGTGTGTGTGTGTGTGTGATCTATTCACAGAGCCTGCCGAGGCTATAAATTACTTTGATTTGCTGTTTAAATAGGCCCCAGGGCCTGATGGCAGGTTAAGGCGGGCCTGCCAGTGTCCATTTATAAAAGAGTATTTTTATCTTTGAAAAACAAAGGAGTTGCTGGTCTACTGCCGCCTGTATTGTTTTGTTTGTGTGTGTTGAATTGGTGAATCCAAACTAACCAAAGTCACACAAAAACATGAAATAACTACCCCATCAAGACAGCAGTAGATAAACAACTCCTGTGGTCGGCCAGGTAAGATTACTTTTTTTTTGTGAATGGGGTCTGGTGGCTGTAACGAGATCATAGATGAGAGTTTCAGTTCACTCTTGATCAGGGCGGTCTGATGGCATGATAAAGCAGTTCAAATATTGTAAATAGTGTTTACTTCAACTGGTATTGATTTTGTTATTTGAGCATTTGAGACTTAAACTGGGGGGCGTGTCTACCTCCATCTATTGTAGCTAATTCACTTATGTTGGAGAAAATACAAGGTGTCTTCTATTATTCTGATGGGCATGATACTGTGTGTGACTTTGCACTGTGTGACCTCGCAGCTGCCTCTTCGTAAATAGGAGAAGGCAGGGCATAATTCACGTTGTTGACACCAACGAGAGCACACACACTTTGTCTCCTCTCCTCTTTGAGGGGCAAAGAGCAACACTGCCTTTCCAGAGATGTCCCGACGCCTTCCCGACACCTGATGACGCCAAACCGATTTACAACACTGTTTGGTACCTCCTGACTTTAGACTATATATGCTTGATGTTATTTCCTTCTCCCTTGAGCAGCATACCTCATGTGTGTGAGTTGAACCATATCCTTTGTATGTGACTTAACTCTGCTCCTTCTTGCAAGAATAAATTAGTACCTGACTATTGATTCTCATCCCGGTGTCGAGTGATATTTTCCTAACAACTTACTTCAGAAAAGTGCTTCACAAGACTCTATTTTAAGTAATCTGAACTATCCCTTAAGTCTAACAAGACAACCACCCCCCACTGTATCTGTGTTTGAATTCTTTAATCTACGCTTTATCAACCGAATGAAACACAACATGAAAAACTGGTAATTTAGCCGGCTCTCTGGCAGCCTGGCATTACACAGGGGGCAGTGAAGGGAAACATATTCACTACTCTGATTAAATCACCCCGTGGCAAAGGAAGACATGGAAAACCACAACCATGCCAAGTGACGCTGAGGAGACGGCTAATTTGTGATAATAGCGTTGATGAATCATACGCCTGGAACTACGTATGAACCCTCTGCACTGTACCTGAGCCGAGCCAGAGGAAAAAAAAGGTCAGACGAGAAACCCCTGATGAACTATTAAATAAAGAACTCTATGATCATTTCCCAATTCACTTCCCTAATTTGCAATATCTGAACCAGTCAGAGAACATACTTATTTGATTTTATTATTTATTTAATCGTTTATTTGGCAGGGACAATGCACGGTAATGAACACTTAAAACATTAAAATGTGTCAAGCGTAACAGTGCCAGATTTAGCTTTGAGCTAATTTCCATCCGCAGTCCCTCACATAAAAACATTTAAGAAATTTACATTTTACAAACATAGCAAAAACAAAATACATGATATGCAAAAAGTGCAAGAGAGCAAGAGCAGCATACACAAGTATTTATGACATGGTAATACAATACAGCAGCAACGACATGTAAAGTGCAAGAGAAGATAGAAGAGCTACCTAAAGTGCAATAGATGTTACTGTAGATGTTAGACTATAACACACACACAAACTTAGGTAATTGTTATGTTTTATTAATTCCCATGAGTGCTTTGAATAATTATATAATATTCTAATGCACCATAGGGATCTGTTTTTGAGAAATCCTGAAGGTGCATCTGATGCATTTATCATAATTGTTGCATTCATTATCGCGGTGACCAATGCCCTCTTGGGTATAATTACTTTTATAAAACCATTCAGTAATAGTTGCAGTAATAACAAGTCAACATCCGCTTGTCCCAAAGGTCCATAGAAAAAAAAATGTTTCTTTCTGACTTCTGTCTTACTCTGGATTCTTAAAGTATTTAATTTAAGCGGTTAAAGTCAGATTTAGATAAGGAAAAGAAACATGAGGATGTTGAGGATGTGGATTTTTGCTCCATCATCCTGTACTGGGCAACCTGACTGCACCAAGGGAGCTCTGTGCCACTACCTAGCAACAGAGCACAGCTGTTCTCCTATCAGCATTGGACCAATGCAAAACGTACACACAGCAGGTTTCTCAAATGCTACGGTGAGCATGCATTCAAAACAGTAATTGATATAAAGACGCATTTACCATAAGGTCATAATAGTATAACAACAATAAGGAGAAGAAGTGAACACATATAAATGACTACACACAATAAGAGCAGGGCTGGTTTGAGAGGTGTCAGGTCAGATGTATCACAGCACAAGGTGACTGTGGTCAGGGAGGCTAATAAAGACTGTCCTATCCTGAATCCCACGTACAGTACAGGCCCCTCCTCGAGGCAGCGTTATTTAGTGGGACCACTACGTTGCTTTAACAAGTTAACATCTCCAAAACACAGATATGGGCAACAGTGCGTAAAGCAGGCAAGAAAATACACCCCTCATTCATCCTACACGCACCTCTCACCTAGCGATGCTGCTATTTAATCCACTCAACCTTCAAATGTGTCATTAAATCTCAATGAAAGTGAGCTCCTCTCTCTTAGCCGGCTTTAAATAACTTTATTGGCACACCCATTTCTTAGATAATAGCAGGCTTATTCCTAACAATACAGAACATATCTAGGTTGGTGTTTTCTAGGTTACAGTAACTGCCACCCCAGTGTGTTTAGTGTGTGTGTTTGTGTGTGTCCTGCCTGCCTGCAGCGTGTTGGCCAGGCCCCCGCCTAGAGCCGAGGGAGTGGACATGGAAATGTCCGGACACCATCTGCGGGGAGGAGGGAGTTAAGCGGTACGAGAGCTTACCTGGTGATGATGTTGCAGCTGAGAAAGAGGCACTGCAAGCAGGGCAGGAGGTCCACCTCAGTCTAGAAAGAGAAAGAGTAAGAGGTGAAGAGAACAGAGAGAAATGGAGGGATGTGAAGAGGAGAGGATGTTCTGGAAGAGGGCACTGCATTTCGTCAGAGCTCTGTATCCTTCTCCATTCCCTCAGTCACCTTGCAGCTTTCAGCATCCACATCCACCCTGCGCATGCACACACACACATATACACACACACACACACAGCACGCTGCCTTGTCTGCACATGGAGAGGAGGGGCAGGAGAGAGAGGAGGAAAGGGGGGAGGGGAGGGTGAGTGGAGTGTGCGCTAATGCAGAGATCCCCTGCTGCAGAAGGCGAAATGCCACAAGAACACATATACATGCAGTCGCAAAGCTACTGTATCTCGTCACGCAAGAACAATAGCTTGGGTTGATTGAATGGAAAGTCTGGGATGAGGGCTGTTCCTTCATCAGGCAGCTGAGGCAATGCAGCATTAAGTAAGAGGATGGGGTAAAGAGACGCAGCTGGTGAGCAAACACAGGGATATAGCGATGCCACAATCACACTGACTGTAGCTAATGAGATGGTCTGTGTGTGTGTGTGTGTGCGTGCGTGCGTGCGTGCGTGCGTGCGTGCGTGCGTGCTCATGGGGACTTGGAGGTCCCCATGAGAGGAATCATTCATTTTAGGGTGAAGACTTGGTTAGGGTTAGGGTAAGGGTTAGGCATGTGTTGGTTATGGTTAAGGTTAGGATAAGTCTCCAGGAAATGCATGTAAGTCAATGTAATGTCCCCTGAAGTGATGTATACATGGTAGGTGTGTGTATATGTGTGTGTGTGTGTGTGTGTGTGTGTGTGTGTGTGTGTGGGTGGGTGTGTGTGTGTGTGTGTGTGGATGGCTAGTGTTGCTCATGCTGGAGGCAGAGAGGACACTCCCAGTCTGATTCAGCAGCATCAGAGTCCGCCCGTGATGCAGCCACCGCCTTCACAGCCTCCTCCAGAACTGTTGCCAGTCTCCATTCAAATCAGATCAGCCTATTAGCATTTCAGCTATGCTAGCTCCTCTGCAGAGAGTGGTTCCAACACTGCAGCAGACTCTCATCATGTAGAGAAACTCCTACCACCCCCGGCCGCACACCACACAGTATAAATATAGTACACAGTTACTCATCCTTGTTTCATCGATTCTAAGAGGCAAAATACTCACTAAAGTACAGTTTGCAACATCAGGAGCTATGCTAGAGACTGTTAAGAAGTGTTGTGATACATTGTTGATGCTTAGTCTATCTAATCTGGTAATAATATAATGAAATAATTGTAAATCTTTAGTGAACACTTTGTACACAGGATTGTCTAGTTTCATCTAAATCATATATGAGTTGTAGAACAAAGAATGGGGCACATACAACAGGATTCATCCAAACCAATAACCACAAGGAAACTCTCTTGGTGAGATTAAACAAATCAAAGAGCACTCGCTCAAACTTACCAGAAGTTCAAACTTAGTGATGCAGCTCTGTTAGATGTTTGATATCTTCGCATGAGAGCTGATAAAGAGCTATACTGACAAGTTGTTTCTTTAGAGCAAAAAGAACTAGCATGCCGTACAAAAATAATGACAGTAGACATTAGTCTGTTTGTCGAGGGCTTGTGACTAGTTTTTTTTTTTTAAATGCCGTCCAGCACTGTGCATTGTCCATAGAACTAAAATAAGTTAGCTCATCACAACCATCACAGTGTCAGATTTCTGGTCAATCTATTTCAATGCAGCAAAGCATTAGATCCATGGTATAGATTAATCTTAAAATGTGTACGAGGTGTTTTTTGTTTTTTGTTTTACTTTCATTGTTACGCTCTCATTCCTATTAAACTATTAAAAGCACACAATGACTGAAAAGAGCCATTACTTTGCAATATGACAGTGTTTTTTAATACAGGAAGTTGATGTTTGCCCAGTATTAAAAACACCATTAAAGTGGACCTATCATGCTATTTTTATGCAATAGCATAGGTCTCAGATATATACAAAAATATAAAAAACATGTCTATGAAGTGTTTTGCTCAAAATACCAAACAGATCACCCATTCTAGCCATGCCTCATATCCCTCTATTTCACTTCCTGTTTCAAAAGTGCTGATTTGGGGTATAAAGCTTTAAAAAAAAATGATAAAAATAAAAAAAGAGGAGGGGGCTGAGCTCATGCAGGACCCGGCAGCTACTGTCTAAACTAAATACTGCGGTGATGAAACGCCATATCATGGATTATCAAGGATTCTTTCTGAAACAGTATGGAGCTCAAAGGCTTTCTCTCTTGCCGGTTATACCACAAGGTGAGTTCCTTTTTATTTCCTGCTTCTTCACACATATGCTCTCCAGTATAGGTTAGCTCTGAGTGTTAGCGATGCTAATGTAAACACCGACCATATTACGTCCAAAACAGTCGGGCATTGTTTCTGATAGCAACTTTTCTGATAGGGCCGTGGGTGTAAAGCCAGCATACATTTCCGATATTACGTCATATCGGACGCAAATCTGGATCAGCTCCGTTGTAGCCCCGTAGAGATTTGGGTACGGAGGAAAAGAGAGAGGGTTTTATTTTCTGACGCTGCGTGAGTTCCCTGACACACCGGGGACACATATTTATGTATAAAAGACATCAAAAAGTGCATTTTGCATGATAGGTCCCATTTAAGCAATTTTTGTCCAGCTAAAATTATGATCTAGACACTTTTCTCAAAGGTTAAAAAGGCAGCAATCATTTGTCGAGTGGTTTGGAACCAACTCAAATCGGACGGTCATGTTGACCTGTTCTGTATGCTGAGTATGTATATAAATGTGCAAAGATGTTAGCCATTGGCTCTCGATAATCCAGGCTTATTGCTCCCTAGTGGTAAAAAAACTAATCCATTTGGCATTCATAAGAACAAGAAAAATGGTGACTCATATGGCAACATAATATTGGACATATTAAATTGAAATATATTTTTGTGTTATATTATATTGTCTAATACTTTACTGTGCAGCTCAGCAATACAGGAGTGTTTTCTTTCGATCTTTTAAAAACTGCAAATCATGCTATCCAGTGCTACATGTAGCTCCCTCTGACCCTCTCCCTGTATGGGTGCTGGTGGAGCAGCAGCCACTGCACGCTGTCTGACACTAAATATAGCAGTGCTGTCTCAGACACAATGATGTCATCACTGAGCTGATGTGCTGCACAAACATCACCCACCAATGTGATCTCCTGAACAAAAAAACCTGATTGATCCGAACCAATGGGCTGACAGCGTCGGATGTGAGGTTGGTTACATCTGTGTGTGTTGGTGTGTGTGTGTGTGTGTGTGCGCCTGCGGGTGTATATAAATGTGGCCGCGCCTTCACCTCTTTACCCCGGCTCCACCCTCCTCTCACTGACAGCTTGCGTGTCTTCATTCACTCACACTCTTCCTGAGCTCAGGCAGAGGCATTACTCCACAAACACACGACTACCTCTCATCACTGCTGCCTCTAGTGCATGAAAAACACAACACAAAGAGCATGAAAGCTTCCCAAATAAACACACACACGCACATGTAGATGCCAAGGTGTCTAAAACATTGTAGGTTGTTTTCTGGCTGCTCTTTGAATAGCACAGAGTTGATGTGTGGGCTTAGCCTGCACACGTCTGGCCTCAAGTATAGAGACTACAATCTGATGTTTGTTGTTCTGTTTTTGATTTAAAAAATGTTTTTACCTACAGTTTTTCTAAGCTCTTTGCCCTTAAAGGGGACCTATTATGCAAATGTTTAGGTTATTATTTGTATGTTGTTCCTCTACTGCTTTTTGAACATTAAAGCATGGAGACATGTCACAGTAGTCTACTGGGACATGTCTCCATGCTTTAATGTTCAAAAAGCTCTTTATTTTTCTCATACTGCCTGTGCTGCAGCATCTCGTTTCACCCTCTGTCTGAAACCAGAGCCCAGTCTGCTCTGATTGGTTAGCCAAGGCTCTGTTGTGATTGGTCAGCCACTCAGAGATGTCCCGCCTCTTAGCCTATTACTTACAATGTGTTGGAGCACTAGCCAATAGAAGCACAAGTGGTACATAGTGATGCCACTATGTTCAGGAAGTAAACAAAGGATTCCAATGGAGGCGTTTCAAGCGGGGGAAGTGTGTGAGAGACAAATGTTAGCCTCTGCAGACCATTTAAAACCTATATGACACACTACAATGTTTTTCCTTTGAGGCAGCATGTTGATTTCTTTCATTATGCTTCTATTTCCAAAAGAAAAAACAAACATACGTAATGTTAGCAAAGGGAATATTATGTATTTAGGAGATTTAATGATAAAGAGAGATGAAGTTATGACCCCATTACCCAGACACACACACACAGATTAGATCTAATCCACTAATCTACAGCAGCACAGTCAATGATGCTTGACTCACTACTGGTCCCACACGAAGAAAAGCCGATGGGGAATAAAAAGGTTTGGTAATCCATTCAACTGGTCTGCCTCTGGGTGATGCCTTTTTGCTTTGTTTGTGTTTGTCCTTCTGCCAAAAATGTGAAATGCATCAGTTACTGACTGCCTCGGGGTTTCTCATTTGAAAGTCCCACCTGAGAGCAAACAGCCAACATTTTATGAAAACACTTTACGTTAAATCCTCGCTGTCTTATACAGATCTGTCTCCGACTAGTACGCATATTACTTTATCTACAATTCATTTTGTTGAGTTAATTTAGGCCTTGTTACTAATTCACCAGCACTTACTATGGTATGATCTTGCTTGAAGTGAATATATCTGCACTTTCCTTGTTGTTCAGTGTTTGATTCTTTACAGTTTTTGCACTTATTGTACGTCACTTTGGATAAAAGCGTCAGCTATAAAAATGATATGTAAAAATGATATGTAATGTTGATTTAACCGAGAAATCTGGGGTGTTTCTCAATGTCTAGGACACTTCCTTGGTAAGACATGTACCTCCGAGTCAGGCCCTTAAGAAGCGAGGCAAGAATCCTGCCTAGCATCGGAAAACGAAGAATTGTGGAACAGGCTAACAGGTGTGCAGGTGTGCGTCATATGCGAGGCCCCGCCTTAAATGGAGCGCGATTTCCGCCAAAGATTTGGGAAATTGGTCCGTGCGCAAAGCATTGTGGGGATTTTAAGACCGCGGAGGATACACATGTGCAGCCTCGAAATTTCCCGCAACGAAGGACGCCGGCCTCGGTAGAATTCCAAGTATCCTGGACATTGGAACAGTCCTTCGGCGGGACTCGATGACGTAGCATCCTCCAGGTTACAAAAATGACATGTTATTGATGCATGCGTACAAAATGACCTGAATACTAAGTGTATTGATCTGTCTAAATGTGGAAATGCAGTATGTTGTTTTTGTAATATATATTGCTTATATGATCTGCGTAGGTTGACTGAGAATAAGAAAATAAGCAAGTCTTCAATGTACTTATTATAAATCACACGCAGCTGGTTTTTTAGTCCATAATTCACATTCCCCCCTGCCTTGAATTGGAGGGAAAACCTAGACACCTGGAGGATGCTTATTTACTTTGTGCCCGATGCATGCCCTTTGGCAGCAAACGGCTCTAATGACAGAGACTGGATAATCTGCTGAGGGGTTGCATGTTTCCTCTCCCTGTGCACCAAATAAAACATAACATCCGATAATTAGGGCTGGATGTGGTTATGATCTGAACTTGCAGAGGACGGGGAGAGGTTTCACACGACAAAATGTTGGATTCCATTCCTGTTTTCTACATACAAATGAAGGGGCCTGTTTTGGCATGCGCTGTTCTGTTT
Source organism: Dissostichus eleginoides (assembly GCA_031216635.1). Classification (NCBI taxonomy): domain Eukaryota; kingdom Metazoa; phylum Chordata; class Actinopteri; order Perciformes; family Nototheniidae; genus Dissostichus; species Dissostichus eleginoides. Next base: position 36,404,637 of record CM062264.1, on the reverse strand, counting down.
ATCAGATTAAAACTTTAGAAACCAAGAGGAGTGAATTTAAAAGTTAAGGATATCCAGTTTCTCTTTCACCGCGCCACAAAGTCGGAGGGAGGTTGTGGGTAATGAGTCTCCCTAGGTAACACCATCGAGACACATTTCTTCAAAGATAACGTCTGTGTTTGTTATTTTGTGACAGTAAACTGCAACATGTGATCCCATGAGAGAGGAAACCAAACAGACACGGTCCAAAATAATGACATAAAGATGAAATATGAAGCATGCTACTTGTTATTCATCCTTACTTTATCCAAGGAATTGTTCTCAGGGTGATTGTTCAAGTTTGATTGTTCATAAAAATGCAGAGAGCGATATATTTGATGTACCTTTGGCAGCGTGCACATTGTTAAAGTAGTAGCTTAATGTTTCTTCTAGCTTTTGCATCAATTCTATGGTGCAACTATCTTATTTACTACCTTTTGGCATATATTTTAAAATATTTTTCAAAAGATTCGGTCTCCTACCATCTCTCTATAATGACCATCAGCAACAAAAGTCTTTACAATAAGAAAATGTTATCTTTTTAGTGAGCGTGCAGTTGGTGAATACAATGCTTTAAATAGTTATTGTGAAAGAGGCGCCTCACCACAGCGGAGATGCGGTTGTGTCGCAGGTTGAGTTCAGTGAGACGTTGCAGACCCTGCAGGTTCTCCACTCTGCAGACGCTGTTTCCTGCCAGGTTCAACACTCGCAGCTCGCTCAGATGAGACACGCTTTCTATCCTGCAGATCTGTGTGAGAGCACAGAAACAAAGCACGACATAAAGAAATGCAAAGGGGAACATTTAGAGAGGCTCAGAGGGAGGAACAACTAGCAGTAAATTACAGAGTGTATAACCTTCAAATAGGTTCACATATATTTAGAATACCTAAGCCTGCACACAGCTAATTGTTTTAGGGGTGCAAGAACATGCTACATTTTCTTCGCAGTGCCTGAGGCTACTGTTTCTGCTAATTGACAACACTCGCCTCATTTACCTCAGCGAGTTTCACGGCAAAAAAAATCCTTTGTGAACATTTTGAAGGACCGTGGCTCCTGTTCGACCTCCCAAATCATAACAACAAACAAGTAGCTGAGAGTCAGTCAATAGTGAAATGAAGCATAGCTCCCCTCCTCTCTCAGAGACTAATTAGGGGCCCCTCCTGTCATAATAACACTTGAGATACTTCACATGAATTCCTAGAGGTTGCTACCCTGAGAATGATGTGTGCACACTGCAGATGTGAGTATATAAGGTAAGGTTTAAGGCGCATCAAGTGTTCAAAGATTCTGTCAAAATTCAAAGCCCAAAGATTAGTTGAAATGTTTAATTCAGTAGGTCAATTGGGACAGAAAGTTGGCAAATAATAGAAAGTAGTTGAGTTAAATGGACAAAGATTTGAACTGATCAATTGTATTTTATTTTTACCTCAGCACATTTGTTCCGACAAGAGAAGTCTTTAAAAATAGGAGGTTCTGTAAAATGTTCTGGGGCCTCATTTATAACGCCTTGCGTAGGATTCACGTGGGAAGGTTGCTTACGTAATACAAAGCAAAAAAATAGGTACAGACATTTTACGACATTTTACGATTCACAAAACATTGCGTTCCGGCGAGGGAAGTGCGTACGGCACTTCCTACGCCTGTTTCCCTTTATAAATCACAATCGACTCGAAATGTGGCGCAGCATTTGCGGGCTTCACGTAACGCCCATATTTGCCTATAAATAGTCAAAGAAACGCCCATTCATTCATTCATTTTGACTGACTGCATGAAGAAGATCGCAGGAAATGACGACAGAACAACTAAAAAAGACATCTCAAACCGTGTCAGATTTTGGTTATTTTGGGGAGGTCGAGATAAATCATATTGTTTGGTAGATGCAGTTTGAACCAGAGTAGCAGCATGGAGGTCGGATCGTCACCAAAATAAATAAATAAGTGGTCCGAAAAAGGTTAATGACAAAAAAAATACACATAACCTTCCTCAGGCAGTGTGTTTGTACCGGGGACAGGAGACCCCCCCTTGATGAGAAACTGTAAGAAATGATCGGGGAATCCCTCCGGAGTGGAGTCATGACGACTGGATCTGAATTATTTTGTTGTATTTGGTGGTTTGTGTTCCAGCTTTCGATCAGCAACTATATATCCATAATCCACCAGTTAAAGGAAATACAACTAATGTGTTGTGTTATATTAGCTGTACAATTCACCACCTATGGTGTTCTTAGTTTCCATACCTCCTGTGTTTTACGAGCGACTTATCAAGTCTTGGCAAACGGCATAAAACACGATTAAACGTGATAGTATATAAAACCATGCTCGTATCTACAACCTATAGAAATGCAAAACGGCGTCAGTTTAGACGTAATTCTGTCCTCCTGCTTACCGCATCATTTATGAGAAAACATTTCATAACATTAACACAACATATTCGAGGTGGTTTAAAATAACATATCCGTATTTATTTATTTCTCCAAGTTATGTTTTTGAGTGCACTGAGGAGTCTCAAACAGGCGTTTGTTTAATCATTTTAAGATTGGCATTAATCAATGTTTGAAAATGAATTCTTCATATATGATAAATGAGAGGTAACATTTTATTTATGGTATTATTTCCACATATTTCTCTCCATTCTTCCTTCTGCCAACGGTGTCGCAGTTTCTCGTCTCTCCCGTTTTTGTGCTTAGTGCGTACGCATGGGTCAGAGTTTGCGTGGAGGACCGCACATTTTCCCGTCAAGTTAGTATTTTATAAATCGCAAAGAAACTGGCGTACGCCATTTTTTGAGCATATATCCCTTCATAAATGAGGCCCCAGGGCTTTAGATTACTTAGAACAGCACTCGTTATATGTGTACAATCTAACAAGATGACAGTAAATACAAATACAAAAACCTACAGTAAACCGCTGTTACATGTGGTGTTATATGTGCTCACTTTCTGGTATACATGACTTTAACCCTTAGATGCATAAGTGGGTCTTTTTGGACCTGGTGAGGTGGTTTTCTTGAAGTATCTTTGTAATTACATTTTTTTATCATTTCATATTACAGCTATTCCTCAAAAAACATGTTTTGGATATCATGCCATTCAAATTTTAAATTTAAATGTTATACATTTTAAGAAATTGTAGTTTTTGTATTACTACCCCAAGCTTCCATAAGTGGGTAAAAAATGACCCGCATGCATTTTCTATGGGATCCTATGGGAACCTTTGATTCTTATCACCTGTTGCTGTCAGGAATACATTCACTGTAGGACACACAGACTACATGACAAGTGACACCTCTCAGGAAGATTATTTTACACAGCAAGATCTGATACCTGTCAGTCTAATAATAATACTAATAATAATAATAATAATAATAATACATATATTTGTATAGGGCTTTTCAAGGACTCAAAATCGCTTTACAATATAAGGGAAGGTTAGGGTGGGGGGTATAGGACTATCAAACTTGATCAACCGGCATGGATTGATGGGGGGTGGGCTATGAGTAGACAAGAGGAGAGGAGATGAGTTTTGAAAAGGGACTGGAATACTGTGAGGGTCTCAGAATAGCGGAGATCTTTGCATCAATATGTTCAAAACGTTTTTTTTCAAAATGTAAAAGAAATGTCTAAAATTATAAATAGTGAAAAATTAAATATCAAATATTTCTAGTGTGAACCAAAACATAATACTAAATATTATACAAGTGATTTTTCTTAACCAATATGAAAAAAAATGACATAAAAACACATATTATTCTAATACGGGTCCTTTTTGACCCACTTATGGAAGAGTGTAGGGTCCAGTCACTCGTGCATCTAAGGGTTAAGAATCCTCTCTAACCCTGTTATACTGTCTTTGTTTTATACACCCTGTAGGGCTTTCTCCACTGTCCTCTGAATATTAGAGTCAAACTGCTGGAGTGGAAAACATCAGCGCGTAACTACAGATCGGTTATCCAACATCGCCAGGTCGCTCTAACCCCAGCGCTGTGTGACTGAGGCCAAGAGTGGGCTGGATGCACACTCCCAAAGAGAATATCTGCCTCTCTGAGTGCTTCCAGAAAACTGGAAATGAAAAGACATCCTGTTACAGAAAGAAAGGTTAGAAAGGAGGTGTGGGGGGGGGGGGGGGGGTGATGTGTGAGCCTCCCTGCTGGAGGATGGGAGGAAGAGAGGATGACAGTGATGTAGTGCTTGTGGTCGACGCAAAAGGTAAGAGGACAAGCAGCTGGTGTTATAAAGTAAATAGTGACTAAACAACATCTTGAACATTATTTTGTATGTATTCAGCCAATATACTCTCACTGAATTTACTTAAATCAACATTTTCTATTGTCATTGTGACACAATTTACATTACATTTGGGTGGTCAGGTATCTGGTGAGTTTGGAAAAAGTTGAATACAGTTTTTGAACAGTTTTTTAAATGCATAAACCAGGAGATTTTAAGGTCAGGAGGTGAAAATAATAGGTTTATCATCTGCTCCTCAATAGGCTTCTGCCAACAAATGGCTACTTCTGAAAGCAATGGACTCTCATTACAGGCAAGAAAAGTACGAAAACAAATCTCTTTACTAATATGCTCATTTAATTTTAAAGGTCCCATGTCATGCTTTTCCGGTTATTACCCGTCCCCTTGTGTGTTATGAAGGTTTGTCTGCATGTAAACGGTCTGCAAAGTCACAAACCCTCAAAGTACAGCCTGTAGCGAGTAAAACTCTAACACAGAAAAGACCTGTCTATGCTGCCCCAGAACGCCTCGTTGGACATTTCTCTTTTTCTTCCTGGGTACAGTGACGTGACCATACCCAAATGGACCCATTGGACCAATCCGTGGAGCTCCTCACACACACACGAGATATCTCGCTGTCTCGCAGACCCCACGCAGCAACCAGGAAACGACACCAGTAATCCAGCTCACACTGTCCGCTCCTCACAGCAGCGAGCCCCGCAACGTCCCGCCAACACGGCACCCAGACCCCACGCAGCATTCTCATCTGTTTGTCCTTACTGGTGTCATTTTCTGGTTGCTAATGCCATGGTAACACATAATCACTGATGTTCCGCTGTAACGGTGGTGGACTCATCAGAACAGAGTGGGCGAGCTGACCAATCAGAGCACAGTGGGCTCACAGGGAGGGGGGGGGGCAGGAGCTCCAACAAGCCGTTTAGGACAGAGTGAATACACATACTATACAGAGATGCTGTATGAGAACCAATGTGAGTTTGGAAAATTGCACAATATAAATCTATTCTAGTAGACCTCAACAATGGAAATATGATCAGTAGAAATGGCCATGTCATGGGACCTTTAATATTATAAGAACTATTTAAATTAACTGTAGTAAGGAAACACTTCGAGTGGACAGAACCTGAGGCAACAAAGCATTTTCTTTTTCAGGAAAAGGAACACAACAGTAATTGGGACGCCTGCTTATGCAAAGTGCAGCCAACATCAGAGAGGGGGGGAGGGCTACACCGGGTCTCTGAGGAGGGGTGTAGGCGGCATGCTGGCAAAACACTGATCTGACCGAGGGAAGCGTCACTTTTCCAGGAGCTTCTGAAATCCCCATTAGTGTTCCTTACATCATCTCATTTCCCAGGCTTTTTAATATCAGCGAGCCAGGCTGAACAAAAAGGCAATAATAATAGTTGTTGTTTTTTTCTCAGACTCAACATAGAAACATTGTGCCTGTTGAATAAATTATACTAGGATCACTGAGGGAATGGATGTGGGAGTATTATTACCTTGACAAGAGCTTGATGCTTTTCAATCCACTGTTGGCAACTAAATAAACACTGAAGTTAAGTCCATAAAACTGAGGTAGGTCGACTGATTATTATTCCATTTCTCATCAGATTTCTGACATCAGAAAGATGTTAGAATATCAAAAAGTGAAGGAATTACATATTTTGTTTATAAAACAGTTCATGGCACTCAATTTGCAAAATATAGCTGGATTTCTTTAGAAGATTTTTTAAATAATGTGGAAAACATGGCTACAACGTCCGCCCTGATAACTTTATAGGCCTATAAATATTAAAATGACGTAGATTCTCATGCCTGGACTCCTGCTGTCATATCTGTTTGACTCTAGCATCTCACACAGAAAACCTCTCTTTTGTGCGGAGGAGGTGAAAAAGGCCGTCTGCTTGTGATGAACTTTGCAGCTGTTGATCATGATCTACAGTTAGAGTATCTGCAGCTAAATGACTAAGACTAAACACACTCGTGATGAAGGTGGGAGGAAAGTGAGGGGACAGTACCTGATTGTCATGTAAATCCAGGATGTTCAGTTTGGAGAGGCTTTCCAGGCAGCAGATCTTATGGATTCTGTGATAAAAAAAATTGAGAATATGACATTAAATGTACAATACAATATTTGTGAAAATGTAAACGATCAATACCACAGTCAAAGTACAAAGTACATACAGTATACTCAAGTAATTGACTATTTAAACATACTTGTACTTTACTTAAAGGTAGGGTAGGTAAGAAAGGAGAAACCAGCTCGAGTGTGCTAGAATTTGAAACTACGCAGCCGAAAAAAATCTGCCCCTTCCTTCAGACTTCCTTACAGAGCCCCTCCTCCAACACACACGGACGCGCACATGACCAATGAGGGCACGAGATAAGTTTGTGCACGAGATGGAAGGCTGACAGGCAGGTAGGCCATCCAGTTATTTTAGCCGGGCCGGCTCAGATGATTGGTCGTGCTTTTTACAGCGCCATGGCTTCCACAGATGAAATGTTTGTATGTATTTATTGTCAAAGCATTTAATGTATTCATTGCTATCGGGATGTTAAGAGCATTCCATGGAATATAACAAAAAGTGTTTCTGAAGTGAATTACCTACCCCACCTTTAAGTAATTCAATTTAATGCTAAATATATACATGTTTAATAAAAGGGATTTTAAATGCAACTCTTACAAATAACATTAATCAGTAAAATAATGTGACATGTATATGTTGATGATACTGAATAATAGTATTTTAATTGCAAAGTACTACAATATTTTAAAGTTATAATGTGAAAAAAGCCATTGGGCATACTGTGATTATACTTTTGTACTTCTACTCAAGTAACATTTTAAGTTCAGGACTTTTACTTGTTATTAAGTATTTTAAGATCATAGTATTTCTACATTTAGGTAAAACATTTGAGTACTTCTTCCACCTCTGAAAACCCTTTTTGCCCATTCTGAAAAGTACCTGGTGCATAGTAATAAATGGGAGTGTGTGTCTTTGTGAGTGTCTATTGGACAGGTCATAATGAGGACAGCTAACCAACCAACAAACGCATTAAAAGGTCACTTTCCCAGAGGAAACCGGACATACAGTAGTGTACAGTAACTTAATGTCCATGTGAGTTTATATCCGACTACCTGTAAGCATAAACGGCTAGAGTCTCTTGAAAAAGGCCAATGGAAAGCCTAATCAGTTGTATTCTTTACTCCAAATACGGCCCGGGAAGGCAGTTTAAAAAGAGAAATGTCATGATTTACAGAAAGTGAAACAGATGCCAGAGAAGGTCAGTAAGATCTTAATGTCATTTACGGTGATTTATGACTTTAATATTCCTTCTGTTGACCTTCTGGAATAGAGATTACTAACAATATGAATGGTTTTCAAATTGATCAGGGGACCTGCTGGGAAATGGATGTATAGAATTACATATAAGTAACATTTACACATGTCGAATGAAACCATAAATCTCAAAATGTTTTATAAAAGAACGGCACACACCCATCACATACTTTTCAAAATGTTGGCTTGTAACCACAAATGCAGTGCATCATTTATCTGTTTAGTAGAGCTGTACCCGAATATCCGAATATTCGTTCGTTGGAGTACTATTCGGGTTTCAATTTCGTTATTCTGCCAAATTGAATTTATTGAAAACTCCAATATCAACGTAAGAGCTTGTGCCTCTTCGGGGGGTGCTAACACTTAACCATAAACGTTATCGTTTACTTTCTCCGTCTTTATATGTAGATATAACTTTTTCTCCGTTAATCTCCGTCACGTTGTTTCCATAGCAACAACAACTTCCTGTCAACAGCGCTAACTCTCCTTCAAAATAAAAGCATGTCCATACAAAATAGGAAGCCAAGCCAAATTACACTTCAGACATATACAACTGCAACGAAAGTAACAAACACAATATCCTTTTCAATTTCAAAGAACACAAATTGGGTTATATACATTAACAAATAACTATAAAACAACAACACTGTAGAATAACAAAATGAATGCCGTGAATAAACCGAAATACACGTGTTGAAGCGGTTCGCTGCTGATTACTACCCCCCCCCCCCCACCCAAATATTCGAATATTCGCTGCTGATTATTACCGAATATCCGGAGCCCGAAAAATGGTATTCGGGACAGCCCTACTGTTTAGCAGAGGCAATTCAAAATAAATACGTTCAAATGTGTGTATTTGTTTGCTTATGAATCCACTGATGACCACCGACCTGTTCTTCCCCAGCATGAGGATCCTGAGAGAGCTTAGAGATTCGATGCCAGTCATCTCAGAGACGTGATTGTCGTACAGGTTCAGGAAAACCAGCTGCTGCAGATGTGACAGATGCAGGATCTTTGTGATTAGATTGTGCTGCAGGTTGAGAAGCTGGAGTTCATCCATACTGCCCAGCTGGGGGCATTCCTCCAGACAGCGCCTGGAAATTACAAGAACATTACGCAAGATTTAGGGTTTACATGGTTGACTACAATTCAGGACTTTATTTTTCAGGCCATTCCAACTGAATTTAACCTTCAAGCTATGATTTTTACTGATGCAAATTACTTTGTTCTGCTTGGTCACCAGGGAAGGAGCTCTTATACGGGACTGCTGCTCCCTGGTGGCAAACTTGAGCTCTTACCACTTTATGTTAAATCCTTAATTATTCTCCTGCAAATACTGTGTGTGACTGAGTTCATAAAGAAAACCAAACTAAATGGCATTGATAGGAAGGAATAATTTGAACAAAATTGTGAGTAAAGATTCATATAACTAAATCAAATGTCCAGTTTACAGTGACAGGTAAACCAACATACATATAAATATCATTTAGAAAAAACCAAAGGTACCTGTCCATGTCGATTCGTTGAAAATGGGAAACAAAGCTGTCACCAGGTAATTGAGTGAAGGCATTACCAGGAACTGCATTATATCCTCCAGAACCACCTATACATTATACACTGAGGTCAGGATACACAAAAATAAGCTATATACTATATGTGTATGGTACAAACTCTAAATGGCTCTAATATTGTCGTATTTACCTGCAGGCTTGGCAAGGTTTAAGGCATTACGGTAGAAAGTGGCCCCTGCAGACTTGGTTGGCCTCCTAGACTTTCCTCTTGCATCTTGTGAGGAATGTGAAACTGCATCCAAACCACTTTGAGCACCACAGGCTAATGGCACTAGATTATGTAGAGGGGAGTCTGTACAGTCGCTGGCAAATGTTGGCACTGGAGGAGTGTGGACAAGTCTTCTGGAAGAATGCAACCTTCTCTCTACAGAGGGATGGTGAAACAATAGTGCAAACGGTCAATAAGATAGTAGTTAGTATGCTATAGGATTTTTCAGAATAAATCGATGTTATTGTCCTACATCTACAATTTTGTTCAATCAAACTAGAGGTATTTATTTCTGAAGATATAAAAGACAGGAAACTGGGTCAAGCTTACCTTGGAAAAAATGATTCATTGTTTGGCCGTGATTCATGTTCGTCTCTTTTACAAGATCTTGAGATTCAGTCTGTAAAGCAACAAACATAACACATTGTAAAGCTTGCATCAGAAGGTTTACGACTCGACGCTATGAATCATATAGCTCGTCCTTCAGTGTGTTCTTTGTCCTGCCTCACCATCCTCTGGGCTCTCTCGGTTGCTTTGGCAGCAGTGATGTGCAACTTGCAGCTGTTGACCTGCAAACAATAGCGGGAGATTCAATACAAGTACTAATACCACTGTGAAAATGCTTTGTTTGACGTGAAAGCCAGGCATTAAAAAACAAATACTAGTACAAGTACAATCAGCAGAAATAACTAATGGTATAAAAAGTAAAAGTACCAATTTGTCAGTAATATAATTTGAACTGAAAACTGTAATATGAAAAGTAACTAAAGCTGTCAAACAAGAACTACACTTGTACCTTGTGTGGTGTATACAGTTGCATACAATGAAAATACTCAAGTAAATTACAAGTTATTTATGTTTGAGTGCAGGACTTGAGTAAAAGTGCTTGACTAACAATTTACTAATAAATAGAGACATCGACCGGTGGAGTAGAGTAACTAAAGTACATGTACTCAAGTACAATAATTTTGAGGTACTTGTACTTGAGTAATTCAATTTGTTGTTACTTTGTACTTCTACTCCACTACAATTCAGAGGTAAATGGTGTACTTTTACTTCACTACATTCATTTAATAAATACCTAAAATTATTTTACAGATCTGGATGAATGATGTGAAATATAATCAAGTGTTAAATCAGACTTTAGTTCCACCTGGAGTAAATTCACAAGCTACCCTGCAGTATACAAAGTCATTCAAACTAGCTGCACCTTTACCAGCTTTGAGAACACTTTAATGATCAATCATTATAAAACATATCATCTGAAATGGATCAAACTGCATGTACTTTTACTTTTGGTACTTTAAATATATGTTGATGCTATATTACTTTTACTTGAGTACCATTTGCACTGCAGAACTTTTACTTGTAACAGAGTATTCCTACACTCTGGTACTTCTCTCGATAAGACATAGGCCCCCTAATCATTAGCATGTAGATAGCTAGTTAAGCTATGTTGCTAACCTCTTCTTTAGTTAGCAATCTTATTAACTGAGCCTGAGGCCTCAACGTTGAATGGTTAGACTAAATATTATACTGTCAAGAAATGATAACAGTGTATTCAAAGTTGTATTTACCATGGGGGTGAGAGACATCCATTTATCCCTGTTGTTGTGTTTCTGAGCTCGCATCGTTTTACCCTCATTTCTCTCCGACTCCATTTAGATAATGTTGTGGTGGTTGACATAGTACCTTCGATACACCGCCTCCGACTCCCGTCTCTCGGCACTACAATGTCAATAATTCAAAACAACATTGAAACATACCTACAACTCTATTTAAGAAGCGGTACTAACATTATGAATATGTTAAATAACTTATCTGCTACGGTACGAAACAAAAAAACGATCTATATTGATCTCTGTTCAGGCATTACAAACTTCCTCGGAGACAAGCCTTGTTGCCATGGTAACTTCGGCGTTGCCTGGTTACACCCACTTCCCGTGTCCCGAAAACAGAACTCCGTAGTGAAACTAGTCCGGAAATTGTTTTAGTTAAAAATATGTATTTATTGAACTTACACTTTATTTCCAAGATTCATATACAAACCTTTAAGGCACAACTTGTCAGTCAATAACATTAAATAGTGCCAGTACGGTAGCAAAACAGTTTACATCTTTGATTCTTTACAATGATGTCCCCAAAATGTTTTTAGGTGAAATGGAGACAGTTACACCACAACCAATAAATTGAGGGAGTCCGAATAAAAGTGAGCACGTATATTTAATGTTCATCATGGAAAAATGCCAACACATGTTTTTTAAGGGGGTGGGAGGAGAAGACAAAGGCAATGTTGCCAAATAAAATAAAATATAACAAAAGAAGATTTTACTGATGTTGAATTATTTATTGGTTTAGGAATTACTTGATTTAAAAAATGTTATTTAGTAAATTCAAAACTAGAATTGTTTTGGATAAAAATCTGGATTATTATACTGCATTTACTATTTCTGCCTCAAAGATCAGGAATCATATTTCACGGTTTAGATCTAAATAAGAAATGTTTCAACAGGTCAGACGGATCACAAACCTTCTCCTTTTACAGCTGGGTCCAGATCCATCTTCAGATCCATCTTCAGGTCCATCTTCAGGTCCATCTATTATTTGTCTGCATTTAAAGAGATGTGTTGTGTGTTTTTGTTCAAAGGTATTAATTTACTATATTGAAAATACAGAAATATTGTACTGGTTAAGAGGGGCATGTGCTGTATGATTTTCCTGTCAGTAACATGTAACCTTTGTAGGGTTTGACTCGATCTTAACTATAAATTGTCAGGCCTGACCTGACTGGCACCCCAGCAACTATAGTCGAACCACTACAAGGTATTCATTCTATCCGAATACAAGTGTTTTAAAAAAAGAAAAAGAAAGAATTAAAATGTTGGTAAATAATTCCTGCAGGCAAGCAAACATGGCATCCATTTTGAGTGTGTGAATTTACTATATGTAGCAGGATAGACTGTTCAGCCCTATCACCACACGGGGCAACCTTTATAAAGAGGGGTCAGTGTCGCTCTTGCTCCCTCTTGCTCTTTGGCACGAAGGCCGCTTCCGGGTTCCGCTGACGTGCTTTCTCCGCTGGCACCGGTGAGTTTGCAGTGGCTGCCGTTTGTTGTACACCTAGCATGACAATTAGCCTAAATACTAAATGCATCGCTGGTTGTAGACTAGGGCTGCAACAAACGACTAATTTGATAATCGATTAATCTATCGATTAATGAAACGATTAATCGACTATTCGGACTATTATGCATTGCAAAATTTCTCAAACGCTCTTATTTAGCCATCAACTTTTAGATTTAGCTTGAGGTTGTTTTAGGCATGTGGAAATTAACAATGAAGACAATAAAGATGAATACTTGATTCAAAAATACATATATTATTAAATTAACTAAACAAGTTGTGAACAAAATTAACATTGCTTTTTATTTAAATTAAAAAAATAATATTTCTCATCAAAAGAAACAACAATAGCTGAAACTTTAACAAAATAAATAACTCAGTTACCTCTAATCATTAACCCATGTTTGTATCATTTTGTTAACTCTGTGTGTTGCTGACGTGGAAAAGTTATTCGTGGATGGGGCTACAGCGCTACTAGAAAGACAGTCGAACCCGGTGCATTTCTCCGTCTGAATGTGGTGCACTTTTGCTAAATGTTTAGACAAATTGCTCGTTACCGCCCTTACATGCTAAACTCTTAATGCACTTTTGGCAACGAGTATTGTCCACATCGAGACGGGTAACATTTAACCACAGCTTGGAGCGCTTCTTTCCGCCATCCCCGCTGTGTGTTGCTGCATGTAGCAGCCGCGTGTGTGTAAACTGCCCCGCCCCCTCGCACACAGACGGGGGAAAGATCGAAAATACATCATAGACGCATTTTTTTGTCTTTTTGCATATTAGAAACGAGTTGGCGACACTAAGACTGCGATATAATGTTTATCTAGCAATAATACATATGACATATATTTTTTAAACGTCTCCACTACCGATAAAAAAGACCGATAACGTGGGAGCTTAACGGCGCGTAAAACACACGTGATGACGTCACCAACGAATCGACGACTGAATTAGTTGGCAACTAATTTGGTCATCGATTTTAATCGATTAAGTCGATTAGTTGTTGCACCCCTATTGTAGACCCTTGCAGGGATCCTGCAGCCCATGTCTGCTGCCGCTGTAAATGAAGCTCTCCTGCTGTGTGTTTGTCTGAACTTGGCCTGATCGGTAGGTAGACCTTCTGCTTGTCTCATTCTTCCTGAATAATCTTAATCTAGTATTATTATCGTAACATCACCTTAAATGTCTGCTAGGCTCTGCGCTGGAAGCCTGATAAAGAAGGACTGCTGTTTTGCCTCTACGTCTGTGTTGCATCCACGACTGCTCTACTACGAGTGTCTTGCTTGCCTGACTGAGTGTTGCCTGGACGGCTGGTCTGCCCTCACGGCTGTGTCTGTCTGCACAGCTGGCTTGCCTGCCCTACTGTGCTTCACCGCTACACTGCTGCCTAGCGGGTGTTGCTCTTGGCCTGCATTGTCTGCATTGCCTCTTGGTGTCACTGTGCCTTTGTGTCACCTTGCCCTTCACTACAGGGCCATATTTTAAACATTGTTATCGCGGACTATTTGATTAGTCTGTTTATGATTAGTTTCATTGACCCTGTTGAGTTAAGTTTGTTTTGTTTATTTAATTTAAGATTAAGTAGACTGTTAGGTTAATTTCTGTTTCTTTGGTTTAGTTGTTTTCGACCCTGTTGCTCTATATTTGTTTTGTTTATTTCAGTTAATATCAGTGAACTGATCAGTATTTTGTAGTATTATTGACTTTTTATTGTTTATCCCAGTAATTGTGTCTTGTTTGCCCCTCTTTAGTTGCTGAGAGCCAAAGGTGTGGTGCTGGTGTCCCCGGTGGCGGCTTCCCCCCTTTTTGTGTGTCGTGCTGTGCTCCCCCTGATTTTGGTGTTCCTTTGTGTGAGTGTGTAGTGATCACGGGTGCCTTAATTTACTTTGTTGGGATCCCTCTCACCCCCCGTCACCTCCATCCACTGGTAAGCCTCAGCATCCCTGAATTAAGATTTCCCCCTTTATTTCCAGTGTGTATGTTGTTCTTACTGTGTTTTTAATGATATTTTAATATATGAAATAAAACATTTGATGAATTGGAACCACGTCTCCTGCCCCTCAGTATTACGAACCTGAGTGCCTTATTGGTACTTTGAATAATTATTTCCTTGGGTGCAATTCCCAAGGTGGCGTTGTCTGGCTTTTAGTTAAATAGTATTTCAAACAATCACTCCCACGTGCCGCCACATATAGATGAATAATCTTACACCAAATAAATAAGTAATAGATACAAACAGAGAGATTACATACGTTTCCCGATCTGGAAGTCCCAAATCAGAGTCACTACTGTCCGTGTCACGATCTGACTGCAGGAGGTCCTCATCATCCGACAAATATTCAACAGGTGAAATACTTGCCCCGCTGTCATCAGTCAGCATTTCTAGTACCTTTTCGGTGTCCTGCCTGCCATTATTTGACAAAATGGAAAGAGAAGACAAAAGTCAACGTAAATTCATTACTTTCAACAGCTGGGATCAGGTCTCTGGATCCTGATACAAATAAACACAGACTAATAAACAGCAGTTAGTTAATTAATTAGGACCAGCGTTTCCGCCAGTGGGGCGTCTTGCCGTCATTTGACGCCCTTATTCAGCTCGGGACGCCCTGAACTCGAGCCGAGGGCATCCAAAAATATTAATAATTCGAGAGAAGATCGAGAGTTTTTATCGCTTGAAATAACGAAAAGGACAAAGACATCCCTCTGTTGGAGGGGCAAAGGAGTCTGGTGGGATTCTTTTCGGAGTATTAAAGATCGTTTCCCCGACATCGGCGGTGCCTGCTACTGGACAACACGGAACGTGCGCGATTTGGACGCGATGAGCGGTGCTAGTGGAGCACGCGCGTGAGCTGCGAGCACCAGAGCCTCGCAGCGGCGAAACTGAGGCTCCGTGGTAAACTGTGGTAACATGAAGAGCCGTTTGGGAGTCGAAAGAGCCGGCGCTTTAAGAGAGCCGAGCCAAATGATCCGGCTCACTAACGTAAAAATACAGTATCTATAAGGGACGGCTCAAGCCAAAATTCAAGCACCCCCTCCCCCCGCTCTCGGCGTGGACGCCCTCTCAGCCCTGGTCTGGCGGAAACACTGATTAGGACAGATTCTCACAACTAAAACTGTTATGGCGCGTTTCCACTACAGCGCGGAGCCCGGTTTAAGAGGGCTGTGACGTCAGCGGCCCGACTTTGGTTGCGTTTCCACTTGGCCTAGTACCGGCCGGCGGGTCCTAATTCACAGTTTTTCTGGCCTCATAAAATCGTGGTTCTAGGGCCAGGAACAACCAGGCTGAGTTGTGACGTCAACACTCTCGACTGCTGATTGGTCAGAGAGAATCGTCACAATCGGCGCACGAGATAATCCCTAGCGTCGCATATATATATAGCGAAGCTTGCAGCATTTTTATAAACAGCATTTTTGTCAACAGAGGAGCTAAAATGGCAAAGAAAAGCACGCCGTGGTTGGTCGAGGAAGTGACGACGTTCCTACATTACATTGCAGATGATAAGATCCAGCGGGAGCTCGACGGGACAACTCGCAATATTAAAGTATTTCAGGAGGTCTCTACACAGATGTCCACAAGCGGCTACTCGAGGACTGTCGTGCAGTGTAGGGAAAAACTCAAAAAGATGAAGAGTGAATATCGCTTGGTCAAAGATAATAACAACACGAGTGGTGCCAGTAGGAAAAACTGGAAGTGGTTTGAGCTAATGGACACCATTTACGGCCATAGACCGGCTAGCGTTGGGAGGGATGGAGGCCTGGACTCTGCAACGGCGTTACTGGAGTCTCTGCATGGTACGTTTTTTCTAACGCTCTGTTATTTGCTTGAAAGCGTTGTGTCCCTATCTGTTCTAAAGCTCACTTCTAACAAATAAGTCGTCACGGCAGTTTTAAGCAGCATGACTCCCCCCACCAAAAAGCCGATCGCTCCGCCTACACTGCGTTACTATAGTTACTGCCCCAGTTCCTAAACTGTAATGGAAACGCGCCATCAAGTGAGCTGGTCCTAACAAGGCCTAACGAGGCCGAGCGAGGCCGGGCTCCGCGCTGTAGTGGAAACGCGCCAGTGTCTGAGCCTCCTGTCCACAAGAGGAGGCGAGCAGAGAGGAAGTCTGCTTGGTGAGGTTCCTCTCAGGCCGGGTAGAGGACTTCCTCCTCTCCAAACACCCCCAGCAGGATTGAGCATTCAGAAGCTGTTTTTCAGGTGTATTTGATTACCCCCAATAACATGGAAATCATCTTTAAGAATAACTGAGCACCAGCCGGACAGATGTAGGAGTCCTTGTTCCTGGTGGTTTATGGCTCTGGGTTCTCAATCCTCAACAGAAATGTCCCTGCTCAGTTTGATCTGTTCTTTATTAAGAAATAATAACAGTAAGAGTTCTGGCTCCCGTCTCATGACTTATGATTTCACTTGGACCCTCTTGGAATCCCTTGATATCCTCCCACAGATTATTAATGATTTAATTCATTCATTGTATTTGAAAATTCAAGTGTTCAAGAACAGTGAGTCCCATGTGAGTGAAAAAAGTGTAATAAAAAAAAAAGTTCATGAAAAATAGTCCAACAAAAATAATATAATCCACAAAACTCCGTTCCAGGTTTTCTTTGTGGATTTCCCGGTTATTCCAAAACAATAATCCACATATCGTATTAGTTTCAGTTCAGTTCACCAACCACAGAAAACACATCTTCGTTTAACTTCCCCCCATCCTCCCACACGACACTTTAAATAAATACAGATTACCCTGCTTCGTGTAGTCAGGGCTGAGTATAAAGTCCAGGCCGGGTTATACTCCCAACCCGGAAGTGTCAGTGCCTGCCGGCGTTCTATTTACAGTTCCGTGTGCTGCTCTCAGCAGCAGAGAAACAGCGATCCAACGGGGCCGAGCACCAGCTCCCGTGCAGCAATAGAGGTTTTTTTTTCCCCCGTGACGATCGCGCCGTCCATCAGCGTCTCCTCAAAACAAAACTCTTCCATTTTGGTTTGCTCGCCTCTTTTATAGACCCGCCTTGTCACAGCTGACGAGACATTTTGAATGGCTTGTGGAGGAGTGGGCGGGGAGGTTTTGTATAACAGGAGGGATTGTGTGTGTTGGTATGACAGGCAGAATCGCTACGTTCCCCCCCCCCTTGTAAAAACCAAACATGGGGAGAAGACCATCTGCCACAGCTTCCTCCCTAAAAACCTGGGAAATCCTCCTCATCTCGCGAGATCTCGCAAAACCCCTTCGCGAGATCTCGCGAGATCTCGCAAAACCCCTTCGCGAGATCTCGCAAAACCCCTTCGCGAGATCTCGCGAGATCTCGCAAAACCCCTTCGCGAGATCTCGCAAAACCCCTTCGCGATCTCGCGAGATCTCGCAAAACCCCTTCGCGAGATCTCGCAAAAGATCTCGCGAGATCTCGCAAAACCGCTTCGCGAGATCTCGCAAAACCCCTTCGCGAGATCTCGCAAAACCCCTTCGCGAGATCTCGCGAGATCTCGCAAAACCCCTTCGCGAGATCTCGCAAAACCCCTTCGCGAGATCTCGCGAGATCTCGCAAAACCCCTTCGCGAGATCTCGCGAGATCTCGCAAAACCCCTTCGCGAGATCTCGCAAAACCCCTTCGCGAGATCTCGCAAAACCCCTTCGCGAGATCTCGCGAGATCTCGCAAAAGATCTCGCGAGATCTCACAAAACCCATTCGCGAGATCTCGCAAAACCCCTTCGCGATCTCGCGAGATCTCGCAAAACCCCTTCGCGAGATCTCGCAAAACCCCTTCGCGAGATCTCGCGAGATCTCGCAAAACCCCTTCGCGAGATCTCGCAAAACCCCTTCGCGAAATCTCGCAAAACCCCTTCGCGAGATCTCGCGAGATCTCGCAAAACCCCTTCGCGAGATCTCGCGAGATCTCGCAAAACCCCTTCGCGAGATCTCGCGAGATCTCGCAAAAGATCTCGCGAGATCTCGCAAAACCCCTTCGCGAGATCTCGCAAAAGATCTCGCGAGATCTCGCAAAACCCTCGCAAAACCCCTTCGCGAGATCTCGCAAAACCCCTTCGCGAGATCTCGCGAGATCTCGCAAAACCCCTTCGCGAGATCTCGCGAGATCTCGCAAAACCCCTTCGCGAGATCTCGCAAAACCCCTTCGCGAGATCTCGCAAAACCCCTTCGCGAGATCTCGCAAAAACCCCTTCGCGAGATCTCGCGAGATCTCGCAAAACCCCTTCGCGAGATCTCGCGAGATCTCGCAAAAGATCTTGCGAGATCTCGCAAAACCCCTTCGCGAGATCTCGCGAGATCTCGCAAAAGATCTCGCGAGATCTCGCAAAACCCTCGCAAAACGCGAGATCTCGCGAGATCTCGCAAAACCCCTTCGCGAGATCTCGCAAAACCCCTTCGTGAGATCTCGCAAAACCCCTTCGCGAGATCTCGCGAGATCTCGCAAAACCCCTTCGCGAGATCTCGCGAGATCTCGCAAAACCCCTTCGCGAGATCTCGCAAAACCCCTTCGCGAGATCTCGCAAAACCCCTTCGCGAGATCTCGCAAAACCCCTTCGCGAGATCTCGCAAAAACCCCTTCGCGAGATCTCGCGAGATCTCGCAAAACCCCTTCGCGAGATCTCGCGAGATCTCGCAAAAGATCTCGCGAGATCTCGCAAAACCCTCGCAAAACCCTTCGCGAGATCTCGCGAGATCTCGCAAAAGATCTCGCGAGATCTCGCAAAACCCTCGCAAAACCCCTTCGCGAGATCTCGCAAAACCCTTCGCGAGATCTCGCGAGATCTCGCAAAACCCCTTCGCGAGATCTCGCAAAACCCCTTCGCGAGATCTCGCGAGATCTCGCAAAAGATCTCGCGAGATCTCGCAAAACCCCTTCGCGAGATCTCGCAAAACCCCTTCGCGAGATCTCGCGAGATCTCGCAAAACCCTTCGCGAGATCTCGCAAAACCCCTTCGCGAGATCTCGCGAGATCTCGCAAACCCCTTCGCGAGATCTCGCGAGATCTCGCAAAACCCCTTCGCGAGATCTCGCGAGATCTCGCAAAACCCCTTCGCGAGATCTCGCAAAACCCCTTCGCGAGATCTCGCGAGATCTCGCAAAACCCCTTCGCGAGATCTCGCGAGATCTCGCAAAACCCCTTCGCGAGATCTCGCAAAAGATCTCGCGAGATCTCGCAAAAACCCTCGCAAAACCCCTTCGCGAGATCTCGCGAGATCTCGCAAAAGATCTCGCGAGATCTCGCAAAACCCTTGCCAAAACCCCTTCGCGAGATCTCGCGAGATCTCGCAAAAGATCTCGCAAAACCCCTTCGCGAGATCTCGCGAGATCTCGCAAAAACCTCGCAAAACCCCTTCGCGAGATCTTCGCGAGATCTCGCAAAGATCTCGCGAGATCTCGCGAGATCTCGCAAAACCCCTTCGCGAGATCTCGCAAAACCCCTTCGCGAGATCTCGCGAGTCTCGCAAAACCCCTTCGCGAGATCTCGCAAAACCCCTTCGCGAGATCTCGCGAGATCTCGCAAAAGATCTCGCGAGATCTCGCAAAACCCCTTCGCGAGATCTCGCAAAACCCCTTCGCGAGATCTCGCGAGATCTCGCAAAAACCCCTTCGCGAGATCTCGCGAGATCTCGCAAAAGATCTCGCGAGATCTCGAAAAACCCTTGCAAAACCCCTTCGCGAGATCTCGCGAGATCTCGCAAAAGATCGCGCGAGATCTGCAAAAACCCCTTCGCGAGATCTCGCAAAACCCCTTCGCGAGATCTCGCAAAACCCTTCGCGAGATCTCGCGAGATCTCGCAAAACCCCTTCGCGAGATCTCGCAAAACCCCTTCGCGAGATCTCGCGAGATCTCGCAAAACCCCTTCGCGAGATCTCGCAAAAACCCCTTCGCGAGATCTCGCGAGATCTCGCAAAACCCCTTCGCGAGATCTCGCGAGATCTCGCAAAACCCCTTCGCGAGAATCCTCGCGAGATCTCGCAAAACCCCTTCGCGAGATCTCGCGAGATCTCGCAAAGATCTCGCGAGATCTCGCAAAACCCTCGCAAAACCCCTTCGCGAGATCTCGCAAACCCCTTCGCGAGATCTCGCGAGATCTCGCAAAACCCCTTCGCGAGATCTCGCAAAAACCCCTTCGCGAGATCTCGCGAGATCTCGCAAAAGATCTGCGAGATCTCGCAAAACCCCTTCGCGAGATCTCGCAAAACCCTTCGCGAGATCTCGCGAGATCTCGCAAAACCCCTTCGCGAGATCTCGCGAGATCTCGCAAAACCCCTTCGCGAGATCTCGCACAACCCTTCGCGAGATCTCGCGAGATCTCGCAAAACAAACCCTTCGCGAGATCTCGCAAAACCCCTTCGCGAGATCGCGAGATCTCGCAACAAAACCCTTCGCGAGATCTCGCGAGATCTCGCAAAACCCCTTCGCGAGATCTCGCGAGATCTCGCAAAAGATCTCGCTAGATCTCGCAAAACCCTCGCAAAACCCCTTCGCGAGATCTCGCGAGATCTCGCGAAAAGATCTCGCGAGATCTCGCAAAACCCTTGCAAAACCCCTTCGCGAGATCTCGCGAGATCTCGCAAAAGATCTCGCGAGATCTCGCAAAACCCTTCGCGAGATCTCGCAAAACCCTTCGCGAGATCTCGCGAGATCTCGCAAAACCCCTTCGCGAGATCTCGCGAGATCTCGCAAAAGATCTCGCGAGATCTCGCAAAACCCTTGCAAAAACCCCTTCGCGAGATCTCGCGAGATCTCGCAAAAGATCTCGGAGATCTCGCAAAACCCCTTCGCGAGATCTCGCAAAAACCCTTCGCGAGATCTCGCGAGTCTCGCAAAACCCCTTCGCGAGATCTCGCGAGATCCGCAAACCCCTTCGCGAGATCTCGCAAAACCCCTTCGCAGAGATTCGCGAGATCTCGCAAAACCCCTTCGCGAGATCTCCGAGATCTCGCAAACCCCTTCGCGAGATCTCGCGAGATCTCGCAAAACCCCTTCGCGAGATCTCGCGAGATCTCGCAAAACCCCTTCGCGAGATCTCGCGAGATCTCGCAAAAATCTCGCGAGATCTCGCAATCCCTCGCAAAACCCCTTTCGCGAGATCTCGCGAGATCTCGCAAACCCCTTCGCGAGATCTCGCAGATCTCGCAAAACCCCTTCGCGAGATCTCGCAAAACCCCTTCGCGAGATCTCGCAAACCCTTCGCGAGATCTCGCGAGATCTCGCAAAAGATCTGCGAGCGAGTTCGCAAAACCCCTTTGCGAGATCTCGCAAAACCCCTTCGCGAGATCTCGCGAGATCTCGCAAAACCCCTTTCGCGAATTCTCGCGAGATCTCGCAAAACCCCTTCGCGAGATCTTCGCAAAACCCCTTCGCGAGATCTCGCGAGATCTCGCAAACCCCTTCGCGAGATCTCGCAAAACCCCTTCGCGGATCTCGCGAGATCTCGCAAAACCCCTTCGCGAGATCTCGCGAGATCGCGCAAAACCCCTTCGCGAGATCTCGCGAGATCTCGCAAAACTCGCGAGATCTCGCAAAACCGCTCGCAAAACCCCTTCGCGAGATCTCGCGAGATCTCGCAAAAGATCTCGCGAGATCTCGCAAAACCCTTGCAAAACCCCTTCGCGAGATCTCGCAAACCCCTTCGAGATCTCGCGAGATCTCGCAAACCCCTTCGCGAGATCTCGCAAACCCCTTCGCGAGATCTCGCGAGATCTCGCAAAAGATCTCGCGAGATCTCGCAAAACCCCTTCGCGAGATCTCGCGAGATCTCGCAAAACCCCTTCGCGAGATCTCGCGAGATCTTGCAAAACCCCTTCGCGAGATCTCGCGAGATCTCGCAAAAGATCTCGCGAGATCTCGCAAAACCCTCGCAAAACCCCTTCGCGAGATCTCGCGAGATCTCGCAAAAGATCTCGCGAGATCTCGCGAGATCTCGCAAAAGATCTCGCGAGATCTCGCAAAACCCTTGCAAAACCCCTTCGCGAGATCTCGCGAGATCTCGCAAAAGATCTCGCGAGATCTCGCAAAACCCCTTCGCGAGATCTCGCAAAACCCCTTCGCGAGATCTCGCGAGATCTCGCGAGATCTCGCAAAAGATCTCGCGAGATCTCGCGAGATCTCGCGAGATCTCGCAAAAGATCTCGCGAGATCTCGCAAAACCCTCGCAAAACCCCTTCGCGAGATCTCGCGAGATCTCGCAAAAGATCTCGCGAGATCTCGCAAAACCCCTTCGCGAGATCTCGCAAAACCCCTTCGCGAGATCTCGCGAGATCTCGCGAAGGGGTTTTGCGAGATCTCGCGAGATCTCGCGAAGGGTTTTGCAGAACCCCTTCGCAAAACCCCTTCGCGAGATCTCGCGAGATCTCGCAAAAGATCTCTCGAGATCTCGCAAAACCCTTCGCGAGATCTCGCAAAAGATCTCAGCGAGATCTCGCAAAGATCTCGAGAGATCTCGCAAAACCCCTTCGCGAGATCTCGCAAAACCCCTCGCGAGATCTCGCAAAACCCCTTCGCGAGATCTCGCGAGATCTCGCAAAACCCCTTCGCGAGATCTCGCGAGATCTCGCAAAACCCCTTCGCGAGATCTCGCGAGATCTCGCAAAAGATCTCGCGAGATCTCGCAAAACCCTCGCAAAACCCCTTCGCGAGATCTCGCGAGATCTCGCAAAGATCTCGCGAGATCTCGCAAAACCCTCGCAAAACCCCTTCGCGAGATCTCGCAAAACCCCTTCGCGAGATCTCGCGAGATCTCGCAAAACCCCTTCGCGAGATCTCGCAAAACCCCTTCGCGAGATCTCGCGAGATCTCCAAAAGATCTCGCGAGATCTCGCAAAACCCCTTCGCGAGATCTCGCAAAACCCCTTCGCGAGATCTCGCAAAACCCCTTCGCGAGATCTCGCAAAACCCTTCGCGAGATCTCGCAAAACCCCTTCGCGAGATCTCGCGAGATCTCGCAAAACCCCTTCGCGAGATCTCGCAAAACCCCTTCGCGAGATCTCGCAAAACCCCTTCGCGAGATCTCGCGAGATCTCGCAAAACCCCTTCGCGAGATCTCGCGAGATCTCGCAAAAACCCCTCGCGAGATCTCGCGAGATCTCGCAAAAGATCTCCGAGATCTCGCAAAACCCTCGCAAAACCCTTCGCGAGATCTCGCGAGATCTCGCAAAAGATCTGCGAGATCTCGCAAAACCCTTGCAAAACCCTTCGCGAGATCTCGCAAAACCCCTTCGCGAGATCTCGCGAGATCTCGCAAAACCCCTTCGCGAGATCTCGCAAACCCCTTCGCGAGATCTCGCGAGATCTCGCAAAACCCCTTCGCGAGATCTCGCGAGATCTCGCAAAACCCTTCGCGAGATCTCGCAAAACCCCTTCGCGAGATCTCGCGAGATCTCGCAAAACCCCTTCGCGAGATCTCGCGAGATCTCGCAAAAACCCCTTCGCGAGATCTCGCAAAACCTTCGCGAGATCTCGCGAGATCTCGCAAACCCCTTCGCGATATCTCGCGAGATCCGCAAAACCCCTTCGCGATATCTCGTGAGATCTCGCAAAACCCCTTCGCGAGATCTCGCAAAAAGATCTCGCGAGATCTCGCAAAACCCTCGCAAAACCCCTTCGCGAGATCTCGCGAGATCTCGCAAAAGATTCTCGCGAGATCTCGCAAAACCCTTAAAACCCCTTCGCGAGATCTCGCGAGATCTCGCAAAAGATCTCGCGAGATCTCGCAAAACCCATTCGCGAGATCTCGCAAAACCCCTTCGCGAGATCTCGCGAGATCTCGCAAAAACCCCTTCGCGAGATCTCGCGAGATCTCGCAAAACCCTTCGCGAGATCTCGCGAGATCTCGCAAAACCCCTTCGCGAGATCTCGCAAAACCCCTTCGCGAGATCTCGCGAGATCTCGCAAAACCCCTTCGCGAGATCTCGCAAAACCCCTTCGCGAGATCTCGCGAGATCGCAAAAGATCTCGCGAGATCTCGCAAAACCCTCGCAAACCCCTTCGCGAGATCTCGCGAGATCTCCAAAAGATCTCGCGAGATCTCGCAAAACCCTCGCAAAACCCCTTCGCGAGATCTCGCAAAACCCCTTCGCGAGATCTCGCGAGATCTCGCAAAACCCCTTCGCGAGATCTCGCAAAACCCCTTCGCGAGATCTCGCGAGATCTCGCAAAAGATCTCGCGAGATCTCGCAAAACCCCTTCGCGAGATCTCGCAAAACCCCTTCGCGAGATCTCGCGAGATCTCGCGAAGGGGTTTTGCGAGATCTCGCGAGATCTCGCGAAGGGGTTTGCGAGAACCCCTTCGCGAGATCTCGCGAAGGGGTTTTGCGAGAACCCCTTCGCAAAAGATCTCGGCGAGATCTCGCAAAAGATCCCCTTCGCGAGATCTCGCAAAAGACTCGCGAGATCTCGCAAAAGATCTCGCGAGATCTCGCAAACCCCTTCGCGAGATCTCGCAAAACCCCTTCGCGAGATCTCGCAAAACCCCTTCGCGAGATCTCGCGAGATCTCGCAAAACCCTTCGCGAGATCTCGCGAGATCTCGCAAAACCCCTTCGCGAGATCGCGAGATCTCGCAAAAGATCTCGCGAGATCTCGCAAAACCCTCGCAAAACCCCTTCGCGAGATCTCGCGAGATCTCGCAAAAGATCTCGCGAGATCTCGCAAAAACCCTCGCAAACCCCTTCGCGAGATCTCGCAAAACCCCTTCGCGAGATCTCGCGAGATCTCGCAAAACCCCTTCGCGAGATCTCGCAAAACCCCTTCGCGAGATCTCGCGAGATCTCGCAAAAGATCTCGCGAGATCTCGCAAAACCCCTTCGCGAGATCTCGCAAACCCCCTTCGCGAGATCTCGCAAAACCCCTTCGCGAGATCTCGCGAGATCTCGCAAAACCCCTTCGCGAGATCTCGCAAAAACCCCTTCGCGAGATCTCGCAAAACCCTTCGCGAGATCTCGCGAGATCTCGCAAAACCCCTTCGCGAGATCTCGCGAGATCTCGCAAAACCCCTTCGCGAGATCTCGCGAGATC
Organism: Dissostichus eleginoides; assembly: GCA_031216635.1. Taxonomy (NCBI): domain Eukaryota; kingdom Metazoa; phylum Chordata; class Actinopteri; order Perciformes; family Nototheniidae; genus Dissostichus; species Dissostichus eleginoides. The sequence continues at coordinate 36,379,131 of CM062264.1, read as the reverse complement.
TCGCAAAAGATCTCGCGAGATCTCGCAAAACCCTCGCAAAACCCCTTCGCGAGATCTCGCGAGATCTCGCAAAAGATCTCGCGAGATCTCGCAAAACCCTTGCAAAACCCCTTCGCGAGATCTCGCAAAACCCCTTCGCGAGATCTCGCGAGATCTCGCAAAACCCCTTCGCGAGATCTCGCAAAACCCCTTCGCGAGATCTCGCGAGATCTCGCAAACCCCTTCGCGAGATCTCGCGAGATCTCGCAAAACCCCTTCGCGAGATCTCGCAAAACCCCTTCGCGAGATCTCGCGAGATCTCGCAAAACCCCTTCGCGAGATCTCGCGAGATCTCGCAAAACCCCTTCGCGAGATCTCGCAAAACCCCTTCGCGAGATCTCGCGAGATCTCGCAAAACCCCTTCGCGATATCTCGCGAGATCTCGCAAAACCCCTTCGCGATATCTCGTGAGATCTCGCAAAACCCCTTCGCGAGATCTCGCAAAAGATCTCGCGAGATCTCGCAAAACCCTCGCAAAACCCCTTCGCGAGATCTCGCGAGATCTCGCAAAAGATCTCGCGAGATCTCGCAAAACCCTTGCAAAACCCCTTCGCGAGATCTCGCGAGATCTCGCAAAAGATCTCGCGAGATCTCGCAAAACCCCTTCGCGAGATCTCGCAAAACCCCTTCGCGAGATCTCGCGAGATCTCGCAAAACCCCTTCGCGAGATCTCGCGAGATCTCGCAAAACCCCTTCGCGAGATCTCGCGAGATCTCGCAAAACCCCTTCGCGAGATCTCGCAAAACCCTTCGCGAGATCTCGCGAGATCTCGCAAAACCCCTTCGCGAGATCTCGCAAAACCCCTTCGCGAGATCTCGCGAGATCTCGCAAAAGATCTCGCGAGATCTCGCAAAACCCTCGCAAAACCCCTTCGCGAGATCTCGCGAGATCTCGCAAAAGATCTCGCGAGATCTCGCAAAACCCTCGCAAAACCCCTTCGCGAGATCTCGCAAAACCCCTTCGCGAGATCTCGCGAGATCTCGCAAAACCCCTTCGCGAGATCTCGCAAAACCCCTTCGCGAGATCTCGCGAGATCTCGCAAAAGATCTCGCGAGATCTCGCAAAACCCCTTCGCGAGTCTCGCAAAACCCCTTCGCGAGATCTCGCGAGATCTCGCAAACCCCTTCGCGAGATCTCGCGAGATCTCGCAAAACCCTTCGCGAGATCTCGCAAAACCCCTTCGCGAGATCTCGCGAGATCTCGCAAAAGATCTCGCGAGATCTCGCAAAACCCTCGCAAAACCCCTTCGCGAGATCTCGCGAGATCTCGCAAAAGATCTCGCGAGATCTCGCAAAACCTCGCAAAACCCCTTCGCGAGATCTCGCAAAACCCCTTCGCGAGATCTCGCGAGATCTCGCAAAACCCCTTCGCGAGATCTCGCAAAACCCTTCGCGAGATCTCGCGAGATCTCGCAAAAGATCTCGCGAGATCTCGCAAAACCCCTTCGCGAGATCTCGCAAACCCCTTCGCGAGATCTCGCGAGATCTCGCAAAACCCCTTCGCGAGATCTCGCGAGATCTCGCAAAACCCCTTCGCGAGATCTCGCGAGATCTCGCAAAACCCCTTCGCGAGATCTCGCAAAACCCCTTCGCGAGATCTCGCGAGATCTCGCAAAAGATCTCGCCAGATCTCGCAAAACCCCTTCGCGAGATCTCGCAAAACCCCTTCGCGAGATCTCGCGAGATCTCGCGAGATCTCGCAAAACCCCTTCGCGAGATCTCGCGAGATCTCGCAAAACCCCTTCGCGAGATCTCGCAAAAACCCCTTCGCGAGATCTCGCAAAACCCTTCGCGAGATCTCGCAAAACCCCTTCGCGAGATCTCGCGAGATCTCGCAAAAGATCTCGCGAGATCTCGCAAAACCCTTGCAAAACCCTTCGCGAGATCTCGCAAAAGATCTCGCGAGATCTCGCAAAACCCTTCGCGAGATCTCGCAAAACCCCTTCGCGACGAGATCTCGCAAAACCCCTTCGCGAGATCTCGCGAGATCTCGCAAAACCCCTTCGCGAGATCTCGCGAGATCTCGCAAAACCCTTCGCGAGATCTCGCGAGATCTCGCAAAACCCCTTCGCGAGATCTCGCGAGATCTCGCAAAACCCCTTCGCGAGATCTCGCGAGATCTCGCAAAGATCTCGCGAGATCTCGCAAAACCCTCGCAAAACCCCTTCGCGAGATCTCGCGAGATCTCGCAAAAGATCTCGCGAGATCTCGCAAAACCCTCGCAAAACCCCTTCGCGAGATCTCGCAAAACCCCTTCGCGAGATCTCGCAAAACCCCTTCGCGAGATCTCGCAAAACCCCTTCGCGAGATCTCGCGAGATCTCGCAAAAGATCTCGCGAGATCTCGCAAAACCCTCGCAAAACCCCTTCGCGAGATCTCGCAAAAGATCTCGCGAGATCTCGCAAAACCCTCGCAAAACCCCTTCGCGAGATCTGCAAAACCCCTTCGCGAGATCTCGCGAGATCTCGCAAAACCCCTTCGCGAGATCTCGCGAGATCTCGCAAAACCCCTTCGCGAGATCTCGCAAAACCCCTTCGCGAGATCTCGCGAGATCTCGCAAAAGATCTCGCGAGATCTCGCAAAACCCCTTCGCGAGATCTCGCGAGATCTCGCAAAACCCCTTCGCGAGATCTCGCGAGATCTCGCAAAACCCCTTCGCGAGATCTCGCAAAACCCCTTCGCGAGATCTCGCGAGATCTCGCAAAACCCCTTCGCGAGATCTCGCAAAACCCCTTCGCGAGATCTCGCGAGATCTCGCAAAACCCCTTCGCGAGATCTCGCGAGATCTCGCAAAGATCTCGCGAGATCTCGCAAAACCCTGCAAAACCCCTTCGCGAGATCTCGCGAGATCTCGCAAAATCTCGCGAGATCTCGCAAAACCCTCGCAAAACCCCTTCGCGAGATCTGCGAGATCTCGCAAAAGATCTCGCGAGATCTCGCAAAACCCTCGCAAAACCCCTTCGCGAGATCTCGCGAGATCTCGCAAAACCCCTTCGCGAGATCTCGCAAAACCCCTTCGCGAGATCTCGCGAGATCTCGCAAAGATCTCGCGAGATCTCGCAAAACCCCTTCGCGAGATCTCGCAAAACCCCTTCGCGAGATCTCGCGAGATCTCGCAAAACCCCTTCGCGAGATCTCGCGAGATCTCGCAAAACCCCTTCGCGAGATCTCGCAAAACCCCTTCGCGAGATCTCGCAAAACCCTTCGCGAGATCTCGCGAGATCTCGCAAAACCCCTTCGCGAGATCTCGAGATCTCGCAAAAGATCTCGCGAGATCTCGCAAAACCCTTGCAAAACCCCTTCGCGAGATCTCGCGAGATCTCGCAAAAATCTCGCGAGATCTCGCAAAACCCCTTCGCGAGATCTCGCAAAACCCCTTCGCGAGATCTCGCGAGATCTCGCAAAACCCCTTCGCGAGATCTCGCGAGATCTCGCAAAACCCCTTCGCGAGATCTCGCAAAACCCCTTCGCGAGATCTCGCGAGATCTCGCAAAACCCCTTCGCGAGATCTCGCGAGATCTCGCAAAATCTCGCGAGATCTCGCAAAACCCTCGCAAAACCCCTTCGCGAGATCTCGCAAAAGATCTCGCGAGATCTCGCGAATCTCGCAAAACCCCTTCGCGAGATCTCGCAAAACCCCTTCGCGAGATCTCGCGAGATCTCGCAAAACCCCTTCGCGAGATCTCGCGAGATCTCGCAAAACCCCTTCGCGAGATCTCGCAAAACCCCTTCGCGAGATCTCGCAAAACCCCTTCGCGAGATCTCGCGAGATCTCGCAAAAATCTCGCGAGATCTCGCAAAACCCCTTCGCGAGATCTCGCGAGATCTCGCAAAACCCCTTCGCGAGATCTCGCGAGATCGCGCAAAAGATCTCGCGAGATCTCGCAAAACCCCTTCGCGAGATCTCGCAAAACCCCTTCGCGAGATCTCGCAAAACCCCTTCGCGAGATCTCGCGAGATCTCGCAAAACCCCTTCGCGAGATCTCGCAAAACCCCTTCGCGAGATCTCGCGAGATCTCGCAAAACCCCTTCGCGAGATCTCGCGAGATCTCGCAAAACCCCTTCGCGAGATCTCGCGAGATCTCGCAAAACCCCTTCGCGAGATCTCGCGAGATCTCGCAAAACCCCTTCGCGAGATCTCGCAAAACCCCTTCGCGAGATCTCGCGAGATCTCGCAAAACCCCTTCGCGAGATCTCGCGAGATCTCGCAAAACCCCTTCGCGAGATCTCGCAAAACCCCTTCGCGAGATCTCGCAAAACCCCTTCGCGAGATCTCGCGAGATCTCGCGAGATCCGCAAAACCCCTTCGCGAGATCTCGCAAAACCCCTTCGCGAGATCTCGCGAGATCTCGCAAAACCCCTTCGCGAGATCTCGCGAGATCTCGCAAAACCCCTTCGCGAGATCTCGCAAAACCCCTTCGCGAGATCTCGCAAAAGATCTCGCGAGATCTCGCAAAACCCCTTCGCGGTTGATCGATTTTTACTTTGAGCTTGGCCTAAAATATAAAGATATAACATCAGTGCTTGGCAATAGGCACGGGTTTCACATAAGTGAAAGACACCTCAAGAGAACACTCAGAGCGAGGGGACATGCACGTCGCAAAGCATACTCTGAGCTGAGTTATTGAGTAGGTCATAATCACGGACCCTACACGGACCCTCACTGTTGCGGTAAGCGTGTTGTAACTTCCGGTTGTCACCTCTGGGTATCCTGTGTGCCTGTTCTGCTGCTGATAGCTTTATTAACTTAATCGATCGTTTTAAAACTCTTGATCACGGCAACTGCCTGACGTTGTAATCACACGTTACTACAGCTTAAGCACCCACAACTCTCCTTCTCTTAGCGACTGTAACTCCACAGTTGCCTACACTCTTTTCGGGTTTACTAACGGTAGCTACTTTAGCTTGATAGCTAGCCATGGCTCCTTCCCCACCCTCGGGTGCTATTTCCTGCTCTACCTGTCTCATGTTTGGTTACTTCCCTACCTCCTTTACTGGTACCGATACATGTGTTAAATGTAGTATAGTTGTTAGGTTGGAGGCGGGAATCATAGCCATAGAAGCCCGGCTCCGCATTTTAGAAAGTAACTCAGCTACAGTAAAGCCCATGTTAGTCGGTGCGGACCGGCAAGAGGTAGCTCCTACTAGCCGTCCCCCGACAACTCCCGAGCAGCAGGAGACTGGGTGACTGTTCAGAAGAGGCATTACAGGAGACCCACAGGTCCCCACCAACCCGTTCACGTATCTAACAAATTTTCCCCACTCAGCGAGGCACCCGCTGAGGAGTCAACTCTGGTTATTGGTAGCTCTATTATGAGATACGTGAATTTAGAGACCAAAGCCTCCACAGTCACATGCATTCCGGGGGCCAGAGCGGGCGACGTTGAGGCGCATCTTAAACTGCTGGCTAAAAATAAACGTAAATACAGTAGGATTGTTATTCACGTCGGTGGTAATGATGTTCGTTTACGCCAATCAGAATGCACTAAACTTAATGTGGCGTCGGTGTGTAGATATGCTAAAACAATGTCGGACACCGTAATTTTCTCTGGTCCCCTCCCCAATCTGATCAATGACGACATGTATAGCCGCATATCATCATTTCAGCGCTGGTTGTCTTGGTGGTGCCCAGCAAACGATGTGGGCTTCGTAAATAATTGGACAGCCTTCTGGGGAAAACCTGGTCTGATTAAGAGAGACGGCATTCATCCTACTTTGGAAGGTGCACATCTCATTTCGGCAAACATTTCAGGGATTTGTGGACTTAATCCATGACAAACTGGAGTTGAGACCAGGAGGCGGAGTCGCAGTCTTACACGCTTCTCTGCGCTCTCTCCTGGGCAGTCATCCATAGGAATCCCGAACCCAATAAAATACCCAATATTAACGGTGTGTGTGTCTGCCCAAGGACAATTTAAGATGAAGCCTAATAGAGGTGTCATACATAATAACCTAATAAAAGTAAATGTAACAACTACTACAGTGCAACAAAACAGGAAGATTAAATGTGGTCTCTTAAATATAAGATCTCTAGCATCTAAAGCAATATTGGTAAATGATTTAATATCAGATTATAATATTGATATTTGCTGTCTCACTGAAACTTGGTTGAGACATGAAGAATATGTCAGCATAAATGAAGCCACTCCACCCAGCCATATCAATACTCATATTGCTCGAGGCACAGGCCGAGGAGGTGGAGTTGCAGCCATCTTTGACTCAAATTTACTTATCAATACTAAACCAAAATTAAATTATACCTCCTTTGAAAGTCTTGTTTTTAGTCTTACGCATCCGACCTGGAAAACTTTGCATCCAATCTATTTGTTACAGTGTACCGTGCACCAGGTCCTTATTCAGAATTCTTAACAGAATTCTCTGAGTTTTTATCAACTTTGGTTCTTAAAACAGATAAAGTAATTATCGTAGGTGACTTTAATATTCATGTTGACGATGATAAAAATAGCCTTACTGTTGCATTTAACTCTATATTAGACTCTATTGGTTTCCGTCAGAGTGTAAATAAACCAACCCACTGCTATAATCACACTCTCGACCTTGTTCTGACTTATGGTATTGAAATTGAGCAACTATTAGTCGAACCGCATAATCCTGCTTTATCCGACCATTTCTTAGTAACTTTTGAAGTACTGTTACTAGACTACAAACCATTAGTCAAAAGTTCCTGCAGCAGAAACCTATCTGTTAGTGCTATAGCCAAATTTAAAGAAGAGATTCCACCAATACTTAACTTGATAGCATGTCTGCATGTAAGGGAGGAAACTTATACAAAATGTACACCACCCCAAATTGATCATGTTGTTGATAGTGCTACAGATGCGCTGCGAATAAAATTAGACTCTGTTGCTCCTTTGAAAAAGAAGAAAATAAAACAACATAGACTAGCTCCATGGCATAATGCCGAAACTCGCAAAATAAAGCAAAAGTCGAGACAACTTGAAAGGATATGGCGTTCCACTAAACTCGAAGAATCTCGTTTAATTTGGCATATTACTCTCAATGAATATAAGAAAGCACTGCGTAAAGCGAGAGCAGCTTACTACTCTTCATTAATAGATGAGAATAAGAATAATGCAAGATTTCTTTTCAGCACTGTAGCCAGGCTGACAGAGAGCCACAGCTCTACTGAGCCTTCTATTCCCATAGCACTCAGTAGTAATGATTTTATGTGCTTTTTTAACGATAAAATTGTTACTCTTAGAAACAAAATTAATGACCTCTTGCCTTCGACCAGTATAGTGTTATCAACAGCTCCCGGAAACGTAAGTTCTAATATTACTAGATAGTAAATTAGAATGCTTTTCAGCCATAAACCTTGAACAATTGAATTCAATGATTCTTTCTTCTAAACCATCAACGTGTATCTTAGACCCGATTCCAACTAAGCTGTTAAAGGAAGTTTTTCCATTAATTAGCACCTGTTTATTAAATATTATGAATATGTCTTTATTATCGGGCTATGTTCCACAATCATTTAAAGTAGCAGTGATAAAACCGCTTCTTAAAAAGCACAACCTCGATCCAGAGGTTTTAGCCAACTATAGACCTATTTCTAATCTTCCGTTCCTCTCAAAAATTCTTGAGAAAGCGGTCGCAAAACAGTTGTGTGATTACTTAAAAAACAATGATTTATTTGAAGATTTTCAGTCTGGCTTTAGAACACATCATAGCACAGAGACAGCTCTGGTTAAAGTCACAAATGACCTTCTAATAGCCTCAGACAAAGGACTTGTCTCTATTCTTGTCTTGCTCGATCTCAGTGCTGCATTTGATACTATCGACCATGATATCCTATTGCAAAGACTAGAGCACTTAGTTGGCATAAAGGGAACTGCTTTAGGCTGGTTTAGGTCCTATCTATCTGAACGCTCTCAGTTTGTATGTGTCAACGATAAATCTTCCATGCAAACCAAAGTTAGCCATGGAGTGCCACAGGGCTCAGTGCTTGGACCTATTTTGTTCACATTATATATGCTTCCGTTAGGCAATATTATAAGGAATCATTCTGTACAGTTTCATTGTTATGCGGATGATACTCAACTATATTTATCAATCAAGCCTGATGAAATTAATCATCTAAATAAAATTCAAGACTGCCTTAAGGACTTAAAAACGTGGATGACTTTAAACTTTTTGATGTTAAACACGGCCAAAACTGAAGTTATTGTACTCGGCCCAAAGAATCTACGAAACAAATTATCTAAAGATATACTAACTATGGATGGCATTAATTTGGCCTCCAGTGAGACTGTAAGGAATCTTGGTGTTATATTTGATCAGGATTTATCCTTTAACGCCCACATAAAATCTATTTCATCTACGTAACATTGCAAAAATCAGGCATATCTTGCCTCAAAACGATGCAGAGAAACTAGTCCATGCATTTGTTACTTCAAGGCTAGATTATTGTAACTCTCTATTATCAGGGTGTACCAAGAAGTCAGTTAAGTCGCTTCAGCTGATTCAAAATGCTGCAGCACGTGTACTAACCAGAGTTAGGAAAAGGGACCACATTACTCCTGTTCTGGCTGCCTTACACTGGCTCCCTATAGAACATAGGATAGAATTTAAAATTCTTCTTCTCGCCTACAAAGCCCTTAATGGGCAGGCGCCATCTTACCTTAAAGAACTCATTATACCCTACTGTCCTACTAGGGCATTGCGTTCCAAGAATGCAGGGTTGTTGGTTGTTCCTAGAGTCTCTAAAAGTACAATGGGAGCCAGAGCCTTTTCATATCAAGCTCCACATTTGTGGAATCAGCTTCCAGTTTGTGTTCGGGCGGCAGACACCCTATCCGTTTTTAAGAGTGCGCTTAAGACCTTCCTTTTTGATAAAGCTTATAGTTAGGGCTGATTAGATTCAGCCCCTAGTTTAGCTGCTATAGGCTTAGTTTGTCGGGGGACACTTTACTTTACTTCTTCCTTCTCTCTGTCTGTACCTGTGTACTCTCATGTTCCGAATAACCCAGCTTCCCCAAATTTCTTTTTGGTGTCTATCTACGCCGGGACCCTGAGTCGTGGCTGATCCTGTTGCTGTGGTCCTGAGTCCTGGATCGCGAGCCCTGGATCTTGAGTCATGGCTGTGCCTGTTGCTGTGGTCCTGGATCATAAGTCCTGGATGGATATCCTCGGGGATTCATCTTCTTATTATAGACACATGCATTTCCAAACATTTGGACTACCTATGTTGTAAATGTATTATCTTCTCAATTTACACACGGCATCTATATCTAAATATATCCTTTGAAACAAAGCACAAACAAAAACCCCTCACTGTCTGATCTACTAACAATGGAAACAAAACCAATAAAGGGCTGGCAATAATCTAATAACCTAGAGCGTCTGACACAGTTTTACCTACATGGTGAAATGTAGAGGGTACCCTTTACTTAAAATGTAGAAAGGAGGAGAAGTGCAAAGAGCAGGAGGAGGGAAAACACACAAGAACAGCCTGCCTGGCACATAACAACGTACAAACTAAAAACAATAATTAACAACAGAGTAAGTATATATTCAAGTAACATAAATAAGTCAAACAATGAGGAAAGTTTACAGGCTTTTCTTTTTGGTGAGATTATGACCATCTTGGTCCAAAGTTACAGAGAGGGTGCCAAAGCCGGCAGCCATAACACTAGCTCTGTCAGATTTAGAAAGCCCCCTTTAAGCGTAAAGTCTGGTTGTCATTTTACATTACACTAACGATATCTCTCTGTTCAAACAGGTGAAGGGTAAATGTCAGCCAATTGCACATCCCCTTCTGAAGAAAAATAAATGGTCCAATGTTCACTGCCGCCTGAGTAAACAGTACAAGCCTCTGCAGTTTACCATTTGAGATGTGGGGGGGTGCACTCTGCTTTTTCCAGCAACACAAATTAACTAGTGGAGAGGTTTTTAAAGTGGGAGACTCAGTAGTGAAAAAGGAATAGGCCTACATACAAAAGCCTAAATCTGTGTAAACTGGTTGAAAAGATGGTTCAGGGATAAAGTAGTTTCGGGGAATTTTCCCACTTTCCCACAGTCCCTATAATTAATAAATGCCTTGGGAACTACTTTTATATGTGTTTGGTGCAGCCTGAAGTTGTGTCATAACAGCAATATGAGGATATCTTTTATCGAATATGGAGTGCCAATGTTATGAGATTTTTTTAAAATCATGCTCCCATATGCTGTTTTAATTTATTGTGAGGTGGAAATGCTATTTAAATATTTAGGAGCTCCATATCTAAATTCTGAGTTGTATATTTGCCCTATGAATTAGAATAAAATATGCATAAAAGGATATGTTGGTGTTTTATGCACTTCAGTCTGAATTGACCTCAGAAAACCGTATTCAGTAGCCTACATCAAAGTCAGTACATGCAAATTACACATAATTGTGAGCTATCACACGTAACCTTAGCCATCATAATTCTAAACTTAATTCAAATTAAACTGTGGCGAGACCTGTGAACATTTTATTTTGACTTGTATTCTGGGTCAAATTGATCTAATTCTGAAATTGCTATGATAGTGACCACAGGAACATTGAAAACAGAGCTTTCTCACAGAGAAGGCAGGAGCAACAGATCACACTAATGATAACAGTGAGTCATTACATTTCTCAAATATCTTTTTAATTATGCTATGCTCTTTTTTTGGCCATTATGTTTACTATATCTCAAAATTATACCTTGACTGAGGTTCTTTGTGCATTTGACTGCAAGTTGTTCACAAGATCCCTTTTGAAGAATATAGACCAAAACTTAAACAAATCTTAAACAAAAAAAATGACATTCGATTGAAAAATTATTAAATGATTTTCATTATAAATCCTTCTCATATAGAATAGAATAGAATCAGAGGGATGAAACCCCTCTTTAACGGTCACACATGCAGAGCACACACAGTGAAATTTGGCCTCTGCATTTAGCCCATCCTAGTACTAGGAGCAGTGGGCAGCTAATGTACAGCGCCCGGGGAGCAATGGGAGTGGGTGGAGGTGAACTGGGACCTCTCCAAGTAGCAGTCCACACTCCATATTTAGGTCTGTTTGGGGACTTGAACCAGCGACCCTGCGGCTCACAGTCCAAGCCCCTACTGACTGAGCCACTGCCGGACATTTGATAATTCATCAAGAAAAGAAAATATCAAACACATTTTAAAACCTGCTCTACCTACCTCATTTCTTTCTCATGTCCTGACAACTCAATAATGTCTGAATTTTGCCCCAACCGTTTAAAAATTGTTTATTGCCCCCCTCAGTGCTCTGTTTCCTGAAGTATGGAACGTTGTTTAAAACTAGAAGAAGTCCCAATGTCCCCTGGAAAGGACATGTGTTCAAATGTGTGTTTTAAAAGCTTTAGAAATTAATACACTAACAATAACATAATTAAAGGTCCCATGTCATGGCCATTTCTACTGATCATAATTCCATTGTTGAGGTCTACTAAAATAGATTTATATTGTGCAATTTTCCAAAATCACATTGGTTTCTCATACAGCATCTCTGTATAGTATGTGTATTCACTCTCTGTCCTAAACGGCTTGTTGGAGCTCCTGCCCCCCCCTCCCTATGAGCCCAGTGGCCGTCTGCGAGACAGCGAGACACAGTGAAACCAGCCCGAACACACACACACACCCGCAGCATGGCTTGGAGTTTGTGTGTGTGCTCACACAGACTCACAGCCTCGCCGCGTCTCGCCGTCTCAGGGAGGAGAAATCGGCGGAGCTGCAGCGGAGAAAAGATTGAGTGTGTGTGTGTGAGGAAGTCCGCGGATTGGTCCATTTGGACCAATGGGTCCATTTGGGTATGGGCACGTCACTGTACCCAAGAAGTAAACAATGGAAAAAGAGAAATCTCCAACGAGGCGTTCTGGGGCAGCATAGACAGGTCTTTTCTGTGTTAGAGTTTTACTCGCTACAGGGTGTACTTTGAGGGTTTGTGACTCTGCAGACCGTTCACATGCATAAAAACCTTCATAACACACAAGGGGACGGGTAATAACCGGAAAAGCATGACATGGGACCTTTAAGACTCTCATAAATAAAACCAATCCCTTGCTTTTCAAAAGACAAAAGATATTTTCATGTGTGTTACATCACTAAAACAGTTCAGAAACAAACGAGGCATGGTGTTTGGAATAAAGGCCTGAGTGACATGTCTCCCAAAGAGGAAACATTTAATTGCCTGGTCTTAGGAGGATTATTATGAAGTGTGCACTACATGTAAATGTATTGAATTGAATGTGTACAACATTTGAAAAAAATACTTTCACAGTAGCAAAGGCACATGTGCAACCAATTAGTTTAATTACAATGACTGTTTTAATGTCAAAATGTGACAAAGTAGAATTTTAGAACACTTTTTCAAAATGGTCACTAATATGAACCTAAGAAAGTACATAATAGGGCCCCTTTGAAATGGCTTTGTTGAGTTGCTGGAAAATCCAACTTGTGAATTCCTCATCATGTCACTGATGGATAACGCTCTTTTTCTGCCTTCTTAACAAAATAAATCATGCGACAACACGTTTAATCTGCAGTCAGCAACACCAGCGAACACCACACATAGAGTGTTGAGTATTTTTCAGTCTTTCTTACTCTGGCAGTAATGAGCAGTTGCTCAGCAAACACAGGTCCAGATTCATCAAAGAGGACATCCCACACACTGCCTGTCAAAATCTATTCACGAAGCACAAGCTGACAAATAATATGGGAGGTGATCATCAACAGTTTGTATGACAGGCCATATTGGAAGCAATACAATATAAATGTAAGTTGTGTATAAATATATCTGCAGTTATGTCTTTAGATCTATAATGCATGAGAGGAAAACAGACAAAAAGAGCCAATAAAAGGTGTCATTCCTGTATCTCTCACCTTCTATTGGGATCTCATTTGGCCTTGCTCCATGGTGTGCATTTCTTGTTTTATCTTAGTAATAGAGTCGGTTATCTGTCAGAAGGGAGATGGGTAAAAGCAGGTGTGAAAATAAGTCAATATTTCTTAAAACCAGACATACGCACTCCAAAAAACTATTCACATTCGGTCTGATATACAGCACAATACAATTGATACCTACTGTTGACTGTCCGAAAGAAACATGGGAAATGGAAAGAAACAAACAGGGTGCAATTGCAGCAGCAGTGCTGATTTGTTGGCAGCAGCACTGCATGACTCCTGCCCGGTTTTTCCTGTCAGTGTATTTATGAAACATTTCTCTTATAGTTTGTCTGCAACCACTGAAATTATATAAGCCAAACACACTCAGAGGGCGAAATACATTACTAGACAGATTTCCGGCTTTATTTCATTCTTTTTGCAACAACATGTGTATAGGAGACATAAGAAGAAACCAGAAAGGTCTTTGAGTGTGACAATAAAGATTAAGAGATTCAGGTACAGTTTGATGGTATTGCTCACTTTTACACTGAAATCCACTCCCTTTAAAATGTTTTTGTATATACGTATACTTGTACTTTTTACTAGTCTTTTTATTAGAGATGTGTCTGTTGTTTGTGTTTGTTTTTAGTGTCAGGATGGATCCCTTGTCTTTTTCTCTGCAAACAAAATCTACCTACGGTACAAATAAATAACCTGAACCTTTATAACATGTTACATGATTTATTCAGAAGGATTTGTGATGAGATTACAGAAAACATATTATATGCAGCACAAGAAAAGGAAAATAAAGGTGTTTGTTTACATTATGTATTTGTTTTATATAATTGAATGCAACATGTGTGTCTTTTGTTGAAATTCAGAAATCTAAGAACACATTTGCATGCCTAAACAGCACCATGGCTGCTGATGGCTGCAAAAGATGGGGGTTGCAAACGTTTCCTCACAGCTTCACAACCATCCCCCATTTCCTAGCAAAATTGCTCAAACATTGAAGTCAGAAACAGACAGGAGGAGGGGAAACCGACTGGTTGCCATGACCCTTTCCATCTGCCATGTCACATCGTATAAATAATATTAAGATTTGCAAAGACAAAAGGTAGGAAGCCATTATTGTAATATCATCTGATAGTATAATCCTCTGACAGCTTCATGTGTCCTGCTGATGCTTGTTTAGTGAACAAAGACTTCAAATCAATAAAGATATATTAGACAGTATCGCAGATGAATTTAAATTAAGATGACATCATGACTAAAATCAGCCCATCATGCAAAAATTACACAAAATGTGTCTTGGTGTTACGAAGACTTGTGGGTATCTCTGTTGCTGTTACTTGCGTTTTATGTTGTATTGTGAATATGTAGGCTAATGTCTTTTATATATGTTTTTATATCAGACTACAACAAAAGAAACAAGTTGTAAAAGCAGCACAATATCAAAAGTCATACAATCAACAAAGGTAAAAGCAGACATCAAGTAAGCAACATGAATCAAGAAACGTGTGTGTGTGTGTGTGAAATGTGTCTACATGACTGTGCAAATATACACATGTTCAGTTCTTACATGAGAAAATTGTTAATTATCAGATACTGTATGATCCAATAGTTTGATTCCTCAGACAGAGACAGGATCATTTTAAGATTCCTTGAGGGAGGTACAGTAGACTGAAATTAAATTTGGAATAGCTGTTTAATAGGTGAGCGCCCTTATATCTCACACAGAATTGACAGAGCCCAGAATTAATCAAAGGTAAACATAACCAAGGAATGGGTTAGTTCAAAAAATCAAAAACAAAATAATACTGATATACTACGACCTGTCTTTATGATGATGTTCTCTGTTTCTTCCCAAAATTAGCTTTCCCTGTCAGATATAAAAACAAATAGAAATAGAGGAGAGCTTCTGTGAGTTAAAATACAATTTAAGAATAACTTTCTGAATTAAAAAATGATTTGTTGAAACTTCACACTGCGGCCTAAATTGAGTCAGCAGATTCCCCTGTTGCTATACCTCCCGCTAACAGCAACAACGACTGCAGCTATGCAAGTGGTAGGGCAGGTTTTAACAATGGAAATCTATCTTGCATCTAATATGAGTACGTCAAAGGGAACAGCACGAGCTGATGAACTGCACGTGGATCTGTTGCATTTAAACCTGTTTGTAATACAGATGTCATGGTAAGCTAGTGATATTTGCAGTGAGAAGTGAGTCAACAGTCATGCTGGCAGCTTTGCGCAGCTGAACTATGGCCCAGTGATGCTTGAAACTAAATTCTAACAATAGCTAACATGCTCAGAACGAGAAAGCTAACATGCTGATGTCTATAGCAGCTGTAATGTTTACCTTGTTCCCATAGTTTGGCACGCTAACATTAGCATGTGAACAATGAAAACTTAAAACACATTTCAAGGGACACTGTCCAAAAGTTACTAAGATATTTCAGTCAAAATCACAAATGTCAACCTCATGGTGATGCCAAAGGAAAAGCCAGTGGATCACTGAAGTCCACTGGGAAGTATGAATTCCTCTACCAAATGTGGTCACAATTTATGAAATAGTTGTTGAGATATTTCAGTCTAGACCAAAGTGTTCATTGCTGTAGCAGTGTAGCAGGATTGGTCTTAAAGATAGTATAATGAATACTCTTTGTACTAAACAGTAAATTAACATATCTTAATAGGATGTGTCTGTACTCATCTTATGCAAATACGCTTCCTTGGACACCTACTGTACAGTCAAACCGTAAACAGGAACAAGTTGTAGGAAGATTTTAAAGTTAGACTTTAAGGTCATAGAATGGAGAAATACTCATCTAAGCTTAATAGTATCAATAGGATCACATCAGACTCTCATAAAGAGAGGTTCATTTAAATAAACTAGTTTACAATGGTCCAAGACTGGAATCATTAAAAAAAAACTACTACTGAAAAGCATATACTGTAAGGGACATGGAAAGGAAGTAGAAAGGAAGGCACATCCTCTGCAGGAGAATCCTTAGGAGAGATGTTTCTTTGAAGAGATAGTGATGCAATAGGAGTGGGAAAATGGTAATTGTGAAAGAATTAAAGAGCAATGGTGCACGTTAGAAAGCATTGCCCAGACAGGGATTAAGAAAGGCATTTAGTTTCCAGCTTATTAGTCAAACTAGATAAACGTAATAAGTTATGACATCCTGAGTTCATGAAGTTCCCCTTATTTGGATTTGTTGAGAATAAATGGACATTTTGGAGGCTGTACAGCAGTTTGTAGTGCTGTTGAATTGCATTGTATACTTAAAGAGACCTTTCAAAAGCCATTGTTGTGGTTTCTTTTGCACACATTGTGGGCAGATGGTTGAAAGGAGGCCATCTCTTCAAACTGGGACATCTACGTCACGCGTGGAAAAAATAGGAAGTGATCAGCAGGTGCTAACAGCGCGGTCCTGACTTCACTTCCTTGTTTCACAGTTTCACAAACGGCTTCATCTTCATGCTGTTCAGCAAATTGATTGTTCATAAAAATGGGTTCACAATTAAACAACGCAGAATAAGGCGTGTTACTAGAACATCTTGGAAACACATGTTTTTGCTTTGGAAACAGTTGAAAGTGGCATTTGGAGAATGACCTTGTCCTAGTAAAAACGTATTTCTGTATCCACCCAATTACTTGATCCATTCCAAAATGTAATAGCTCCCTCCATAGTCAATGCTTCACCCTTCCACCAAGTTTCATGAAAATGGGGCCGATAGTTTTTCTCGTAACCCTGACAAACTGAAAAACATAACCTCCTTGATGGAAGCAATGACCCGGCTGGAGGAAATTGTGGCTTCATCTGACAAAAGAAATCAATCCTCATTACGAAACCTCGGCTCATTTTTTGCCAATCTCTTCCTCAGCCCCCTCTTGCATTGTACACAAACTGGAGCATTGTGTAGCATGTGGTGCAGAGAGTGAGTCAGACTGCCCACCAGCTGTGAGCCCGGCTAGGGGAGGAGTGCAGATATTTCATGCAGGGTGATTTACACGGCTGTTAGGATGGAGGCCAACTAGCATCTATCAAAATGGACTTCATGTACAGCAGACATATTTAGATGACTGTAGTAATATTAATGCTCTCTCTGAAGACCTACACATGTTCACATCAGCATCAATGAAAGCAGTGATTCTGGAAATGATCCCGCATGTTGGCGTATGGATGTCTCAGTGGGTCTCTGAGACAAATCAATAATAATAATCATGTTTACTCTACTTATATTTGAGCGATGTTTCATTTGTCTCATAGGAATGAATCATACAATGAACAGTTATCATTGAGGACAGTTTAAGGTCATGTCCTCAGTATTGTGTCTGGGAATTTTGACTTTGATGTGAGATTATAATATGATATTTTAGTGACAATATTCTTATAATAATTTCAGAGCTTTTCAGTATAACTAAATTGAAAAAAAATGCATGTTTTCTGAAACCTTCCCAGGAAAATATAACTATAACATATAACTAAATAAGCAATTTATGATTATTGACATTATCGATTAATCTGCAGACTATTTTTTAGAATAATGTATTCATCATGTGGCCTTTATGTCAGAAAATAATAAATAATGTCAATTTCAGTTTAAATGTCTTTAGCCCCAACCCAAAAATATTCAGATTCATTTAAAAATAAAACAGAGAAAATCCGGATATCTCAATCATTTTGGCTGAAAACATAATTCTTTATACAATTTTTGCATGGAAAATGACTTTATCTTTGTCAATTGTCTTATTTAATATGTGACTTATCGTCGTAGCTCTTATGTGAACAGATTCATATATAATATATTTAATTTATAATGTGGAATAAGTGCATCAATTATTGATTTGTGTCTTTAGGCGTGGTCAGCTCTAAATAATATGGATGTCTGATATCCTAAGTATTTGCAATATCTGCTCTGGCCTCTATGCATAGGAATGTATTAATGTGTGTGTTTCCTCGCGGCACAAACAAACAGCACTTGCCTCATCGCGTGCCACCCGGCTGAGAGCCTATTATCTAATTAGAGAAAAGGGGTCGTCCTTGACACGGCAGTTTGCCAATTAAGAGATGAACACCACGTGAATGTGCTCCCTTACTTAGATCCACGTAAATCGGCCTCTCGTGTCCTCACAGATAAATACAACAACACAGTGTGTGTAAAAGGGGGGAAAAAAATCTACGTATGAAAAAAAGAGAAAGAGGTATAACATGCACGCCTTGGTGAACGCCTTCATGCGCTGCCTCTCCTTCCTGCTGCCTCCCTCTTGGCTTTGTGTCAGCTTGTGCTTGTGGGCTGGCAGTGAGAGCGAGGAGCCCAATCCCAGAGCTCGTTTCAAAGGCAGTAAGCCTCTTACATATGAGGAAGTAGCACCACTAGCAGCGGTAGAAGCCCAAGGAGGCTCCAGCTCGGTGTCTCCAGCTCCTGCAGGCTGCGTCTCGCTGGCTGCTGCCTCAAGCCCCTCCGCTCCACAGGCCTGGATCGGGGGTCTTTGGCAAGCCGTGGAGCGCGTCTTCGGAGCCCCTTGGGTCCTTCTCCGCCATCACTGGTGCCCGAAGAAGCGTCGAGCAGCTTTACGCGCCCCGTACCCTGTGTGTGCCTTCGAGCCAAGCGAGAGTAGAGGTTTCCAGGGAGGCATTTCTGCTTCTGCTGCTTCTGGAGGCACCTTGTCTTGTTCCGGGAACATGAGCGGGTCCACGGAGAGCCCCATCCCGAACCAGTGCGTCCTGGATGCGTCAGCGGAGCACGGCTTCGATGAGGTAATCACCGTGGATCAGCACTCTCAGGAGATGGGGACGGTGACGATCACTGTGGCCATCCAGGCGGCGGAGGAGGACGAGGAGACCGTGGAGGTGTCCCCGAGCATTATTGACTTCCTCGGGGGCAGCTGTAGTGAGGACGAGTACGGGAGACATGACAAATCCAGGTTTGAGTCTCTACTTTGAGTTGTGTTAGTCAGGGACGCTTGGGGTAACAGCAGTAACAGCAATGAGGTTAAATGCAAGTCAATTATCTCAATTGGTTAATAGGAAACCGTTTTCCTGGCGTTGACACACTTGGGTAGTAGGCCTACCCTACTCTAAAAGTAGAAATACCACATTGTAGGAATTCTAAGTAAAAGTCCTGCATTGCGAATGTTACTCAAGTAAAAGTATTAGCATCAAAATATACTTAAAGTACCTTAAAGTACTCATTATGCAGATTGGCCAATGTTCTAATAATATATATATATATATATATATATCATATGTTTTGTGTTGCTTATGTTCAATATCATTAATCCAAATCTAAGTAATACAGATAAATGTAGTGGAGTAAAAGTATACGATTAACCTCTGAATTTTAGTGGGGTAGATGTATGAATTGGCAAAAAATGTATATACTCATGTAAAGTATTAGTATCTCAAAATTGTACTAAAGTACATTTCTTGAACAACATTACTTTACACCACTGGGTAAGAACAATAAAGGTACATTTAGGTCAATAATCTTGGTTGGTCAAAATGAAACTCTTCTTCTGGTTTTAACACACTTTTACTTCCATATTTATCAAAAGTGTTAGGTATATAAATGTGAGTAAAGTCCATCAAACAAAGGCAGACTGGGTTCAACAAAGACAAGACAAACCTGGTTTGAGTTTCTGCTCTAAACAAGAATCAGAATTCCTTTATTCGTCCAACAGAGAGGAAATGTACATTTTAGCAAAAGTAAAGATCATCTCATTTGGCTAAAAGTAAACTCTTTTCCTGTCTTTGACACACTTTTACTTCCTTATTTCTCAAAGGTGTTATGTGAGTGAAGTTCCTCCAAATAAAGGCAGAGTGGGTTCAGTGAGGTTGCAGGGTGAGTGTCAGACTTGATAATGTATTAGCCCTGCCAGCACATGCAGCGTGGGTACATTTGGGGTTTTTCCCTGGAAGAATGCCAGTGATGTAGAAAGAAGCCGCACAAATAACTATAATCATGATGTGATGATCAGGTGTAACAAAGAAACACTACTATGGGGAAATAGGGCAATAAATGACCACAATTGGGTGTGTACATCCTCACAGAAACGCCTGAGGGCTGTTATTATCACCCCGGTTGGGAGTGTGTAACCACCTGTAGGCAGACACCTGAGAGATAAAGGATTGCACCTTCACTTTAATCCAATTCCCCTGCATCATGGCCGGCTATTTTTATCCTCCGGCCTATAAGTTCCCTATACTCGGACTGCGTGCGCAAAGAGTGAGTCAGTGACAGAAAGGCCAGTGGGGAGAATAAATCTCTCCGTCCATCGCAAGCCTGCAGGTCACACCTTAATGTTGCTGTGACTTAAAGAGCTGCTGCAGCACCGGATACACAGGAGGCATTCAAAGATCATTAAACATCTGAGAGGAAGCAAGTGTTTGTTTCCAATCAGATAAGTTCAATTTCCCATTTGTTTGTATGCAGATATCTTTCTTTATCTTAGCTTGTATTGTTATATCTGTCTTTAGATTTGAGTCACACACAATCGTACATCTTAAGCATACATTTAATCATATCTGGAAAAACCACCTTTTTTTTATATCATCAAAGCAAAATGTTCAACAACTTAAAAAAACAATATTTATTTGTCTCCAAACATTGTTCCATATTTTTACAAGAATCTTGTACATTAATCTCAAAAAGCGAGATGATTTATATCAAATATTCTTTTGTCGCTCTCCTCAGTTTGTGTGTATGCTCTAGCATTTATTAAAACAAATCAGGGAGCATGTACTGATAAAGAAAAGTGAACTGTCAGCATGTTGCAATATTCCTGCAACATTCCCCCAGGGACTTCTCTGCTGTACTCACTCGGAAGTTAATTACCAGCATATCTCTGCTGCATTTCTTCAATTGAAATATAAAAATTAGGTATTGACAGTGAAGCTATTCTCTCTAAAAGCCTCGTCTGTATATCTGAAGTCCTGCAGTTTGCTGTGGTAGGTCAGGCTGGAGAGCTGTTGACTGAGGGTGTGCGCGGGAGGGGAGGACGTGATGAGTCATCCACGAAAATTCATTCAGACCCTCACTGTAATCTGCAACAAAGCTACCTGCCTCGCAGCTTCACACAGGCGCCTCACTGAGATCTCATTGAGCCCTGAAAGCTTCAGCTGTGCAGCTCTAGTACCAGTTTTTTGTGTAGATTTTGCGTGACGTTGTCTTGGTGATTCCACCATACTCTGAGTGGGAGGGAGAGCCTGTGACTCTGCACCCTTCAGATGGAGAGGGCTTGGCAGTTTTAGGGCTGGTGTTACACCGAGGTCTGGGGGAGACGCAGCTTGGGAAATGTAGGATGAGGAAGCATTTCTGCCAAATCATCAGGCTTATTGTGTTAACGAAAGGGAAATGTGCAACAGTTAGAGCAGCGCTGCAACCTCACAATGTTTCCATCATTGATTATTTTCTCCATTCGTCGTTTAGTTTATTAATGTCCGAATATAGTGAAAAATTTCCATCATATATTCTCAAAGGCCAAAATTATGTCTTTACATTCTTTTTTTATTAAAGTGGACCTATTATGCTATATTGGAAAAATATATTGTAGGGCCATACCTATACAAAACATGTGAAGTTTTTTGCTTAAAATACCAAACAGATCAGCCATTGTAGCCATGCCTCATACCCCTCTTTTGCAGCCCTGTTAGAGAAATGCGGATTTTGGGTCCTTAGCTTGAAAAAAAAAGAAAGAGGAGGCGGAGCTAATGCCTGCTCAGAATTCTACCGGAGATAAAGTTAAATTCTGCTGTGATAAAACGCCATCCTGTTCTAAACCACATAAAAGATTATTTCTGAAACAGTATGGAGCTCAAATGCTTTTTCTCTTGCGGGTTTATCACAAGGTGAGTTCCTTGTTTTATTTCCTGCTTTTTAAACACATGTGCTCTACAGTACAGGTTAGCTCTGAGTGTTAGCGAGGCTTGCTAATGTAAACAAAGACGAGATTACGTCCAAAACACGTCAGGCATTGATTCTGATAGCAACTTTCTGTGGGTCCGCCGCCGATTTGACGTCATATCGGCAGCAAATCTGTATCCGCTCGTTGTACCCCATTTTTAAAAGATTTGGGTACGGAGGAAAAGAGAAAGGGTTTTATTTTCGACGCTGCGTGAGTTCCCCGACACACCGGGGACACATAGTTATGTATAAAAGACATCAAAAAGTGCATTTTGCATGATAGGTCCCCTTTAAGTCACAAACTCTGGCTTATTGGGTTTTAACCCATATGTGAACATACGATAAGATGGACCTTAATTGATCCCGGTTGAAATTCAGGAGTCATAGCAGGAGCAGAATAAAGAAGAAACACGGATAGTAAACATAGATTATATCTCGTCATTTTGTTGTTGTTCTAATTGGTTTAAAGTCTTGAAATCGTGTACTTTATGAAAGTAATAATTAGCTTGTTTTTAAATATAGACTTTGTATTTTAGCACCTCTAAAAGCACTTGATTAAAATACATTTATTATATCTTTACTAATTTCTAGATGGCATAAAAAACATCCACCTTTGTCAAAAGTCAGAGCAATATCTTTTTGTAAAATTGAGGAAAGACCCTTATTGGGATTTTTTGAATGTCTTCCATATTAAACATTTTTGTGCACAGTCTATGTGCGCACATCTTTTGATATTCAACTTAAAGGTGGGGTATGTAATTTATTTCAGAAACACTTTTGTTATATTCCATGGAATGCTCTTAACATCCCGATAGCAATGAATAAATTAAATGCTTTGACAATAAATACATTAAAAACGTTCATCTGTGGAAGCCGTGGCGCTGTAAAAAGCACGACCAATCATCTGAGCCGGCCCGGCTAAAATAACTGGATGGCCTACCTGCCTGTCAGCCTTCCATCTGTGCACAAACGTATCTCGTGCCCTCATTGGTCATGTGCGCGTTCGTGTGTGTTGGAGGAGGGGCTCTGTAAGGAAGTCTGAAGGAAGGGGCAGATTTTTTGTGTTTTTCAAATTCTAGCGCACTCAAGCTGGTTTCTCCAAAATTACCTACCCCACCTTTAAACTATGAGTTCACAGATCCATGATTGTGCTCCTTGTAGTTTCTGTGATGCAGCCCTTTATCAAACTGTGTTTTTCTTAAAATATAATGAACTTTATAAAACGAAAATATTCCCTTGTGTCCTAAAGAACAAAAAGGATTTCAAAATGCTGTTGCAAGAAGACATTGGTTTTAACAATTTTTTAAACGGAGAAATGAAATCTTTTGTGGCTAAAAACCTCCTTTTCTGCCATTTTTAAAAGTATGAAACACATTTGGGGATAATCAATGTGTTGACTCATCCTTGCAGCTCTATAAAATGTTTAGGCAAGTTTCTTTTATATAACACGTTTCAACACATGTCAGTTCAAAGTGTTTTACTACATTGTAAAACATTAAGAGCATTAAGATAAGGTGCAACAGAAATGCATGATGAGATGACTTTTAAAGTAAAGCATTCTAATGTTTTATTGATGCAACAGGAAGAGCTGACCATAACTCATATTCTGTACAAACTGAAAACCCCCCGTGAGACGAATGTTAAAATGTGTGATATTGGGCTTTATAAATAAACTTTGAATGACCATGTTGTCGTCACACAGCGGTGCAGGGACCAGCGGGGGGGAGCTGGAGGAGGACAGCTGGCAGCCCCCAGACTCGGAGCTGATCCAGAAGCTTGTGGCTCAGATCGAGTACTACCTGTCGGACGAGAACCTGGAGCACGACGCCTTCCTGCTGAAACACGTCCGGCGTAACAAACTGGGCTTCGTGAGCGTCAAGCTGCTCACTTCCTTCAAAAAGGTAACCATACCGGGGGGCTGGTTTCGGGCTGGGTTTCGCTGTGTCTCGCAGACGGCCACTGGGCTCATAGGGGGGGGGGCAGGAGCTCCAACAAGCCGTTTAGGACAGAGATTGAATACACATACTATACAGAGATGCTGTATGAGAAACCAATGTGATTTTGGAAAATTGCACAATATAAATCTATTCTAGTAGACCTCAGCAATGGAATTATGATCAGTAGAAATGGCCATGACATGGGACCTTTAATGCTTTGTCCTGATTTTGCTGGAAATAACACACAGCCTTTGTAGTTTTGGGAACAGTGTTCACACCTCCTGCTGTATATATGTGCGAGGCCATAGGCGGCTCAATTATATCAATCAACTGAGGGGCAGGCGACTTCATGTGGACATTCAGTAATTATATATTATGTTACACATTCATGTACCTGAGCTGATTTCTGACTGAATATAATGTCCAGCCACAGATTTACATACTAGACATTTGATCGCAGATCAAAATGCACACATTGGAGTTAAAGCAGGGTTGAGAAGATGTTTTAAAATAGCTATTTTTAATTCCCAATGACGTGCAGAGTCATGGGAAATGAATTGAACAACTGGCTGTTGCTAGTGTCAACATGACTAGGTGTTTGGGGTGCAAGGATTTTTTTCTCATAATGATTCACAACAGCTGCTGTTACTCTGGCCTGTGCATGCAGACTTGTTTGGTTGTTGTGTTTTTAAAAAAAAACCTGTTAATGCCACAAGTGATCCAAGTACAAACACTCACGCTGGTTTTTAATGTAAACAATGATTCACTTTGAGGCTTGAGGACACGGTGACGCATTTTAAATCCAAGCTGATGACAGTGATGGAGGTGAAATCAGGATGTTTGGTCCAGATATTTATTCAGGAAGTGTGACCGACAGGAAGGCGTCAGTGATTGATATCTTTATACTATAACTCCATAACTCAAGGTGAGACGCTTCAGGCAATTCATTTGAGGCTTTTTTTTTTACAACAATAAATTAGAAAATGCGTCATTTCCAAAAAGCTCCTTATTTTTCTCATACTGCCTGAGCTGCAGCACCTCTTTTCACCCTCTGTCTGAAACTAGTTTCCAGTTTTATTCCAATCTATATTCTGAAGGTTATAACAGAGGCCTTTATGCATTTAGCATTTATATCCTGATTTATAGAACATGTTGTTCCCCAAAAACACAGCCTTTTAGCCGTTGACAGTATTTCTTGATTTAATAGATTTGTGTTACTAAAACGGATGCAAATTAGCCATATTTGACAAAATAATGCCATTTGCATATTTAACATGTCTATCAGGCTCAAATGTTTACCCAACCACTTGTAGTGTCAAGCAGTTGTAGGGATCATTACATTACATGTTACTTGTTAGACGCTTTTATCCAAAGCGACTTACACACTCAATACTGTGGGCAATCCCCACAGGAGCAATTTGGGGTGAAGTGTCTTGCCCAGGGACACAACGACATGCTGACTGCAGTGGGGTTTGAACCTATGACCCCCTGATCCAAACACCTACACACAACCCACTGCGCCACACGCCTCCATGTGACCTCATTGTTTTCAGATGTTCCTCTCAAACTACTCATCACCTCACCCCTATAACACGAGCGTTGTCTCTTTGCAGGTGAAACACTTGACTCGTGACTGGAGAACGACAGCTTACGCTCTGAGACACTCGAAGATGCTCGAGCTGAACGAGGAGGGTCGGAAGGTGCGGCGTAAATCTGCAGTGCCCGTCTTTGCCAGCGAGTCGTTGCCGAGCCGCATGCTGCTGGTGAGCGATCTGCAGAAGTGGCCGGAGCTAGCATCGCTCACGAAGGATAACGGAGTCAGCGAGGGAGCGGCCACTCAGCAGGAACAGCTGATGAAGCTGTTGCTGAAAGAGTTCGGCACGTACGGCGCCATCGCCTCCGTCAGAGTCCTGAAGCCGGGGAAGGAACTGCCGGCGGACCTGAAGCGTCTGAGCGGCCGCTACACGCAGCTCGCCACCGAGGAGTGCGCCATTGTGGAGTTTGAGGAGGTGGAGGCCGCAGTGAAAGCCAACGAAGCCGTAGGGTGCGAGGATGGAGGCACCGGGTCCCTGGGGTTTGTTGCGTTTTCTATCATTTGAGGGAGTAGCCGAAAAGAATCCAGGAAGCTTCTCGTCAAGTTTATTTATTTATTTGTTTATTCCACACATGGCAGTTATTTTAAAACAAAACATGTACACTTTACAGAATGTGTACACTTATACTGTTTTTAAAAAAAAATTATAGCGCATGGTGGAAAGGAGCAGGGAGAAGAAAATCTTATTTGACCTGCCCCTTCTTAAAAATATAACAACAACAAATGAAATAACCATAAAAAAGCAATATTCTTTCAGTCACAGTTGCTTACAAATACTGAAACATAAAACCAGAACACAATCAAAAGTCAACTTCATACTGTCTAATTCGGTTTCTTTATACATTTTCTTAAACATAAAAATGTTCTTCATTCGGCAAAGAATTCCACTTCTTTACGCCAACTACAGTGACACACATCTGCTTTAAAGTAGTACGTGCAAACTGATGCTTAAAATTGTATTTAATTAAAAACATCCTTTCATAACATATTATATGGCTAGACAAATTACCTAATAAAACACATAGTAACAGGTGATATATTGATTCTTCTCACAGGTTGAAGGTGGTCCTGATCGGCACCAAGCCTCCCAAGAAGAAGGTCCCGAAAGAGCGTCCTCGGGAGGAAGGAGGGATGCGTAAAAGTCGCTCGCTGAACAGCAGAGTTCGTGAACTCCAATATCACGGAGACGACTCGGCATGCAGCTCCTCGGAAACCGAAAGCACCCCGACGTCCCCTCGCCTCGCCAGGAAGTCCCAGTCCTGCAACAAGCTCAGCCCCACCACCGCAGGGGTCAACTTCCAGCAGAACAATCACCTCAGTCCTGTGATTTCTCCGCGAAACAGCCCCTGGTCGAGCCCCCGTGCCAGCCCCTGTGCTCAGAGGAAATCCCCCCACAAGTCTCCGTTAGCCAGCGAGGGCCGTCTGAGCCCTGAGGCGGGGCGTCGCTGGGCGGATTACTCGTCGGACAGTAGCCTCACACCCTCGGGGAGTCCGTGGGTTCAGAGGCGTAAACAAGTGGCGTCCCAGGAGAGCAGTCCGGTGGGCAGTCCCATGATGGGGAGGAAGATGCAGAACGCAGATGGTCTTCCTCCGGGGGTCACGAGGCTGCCCAGGGGTCCCGACGGCACCCGAGGATTTCACTGTGTCACCGTGGCAGAGCGGGGAAAAAGCGCAGCGACTCAGACTTGATCATGTGGAGCATCCATTCCTTCTTATCCCCCTAGAAAGAAAACAAATTGGAAATCTGAGCAGTTCTTGAACCCCCTCCCCTTCCCTTCACCTCACATTTGAGACTGTGTAGATATATTTTTGTTGAGTGCATCAGTTTTCAGTCTTTGTTATATTTTTATACGACATTTTGAGTTGGCTGCATTAGTGATTTACTAATGGACATTTGAGTGAATGTAAAGTGATCTTGCTTTTTGAAATGGACTTTCATCTCCATTGCGGTTTAATCTTGTTTTAGGGGAGGGGTGGAAAAGGGAATTTCACTGTAACTTTTTTATTTGATTGAAAGTGTCCTCTGTCTTGTGTGTAAAAGCTCACAACATTGTCTGTGGATGGTGTGTAAATGTAAGTAATGTAAGTGGCATAGGTGCATGGACCTGATAGAGATATCACCATATGCCTTTCTGTATTCGTCTACTGTGAGTTCACTTTCTTTTTGTATATGTTATTTAAACTGAGGCCATAAAGCTCCACTGCCATAAAGGTTGGTCAGTTAAATCTGGGACATGATATTTCTTAGTTTTTATTTTGCCTTTTTTAATTTGCTGAACGCTCTAAGTTGGGATGGTCTCCTCCCGCCTTGTAAATGTTAATTTGTAGCTGCTTTATTTATTATTTTAGCTTTTTTTATTATTTTTCTTGGCATCTGTTTCCATCAGTCTAAGCTCTCGGTGAGATTCAGGGGATGTTCAGGTCAAGCAGAAGGAAAAAAAAATGCTCTTATGTTCCTGCCTTTACATCTGAGCTGGGGTATTTGTACATTGCGATTCCTATTGTACAAATAAATCACTAAAATTGCAATTTGGCCTGATTTCTCTCCTCTTGTTTGTGGCGCATTTTGAGGTATTCAAGGTTTTAAAACGATCCATGACGCAATCTTATTCAGGTTTCTATTTTAATATGAGAGTGAGATACTGTTGCTGTGCCAAGCCTGTAGAAGCAGTTCCACAATTGGAAAGCAGAATTGGCTCACTTGACTGTTTTTTGTAATGGCTTGCACAGATGGGAGCATAAGAAATATGATGGATTATAAAATGTATCAACCCTCTACAAAAACATGGAAGACCAGTTGCACAAGGAATTATTTGCAATGCCAGATTTAGTGGTGGATGTAGCGAGGCTTTTTGACACGGATCCACAGAAATGTAATGTAGTATTGTCAATAAATAGGGCTGCCCGTTACTATTTTTATCAGTTGATCTGTCAATTAGTTTCATGATTAATGGTTGGGACTTTAAAAAAGGTGGAAAATAGCAAAAATAAATTAAATCCAAGTTTCTAAAAGTACAATTTGTCTTAAAACATTTTTTTTTTTCATGACAAAAACTAACTTTTTACTATAATATCATAACGAAGCAGGAAACGTCAATGTTTAAGACGCTGAAAACCACATTTTATGCATGACAAGGTATTTTAGCCTCAATTTGTGCACCAAATTGATTAGGAAGCAACTTGATTTGTAGCCTGTGCCTGTTTAAATGTGTAAATCATTAAGAGGTGCTTTGGCTCGCAGAAGACTAGAACAGCGCTTTTATCATTTCAGTACATTTACAAATCGTTGCAGCTCTAACTACAAGTGGTCTAAATTAAATGTATATTCATAACTGGTGGCTTACGTATTCTCACGTCCTCCTGTAGCTGAAGCACCTTGTTGGAAAGCAATTTGAGCTTCGAGTGTTTGTGGAATTGGTCTGACGGGTTTCTGAACACTCGTCCTATTGTCCAAGCTCTGTCACGTTGCATGGAGACTTGAGTGAACAGCAATTTTGAAGTCCTTCCAGATTCTGATTGGATTGAGGTTTGGATTCTGAATTGGATAAGGTCTTTGTTTTGAACGCAGCACATTCCAGTCTGGCATGTTTTGACGTTGTCTTGAGGTCATTTTTCACGGACTGAAAACTGAGGTTATACTTTTGATTTGTTGGTATTTTGCTGCATTCATGTCAATCTTTTCACTTTCATAAGCCTCAAAGAGCTGACTGCAGAGGAGCATCCCTGTGTGTTGGACTATCAAATGATTTGGTATATATAGTCATCTTATTTTTGGTACAAATACATTTGGGTCGAGACCTTGTTTACAAAAGAGAGAAAACTCCAAGAAACAAAAAAGCCAATTTGGCAAGATGATGAAACCTTAATAAGGAAAGCAATTCAACTTTTAAGCAAATTAATTACCTAAAAGAACTCATCTAAAAATGAAAAAATGTACTTAAGGATAAAATGACGTAAACTTAAAGGACATACTACGCTTATTTTCAGATTCATATCAGTATGTAGTGTCTCTACTGTGATATGTCTCCATGCTTTAATGTTCAAAAAGCTTCACTCACTCATTCACTGTGCCCACATTAAACAACAAAAAAACCAAGGCAATTTAAGACTCCCCTCCTCGACTCCCCTCCTCGTGTCTTAGTCCCGCCCACAGGAGATGCGAGCGAGGAGTCGAGGAGGGGAACTGAGGAGAGAGGAGGGGAAGCAGCAGGCGGTTAGAGAAATGAGAAATCCTCTCTGAGCGGTCATTTTAAAGAGACGTCCATTAATGATGACAGGAGGCACAGCAGCCCTCTGTCTGATGGACAGATGTGTTCATGACGACTTATATATTTACTTTGAATTCATTCACAGTGCGGGATAATGAGACAATAACAGGCTACAGATGCAGGACATATACACACACACCCTAACCCTATATATATTTATATAAATACAATTTCAGATTCACACAAGTATGAGAGCACTCTCATAATAACATAACACAATCATTACATTACTTGTTAGATGCTTTTATCCAAAGCGACTTACATACTCAATACTGTGGGCAATCCCCACAGGAGCAATTTGGGCTGAAGTGTCTGGCCCAGGGACACAACAACATGCTGACTGCTGGGGTTTGAACCTGTGCCCCCCTGATCCGAACACCAACGTACTAGTCCACTGCGCCACACACCATCAGAGACTGGATATAGAAATTAGAGAAAGGCCCAGGGGTCTGTCACGCCTCAAAATAAAGGACCCCAGCATACAGCTTGTAATGAGTATTATTATGATAATACCTCATCTTAGAGCAGAGTGTTAAACAGTAGCAAAGGTGTACACAAGCTGGGCAAAAGCAGAATATTAGCATCATTTGGTTCTTTGAATAATGTATTCAGTTGTGTACACTTCACAGAGCATTTCCCAAAACAAAAAACAGCTATAGCAGGGGCGAATAAAAGGTGCATTTGCAAATTCACCCGGTTACTTTGGACTTGAGCTTTTATGCTAAGTTACAAATTCAAAGTGTGTCATTTCCTATTATTTAGTTATTCTTAAAAGTGGTTAAAATGTACAAATGTTTTCACTATTCAGGCTGATGGGTGATACCTAAAATCTCCTAAAATCACCCGTAAATGTCTCTGCACCTCCCTGTCTAAGCTTCTAAAGCTCTATAGATTTATTTCCCCTTAATATATTAGAAGGTTGAATCAAATGGTATTTAAAAGTTACCTTCTAATCGATCCACTATTTTACTCTTTCATTATTAACTTTTAACTTTTTCTCTCCCAAATGCCCTTTGCCAAACACTCGCCCAGATGTGAGCGTGAACCCCGTGACCTTCTAGAAGCTGCTTCCTTTTCATTCTCTCACACAGACATTCCGTTTTTTAGGAAAGCCTTTGGGAGATTGAAGACTTGCACATTTTCAAGACACCTTTAAAAGGGTTGGTGCTTTATAAAAGCATTTAAGCCAATTTGTCTTGTGTTTTTCTTTCTAGTTTTGTCCTGAGAATGACTAACAAGCTGTTTAACTTTTCAGATGCTGGTGTATTGATGTCAAAGAGACCCTATTTGGGGCTTTTGGGGGGTTTGCCTTCCCTGTCGTGTGTTATATAGATTTTAGTGCATGTTAATGGTCTGTAAAGGTTAAAATCCCTGTTCCTTCCAGAGGGAGTTTCTCTCTCACACATCCCTAACATAGTGACATCACTATGTAACACTCGATCTTCTATTGGCTAGCGCTCCAACACATTGTACGTGATAGGCTAAGGGGCGGGACATCTCTAACAGTTGACCAATCACAACAGAGCCGGCCAGCTAACCAATCAGAGCAGACTGGGCTCTGGTTTCAGACAGAGGGTGAAAAGAGGTGCTGCAGCACAGGCAGTATGAGAAAAATAAAGAGCTTTTTGAACATTAAAGCATGGAGACATGTCCCAGTAGAGACACTACATACTGATATACACCTGAACATCAGCAGGAGAGGACTCTTTAAAGTAGAGACACTACATACTGATATAAACCTGAAATGAACAGCATAGGGCCTCTTTAAAATCCCTTGTCATTTATGATTAGATTATCATCTTATGAGTGCCTTAATAACATAATTGGCTGCACTAGGGATGATTTGCATGTTTTAGCAAATGGCAAGAGCGCATTCATTATTTTGTTTTTTACATTTGTTCTGAATTTAGAACATATTGCAGAGCATATTGTCATTAGAGGGTCCTCTGCTAATTAATGTAAAAATGAATGAATTACTCCATTGTGATTCAGCGTTGTATCGAAGGCTGGTGAATATTTTAACGGCTCTTTAATTCCTCACTCAGTTGGATGCTTGCAGAGATTTTTAATTTCATGTGGCTACAGCGCCGTGTTTGTCCACGTTTTGTCGGAGGTGCGATCTGCTGTGGGAGTGAACATAATGGGAGGACACAGCGAGATACAGGGGGTCAAAGCTGAGGCTCGGCAAGCTGCGATGGGACTAAGTGTGATTGCATAAGAGAGGGATGAATACACTTTTGTTCTCCTCTTTGCATGATTAGCAATTCAAAAATCATGAAGTCGTGATTCCGCTTCCCTTCGACAGAACATATATTGGCCAAACTCCCAATGACTGTTCATTCTAACAGTGTGAATATGGACTGTTTGGGATAAGTAGCACAAAATTAAAACTATTATTCACACAAGACGAAGTTATATTTAATTATCATCAGGATCACAAAGAGGAATAATAAAACCAAATACCACTCTGGCCATTATTTGTAATTTGGCAGTAGCCATTCTTGTATAGATAAGATGTTGTATAGGGCAGTAATTGAGCTGGACTAGACATAATTATCCAAGTGTGATCAGATTACAGAGTGAGAACTAAAGAGCAAAACGTTACAGCTCTGTGTTTGAGATCATTTTTAGAAGACAGAAAGGTACTCTTACAGGCAGCTGAGCAGCCACCTAAATAAAGGCACTGGTGGACTGAACAAACAAAAAAACACATAGTTATTATATTATAGTTGATAAGATATGTATTGTATTATATATGTAAAAATATACAATATATGAGTGTATTATTGTGCAGCTGTTTGTTTGGCTAAGGATTGAATCACTGCTTTTTGAAGGTTCTGTTGGAGTCATCGGTTTGTGACTTATAAATCTGAGGCCATGGTTCTCAGCAGATAAACAGATGGACTGTCCACTCCGAATGAGTTCT
The DNA here is from genome assembly GCA_031216635.1 of Dissostichus eleginoides. Taxonomy (NCBI): domain Eukaryota; kingdom Metazoa; phylum Chordata; class Actinopteri; order Perciformes; family Nototheniidae; genus Dissostichus; species Dissostichus eleginoides. The sequence continues at coordinate 36,346,570 of CM062264.1, read as the reverse complement.
TACCCTAAGTAAAGGAGTCCAAGTATCTCGGGGCCTTGTTTCTTTAGAACAATAGAGGGTAAGATGGGCCGGAGTATCAGAGTAGCAGTAGCTTCATCGCACCAAAAAGAGATCTGAGACAGAAAGCAAAACGTTCAATCTATCAGTCTATCTTTGTTCCTCATCTGTGAAGGATGGGTCACGACGGAAAACACGAGATTGCGAATACGAGCGGTTGAAATGGGTTTTCTCCGGATGGTGGCTGGCATCTCCTTTAGAGATAAGATGACAAGTTCAATCATGGAGTAGAGCCGCTGCTTTTTAGTAAGCATTGCACACGTTTCATCAAGTTGGTGAATGCTTTCTAAATTCTGCCAGTGTTGCGTGAAGATGTTTCTTCATGTGCATGTGTTTTGGCACACTGACTCATACAGACTCATATTTATGTGCATACACAGATAGATGTACACACACTTCCATGGTTAAGGTGCTACACCCAGTAATACAAACACACATCAGCACAGAGTGACTCAGACAGAGTGAGGTCATGCTCAGTCAGTAGTAACAATCAGAGGGAAGCTGCAGAAGCTTTCTGTCAATACTTAAATTGCAGGTTTCCAAAAGGTGACTTGCAGAATATTGGAGAGCCTTCCTCGTCTCCTCCTCCTCTTCCTCCTCCTCCTCCTCTTCCTCCTCCTCCTCGAGAGCATGACACACACTTGCATCCGTCAGTGGGCGGGAGCTGCAGCGAGTGTGAGGGGGCAGTGACAGATTTGAGGAAGTGGAAATAGGGTGGAGTACATTTACAACAGCCTCAGCAAAGCAGCCAATAGGAGAAGTCGACACAAAAATCAAGACAACATGCTAGGAGGGAAGTATTTCTCCTTCCTGTGATACGTTTCTTTTTCTACACTAGCATTATGTAACACAAATGGTTACAAGACATACACATTGGGATACTAAAACTAGAATACAATACACACAAATAATAAAAGAACAAATTAAACAAGAATTTACAAAATAGACAAAGATTTGGGAGAAAGAAAGAAAAATACAAATCTAATGTACAGGATGTAGAAATAACGGATAAATCACTAATACTCATACATTCATCTGAAATATGTTATGTTCTGTTTCACCCATTTCTCCTCTCTTGAATATGATTTCTAACTATCATGTTTAATTTTAATTTCAATTAAATACAACATGTTTCAGTTTATTTTGTATTTAAATGAAATATAATTAACTGTCAAATGTGTGTAATATTTAACCACTGTTTCTCACTCCATGATGCCATGTTAAAAAGCCATTTTCCAGTGACAGCAGATAGTGTCTCTGCAACAGACTGCCCTCATCCTGACCCCCCCCCCTCCCCCCCACACACACACACACACACACACACACACACACACACACACACACACACACACACACACACACAGGCCTCTGGCACCTCTCCCATGTTTAATGTGAGGAAAAGCACAGACATCTGTGATAATGACCTCCGCTAATAATAGACAATTCCAATCAGAGCCTGGTATTCAAGGAGGAAGCTAAGGATCATGGCTGCTTGAAACTGAGCATCTGCTATGCACACATACATTGATATAATACTGACCTCTAATTAAAATGTGTAGCATCAGAAGTACATGAACAGCGTTTCTGCAGGCTGAGCAACATTAATGATGCATATTGTAAACGGACAAGAAAGTCATCCACATTGAAAGAGGCCCTATTCTGCTGTTTGGGGTTTTCACTTCCCTGTAGTGTCTTCTATAGGTTTTAGTGCATGTAAATGGTCTGCAAAGGCTACAATGCCTGTGTTCCCTCCATTGGAGTCCTTTGTTTACTTCAGGAACATTCAGTAGTGACATCACTATGGAACACTTTCACTTCTATTGGCTATCGCTCCAACACATTGTACGTGATAGGAGTTGACCAATCACAACAGAGCTGGCCAGCTAACCAATCAGAGCAGACTGCGCTCTGGTTTCAGACAGAGGGTGAAAAGAGGTGCTTCAGCACAGGCAGTATGAGAAAAATAAAGAGCTTTTTGAACATTAAAGCATGGAGACGTGTCCCAGTAGAGACACTACATACTGATATGAACCAGAACATCAGCAGGAGAGGACTCTTTAAAGTAGAGACACTACATACTGATATACACCTGAACATCAGCAGGAGAGGACTCTTTAAAGTAGAGACACTACATACTGATATACACCTGAACATCAGCAGGAGAGGACTCTTTAAAGTAGAGACACTACATACTGATATACACCTGAACATCAGCAGGAGAGGACTCTTTAAAGTAGAGACACTACATACTGATATACACCTGAACATCAGCAGGAGAGGACTCTTTAAAGTAGAGACACTACATACTGATATGCACCTGAACATCAGCAGGAGAGGACTCTTTAAAGTAGAGACACTACATACTGATATGAACCTGAACATCAGCAGGAAAGGACTCTTTAAAGTAGAGACACTACATACTGATATACACCTGAAATGAGCATCATATGTCCTCTTTAATTTCTGCTCTTGTCTGTAGTCAAAAGGGTGCTTAGTCCCTGCTTTGAGACCCTTATTTAAGCATTTGTATACACTTTAATTTCACCAAAACATGAATTGTATCAGTGCAGTATGGCTCAAATAAACGCTCTCATAATTCAAAGAGTGAATGAAAACATTAAGCTGCGTTCCTGCAGATCTGCCACCTCTTAGTAGACTCATTTGTCGTTTTGGTCTCAGTTAAACAAGATTTCTTATCCAGATTATAGATTTTTATGAATGTTTTTTTCATGCTGATTCATTTATTTCAAAAGCACATCTCTGATAAACACAAGCAATGTGCAAACAAGATTTTAAGATGTGCTTTTGCTCGACTCTTTGCCGGAAAGCCCCGTGTTGTTAATCTATGTATTGACAAAATCACATCGGTTAGATAAACAATAATTTCTTAAGTCGAGGACAGACACTTGTAGATAAACCGACACCCTTTAATCATATTAACCACGTTTATTATTTCACAATTGTATTTACAGAACTTAAAAAATGTCATTTACAGTGTTTGAAACGGATGAAAATGACCTGCCACTGAGGAACAGAAAACATATTTACATGGAGTGTGAAGGAGCCCATTAGCGCCACACCGTCTCATTAAAACAGAAGATACAGAGCTGCTTCGAAAATGTGAAGAACGATAATGAGCCAGGAAAGAAATACCAGCCGGATGCACAAGATATCTCCAATATCTCCAGCACGGCAAACCACATTTATAGCTGCAGTGTGCTCGTGCAACACGTTCGTTTCATTATGTGCAATCAGAGAAATAGAGATCATTATCTTTGCATTTCCAAAAAATCATGTAGCAGTAAGTGATGACAGGAAATTGAGTTGTTGTTCCCCTGCATGTCTTTTTTCCAGTTCCAGTTTTCAACTCTTATTTTATAAAGTTGACAACATTTGAAGCCAGAGTGTCATTTAATATAATCCTTAAAGGGATAGTTCAGATTTGTTTTATGTGTGAGGTACTTATCCACACATATAACCTCACAAAACGAACCTATTAAAGACTCACTGAAATAAAGAATGATCAGACACCAGACAAAATGAGAAAGTATTTCAGGTCTACTGCAGCGTCGCATCGGTTTGAGTTTTTGTGTGACCTTTGTGTATTTTAACTAACCCTTTAAACACCAAAGTCACACAATAAGTGCTCAAAATTAGCACCAGTAGATTTGCTGCTCTCATCAGCTACTTCAGTTATTGAGTGGGTGGAAAAAACTCTTTTAGGCATTCAGTTCCCTGTCAGTAAAGGGCTGTTTTGTGGTAAGGTGGAGGATTGAAAATATCTGGAATATAGCGCACATTTAACGGATAGCGATTATTTTAGGCATTCATTTTGTTCTTCTACTCCTGCGTAATGCCATCTACTGAATAAGCACCTCATACAACCCCACAAAAGAAATCTGCACTGTCCCTTTAAGACGAATAAATTACAAACGCTTTGTTACAGTTGTGTCCTGACTCAATGTAGGGAAATGTTAAATAACCGCTGAACGACTGTCTGTCGTCCATAAAGAAAAAAACAAATTCCCTTCTGTGTATTCATGCTTTCCCTCGGCCATAAATATTACCTTTTGTTTCTGGTGTCCCCATTAAAAGCTCTGCAGCCATGGTTACCACTTGACCCCCCATCGACACATTTACCTTTGCAACAAGGGGGTAGCTCTGTGAGTGTGTGTGTGTGTGTGTGTGTGTGTGTGTGTGTGTGTGTGTGTGTGTGTGTGTGTGTGTGTGTGTGTGGTGTTTCTGCTTAAGGTGCATGTATCTGTGTGTGGATTTTTATGTTTGCAAAAATATGTGTGCATGTAAGAGAAACAGAATAAGTGTGTGAGCAGTGATAACCGTGTGTGTGTGTGTGTGTGTGTGTGTGTGTGTGTGTATGTGTGTGTGTGTGTGTGTGTGTGTGAAAGCCCCACTCCACAGGAAACCTATCTATACATCAGCAGTGAAGTCACACCAACGGACAGACTTCAGATACTGAGCGTCTCCTCATTCATCAGATCCATCAGCGGAGCGTTCGACAGGAGAGTGATGGAGACGGATCTGATGTGTGTGTGTGTGTGTGTGGGTGGAGTCATGGCTGGTGTGAAGAGGAAAACACTTCCTGCCGGTGAGCAGATGGGATGAGGACGTGTTGCGCAGCGAACACAGATCTTCAGAGAGTGAAGAGGACACAGATCTTCAGAGAGTGAAGAGAGACCAGATCTTCAGTCTTCAGAGAGTGAAGAGGACACAGATCTTCAGAGAGTGAAGAGAGACCAGATCTAAAGTCTTCAGAGAGTGAAGAGAGACCAGATCTTCAGTCTTCAGAGAGTGAAGAGGGCACCGAGCGTCCGAACGTTTTCTCCAGAGCTTCAGATGTAAAGAGAGCCGTCGGCGGGTCCAACGTATCCGACTCCGATCAGAAGCACGTCGATCAGAGTCCAGATGCCGAGGCCACCGAAACTGAACAGCTTCCCCAGCCCCTCTCTCCACTGACCCAGATAGAAGCGATCAGCCCCAAATCCACCGAGCGTGATGCTGCAGAGACACGGAGGAAACACACAATCTACGTCAGAGATGCTATGAGGGCACACACACTGATTAACATTTGTTTGTAGGACATTTCCAGCATCTAAGATGGTCAAACTGTGAAATGAGTGGCAGTCAGGGATGCAACTAATGATTATTCTCTTAATTAGTTGATCAAATGTCAGAAAATAGAGAAAAATGTCCATGTGGGTTTTCAAAGTCCAATGTGTAGCTTTACATTTCTTGTTTTGTCAGAAGAAATCCTAAAGAAATGTAGATTCATATAAAATAAAACTGAGAAAAGCAGAAATTCTCCATATTTGAGAGGCTAAAACATTTTCTTTCATTTTTGCATGATTAATAAATTGCAAGGTTAAACGATTATCAAAACAGTTGATGCAACATAGATCAACTAATCAATTAGTTCCCTTATTGTCGCAGCTCTCGTAGCAGTTGGTTTACCTGAGTGCTAATGATGTTGACCACTTGTATCCCCCGGTCCAGTTACAAAACAAACGTTTCTGAAAACTTCTTCTACCTGCAAGAGAAAAATAGATTTAGTGGACATGGTGTGCAAAACATAAACTCCAACTAATAAAAACAATACTTTAATACCAGAGGAAAAAACTAATAATCATACGTGGAAACATTTCTATTATCATGGAAAGATATGAAGAGAAAGAACATTTTGGTTTGAGGGGAAAAGGGTCATTTGGGGAATTTGAACTAGGTCACTCAAACAGAGCAATTAAAGTATTCTGATTGATTCTGATTTCTTAAATTAACTAATTCCCTAACCACACTACACAACCATTTGTCTTCGGGATGTTTGTCCAGCAACATTAAGATGGCTTACACTCTGAAAGCTGCTATGAGCACATCACGACTTAACATACCATGCTTCGTTTCCCTTTTTATCAATGAGCTCGGTTTCTTTTATTATTACTGCACATATTTCATTCCATAGATGAGAGTAACACATGCGTCCCTTCCGGGCAGAAATGACGGCTCCGCCCACTTTTGGGGGAAAACAAAGCTGTCATTTGAATGGCGGTCATACAAATTCTGACGTTTTTGCCAATCCGATCAGAAATTTAAGAAAACCGTGGATTTTTGGCTTCAAAGAGCCCGATTACGATGGCCAGACAGGCAAACAATTACATTAAATTATTGGAAATCGAAGATCGGGCTCGATATATGGTTAAATATATTAGTAGGCGATCGATGCCCATAGATGAGAGTAACATCTACGTCACTTCAGGGCGAAAATGACGGCCCCGCCCACTTTTGGGGGAAACCAACGCTGTCATTTGAATGGCGATCGAGCCTGAAGCCACAGAGCTCTTCTTTCACTGACCTTTTTTCTTAGAGGAAGAACAGAAACACGTAACTCTGGATTTGTTTTAATGTTTGAGGTGCAATAAACGACACAGCAGCTTTTGGGCATGATAAAACTATTATTTTCCGCCTCGCTCATGAGAGTAACAGCTGGCAAATTACGGCCTCGCCTACTGATTTTAATTTAACCATATATCGAGCCGATCGTCGATTTCCAATGATTTAATGTAATTGTTTGCCTGACTGGCCATCGTAATAGGCTCTTTGAAGATCCACAAATCCACGGTTTTCTTACATTTCTGATCAGATTGGCAAAAACTTCAGAATGTGAATTGACCGCCATTCAAATGACAGCGTTGTTTCCCCCAAAAGTGGGCGGGGCCGTAATTTTCGCCCGGAAGTGACGTAGGTGTTACTCTCATCTATTCTATCACATTGTAAATACTGCCATATTTTATTGTACTATATTTTTTATTATTTTTAATCTTATTATAGTTCTCTTATAATAATTCTCTATCTGTGTTTTTATTTAGTTTTTATTAATACATAACGCTCACTTTCAGTTTTCTATTTTAAACATCCACCCCCAACCCGCTTTTAAATCTTAAATCTTTACACCCCCTTAAAGTCTGACCAATGGTTGAACAGCATATCCGTGCACATGACTTGTGTTTAAAGTTTATAGTCCGTTGGAGTTTGTGTGAACGCAAACCGAACCTTCGGAAAAATGAAACAATGTAACGAACTGTCGTCTGGTGCGCACCTGAAAACCGTCTCCAGGTCATGTTCTTTCACATGAATTTCGTCTGTTGCCATCAGGGCGAAATTATGCTCTACCTGCTCTAAAGACTAATCGCTTTTCAAAATCATTCATCCCTTCTGCACTCAAACTTTTAATTCTTGAAAGGCTTTTAACTTGATTATTTATTTATTATTGTGATGCTATGAACTATTTATCGTGTAAATTGGAATGATCCACATCTGTGCTCCCGGGTGTATCTGTGTGTTTTCTTCCTGTACGTTCCTGCCTGTGTACATGACATAAGCTGCTCATAACCAATTGCCCCTTGCGGGATTAATAAAGTTGTTGATTGATTATTAGGTGTGAATGCGACCTAAGAGAAACCTCAGTTTTTCCAACTTCACATTGTTTAGAACCTCCTTGATCCACTGAACATGAGATGGGGCCAAAGCGTGCTTCCAATGTAGGAGAATATGTTTTACTTATATGTATGCACCACGACACCAAGTCAAATTCCTCGTACGTGTCAACCTAACTGGCAATAAACCTGATTCTGATTCTGATTCTGAGAAAAGGGTTAGACCTCTGAGTGTACCTCTCCCTACCGGAGGAAAGACACCATGCAGGCGTTACACTAGACTCTTATTGCACTATTTCTATTCTATTTTATTTGTTTACTTGCACTATTGTATCTGTTTTATTGTGTTGTTGGAGGAGCCTGGGACCTAAGATTTTCATCGACATAACTACACTGTAGCTATGTACGAATGACAATAAAAGCCTTGAATCTTGGATCTTGTAACAGCAGAGCGTTTTATCTCCGTACCCAAACAGTGCACATGGTCCAGCACGTCGCAGGTGGCGTTGTAGCGTCGGCGCGGGCAGGACACCGTCATGCAGCTGGTGGAGTTGAAGCAGCGGTACTGAGACGGGTCCAACTGCCAGCAGAACCGACAGCTGATGGAGAGAGAGAAGTTCGTCTGCTGCTGCCCCGACTCCCCCTGAGAGGAACATACAGAAACACATCAGGTACCAAAACACAGATATTCACAAGTTTGATTATTTTCATTGAACTAAGGATTTAAAGGTCCCCTATTATACTGTTTTTCATCAATATATTATAGGTCTCAGATATAAAACATGTCTCTGAAGTGTTTGGCTCCAAACAGATCATTGCAGCATCCCATAATCCCCTCTGTTTCAGCCCTGTCTCAAAAGTGCTGATTCTCTGTCTGTTACTTTAGATGAAAATAAGGAGCCCCTCCCCACGCCCCTCTGAGAGATATTTGGTTAAAAAGAACACAATGGTGCTCTAGGAGGAGATTCAGGTGATAAGGTGGGGGGGGGGGGGGGTTACCTTGGTTGGTGATTGGCTAATGGTTACACAAGACAAAACATCGTTATGACATCATAAAGTGTCCAAAATCTGATCAGCTCATTTTCAGACAGGTTTTTATAGAAATGGATCAGGACAAACAGAGAGAGAATCTTTTTTCCTGAAACTTTCCCTCTCTACACAGAGGGGACACATGTTGATGTAGAAGAGACATGGAAAAGTGGATCTTGCACAATAGGTGACCTTTAAAGTCATGTTTTATTTATACTAATACACTGTTTATATTCTACTAAATTACAGAACCATTTGTCTTCGGGCCTTTTCTGAAGCATCATTAAGATAACTTCCACTTTCAAAGCCGCTATGAGCACATCGAGACTCAACAAACCATGCTTTACTTCCCTTTTAATCAATGAACTTAATCAATAATAAATAACCTTCTGAGTAAACACTTCTCTCCCCTCTCTCTCCCTCCATACAACAAAGGTCTATTACAAGATGAAGTGCTACTTACTATACAGTGAACTCCTTTCCTGGGTTTGCAAGTGAAGGAAGTAGCTTTTCCGTAGGTGCAGTTGTGTTGGAAGTTGCAGAGCATGCAGTCAGCTGGCAGGCGCTGACACAAACCCCCGCTGGGACACCCGGAGGTGTAGCTCTTCTCATCTGATGGAGAAACTGCACAACAGGAAGCAGAAGGTTGAAGGAGTGTTTGCAAGAATTCAAAGTAATGTAACACAGATTTAAAGGTCACCTATTATGCAAAATCCACTTCTTCACGTCTCTTCTACATCAACATGTGTCCCCTCTTGTGAAGAGATTCTGAAAGTTTCAGGAAAAAAGATTCTCTCTTTTTGTGTCCTGATCCATTTATATAAAAACCTGTCTGAAAATGAGCTGATCAGATTTTGGCCACTTTATGATGTCATAACGATTTTTTGGCTTGTGTAACCATTAGCCAATCAGCAACCAAGGTAACCCCCCCCCACCTTATCACCTGAATCTCCTCCTAGAGCACCATTGTGTTCTTTTTAACCAAATACTCTCAGAGGGGCGTGGGGAGGGGCTCCTTATTTTCATCTAAAGTCACAGACAGAGAATCAGCACTTTGGAAACAGGGCTGAAACAGAGGGGATTATGGGATGCTGCAATGATCTGTTTGGTGTTTGGAGCCAATCACAGAGACCTGTTTTGTATATATCTGAGACCTATAATATATTGATGAAAAACAGTATAATAGGGGACCTTTAATGTTATGACTTTATGTCTGGGATCATGACTGGGTGGGGCAATGCAGTTGTAAACAAAACACTCCGACTCTAAAGACACATCTAGAAAATAAGGCAGTGGGAGGTAAATTACTAACACTGAGCAAGGCCAATCACTGATTACTCCATTAAAGCTGTCTGGAGATCAGCACAACAAAAAAAAGTAATTCACTCTTCATGTATTTAAAAGTTGACCAATTATTACTGAAAAAGCTGTTTTTTTTCTTGGTCTGGTTTGTGTGTTATTTCGAAAAGCAAAATACATTTGAAAAGAATAGCTTCTGTACTGGGATGGACATGTTCCCCTATTTTCTGACAATCTTCAGAACATTTCATCATTTATCGAGAAAATATCCTGCAAATGATACGATATTGATATTGTTAGTTGCAGCCCCAGCAGTTTAGAATATCAGAATCTTTGGGGGAAATCCCTTTTTATTCTGTAGCACCCCTCTAATGTAGGAAAATGCACTGAGAGTCTTGTATGTATGTTTTTAAATCATCCTGCTACCTACTACTCTCAATACTGCTGTATTTCTTTGTAGGTATATGCATTTGTGAGAAATAATCAATATATTGTGCCGGAACTTTAAGGGACATAATTTACTGTAGCAGTGTTTTCCACGGACCGGATGTGGGCGACAGCTTGGAGTTACGGTTTCAGATTGTTATTGTTTTAAGCCTCATAGTAGCATGTAGCTCATAGTATATCGTGTATGTGAATATAAGGAGGATGACGCGTGGAGTTACATACTAAACACACCGTCTCCAACTCTCACTCATCGACGCTGCATTACTACTATTATTAAGTGTTTAATGACCAACAAACAGCAGATTAATTGTATATTAAAATACCATAAGGGATACGCTACAGCTACGTCTTTAGAGGCTACAGAAGAAGACCCGCCCCCGTCGACGTCAGCCAATGGATGAAGACTAAATACGATATAAATACGATGTTATTGAGATAAAAGTTCTCTTTCATTCATTCTACCGCAGACAGCTAACTGCTTGAAGTGGACTGTGGGCCAGTATTGTTAAATAAACCTCAGTTACAGGTCATATTCATCATTATTTATGTTATCTCTAAGTGTTTACCAGAGGCTGCAGCAGGCACCACTGGGCTGGTGATGACAGGTGCATGCTGGGACTCTCTGGGGTACGGAGGCTCCTTACCCACATGAGGAGAGCTCAGATACCCTGAGAAGCACACAGACAATAAAGAACATAAACAACCAAAATTCTACTTATCCTTCAGATTAAACCAAGGTTATGAACTCACTGCTCCATAGCTTCTTAAGTTTCTCATGTTCTACAATCCAGAACAATACCCACAACCGCTACTTTGCACAATTATGATGTGTACATGTACTCCGATGTCACTGTTTCTGTGAGTTCAGTATTTTCTTTATATTGTGAATTATTTAGATACTCTAGTGATGTATGTCTTTTCTACTGTGAATATGTAAACCTTTGCTGTTAAGGACATTTATTTGTTTATTATATTTCTATCTTATTCTATATTTTACATATCTTTAGCTCACGTGCGATGCTTCACAACACTGCTGCTGTGACAAAAAGTATTTATCTATCCATATTGTGGGCTGACTGTGTAACTAATGACCACTAACTTTTGCTGCATTGGCGTGTTACAAAACAAGCAGGCTATGTTTAAATATAAATAAGAAGTATAGTATACGCTGAAGCAATTTATACTGCATGACTATATTTTAATAAAACATTAAAGCTAAAATAGTTACAGTTCCTTCACCGATGCGTTAACTGACTAGGGACACTTCTTGAAATTAGCAGGGGGACAGTCAACTGTTAGCTCTCATATATTATGATTTAAACACTATGTTAATAACGATAATGTCTATTTTATCAGATACACGTCTGTTAAATCAGTGCTACACACTCTATCCAATGTTTTCATCGCTAACCCTAGGTGATATAGCTATATCTCAACCCCCCCTGAAAGTGATCCGTTGGTTGAAGCCGATTTTACGAATTGCCGTTGTGGTCAATCGGTGGTACTACAGCTTCCCTGACGTCGTTGTGACTTAAATTGGGAAAGAGACGTCTGTAAATCAGCGTGTATTTCTTTTTTAGCTGAATAAACTACCCAGAACGAACAGTTTTATGGCCATTATTAGGGTCTAAAATGTGTAAAAGGCGCTAAAAGCCAAATCCAGAGTTATTTCCTCTCCATTCATTTCACTGAGCCAAGAGCAGGGGGAAAGGAGGCGGGGCTTAATAAACACTCTACTGCGCATGCTCAATGGGCCCACAAACGGGTACTTTCAGAATCTATATTCGCTTTTTTAGGCCTCATGCGCTACAGAGCAACTTTTTATTATATTATTATTATATATCTTAATTGAACAAGGGCCATGCATACAAAATTCGTCTCAAAAAGAGAACAGATGCTATATGCCAGATTATAGCTAAAAGCTGATTTCCATCTGCAGTGTCTGGGCAGGTACACACATAATAATCAACAAACATTAAAACACAATTCATAATGCCTATCACACCTACAAAAACAACAGATGTATAAAATATCAATACTAGTAATTTTTCAATATAAATATAATTGTACAATTAATTTAACATCTCAAATTAAACCAGGAATGAACTCTCATAGGAATGAACGGGATCTCGCAGGCTAACCAGCTAATGCTAACTCATTGGGAGGAAGCTAACGTTAGTAGGATAACGACAAATGTAATCTAGTCAAATCTGGTTTGATAATGAAACTGTTCCACATACCGTTAACACTCTGTAAGATTAGGTCTGTAAACAAAACGAAGATGATCCCGTAGGTTTTAAAGCAGCGTCCTCGGTCCGGTCTCCAGATCTGACAGAGAGGAGCCATTGTTGTAGCTAACCAGAGATGCGTTCAGGGCATGTGGGAAAAACGAGAGTGTACCATCCTACAGGCAAGGGATGAAGATGCAGCAGATTGGGACAGGCATTTCATAAATATTTAACCTGAAATGTTACCTTTTGTTTTTATAACTATTTTCTGAATGTCTTTATTATTTTGTTATTATTATTTTTAGTCTGTATATGTACCTATGTACCCCTGACAGTGTGTAAAGTAACTAAGTACATCTACTCAAGTACAGTAAGTACAATTTTGAGTTACTTTGCTTAAGTATTTCCATTTTTTGCTACTTCATACTTCTACTCCACTACAATTCAGAGGTAAATGGTGTACTTTTACTCCACTAGATTTATTTAATACCTTTAGTTACTTTACAGATCTGGATTAATGCTGTGAAATATAATCAAGTGTTAAATCAGACGTTAGTTCCACCTGGAGTAAATTCACAAGCTACCCTGCAGTATACAAAGTCATTCAAACTAGCTGCACCTTTACCAGCTTTGAGAACACTTTAATGATCAATCATTATAAAACATATCATATATATTATTCTGAAAGGACCAATCTGCACAATGACTACTTTTACTTTTGGTACTTTAAGTATATTTTGATGATAATACTTTTCTACTTTTACTTGAGTGACATTTTGAATGCAGGACTTTTACTGTAACAGAGTATTCCTACACTCTGGTACTTCTACTTTTACTCAAGTACAAGATCTGAGTACTTCTACTTTTACTCAAGTACAAGATCGGAGTACCTTTACCACCTCTGACCCCTGGCCTGAAGTCGATGTTTTGCTAAAATGTTAGCCTATAACTGCATTGCTGAGACTACATTTCCATGCCATGTTCTCCTTTCTCTGAGCTTAATATCGTTCACCACATCCATAATCAAAGGTGGCCACGCAAATGTATATCTTAAAACCATAGTATATCTGTGGGTGTTTGCACCTGCTATATCTGACTACTGTATATGGATTTCAATGACTACTTTTTACGATGTTGTATTTTAGTGTTGCCTCTGTGTTTAGTGTCCTGCCTGTGTAACTTTGTGTGGTAGTGTTACCACTGAACAGGTCTCTCTTGAAAATGAGACCTTGTGTCTCAATGAGATTTTACACCTGTATAAATAAAGGCTAAATAAAAAAATATCATCAAAAACCCTAGTTTAGTGTGAAAAGACTGAAAGAAAAGAGTTTGAAGGCAACATTTAAAGCAGATGATTTTCCAAATGCTATTTATCATAACATGTAATTATTCTGAAAGAAAACATTTTGAAAATTTGTTGTGAAAATAAAAACAACAAAACAAACATTCAGTCATCTTATTTAATTTCCCTGCAGTGACAGACCTTTGTGGAAAACAGTGCCAAATTCACAGATTCTTCATTATAACAATCTTCACATTGTTTTGTTAAATTATCGAGCAACTTCCCTTCAGGAATAGACTTCCAAATAGTAGAATACCAACACATCGTACACAAACGTGTCCTTTTTCTACCCTTCACACATGATTAATGGGCAATTTAAAGTAGTTTCGAATCCCTTTTCATCACATTTGCTCACAGAAAATCCTTTCCTGTCTGATAACACTTTCTCTGTACCATTTTCACATGTGCCATCCCATGCCCCTCTCCACTAATAACTGTAGTGGAGTATGAGTGTGTGTATGAGTGTGAGTGTGTGTATGAGTGTGTGTATGAGTGTGTGTGGATCAGAACTCCTCCTCGGCGTTTGCACAGCGGCTCTGTTTGAGCAGGGTCAGGCGGGCCAGCACCTCGGACACCGACAGCTCTCCGTGGACTTTGCTGTCTCGTGTGCGCACGTTGACGCCGTTAGTCATCTTCTCCTTCTCCCCGACCACTGCCAAGACACATGGAGACAACAGCTTCACATGGGCCAAGTCACACACACACAAAAACAACAACAGACACACACAGCTACCCTAACACAATCCCTGCTTTTGTGCCGCTGAATACAAGAACGTAAGGTGGTGAGCCAGCGTCAAAATATTTAAAAACATTTTATTTTGACTCATAATTGTTCAAATGGTGAGATTATAAACAGCCAGACACAGTTAAAGAGGAACTTAGAATCTTCACTGATGCTGTTACTAAATGCTAAATTGCTGTACGGTGTAATCCCTTACATTTACAGCCACTAAATCATACGTATATAGAGCAGCACATACAGCAGTATACTTCCTCCCTCTACATTACGGTGTCTCCTAGAAGTTACAAGTAGACTACAGAGCCAGCATTACAAAAGGGAGAAAGACACCCTACATAGTACATACCCAAAAGCAATACAATACATAGAATAATGGGGGCTGCTAAAGGAAAGCCTCACACAGAAATGTTTGGACCAAAGGATTTCATAAACCAAATCCAGCGAGGAAATTATTTTTTTGCCTACCTTCTTTTATTATTTCTGTAAACATATTCTTTCATCTTTCCATGTTATAAAATCCTCCTCCCTTTGCTTCACACTCACAAAAACCAACATAATATACTGAGCTGCACTTTTGTCGATAAACACACCCACACCACAAGATTTAAAACTTGTTGTCGTGTTTGTTTTAACCTGTCATCAAATCGACTTTAAAAACAGACCAAATTATTGTGGGAGTCACAAATAACTGTGCTTTTAAAGCGATTACAGGCAATCATGATAGCAGCAAACGCAGGATAAACATCTTCTCGTCTCAGAGGTCACTCAGAGCTCCTACATATTTATTTTCTCACCTAGAATGAAGTTGTACTGGGCCAGCTGAGCGTTGCGGATCTTCTTGTTCAGCAGACAGCTGGAGTCGAGGTCAGCATCCGCCATGAAGCCAGCTTCTGTAAACTGCTTACACACCTGAGAACAACATTTATGGTTCAGCATTACACAAATCTGAGGCACTCCTGTGACTGTAGTTACATGTGGTTAAGATGGAGAAGAATAGGACATACTTTCTTTGCGTAATCCTCAAAGGACGTGTTGACGGGCACGACCATCACCTGACGGGGAGAGAGCCACAGAGGCCTGTAATAATAATAATAATAAGTATATTTAGTATAGCACCTTTCACAGAAATAGAATTCACAAAGTGCTTCACAAGTAAGAACAAAAGTCACAATTAAGACCACAGAAACATGAATACAATAACCACATGAGGCAGAAATGTAAGGTCAACATAAAAACAAAACACAGACCACGTGGAGTCCTGAAAGGAACAAACGTAATAACAGAACACTTCACACACATCTCGAGTAGAAACAAAAGCCAATGTGAAAAGATAGGTCTTCAGTAGTTTTTTTAAAAGCTTCTACAGAGACTGCAGAGTCTGTGTAGGACGGAGACAGACTGTAGTAAAGCAATCTCTACAGCAATATACAGGATGAATATATTTACCTATGTTTGGCAGAGAAAAAGGGACGACTTTGTGAAATATTTATGATACTGGATGTTTAAAATGTGCCAGAAAGGAGAGTGGTTATAATGTTACACAGCGTAACAATGTTACACACCGTGGCAGGACGATGCAAATGTTTCCTTTGTTTTCATAAGGTATAGTTAGAGGCCCTTTTATGCTTTTGGGGTTTTCCCTTTCAAATGTGTTATATAGGTGTTTGTCAAATCGTATTGTAACTGTTAAGACAAAAATCTATATAAAAGCAAAACAATTCAAAATAAATGTATGCATGTATTTTCATTTTAAAATCTTAATACCATTTACGATTTTTAACACCAATAAGCATCAGTTAAACTGGATGTGAGTAGACTCTGTTTAAAAGACTGCGGTCTGCTGCGGCCTGCTGGGGGGGGGGGCAGCATCAGAGCCGGTGACACCAGCAGCAGAATCAATAAACTGATCAGGAAAGCTGGGTCTGTCATCGGCATCAAGCTGGACCCCTTTGAAGCTGTGGTGGAGAGGAGGACACTGAACAGGCTGTTGTCCATCATGGATAACCCACCGCATATAATCTGTTCAATATTTAAATTCCATCTGTCATATATTTATGTATATATAATACCTTGTTAAATTCAACATGTATATTTTCTACTTTCTTGTTATTTCTTGTCTTGAATTTTTATTGTACAATGCCATGACTTTTTATGCTGCTGCAAGCAAATGTTTCCCAAATTGGGTTCAATAAAGTACTATTTTATCTTATCTTATCTTAAATGAAGACAAAGAAAGGAAATAAATGATGCGATGTGTCCTCTGTGAGCCTCAAGCCTGTCAAGATCAGACAGACTTTACAAAGAAAGGCCTAAAACCCAAAGAACCTGAGAGTAACATCTCGAATAATGATATCTAAATCTCACTAAACTTATTAAATGAAGATATTAAATGTATATAACAGTTAGAAAGCCCCTCACCATTTCCCTGCGTAGTTCTCAGTGAGGATGGCGATCATCCGCTCCACCGAGCCTAAGATGGCCCGATGGATGATGACCGGTCGGGCTTTGTCGTCTCCGTCCGTCCTGAAAGACATTTAGTCAGGGAGGATGTCACAAAAAATCACTTTATTTCCACAATCTCTCGAGATATCTCGCAAGAAACAAGTATTGAACACAGGCTGTTTAGACCTACATGAGTTTAGATTGAATTTACTCTAAATTTGTAATTGTTTTCTCCAAAGTAAAGCAAAAGGTACATATGCGATATACACAAAACACAATTTAAAACATGCAAATAGTACTTTAAACTGCACTTACTACCTGCTGTATATTTGATTGTATGTGCATCATTTTACATGCTGGGTTAACAAGTGGGTTTTCTTGAGGTGCTAATAAAAAAATTGAGTTTTTTGGTTCATCTTTAAAAAATGATGTTATGGCAATATTATTCCGATTTGTATGTTTACGTGTAAAACATTTGTTTTTTCTTTCTTTTCATTTTTGGTAATGCTTATTGTTTTGGCCCCTGTGGGTGTCTTCTTATCATTACTATCTTAAAGGGGACCTATCATGCAAAATGCACTTTTTGATGTCTTTTATACATAAATATGTGTCCCCGGTGTGTCGGGGAACTCACGCAGCGTCAGAAAATAAAACCCTCTCTCTTTTCCTCCGTACCTAATCTCTAAAAAACGGGGCTACAACGGAGCTGATCCAGATTTGCGTCCGATATGACGTAATATCGGAAATGTGGACCCACAGCACTATCAGAAACAATGCCCGACTGTTTGGACGTAATATGGTCGGTGTTTACATTAGCATCGCTAACACTCAGAGCTAACCTGTACTGGAGAGCATGTGTGTGAAGAAGCAGGAAATAAAAAGGAACTCACCTTGTGGTATAACCGGCAAGAGAGAAAGCCTTTGAGCTCCATACTGTTTCAGAAATAATCCTTGATAATCCACGATATGGCGTTTCATCACGGCAGTATTTAGTTTAGACAGTAGCTGCCGGGTCCCGCATGAGCTCAGCCCCCTCCTTTTTATCAATTTTTTTAGACCTATGCTATTGCCTATTTTTAAGACTTGAAAATATTTCTAATTGTTTTTATTTGTTTTGAAGCTTTGTTTATAGTAACGTTTATAGTTAAGTTGAATTGCCTTGATATTCTTTAACCAGGGGCAATGTGACTGGATAACTCAATCAACAGCTGTTTTCTCTGTAAGCTCTCTGCCCAACCAATTAAACTAACGTATGTACTTGTCTGTATGAAGTGGCTGGTTAATGTTGAGTCATTTGAATAGAAAGAAAACTAATTGCCTGCTCAATGAGTTCTTATATATTTCTATAGGACTCTTTAGCTCTTAAACACATGACTCATGAGCCTTGTTATTCATGAAGGGACTAACATGTAACCCTGAGTGCAGTAAAGCACACGGACGCAGCATGTTTTGATCAGCTGACTCACCCCACAAAGGTCAGGTTGAGGCGGATTGGCAGCTGGAAGTCCAGTTGAATGGTCGCACACTGATGGTAACGTCCAATCGCATCTTTGATCTTAATATCAATCTGCAGCAGCAAGGAATGCACAATCACACTTTACAGACCCTCGAGATCCAATTCATTTTGCATTTTGCAGGAATTGTTACGTTTTTCTGACCTTAGGTCCATAAAAAGCTCCGTCTCCAGGGTTCAGTTTCCATGGCTCCCCAAACTCATTCAGGCTGTTCTCCAGTTGCTGTCAAAACACACGAGGCACGCTTTTAATATATACTTACATCACAAGAGAATAAAAGGAAAACTCTGCGAAGCAAGCCAAGTCAAACTGCGGTTCAGTTTGCACGACCCACTGCCCTTTCACCGCGAAGTGAAGCCCTTAAGCAATTTCCAACTGTGCAAAATAAACGATTAAAATCAAGTGAAACAAAGAGCTTGCCTTTTATTGACAACACGCCTCCTACACTCACAGATGATACCACTACTGGAGCCTTTAACCTGCTATTGTGCACCCACTCAGTTGGAATAACAACTAGATATTCTTTGAGTTTATATTCTATATAAAAAAAGTCCTAACAATAATGGTGCAGAACGTTACAAAAGGTCAGACTTAATACCGATCCAAAATGCACATCATACTCATGCAAGATGCCCACAAACAGGATGGGGAACAGAAGGAAAATATGAGCAAGATGCTGGACGACTGGCACGAAATGACCCACAAGAAACATCAACTGAGAAAGATTGCTGATCATGATAGCTACCCCAGACCAAGCCATTTCTTCATTTATTTAAAGTGCCTCCGACGTTTTGCTTTATAATACGGAGCATTATCTTGTACAAATCAGTAATGTCTGTCAGACCTGAGAGGGACTAAAAAACTATTCAACCATTTCTTAAAATTAAATGGAGCTTAAATTTGTTGAACAAAAAAAGGCAAGAACTTATCTCTTCTTAGTTTTGCCAAATGAATAAATAATTCCTCTATGAGCCACTGTACGATCAGAAAAGCAAGCAACCAACTCTGATCAACCGTGCTATATCATTTTAATATACTAAAAGTGCAGCAATAGAGTGCCACAGAGACGCGTCCTAAAACCCGGAAGTAAGTTAGCATTTTACCACTTCCGGTTCCTTCGACAAAAAGCAATGCAATCTCTCATAGGATTTTGGAAAATAGCTGGAACTAAGGTCTGTGGTTGAAACGCATTTAAGAGACGGATCACGTTTTGTTCTACGACATCAAATCCATCAGCAGTGACCCCACTGGTGATTTCTGAAGAATTGACGTGTCTGAAAAACGATGGTTGTTACCAAGTGGCTGAATAGGACTACAGAAGTTGTCGAGGACGTTGTACGTCATTACGCCGAACACGTAAACACTCCCACTAAGTTTGTTTCCCTGTTCTGCTTGAAAGCAAGTACCTGCCTCCTGCAAACTGTTCAAACAAACGCTTCAACTTGTACCATTTTGAATCTGTAGTTTTGAATATGGATCTTAAGTTGGCGTGACGTTGAAGCAGCGACCCTGCTGTAGTTCCTTTATAGCATAACGTTAGCATTTTGCTTCTGGCGACTAGATTTATGATTCGAAAATTATAAAAGTAGGGTAGACATGTGGAGATTATCCGGCTGAACAAAACGTGATCCGTCTCTTAGATGTGTCTCAACCACAGACCTTATTTCCAGCTATTTTCCAAAATCCTATGAGAAATTGCATTGCTTTTTTGTCGAAGGAACCGGAAGGAGTTAACTTCCGGGTTTTAGGACGCTTCACTGCACACTCTATGTCCCGGCATTTTATAATATGTGCCACCGAATCAGAATCAGGTTTACATATACAAGGAATTTGCGTTGTTGTATAATGGTGTATACATTATCACAGTAGGAGGAATTTAGTTGTGAAAAAGGAGCAAATAAAGAGATAATTTGGAAAATATATAAAAATTACAAATATAAATAAATGTTTCCAAGCAATACAAACATACAAAATATGAAAAAGGAGGTACATAAAGACAAGACTAATGAGAATTTAAAGTGTAAAAGCTGTGCATTTTTAAAAGAGTAATAAGAGTGTCTCACATCTACTTTTAAGTTAATTTTCCCACCATAATTCACACTTTCCGATGCAGTTTACCTTCTCCGCCTGGTTCCACACGGCGATGTCTCCCAGATATTTCTCTGGGCGCGTGGACAGGTGCAGCTGGAAGGAGAATCCAACACGTTGTAGACGCAGCGGAGGAAATCCAGACAGCCCTTCATCTCCGACTCGATCTGTCGGGAGAAGAAGGATTCAGAAATATATAATTGACTCATTAATAGCTGGTCGTTTCTAAAATGTTTTTTTAATGTTAAAATGAAAAATATGTTTATTCGATGGCCAAATTACAGGCCTCTCGTGGCACCTTGCATGTTAGCCTCTGAATGAATGTGTGTGAATGAGTGAATACTGACTTCTTTATGTAAAAACACTTAGAAAAGCTATTTAAATGTGATTTCTTTTGTATTTCAAAGACCTCCCGCTTGTATCACAACCCTTGTAAACGCTGATAGAGTGATCACCTGCTCCATGGTGCAGAAGATGTGAGCGTCGTCCTGCTGGAAGCGCCTCACTCGGGTTAAACCGGTCAGTGTTCCCGACAGCTCGTTCCTGTGGAGGACCCCGAAATCTGCAAACCTCAGAGGAAGTTCCCTCCACGAGCGGGGCCTGTGGCTGAACATCAGACTGCAGGAAGAAGAAGATGAAGAAGAACATGGAACCGTTATTGATCCACCGAGGGGGGAAGGACGACCAGAGAGCAGGGAGTCAAAACAACAGAGACGCGCTTTAACCCTCATGTCGTTTATCGGGTCGAATCTGGCCAATTTCCTACTTTCATCAATCATAAATATTGTGTTTTACATTTGATCACTACAAGGCCTTATGATATCCTCCACAGTATGCATTTGAAGATATAACACACCACTTCCGTTGAATTGTGAGTGGTTTAGTCAACTTTGTAACACCTGTTGTGTTCCCGGTCATAGGAAATGAAATGGAAACCCTAGATAATGTTAATCCATCAGATACACACACCCACAAATCAACACAATGTTAATGTTGCAATACATTTACAGTGTCTATTCACTGCAGTTATTCATGTGAACCAGTATCTGAGACATTGTTTACAGCTTCAAAGGTTGCAACATAAAATGTGGTGATGATTCGTGGTTTTTGTGTTAATGTAAGAGCAGTTAAAGGTCCCCTATTAAACTGTTTCTCATCAATATATTATAGGTCTCAGATATATACAAACATGTCTCTGAAGTGTTTGGCTCGAAACACCAAACAGATCATTGCAGCATCCCATAATCCCCTCTGTTTCAGCCCTGTTTCAAAAGAGCTGATTCTCTGTCTGTTACTTTAGATGAAAATAAGGAGCCCCTCCCCACGCCCCTCTGAGAGAGATTTGGTTAAAAAGAACACAATGGTGCTCTAGGAGGAGATTCAGGTGATAAGGTGTGGGGGGGGGTTACCTTGGTTGGTGATTGGCTAATGGTACCACAAGCCAAAACATCGTTATGACATCATAAAGTGGCCAAAATCTGATCAGCTCATTTTCAGACAGGTTTTTATATAAATGGATCAGGACAAAAAGAGAGAGAATCTTTTTTCCTGAAACTTTCAGAGTCTCTTTACACAGAGGGGGACACATATTGATGTAGAAGAGACATGAAAAAGTGGATCTTGCACAATAGGTGACCTTTAAAGTCATGTTTTATTTATATTCTACTAAATTACAGAACCATTTGTCTTCGGGCCTTTTCTGAAGCATCATTAAGATAACTTCCACTTTCAAAGCCGCTATGAGCACATCGAGACTCAACAAACCATGCTTTACTTCCCTTTGAATCAATGAACTTGAGTAATAATAAATAAACTTCTGAGTAAACACTTCTCTCCCCTCTCTCTCCCTCCATACAACAAAGGTCTATTACAAGATGAAGTGCAACTTACTATACAGTGAACTCCTTTCCTGGGTTACACAGAGGGGACACATGTTGAAGTAGAAAAGACATGAACAAGTGGATTTTGCACAATAGGTGACCTTTAAAAACAGACCAGGAGCAACAAGAGGCGGAAAAACTAACACCAAAGGAGGGTTATAAAATATATGTACTGTTTGATTTTTGGAGAGAGGTTTTATTTACCAGTGCCCGGGGGCAGTTCATGGGCTTCAGTGCGAAGATGTCGTCCTCCACGGGGAAGGAGAACATGTTGTCGCTGTAGTGCTGCCAGTGGCCAGACGCCTCCCACAGTTTACTGTTGAAGATGTTGGGGGAGGCTACTTCCTGGAAGCCTCTTCTCCAGTACTCTTCCTAGGAAAACAACAAAACCACATAAACAAGCGAGTCGCAGCCAGCTGGACTCACACTAAGGTACTTTTCTGGAGAGCTTGCATTATTATTTCTGGCATGAATCTTCAGCTACTTCAACGGACATCAGACCCAGCAGGTTTTATTTGTTCTTCTTAAGCAAAACAGTTTCATGGCACGTTGAGCTCCTTGGCAGCCAAAAACAGAAGACTGATTACTTGAAATATGTTAGCCGTGAGCATGTGGAAGTGAATAGGAAACAGGAAGGAGCTTTTAAAAAATGAGGCACCTGGATGAATACAATTTAGCTATATTTAGAAACTTGAATATCTCTCCAATTACAGTCATGAGAAGCCAACCCATCAGTAAAACCCCTCAGAGTTCAAAGTTTCAGCTTTTTTTACACAGCGTTAACAGACTGAAGTGACGTGATAATGATCTTGCACCGTTTCTGTGCAATGTGCTCTCCTTGGCTCGGTCCGGTGTGTGTTGGTGTGTGTTAGTGTGTGTTGGTGTGTGCTGTGAAAGCTTCAAGATGTCGACACATCTCTGCAGATACATCACACACACACACACACACACACTACTTTCTGTACCGTTACACTGAAGTTTGAGCAACTTTTGACCACTAAAAACTCGGGAACTCATAACGAAATCTTCGATTTTCTCGTGAAAAAGTAGAGTGTGTTGCAAGAATTCAAGGTTACACTGGGTGAGATTAAATGATAATATCAATGTTATACAGATAATCATTTTGTGGGTGAAGTATTCCTTTAACTGAGAACTTTTGCCCATCATTTAAACTTATTACCACATGTGGAAATGTACAGTCCTTTCTAAAAGATAAAAACACCTTCAAATGATGTTTCGATGAGTCCAATAAGACACATGATTCATTACGTTAGAGAAGCCTGCTCTGCTGCTGAAATCTCACAACAATCTAAATATATAATCTTGACATTTTTGGTTCTGACTCTCAAGATGTTATTATGTTCAGCTTGTCACGTTATCTGTTCTTGGCTGAAAGACTGAGTTAAAAAGTTGAGTCAATAATTCAGACGTTCTTCTCTCTGGTGATTACACGTTTTCTAAAAGTACTGTGTTTGTGTTCTGCATGTCAATGAGCTGCCACTCAAGTTTACAACTACTCTGGAAACACTGAGCCTCTGGGAATATAAGAGTGTTTGGTTTTTCAGCATCTCTACAGTACTTCTTAAGATAATTACAATTTGCTCATTTTCTAAATAGCTGTTTAGTGATCATGACTCATTCAGGAATATGTTTTTTAACCACGCCTAAAAAACAAGAAGCTTGAGGTCACGGAAACATTTAAAAACAATGTCATATGAGCGATTACTTCTCTAGGAAGGTAAACATATAATTATACAACATCTCCTGAGCTCTTCTCATTCTGGCTTCAGTAATGATATGCTCATTCTAGGCTAATTATTATAAGAAGAAAAAGGAATACAAATGCACGGTATATATTAAAATAAAAACAATCGTGTTAAACGGTTTACATATATGAACAAATTATTAATATTATAATGATATATATAAATAAATGCAAGTTATATGCAGGGTTGGGTTGTAACGTAATACATATAACGGCGTTACGTAATCAGAATACAAAAATCAAGTAACTGCATTCAGCTCGCGTTACATTTGAAAAACAAGTAATCAGATTATAGTTACTTTCGTAAACCTGAAATGAATACATTTTGGAATACTTATTGGAAATATTGGTGGAAAAGTTTCATCACAAAATGTAATATTCATTACTGGCAGATCTGTGTGCACGGCGCTGCAGCATGTCTCTGAGCGAGAGAGAGAGAGAGATGCAGCGTGTCTGTGAGCGAGAGAGAGAGAGAGAGAGAGAGAGATGCAGCGTGTCTGTGAGCGAGAGAGAGAGAGAGAGAGAGAGAGAGATGCAGCGTGTCTGTGAGCGACAGAGAGAGAGAGAGAGAGAGAGAGAGATGCAGCGTGTCTGTGAGCGAGAGAGAGAGAGAGAGAGAGAGAGAGAGATGCAGCGTGTCTGTGAGCGAGAGAGAGAGAGATGCAGCGTGTCTGTGAGCGAGAGAGAGAGAGAGATGCAGCGTGTCTGTGAGAGAGAGAGAGAGAGAGAGAGAGAGAGAGAGAGAGAGAGAGAGAGAGAGAGAGGCATATGTGTCAGCAGCAACCTGGGGAAGTTATTCTGCAGCATCCTAAACAGCCGACTGCAAGACTTCCTCAGTGAACATAATGTCCTGAGCAAGAGTCAGATTGGATTTACACCCCACCATCGGACTACAGACCCTATATATAACCTCCACACCCTCATTAATAAACATGTCCACCAAAATAAGAAGATTTTCTCTTGTTTTGTAGATTTCAAAAAAGCATTCGACTCAATTTGGCATAACGGTCTGTTCCTGAAGTTGATTGAAAACGGTGTGGGGGGGAAAACATATGATATCATTAAAACAATATATACAAATAATAAATGTGCTGTGAAAATTGGCAATATGGAAACAGATTTCTTCCCCCAAAGTAGAGGGGTGAAACAGGGCTGCAGTCTCAGCCCCACCCTATTTAACATTTATATTGATCAATTCGCAAAATCATTAGAACAATCTGATATCCCTGGACTCACCCTCTCTGACACACAGATTAAATGCCTCCTGTTTGCAGATGATCTAATATTGCTAGCTCCATCTAAGGAGGCATTACAACAGCAAATGGATCATCTGCAAAGCTTCTGTCAGACCTGGGCCCTGACAGTTAATCTGGAAAAGACCAGGATTATGGTCTTCCAGAAACGACCCAGGGGTCAGGGAAACCCACACCGCTTCTTACTGGGCTCCACTGACATAGAACACACACACAGCTACACATATTTGGGACTAAAAATTACTTCGACAGGAAATTTCAATCTGGCCATTAATGATCTCAGAGACAAAGGAAGAAAGGCTTTCTATCAAAAAGTCTTCAAATATAGATATACCTGTTAGAATCTGGCTCAAAATATTCAATACAATAATAGAACCAATCGTACTGTATGGTAGCGAAGTGTGGGGTCCTCTTGGAAATCAAGACTTTGATAAATGGGACAAACACCCAATAGAAACCCTACATGCGGAGATATGCAAGAGCATTCTGAGAGTCCACAGGAACACCCCCAACAATGGATGCCGAGCTGAGCTAGGCCAATTCCCCCTTTTAATTAGGATACAAAAAAGAGCAGTCAAATTCTACAACCACCTAAAAACCAGTGATCCCAAGTCCTACCATTACAAAGCCCTCCATTGCCAAGAGGAGAACATAGAGAGGAGTCGCCTCAACCAGCTGGTCCTGAGGCTCACCTCCTCTAACAGGCCTCAGGACAGCCCTCACACAATCTGGCCCAACCAAATCATAGCTAAAGAAAAAGAAAATTACATCAACTATTGGACATGTACCACGAAAACCCAAAACAAACTTCAATGCTATTTGGCTCTAAACAGACAGTACACAGTGGCAAACTATCTGACCGCCGTGACTGATCCCAAACTGAGAAAGACATTAACAATGTACAGACTCAGTGACCACAGCCTGGCCGTAGAGACTGGCCGACACAGGCAGACCTGGCTGCCCAGAGAAGAGAGGCTGTGTCAGCCATACCAAGACATTAGAACAAAGTTCTTTACAAAGATAACATGTAAACTCCAAGATTTTGAATCACTGTCTGACCAGAATAAAATGTACTTGGAGAAAATAGTGCCAGCAGCATAGAAGCAGCGAAATATGTGAGCGCATGTCACAGCCTAAGAGACAGCAACAACACATAACAGCTGTTCATCTCCTCACAGCTCACTTCTGATTACTCCTTACTTAATGTGTCTTTCTTTTCTTCCTTTCTTTCTTTTTACATTTGATACTTGCGGTTTTGTAATAATACATTGTCGTAAATTGTTTAATGAATGAATTGTATTTGTATTTTATCATATCACTATTGAATTGTATTATCCTTGACGCTTTGGCAATATTGTTCACCTGACATTCATGCCAATAAAGCATATTGAATTGAATTGAATTGAATTGAGAGGGAGGAGAGAGAGAGAGAGAGAGAGAGAGAGAGAGAGAGAGAGAGAGAGAGAGAGAGAGAGAGAGAGACGCAGATGAGAGAGAGAGGAGAGATGCAGCGTGTCTGTGAGGCCCCGCCCCGCACGCAGATGAGAGAGAGAGGGAGATGCAGCGTGTCTGTGAGGCCCCGCCCCCGCACGCAGATGAGAGAGAGGGAGATGCAGCATGTCTGTGAGGCCCCGCCCCCGCACGCAGATGAGAGAGAGAGATCTCTTTTAAAATATATTGAAAGTTAGAAACGGAGATGGTTCGATAAAATGTGCAAGATAACGTTTATGTAGCATTTCTTTATTGTCGAAATTATGACATTTCATAACGGGATAAAATCAAAGTGAATGGCCTGCTGCTGCTGAATGCATGGGGCAAGTGACTGGAACAAGTTAAAAAAGTTAGTACATCGTTTCAGATAATAATAATAATACATAATAATGATAATTCATTCTATTTAGAGGCGCCTTTCAAAGCACCCAAGCACACTTTACAATTCATAAAATATTCTAAGGAAAGGTTTAAGACAGTACAAAGAATGCAGTCCGGGGGATGTTTTTTATGTGGGGTGCAAATGAGAGGGAGTTGTCCAGATGACACCAAGATGTCGTGTTTGAGTTCTTGATAAGCCATTAAAACAGTAAAATACGTGTCTCCTGTTCACCAAAACATACCCATCTGTTATGGAAAAAGAAAGTATTCCAAAAGTATTCTAAAAGTAATCTGAATACTTTTTTTAAGACACGTAACTGTAACTGTATTCGGATTACTTTCAGAGCCATGTATTCAGTATTCGATAACTAATTACATTTACAAAGTAACCCTCCCAACCCTGGTTATATGTGCCTACGGTGCAGGTTGCTATCGTTTTGTAATATATTAGATTGAATTGATTAAAAATGGATGAATGTCTTTAAAAAAAAGTGAAGTCTTTAAATAAAAACTCAAAACACATTTGTACAATTTAGCCTTTTAGGAAGCAAACTCCTGCTCTCTGCTGCACTTTCTTAATCAATCAATCAATCAATCAATCAATGTTTATTTATATAGCCCAATATCACAAATGTTACATTTGTCTCAGTGGACTTCACAGTTTGTACAGAATATCAGTATGACAATACGACACCCTCTGTCCTTAGACCCTCACATCGTACAAGGAAACACTTCCAAAAAAGGAAAAACCCCACAGTTTAAGGGGAAATGGGAGAAACCTCAGGGAGAGCAACAGAGGAGGGATCCCTCTCCCAGGACGGACGGACGTGCAATAGATGCCGTGTGTAAATCGAAGAGATAATACATTTACAACATAGGTAGACCAAATGTTTGGAAATGCATGTGTCTATGATAAGAAGATGAATCCACGAGGATGTCAACAATCCTGTGGGAGCCATCAGGGAAGTAGTATGATGACAGTCAGGCAGGACCACAGAGACAGGTTCAGCCACGACTCGAAATGCATTGCGAAGGAATTTAACCTGTCACCTGATTGTGTGTTGAATTTGCACTATCCTCCTTTTAATGCACAATGTCATCGTTGTACCTTTAATCTAAATGTATTTTTTATATATGTCTACTTTGTTCGTTTTTATGTCTTTTACTGGTAACTGTATTCTGTGTGATATACATTTTCTGTGAAATGTCTATGTGAAGCACTTTGGACTGCACTTGTTGTATGAAAGGTGCTATACAAGTAAAGATTATTATTATTTATTTATATGGTTTTACTATAGATATTTTTCTTAATTCCAATATTACAACAACAAAAAGAGGTATTTTTATAGCACTTTTCCTTGTACTCAAAAACACTTTACAAACAAATAAAAAAGGCATAAACCAGAAGTAGGGGTTAATTATTTGAACCTCTGCAGATAAAGTGTAAACAGAGGAGCAGGTGATGTGCACTCGGCCTCCTCTCTTACCCGGATGAACTCGGTCAGCGTGTTGTAGATGAACGCTCCTCTGGGCAGGAAGAAGCAGCTTCCAGGGCTGAGGTCGTGGAAGAAGAACAGCTCCTGGTCCTGTGAAGCAGACAAAGAATATGTTTGAATGACTTAAATGTGCAGGTACAATCAGAGAGAAGCACAGCAGGGAGTCATCACATCACAGACTGTCAGCCAATGACCGCCTGAAGAAAGTAGAAAAGAGAGGGAGGGTTTTATTTTTATTTTATTGCTGGCAGGCTATAACAAGAAGGTATTAAATATCACCCGAGTATAACTGAGTTTACAATTATTTTTGCTTGTTTATGAAGCTTTTAATGGTTTATTACTAATTATTTGAAATATCTTAGATCTTCTGCACTGTTTTACGAATAAAATAATCCGCACCTCATTTATTTTGTATATCAGTATGTAGTGTCTCTACTATTATTTTTCTCATTCTGCCTGTGCTGCAGCACCTCTTTTCACCCTCTGTCTGAAACCAGAGCCCAGTCTGCTCTGATTGGTTAGCTGGCCGGCTCTGTTGTGATTGGTCAACCGCTTAGACATGTCCCGCCCCTTAGCCTATCACGTACAATATGTTGGATTGCTAGCCAATAGAAGTGCGAGTGTTACATAGTGATGTCAGCCTTTGCGGACCATGCACACTACAGATACACCCCATGCACACTACAGATACACCCCAAAAAGCAGAATAGTGCCTCTTAAAGTAGCAGCGATTTTCCTTATGTTTTACATTTGTATCTTACATGTTTTACTGTCCTTATGCCTTTTAATGCTTGGTGTTATTGTGCAGAAGTAGCCGTTTCAATCTGTCGGTATTCTGTTTATTTTCATGTTTCTTCACCTGTTGTTCAGGACTTTTTAGAGATGCTCTCCTTAATGAAGCTCTGTGAGAGAGATGAGGCTCAGCTTGGGATCATGCCACAGAGCACCATCTTTAAAACAACATGTCACTTTTGTCACCTCCCTCTAACTGCCTCCAGCAGCATTTATCTAGACTCTCGGGCTTATCGTGGGTCTGAGTGTTATCGGTGCTGATGGAGGTGCTGCCGTCTGCGTCTCACATGCTGGGAAACCAGCTGGGCCGATCACGTGACTCACAGGGTGCCAAATGTGAAGATATGAAGAAACACAGCGCCCTCAGCTGGGAGAGAGCAGCAACAGGCCATTTCATGCCAAAAAACAGGTGTCTAAAACTGCACAAAACGTGATCATTTGGTGATGATTTTACCTCTCCTAAACTTTAAGTACATTTGTGTTTTGTTTTATTGTCTTAGTTACTTTATTCCGCTTTGTTTCACAACTTCAATAAAACCACTAACCCATACATTCACGAGAAAAATAATGCCAACAATAACTAATTAATTTCACCTACAGTAATATCAGTTCAGTCTCTGGTTTCACAGCCCCCTTCAGGGAGAGAGCAGCAACGGGCGATTATGTGCCAAATAACAGTTACAAACAATTACATCAATTGGCCAGATTGTTGAGGAATATTTAACCTTTCATAACCTCCAAGTAATTTCGGATTGTGTTTAAATATCTTTGAATTCATTTTTAAGATATTTCATGTGATCCTGGTTCTAGGTCCGGCAGTGGCTCAGTCAGTAGGGGCTTGGACTGTGAGCCGTAGGGTCGCCGGTTCAAGTCCCCGACCAGACCTAAATATGGAGTGTGGACTGCTACTTGGAGAGGTCCCAGTTCAGCTCCTGCCCTGCCGTGGTTCCCTTGAGCAAGGCACCGGACATCCCCCTTCCCCCCTCACTCCCCTCACTCCCATTGCTCCCCGGGCGCTGTACAATAGCTGCCCACTGCTCCTAGTACTAGACTCCTGGTACTAGGGTGGGTTAAATGCAGAGAACACATGTCACTGTGTGTGCTGTGTGCTCTGCATGTGTGACCATTAAAGAGGGGTTCATCCCTCCCCCTATTCTATTCACTTTGTGTTTCACCACATAAATAAAACCACAAACCGAAACTCCCACGAGGATAAACTCCTACAAAAACCTCAAAGTAGATGTACGCACGCCATCATATTAAACAACTTACAAATCAAACATGTCCTTTGTATCGTTTCACTCTCTGGTTTCACAGCACCCTCACCTGGAGGAGAGCAGCAACTGGTGTTTTCATGCACAATTACATGGTTTTAGAGTCTAAAACTGCCACTGAGCATTCTGTGATGCTGAAGTAGGATTTTGCTTCTTCTAACCTCCAAGTAATGTTGTATTGCATTTGATAGTTTTTTAAATTAAGCTTTAAGTTCCTTCATGTGATCCAGCTTCGTTTCACCACTTCAAAAAAAAAAACCCGACAATCTCATGAGGATAAAACTCCTCCTACGACCTCTAAAGCCTGTCTTCATATTATACAATCAAAATTCACTCCGTATCATTTCAACTCACTTTTCCGATCTTGCGGTGGTCTCTGTTCTTGGCCTCCTCCTGAAAGCGTTCCCACTCCTTCAGCATCTTTGAGTCTGGGAAAGAAATCCCGTAGATCCTCTGGAGCGTCTCCATGTCGGAGCGGCCCTCCCAGTAGGTGGAGGAGTTCTGAGGAAGAGGAAGGAAATATTAAAGGTCACCTATTATGCAATTTTTAGGCATATATTATGGGTCTCAGATATATAAAAATATATTAAAAAACATGTCTTTGATGTGTTTTGCTCAAAATACCAAACAGATCATGCATTTCAGACATCCCTCATATCCGTCTATTCCAGCCCTGTTACTAAAGTGCTGATCTGGGTCCTTAGCTCGAAAGAAAAGAGGAAGGGGAGCTTGTGCCTGCTTAGAATTCTTCGAGATACTCAGCTAAATGCTGCCGTGATGAAACGCCGTATCATGTTCCAAACCACATCAAGGATTATTTCTGAAACAGTATGGAGCTCAAATGCTTTTTCTCTCTCAGG
Organism: Dissostichus eleginoides; assembly: GCA_031216635.1. Taxonomy (NCBI): domain Eukaryota; kingdom Metazoa; phylum Chordata; class Actinopteri; order Perciformes; family Nototheniidae; genus Dissostichus; species Dissostichus eleginoides. Next base: position 36,314,748 of record CM062264.1, on the reverse strand, counting down.
TTTACCACAAGGTGAGTTCTTTTTTTTATTTCCTGCTTTTTTACACATTCTCTCTCCAGTACAGGTTAGCTCTGAGTGTTAGCGATGCTTGCTAATGTAAACAAAGACCATATTACGTCCAAAACAGTCGGGCAACGTTTCTGATAGCAACTTTCTGATAGTGCCGTGGGTCCACATTTCCAATATTACGTCATATCGGACGCAAATCTGGATCAGCTCCGTTGTAGCCCCGTTTTTAGAGATTTGGGTACGGAGGAAAAGAGAGAGGGTTTTATTTTCTGACACTTTGTGAGTTCCCTGACACACCGGGGACACATATTTATGTATAAAAGACATAAGGTCCCCTTTAAAGAACAGCTTTACTTGTTGGAGTTATACATTTGAAAATAAGAAACTGATCCTGTGTGTTTCCACTCACCTTGTAGATCTTCATGGCTTTAATCTTGCCTGTGTGTCTCACATGAGGACCTCTGCACAGGTCAATCAGGGGCCCACATCTAACCAGGATTATTCATCAAATACACAACAGTGAGTTTTGCAAAGGACCCCCTTAACAAATCCTCTTGAATAAAAACAAATCCAGTAATACTTTTTATAAGAATCAACGTACCTGTACACTGTAGTTGTGGGGGTGGTGACCTTCTCATTCAGGATGCGGCACTTGAATTTGTTGTACTGAAAGACACACAGGTCACATGTTATTTGTCTTGATTTAAAGATTTCACTGCGTTTACTTTGCCAAATTTCACACAAGCATATCATAATAATAAAATAAGGCAAGACAGTATAAACCAGGCTACGTAAGTGTGTGGAGTTTTATCCAAACAGGACAATAGCCACTCTTATATTTACAAAACTTTAAAAGACATGTGAATAAATATGCCATCATTGAAAATCAGAATTCACACAAGCAAAAGGATCTCAGCAGATGATCAATAGCTAAGTTCCTTAAAATAGCAATAATATAAACAACAACTGTACAAATACTTTACAAGACTTCTTGAACCACAGCTCCCTCACCTTAAACATCTTCAGCAGCGTCTCCTTGCTGATTTCCAGCCTCTCAAACGGCTGTTTCTCCTTCACCACGGCCTTACACAAACTCTCCAGGTCCCCAAACTCAGTGCTGGAGACTCCCCTGGAAACAGGAAATACGTTTAGTTCATTACAAGTATCATGTCGCTTCTCTAATCACGAATATCCAGAGGTGGGAAGTAGTGGAGTACAAATATTTCGTTACTGTACTTAAGTACATTTTTCTGGTATCAGTACTTTACTCCACTACTTATTTTTCTGACGACTTTTTAATTTTACTTCTTACATTTTGAACCCAAATACCTGTACTTTCTACTTCTTACATTTTCCAAACAGGCTGGTTCCTTTAGTTTGAATGTGTGTTTGGTGGCGTGATCATTATTATTTAGAGTCATTGCGTGCCTATTGATTTGAACACGATCCGTGTATCCATCATTTCCTGGTCTTCTCTAAAGAAGAGGGACCAATGAAAACTTTGTCATGTTGCCGTTGTTCAGCATGGAAACATTCATTAGCTAACAATGACATTATTGTTCTATTAATATAAAGGGAGGTCAGGTACTCTTTAAAACAGCTGCTAGTTATGGGTACTTTTTACTGAAGTACATTTCAAAGCCCATACTTCTTTACTTTTACTTGAGTAAAGAAGTCTAGTCAGTACTTCTACTTTTACCAGAGTATTTTTAAACACGAGTATCTGTACTTCTACTTGAGTAAAGGATGTGTGTACTTTTGCCATCTCTGGTAATATTGCACTGAAAAACAGAGAAATATCTATACATTAATAACACTGGATGTATAAATAATTAGTACTATCTTTGGACTGTAATCCATGTCTGAACACAGAGTGAAAATACTGGCTCACTTCTGTCCATCCAGGAACATGTCGTAGTAGAAACCGTTCTCAATGGGGGGTCCGTAACACAAACAGCCTCCATAGAAGTTCTCCATCGCCTCCCCCAGGATGTGAGCACTGGAGTGCCAATACACCTGCAATACAACATGAAGAAGTACAGTATATATTACTTATTGACAGAAAAACAAACCATTATGATGTTTGGATGCTGTGGCTTGGACCGTTTTCTTATACATCAGACATTATATGTATAGTAATAATAAGTTGAAAAGTAAATGATAATGAATTAAGTCAATCAAAAGATTTTCCAATGCAAAACTAGATTTACAGAACACAGATATTGCTCTATAACTGAATTCATCTGTTTTAGTGCAGGGTTACGTAAGAAAATGTATCTTCAACTGTGCAGAAATACAAGGTTTAAACTGAATGAATAGATTTAGAGGAACATTTAAAAAAATCATAAAAGCTGTGCAGCATTCAAATCTGGATGTCATGAGAATAGTAAAATATTTTTTAGGGATCTTGGATCATAGCATTTGTGTAATTATTTTTAAGTGTTATTGTTGATGTTGGCTATTATATGGCAAATTCAAACAGTCATTGTTCTTTATAGCCGGTACTAGAATCTAAACTGCCCAAAGAAAGCACAACGTAAGCCGTGGCAAAATGTTAGCATGTCTTTAATAAAATACAAGGTTTAAACTGAAGGAATAGATTTAACCCTTGTGTTGTGTTCGAAAGCTGTTACCGTTCATGGTGTTCGCGGGTCAATTTTGACCCATGATTTATCTCAGTCCAAAACACTCAAAAATAATGACTATCATCCAATATTGTTTTAACTACATCATAACTAACTTATTATGTATTCATAACAATCCTGTTGTCATTTAATGTTATGGCCCAAAACACATCACACCACATATTGCACACGTGCATGTGTGTGTTCAGGTTCAAGTGTTAGTGTACATTTTCTTTGAGAAAGGTCGAGTTCCCGTGGGGGGAGGGGGACAGAGGGAGGGGAGACCAGGTGCATGTTGCGAAAAATTATTGTTACAGTTGATGAAGGGGGAGGGGGAGGGGTGTCTAAAGTCAAAGATGAATCTTGATTGGGCCAAATTTAACCTCGATTCACCCAAAACAATTCTGCTGGGTCTCCCCAGACCCGAACACCAAATTATACACCTTTTTTTTTTAGAGACCTTCAGACTTGGCTAAAATGTTCAAAATCAGTTCTGTAGTGTTTATATAGCTGTTGTGGAGGATATCATGAAGCCTTGTTCCGATAACAAAAACTAGAACGTAGTTATTATATAATCTTAACTTGAAACGGGTCACGGGAGACCCGAACGCAACATAAGGGTTAAAGGAACATTTTTCTTTAAATCATAAAAGCTGTGCAGCATTCAAACCTGAATGTCATGAGAAGAGCTAGTTCTGCCGACATTTTTTAAATTGGATTATAGCGGTTGTGGGTTTTTTGTTTTATTTCTGACACAGGCTATCATACGGTATTTTAGAATAGCTGCCCAAAAAAAATCCTTGAGTAAGCCCTGGTGAAGTGTTAACATGTCTTTTATTAAATGCATTGTTTGTACTCACAGCCTGAGCGTCCTCGTTGTCGAAGCGTAGGATCTCCAGAGAGCAGTCGTGCTCCAGCGGGCGGTCCAGGTCCCAAAGCTCTCCGTTCACACGAGAAATTACAGCGTTGTCGGCCAGGCCCTGGCTGGAAGAGAGAGAGAGGGTTTCCTCAGAAATGCTGGGTCCAAATTTGTGATTCTCATCATCATTACAATAAAAAGAATGATCAGGCCTCATTCACCAATATCTTTCTAATTTATTTTCTGAAATGTGTCCTTGAGAAAAGTCGAAGTCAGTTTCATGAAGTGTTCTTAAACAACAAAATGGTTTGTACCTTTGTAGATATAATAATGGATCTTATTGTCTAGACCAGCGGTTCCCAACCTTTTTCAACTCAGGGCCCACTTAAGAATCAAAAATGTTTTCGCGGCCCACATTCAACCATAAACAATACGGAGGCTAAATAAAGTTCTGATTGGTCAGTTCAGAACATGTGACACGTTGTAAATCCAGTAGAACAGACCGCTGTCAAGGACTGTAATGACCGTTGCTAAGCAGGATCAAGAAAGAGAAAGGAAAAGAGGTTCAAATAAAAAAAATCTTAATAATGAAAATGTTTCCACACAAATCATAATGTTTTGCTAATTATTATTTGGCGGCAAATATTGAATTTACATTTACACCCTTTAATATTTTATTTGGGCTTTTAGATGAAGACCGCACAGTTAATAAATAAAACTATTCTTCTGGCTAAAATACATATTTTTAAAAGTCAATCAAGTAGTAATCTTAATTTAAGGTGTTTGAAGAGTAGATTCAAAATACAATTTCTCCTGCTCCTGTCACTGTATCTTTATTTCTTCTGTTTTTGTTTTGTTGTTGTCTGAGATGGGGATGTCATCTCCTATATATTATTGTTATGTTCATGTTTGTGTCTTTAGCCTGTACAAAAAAATGAAAAAATGAAACTGTGTGTTATTTGTAACATCTTCAGATACTACCTTTCCAACTCCTCAACAGTTGCCTGTCTTTGACTGTTACAGGTGTAGGTTCATGGTACAATGCATAAGCTTCAAATCGAGAGAGATTGGGCCTCACACGGACACCGGAAACTGTATTTTTCTTTACCATTCTGTTTTAATTTCACAATAAAGTTGATAGTAATATTATATTTGATATTATTATGTTTTATTAACTAGAACACTGGGTCATGTTAAGACCATCTTTTCTGTCGGTTTGGTGTTACAAATAAATAAAAACAAGGATAATTGTGTGTTATTCTTTTCTAAATAACAGTGTGTTATTTAGAAAAGAATAACAAATTAGAAGGAGAAAAAGATTTAAAAATACAGATGTCAGTATTCTGAGGCTCTGAGCCCCATTTCTTTTCCTCACGGACGGCAAAAAAAGTCAGACATTATACAATTTAAAATAAAAACAATAATCGTGGCTTGATATTGAGTAAAATTATGTTTTTATGAACCACACAGCTTCCGGTCTTCCAAGACCCGACTGGACAAAAAGACGTGGTGCAGGCACGAAACACACTACCAATAGAAATACATTGCTTTTAAAATCGTTCTCTGTGACACGAAAAAAAGGGGAAAATCGTGTTGGTGAACACAAATCAACAGATTACATTTCGTGACTATAACACGAAATGCCGTGAGACTGGGTTGACTTATCATTAGCCCATTTTAAGCTACATATTGTTAGCAATAGCTCACGACAGGCCGTGGTATATGGTCATATATCACGCCCCTTAGCTGTGATATAATGAGCATATATCACGGCCTGAAGTGAGCTATTGCTTTTATAAAACGGTTACCAAGTGTGGCAATATGAAAGAAAAATACACACTCCAATTTACATAGTATTTATTAGTAAATAATGATGTTCAAAATAAAATAGTCCCTCCGTTGCCTTCTGCACAAAACATAGTGCGAGGTGGTTGCTATGCAACAACACTAACAGCTAGCGAACATATTAGACAGAGAGCGTTGATCCATTATTTGGCTATTTATTTACATTCATTTGTATGTTGCCGTTTATTGTGCATCCACTGAAAAACTGTCCAGCATCAGTAGAATGCCTCACGAGGTTACTTGTATAGGTTGAGGTTGTTCTAGGCTGTTGCTCGGCGTGGCGAGAATATTGCTCCACTTTCTCCGGTCCCCGAGATTCGGCTTCCAGTAGCTCTGGAGAGAGCTTTCGCACCTGTGGCCACTGACGGTCATCATTTCTCTGCTTTGATTCAAGTCCCGCATCAGAAAGCTTTTGAATGGTGGTACTTTTCCAGTTGGTACCTGCTCTTCAAGTAGCTCTGCATGTCGTCGTTTAGGTGCTTTTTTTCTGGAGATAGGCACTCCTCAATCCACTCCTCCGTAGTAAGGCCACCCCGGAGGTCGAAGTTCACCTTAAATGTTTCCATCTTGAGCTTTGGGTTAGTTTCGTAACGGACGTAATGTAACAGCTGTAACGGTTGTAGCTTTTCTCAGACGTGGAGGGATACTGACTTGTGAAAAGTAACTACAATTCTACCCGTGATATACGCTCATTATATCACGGCTAAGAACCAATGAGATTGCTTGATTTGACTTGTCCGTTTTATAAATATATATATTTTTTTCCTTCTTTTTATTAGTGCGAATGCTGTCCCACTATTGCTCTTCCAATCTTTATTCTTCCGCTTCTTATTTCAACCGCTAACTTCAGCATACTTTCAGCTACAGAAACCATTCAAATATTAAAATGTTCAGCTCCTTCACATGTCCATGTGTGCTATGACTTTTCTTGTTTATGACATTTATACTTTTTAAAATATTCAGCTTTTTAAACTCTTTTTTTTTACAATGTAACTCAATGGGAGGAACCTTCAAATCCTCTTTTAGCTACACCATGCGCCAAATGCTTCTCCTTCCACATACTTTCAGCTACAGACTTCATTCCAACTTTAAAATGATCACAAGACATTTAGCTATACAACGTATTCTTCAGATTTTTGATATTTTTTACACTTTTTGAGATATTTAACTTAGTTTGGAGCTTGGTAAAGAGGCCTTCTTCAGATTTTGACATTAGTGTGTATTGCGCAGCTCGTTAAGTCTAGAGTTGTGATGTCACACCTAGAGTTTTTGTGTTTCTGTTTGTGGGGTGAAGATCTGGAACAATTTGAGTGAGGAGCTAAAGGGATGTCCAAACATCAAACTATTCAAAAAGAGGTATAAAGACACAATTCTCACAAGGTACAGGGATGAAATTGCTAAACCATAACTGTTTATATTCTTGTTTATTTTATTTTGTGTATTGTGTTGTTTGTATGTGTACATTTGTATATAAATATATATAGACCATTCTCCTAACTTGCCTGTATATATAGATATATATTATATGAATGATTATATAAATTATTCAAGATTATAAGTATACATTTATATCGTATGTTAACATTAATATGTAAAAAAAAACATTCTCAATAGTTAATAATTTAGATTTTGGGAGAAGGGGTCGGATTAAATAAGTGTAAACTTCTTCCGACCCCTTTTCGGACGTGTAATTAGCTAAAGCTTGTTGTGTAATGATACTACAGATTATTCAATTATTCATTAAATGTTTCGTTTTGTTATTGCATTCATTTGTATAGTACTGTATCATGTCACCTTTTGTTTCATTTGTATTTTCTTTTGTTTTACACGCTCGAAAAAAATACATAAACTAAACTACACTAGAGTGGAGGAGAGCTTGAAATATATATTATACTTGATTGGTGACGTATGGTTTTAGTTCAAAAGTTTGCAGTTAAAATATTCTGCTGCTTTTCAAAGCGTTTTTACTTCTTAATACACATTCATTCACTACTGCTTACATTTGATATCTAACTCCTTCAGCCTACTTTCAGCTATAAACCATTCAACTATTACATCATTCAGCTATTTCAGGACATTGAGGCTATACATGTTGTTGTTTATACAACAAAAGCTGTAACCATTTTGATTCAAATCATTTCACTTTTCTGCATTTTCAGCTAAATTCAGCAACAAATGTACATAGTTTACAGCATTCGCACGTGTTTTCAGCAGGAAATGCATTTTCTAGTTTCAAGTTTTTCTTCAGAGTGTCAGATGAGGTCTGCACTCCTCTTCAGCCCAGAGTTTGGTGAGCATCTCCTTGATGGTTGAGGGCTGTTCTTCCTGTTTCTCACGGACTGGATCTTCTGGCCCATCCTCTGCATCAGAGACTCTGCTGCCAGCAGCTCCATGTCCTCTGACTCCCGCTGCTCCTGAAGGCTGTCTCTCAGCTCAGATCCAAAGCTCAGGCTGGAAGGACCTGGACCTCTCAGCTGTTCCAGTTCTTGCTGAAGAGCTGCGTTGTTCCTTCTCTCAAACTGGATCTTCTGGTCGAAATATTCCTGGTTGATGCTGGAAGCCACTTTGAGCTGCTCGAATTCATGGTGGAGCTCCTTCTTCATGGTCCTTTTGATGTTGTTTCGAACCTCAGTGGCAATCTCGAAGGTGTTCATGCTCTCAGGGTCGCAGGTCCTCTTGAGGCTCTCAAATTCATCCTGCATGTCCTTCTCTTTGGTGATGGACAATTCATTCCATTTCACCTTACGGGCTAGCTTCTCTTTAGCCTCCTCCAGTTTCCTGCGTGTTTCCTGTTCTTCGTTCAGGAACCTCTTTGTGAGGTTTTTCTCACGAGCCAGCTCACGTCTAATCTCCTCCAGTTCTCTGCTGAGCTCCATCCTGGGGTTAGACTCCCAGCTGTTAGCATTAGCAGGCTGGCGCACGAGCGTAGAGTGCTGCTCTCGATGTCTGTGCCTCACATGCTCCATCTCGTCTAGCTGGAAGATTTGCTGTGTGTAGATCTGCTGAAAATGTATTACCTCTCTGAAGGAAAATGTTTTGTGCAGACTCAGAACCTGGGTCCTATTTGCAAACTAGGACGGAATGCCCTGTGATGTCATGCTGATGTCATCGGTGCAGATCAGACCATTCAGAACATAATGATGTCATCGGTGCAGATCAGACCATTCAGAACATAATGATGTCATCGGTGCAGATCAAACCATTCAGAACATAATGATGTCATCGGTGCACTGCCAACATTCTATGACATCCCTATGAAAACATGAAATAATTGCAAAGAACGAGTGCTTTGATCAGCTCATGACATCACAGGGCATTCCGTCCTAGTCGGCAAATAGGATCCAGGTTCTGAGTCTGCACGAAACATTTTCCTTCAGAGAGAGAGAACACATTTTCAGCAGAACTACACACAGATAATCTTCCAGCTAAAGATGGAGCGTGTGAGCAGGAGGCAGCGACGTCGAGAGCAGAAATCTACGCTCATGCGCCAGCCTGCTAATGCTAACAGCTGGGAGTCTAACCCCAGGCTGGAGCTCAGCAGAGAACTGGAGGAGACTAGACGTCAGCTGGCTCGTGAGAAAAGCCTCACAAAGAGGTTCCAGAAACAGGAACAGGAAACACGCAGGCAACTGGAGGAGGCTAAAGAGAAGCTAGCCCGCCAGACGAACCTGAAAGAATTGTCCATCACCAAAGAGAAAGACATACGGGATGAATTTGAGAGCCTGAAGAGGACCTGCGACCCTGAGAGCATGAACACCTTCGAGATTGCCACTGAGGTTCGAAACAACATGAAAAGGACCATGAAAAAGGCGCTCCACCATGAATTCGAGCAGCTCAAAGTGGCTTACAGCAGCAACCAGGAATATTTCTACAAGAAGATCCAGTTTGAGAGAAGGAACAACGCAGCTCTTCAGCAAGAACTGGAACAGCTGAGAGGTCCACGTCCTTCCAGCCTGAGCTTTGGATCTGAGCAGAGAGAAGAAGAGCCCTCAACCATCAAGTAGCTGCTCACCAAACTCTGGGCTAAGAGGAGTGCTCTCTGAAGAAAAGCTTGAAATAAAAAGAAGAACAAAATATATACATATATCTGAATGTTTTGGTGTATTTTAAATGTTCACGTTGGAGACAAAACAATCCACTCGTATTGGGTCTATTCAGGAGTGGTTTTTGAAGAATCTGCTTTATAAATATTTTGTATATTACATATAAAATCTGTGTCAATGCTGCATACTTTAAAGTTGTAAAAAGTAAAGGATAGTTATGAAATTATTTAAAGATGACCTATTTGCCCTTGAAATGAATCACATAAGAATACAAAATTAAAATTTTGTAGAATAATTTCTACCACATGTCAGAACTATTTATACTCTTGTAAACTATTTGTTTCTTCTCAAATCTTTCCAAACCACGTTGGCTTACTTTTACGCCTTCACTTTACATGAATGATCATAAAGTCCCAATGTCCTCAAACGAGTACTTCCTGATTAGCAGCGTCGTAGCTTGTTACTTTCTCTAAGAATGGTCAAATAGCTAGCTATGGCCACTAGGGCTTCAGAAAACTTTTATATGCACCAAAAATGTAGCTAGACAGGTTTTCTACTTCAATACATACTTTAAAAACATCACCCAAAGGTTATTTGGTATTAGCTGGTTATGGTTGGGGTGCAACCTTCATCAGCGCTGTAGCCATCAAATGCCCCTTCAACACACCTCGCATAGTCGATACAGTAAAAACTGCTTCGTGTGTACAGCCCCTAAAGGCCCGGACACACCAAGCCGATTTTGGCCGTCGATGGGCGTCAGGCCGACGATGAGCGTCGACACGCCCTACTCAGATTGGTGTGTCCCGCAACGTCGGGTCTTTTCAGCCGTGCCGACACCTTTTCGGCCAAAAACCCACCGATTCAACATGTCGAATCGGTGGGCAGTCGGCCAAAGGCTGTCGGCAAAAGAAATCACTCTGATTGGCTGTTCAGCTAGCGAATCACTGCATGAGAAGCGAAACAGAAGTGAGGGACCCAAACAAACTATTAAGAAGGCAAATCTGAGATTTCATTTAACTCCAGCTCTCGACACAGGTTCGGGAAAGCCCCATGAGCTTCTCGCTGTAGAGTGAAAATGGAACGCACACGCTATTTGTTGTTTGTTTATATCACGCAGTCTGTTGTTCTTCTCTCGGTTATCACGCAGTCTGTCTTCCGGTTGTTGCCTCTTTTGAATGACGAATACACACTACCGCCGCCTGCTGGTAAGGAGAGTTATTGCCACTCACGCATGCGCAGTTCGTACGTGCTTCTTGGCCGTCGGCTGAATTCTTTGCGGTGTGTTCCAGTGCGACACATGGCCAAGACGCAGAGACGCGAGGCGACACAACAGTCGGGGGTCCGTCTGTGTCAGTTCTTTGGTGTCAGCTTGGTGTGTCCGGGCCTCAAGATATTTAACCAAGAACCAGCAGGAAGTAGATCCAAATACATCTCTAAATTAATTTTCCAAAAAAAGCATTCTGCATGTTCACATTTGCAATCTGTCCCAACACCTCTTGGTAACTGACCCAGGCAGTGAATGCAGCAAGACTAGTATCAGCCACCTGGGTGTTACATTAGTGCTGGATATAGAAGAAAATGTGATAAGTGTGGTTAATAGCTATCCATGTTTGTGTCTTAAGCCTGTACAAAATTAAAAAATAACATAAAAAGATTATTTGGCAGACCACGTGCAATGCCTTCGCGGACCACTAGGGGCCGCGGCCCACAGGTTGGGAACCGCTGGTCTAGACTAAATAATAAATGAATGAATTGATAATAAAGAAATGTAAAATAATATTAACAAATATTATAAAAGGAAAAAAGTATTATTGTATTTAAATGTATATAATAAAGCTGAGAAAGTGAAGAAAGCACAATAACGAACTATTATGCAAAAACTTGGCAGCAAAAAAGTGAATAAGTGTGCTCTTGAGTTTGCATCTGTTCTTAAGAATAAATCCAAATTCAGAAAAAATGTATGACATCAACATCTTTGTTTAAATTGTATGAGTGGGTTCATGAAAAAATTTATTCTTAAGAACGGTTGATACATGAAATGCTGGTGAGAAAAATCACGTCAAAGAGAGTCAAGTTTCCTTCTAAGATGTCTGCTTGTATAATTTGATTAACTAACTTATTATACTGGTCATATTGGCAGTCACTAATTGAAGCTACAATGAGTGGGTATGTCTCTGACCTGATGTTACAGGCCAGCTGGTAAGGGGTGGTGACCCAGGCTCTTCCCTCCACCTTTCCTCCGTCAGGCAGCTCCACACTGATTGGTTTACTGTTCTTCGCTCTCTCCTCCAGCAGAGCATCACTCTCTCTCTTCAGCTGCTCGTACAGACCCAGGCGCTCTGCAAAGAATCCTGGCAACGACTTCTGCTGCAGCGGAGAATCAACAAACAATCACCATCGAGAGAACGCTTTGGTAAACTAATTTAGAAAAAGACCAGAGCGTTGCACCTTGTTTCCACATCTAACTAGAATATTCACATTTTAATTCCTATGTTTTGATAAAGGCAGGGACAATGGTGAGTGGCACTTTTTTTTCTTCCAAAGTAACAGACACAGAATCAGCACTTTTGAAACAACCATAAAAGGCTCTTACATGCATTTGTCAGTGATAAAAAAGAATATAATAATTGTCTTTAATTAAAATAACAATCCAGAATTAGAACAATAACTTTTGGTACCGTTAGCACATTTTTGGTAAATCCCAAAGATATTGAAATGACTGTTATTTTGTACATATTGATTGCTGTGCTTTTATTTATGTCTTAATGTGTGCATATGTCTGTTGAGTGTGTATATATAGGATATACATATTTGTATTTTTGTATTCGGCATTGTGGGAAACGGTATTTCGATCTCTCTGTCTGTAAACTGAAAGATTGACAATAAAGTTGACTTTGACTTAAACTAATTTAGAAAAAGACCAGAGCGTTGCACCTTGTTTTTACATTACATTACATGTCACTTGTTAGACGCTTTTATCCAAAGCGACTTACAAACTCAATACTGTGGGCAATCCCCACAGGAGCAATTTGGGGTGAAGTGTCTTGCCCAGGGACACAACGACATGCTGACTGCAGTGGGGTTTGAACCTGTGACCCCCTGATCCCAACACCAAGGCTCTATCCACTGCGCCACACGCCTCCCTGTTGTTTCCCCATTCCTATTTTTTTATAAAGGCAGGGACTATGGTGAATACAATCTTTGTGATAAGCTGAAATATAATGATTTGTGTCCCTGTTGATACTGGTGTTTGAACAGAGGAGTGTATCTTGTTTTAATCACCTCTCTTACACCTCCCTTTGCTTGACCCTTGTCCGGCTTCTTCTCCTTCTTGTTGTTCCCGTCACATGATTTGGTATCCACCGTTCCCACCTGTCAACAAACAGAGAAGCGTGTGTGTTAATTCAGTGATGGAAAGTGTTAGAAAAATATCACTCGTCACTGGCTTGATCTTCAATATCAGGATACATGTATTTATTATCCTTGCAAGAATGGAAGTAGTCATCACATCCAAAGCTGCATGGGACAAATAGTTCCCAGAACAGTGTCCTTGACAGGGACAAGAGGGAGTTACAGTCACAAGATGCAAGAATACCGGTTCAAAGCAGTGTTTAGTTCAGATTAGCTAAGGCCTGCGTACGCAATAATCATGCTTTCATATGTCTATCTCCATAGAGGCTGAATCATCATGTTAATCACATAGCTATCATATGCCTCAAACAGTCCTGATGCTCTTCTAGGTAATCATACATCCTGTCATGTACACAGCTACAGTTGGGATACCTTTGTTATCATGTGGACTCTCATATTGGAAGAGCACATTCAGTATTTTCCCAACAGAAAGTCACTTCTTTGATACTGCACTTTTCTTTACATTCACTTAACAGATGACAGAGTAAAAATAGGGGAGAGAGAACATGCAACAAAGGTCCCAAACCAGGAATCGAACCGGGATGTTATGGTGGTATGTATTGCATGAATTTGTAACTACTTGGTTACTTTTAACATAAAAAACATACTATTATCCTAGCATTGCTAAAATTATCTAAATCTGGCTCTACATTGAAAACTCCAACATAAAAGGCTCTTACATGCATTTGTCAGTGATAAAAAAAGACTATAATAATTGTCTTTGATTAAAATAACAATCCAGAATTAGAACAATACCTTTTAGCACATTTTTACAGAAGTGGATTTTTTTTGTTGGCATAAGTAATAATAACACCGTGTAGAAATACTCCATTACAAATACAAGTCCTCATAAGAAGTTAAAGGGTATTTATTCTTCAGAAAAGCCCATTTCAGAATAATATGTCTCATATTATAACTCACTTAATCTCTTGGAGTTTCCAGCTGGTAAGGAGGAGTAACAAATTCAATTGTGAATAAACTTGTAAAGTATATTCACTATTCACTCTGTTGTTTAATAGAATTGCAGCAAGATTGCATCACTATTACTGCTGAGTCACATTATTATTAATATAGCTGTGGCGTATTTAAACCATGCACACAGTGTCACTCTGAGTGTGGAAGCTATTTCTGGAAATGAGAGGGTATAGTTTCTCATTCTGGCTTCACTCAACAGAGGCCCACTACTCATAAAGCTGCAGCACCACTACCACGAATAATAATATCACACAATTAAACTGGGAATTCAGAATTAGAATCAGGTTTATTACCAGGTAGGTTGACATGTACGAGGAATTTGACTTGGTGTCGTGGTGCATACATAAAAGTAAAATAAAAAACTATTATAAGAGACTATAAAGAGAACTGTAAAGAAAACTGTAAAGAAGTGGAATTCTTTGCCGAATGAAGCTCAGCGCAAGTTCTTTCAGGAAGACTGGTATACATTCACTCCGCAGCTGCTTATAATCAGCTCATCACAGGCTTTCTGTTAACCTATTACATTCACCTCAATCTCCAGCAGCCAATCATCGTGCTGCGGCCAAACTTTAAAATGGTTCTCCTCTCTCCTGCAGTCAGCGTGTTTTCATGCTGCGGCCCGTCTCCTCCCCATCCACCTCCTTTCATCATATCCAGTGCCAGGAGAGCTAATCCAAAGACCTCATCATTCACACCTCCTCTTCATCCCATCTCCTCATCAAATCCAGATCTTCAGCATCATCACCAGTGTCTCGACCCCGGGGGGTTCCCTATATGCTGACGGCTACATTTCCCTCTCTAGATATACGATTTCAGGATCAGGGTCTAATCTCCAAAGACTTAACATTTATCATGGCATGTGTCAATAAATGTTCTTTAACAAAATGAAGTCTCTCCTGATTGAAATGATTTTAAGGTCTGTAAGAACATTTTTATGTTTAAGAAAATGTATAAAGAAAGCATATTTAGACAGTATGAAGTTGACTTTTGATTGTGTTCTGGTTTTATGTTTCAGTATTTGTAAGCAACTGTTATTTTTTTGTAAGAAGGGGCAGGTAAAATAAGATGTTCTTCTCCCTGCTCCTTTCCACCATGCGCTTAAATAAAGAAAAAACAGTAGGATACAAGTGTACATTTTTGCAAAGTGTACATGTTTTGTTTTAAAATAACTGCTTCATAGTTTCTCTTGAATAAAATCTTGTATATATAATACCTTGCTTTATATCTTGTTATTGTTAATTTGTAAATTCAACATACATATTTTCTACTTTCTTGTTTATTTCTTGTCTTTTAATTTGTATTGTACAATGCCTTGTCTTTTTATGCTACTGCAACACAAACATATATATAACAATTGGCATCAATAAATTACTATCTTATCTTATCTTATGTGTGGAATAAACAAATAAATAAATAAATAATAACATTAAAAATAATTTTAAAATATAGTAAATTACAGTATGGTATTTACAATTATGTCATTACTACCTTTTTCTCAGCCCGGTTGTTAGTCTCCTTGTTGGTGTTTTTCTCAGCCCGGTTGTTTATGTTCTGCTTCTCCTTGTTGTTGTTTTGCCTTGTTGGTGTGTTTCTCCGGAGCTTTTCCCCCCTTCTCTTGTTTCTGCGCCCCCAGCTGCAGCTCCTCCTTCAGAGCCCTCCGGAGGTGCAGCAGCCGATACCGGAGCTTCTCATTCTCCGTCCTCAGGCTCTCCAGCTCCGGGGAAACCTCCGCACCAAGACCGGCATCCAGACCCTGACTCAGTCCGTCCCGAAGAGAGGATATTTCTCCCGAGAAGAGCCGTATCTGCTCCTCCTGAGCGGCCAAACGTGCGGCCATGCACTCCGCCATCTTTAAATGACCACCTTAAGGTGACAGCTGACTTCCGGTGACGTTGTTTCAAGATTCAAGCAACGATTTGGACTTGATATTGAATATTCCTGTACATGTTGTAATCTACAAGAAGAGACTATTGGCCATTTATTTTATGAATTATTGTATTGTAGAATATGGTGTGGTGAATGTTTTATTAGGAAAAAGACGGGACAAAAGGTTCAACTCCAGGACAAAGACTTATGTACTCCAGGATGATAGTATGGATGCAGATTTTGTCTTTTTTGTGCAGTTAATTGTATTTTTAGGGACATTTCGTAACCATAAAAAGAAATGGGCTGACTCCAAACCACATTTTGTACATTTCTATCAAGAATTTAAACAATATATTAGCACTATAAAAAACATTATGAATAGGAAGGCAATCAAAACAAATTAGATATTTAAAAAATATTTAATCTGAAGTATCAAAATGTATTTTTCTTTCCATTTTTCTTTATTTACGTATGTAATGTCTTGTTGCTTTGTATGTCTGCCCCTGGACTTTGTCTGTTGTATATCAAATGTATGATGTGTATGTATGACAATTGAATAGATGAATAAAACAAAAAAATAAAAAAAACGATTGAAGGCTTTTATTGTCATTCGTACATAGCTACAGTGTAGTTACGTCGTTGAAAAACACTTCCCCTATTGGTTTATGTTAATACATAATTTTTCGAAGGTATACAGACTTTTGCATTAAAGTTTATGAAAAAAAAAAACGAATGTTCTTAATTTTGGGCATTATTCTTAATGTTTTTTTTTATAATTGTTGAAGATTGAGATACTGTTGATGTGCTGCCCTAACCACTGAGCCACTATATAATCTACATGGTTACTGAGGCATGACCATTTTATTTTTTTCCCTCGGCCCCTTACCGATGGATACAAAATCTCTCTATCTCTCTCATTCTTTAACTTTTTATGGACAATAAAGTACTTATCTATCTATGTATCTATCTATGTATCTATGTATCTATGTATCTATCTGTCTATGTATCTATCTATCTATCTATCTATCTATCTATCTATCTCTCTCTCTCTCTCTATCCATCTATCTATCTATCTATCTATATATCTATCTATCTATCTATCTATCTACCTCTCTCTCTCTCTCTATCTCTATCTATCTATCTATCTATCAGGTTTCGCAGAAGGATACATCTCTGACACAGAGCTTGAGCAGTGTACAATGGCGGTGTTTGGCATCAGCAGTGGCGGCGCTAGGGTATGGCTGGGGCTACAGCCATACCAAGAAATGGCTTAGCCCCACCTTAGCCCCACCATGAAAAATGATGTTAAAGTAAGCAAAATAAATTAAATAATAAGCAAAATGCAAAATGTTGAGAAAACGGCTTGCGAAAATATACGGGTCGTGTCCACAACACACAAACTGATCCTTATCAGAAGAGGGGTGCAAGGAATAGTCTAAGTAGTGGGGGAGTTTTATACACTAAAGGTGTGGACATTCTCTGGCGTTATAATATCAGCGCGGCCGCGGTCAGATCAAAATGCCTCCGAATGCAATTTGAATAGACCTACAGCCAATCAGAGCAACGAAACGTTGGGTCTGCGTCATGCATTAGGCTACTGAAGAGATCAATCGGAACCACCATTCAGTATCCCCATTGGATCTTCAACGTGTACTATAATACGTCACGTTCACAGTGATCCCTTTCTATTTACTACAAGACAAATGTGCCGTTTTATTTCATACAGTTCCATTTTGATTGAGACAGGGAAATAATCTAAACCTCATGCGTGGCGTTTCACTGTCAAGGGGGCGATATAGCGTGTATGTAATTACATTGCAAATACTGACTTGAGCCCTACCACTTATGGGTTAGCCCTACCATAGATTACCCAACAAAAATACTCTGGAGCCGCCACTGGGCATCAGGGAGGAGCACGATCCTCTCCTGCCACCACAGCCCATCGGACTCATCGTTGAAGGTGTGGAAGTCTTCAGTGAGATGCCATCAGTTGCACATGCATGTGCCATGTTATTGGGCTTCATCTTTGCTCTAAACTTGAGCTATCCCAGTGAGCTCAAATACACCTTTGATGCACTGAAAAAAACGTTCATGGCGATTGAACCAAAGAAAATGAGACGCAGAGTTTGCAGTCTGAGTGTCAAGCTTTAAGTATTGATACATGAAAGGCTTTTGACTACAGCATGTTTTTTGTTCTAAAGCTTGTATTCAAATACAGTGTAATGCAAGGGTTCTTTGTTTAATGTAGAGTTCAAGAGGATGCGTAGTCAAAAAAGGAAATAACTCCATTCATTTTATTTTTTTAAATGTTGGGAGTTTTTTGGGAGGTGTTTTTTATTATAAAACAGAATAGGTGACGCATATTTTAAAGACATCTCAATAAATGTTAAGGTCTTTTGAAGAGAATATTCCTGTCTTTATTGATATGTGAACTGAGTGTAAAGAAGCGTTTTAAGTTTAAAAGTCAACATTCTTCTTTGATATAGTAGTAAATGTAATTTATTTACGGTAAAAAAAAAATGGATGTTCATTATAAAACGGTTTTGCTTTTAACTAAATAAATGATATTAATGTATAATTAAAAACGTTACTTTGATCTAATAATAAACATGAACTCAGTCCAAAAGGAGAAATGTAGGTATAACAAAGTAACACATGGTGTGTTGTCTTCAGAATGAATAATCTTATTACTTTGTGTGAATGTACATTTCTGTCTCAGATTTTCTTAGTTATGTTCTCTGTATTTTATATGTTTGTGTTATGTGTAACGTTGCTGCCTTCTTGGCCAGGTCAGCATTGAAAATGAGATTTTATCTCAATGCTTTTTTATCTGGTTAAATAAAGGTTAAATCAAAAATAAAGACAATCAATATATTTTACTTAACAACTAAAACTAATTATGCCTCGTGAGGAACATATCCTCATACGTACCTGGGTAAACAATAAACCTATTCAACAGGTTGTTGGAACAAGACACACTTACCTGTTGTCCACAATGATCCAGAGGGCAGATACCTTGTGAGAAGAATGTACTGTTACCTTGGCACTATCCACGCCTTTCACAGTGTTTGTAGAATTCAATTTTCTTTTTTATTTCTCTCCTATTTAATCAAATGCTATATCCGCATTGTCTACACTCTTGTCTTTTATTCATGTCAGAAGTCTTTATCTTTCACCTCTACTACACAGTTACATTCAAATTGTCCCCGCTAATATCTTTGCTACATAATGTTGTGGGATGAATCATGCTATCGAAGCAGAGATACACATGGTGTCATGTGAGAAACATATCATATATCATACCTGGGGAAAAACAAACAAAAACCTGTTAAAACAGGTTGTTGGAACAATACTGACACCTGTTGTCCACAATGATCCAGAGGGCAGTGGTCAGCAGGCTCCCCAAACAGAGGACAGTGATCATCAAAGAGATAGATAACTTCTCATGGTGTCGCTTCATCCCGATCTCTTTCTGCAAACACACTCGTCCCCTCACCTCCTGTCCACACACACCTTGTATCTAGATGTCAAACTTTGGATTCTCTGCTCTCTCCTCAGTTTGTAACCTATCTCTTGCCTCTTTTCTCAGGCAAGTCCTCTGTCTTCACTGCACTTTATCTGTGTCTTTCCCCTTCTGTTTGCGTCGGGTCAGATGGGTATAAGAACTGATATCCTTGTTTGTTGAACTCCTACTTTGGTCTTCGTCATGTCTCTTTGGTCAACCCATTTTCTATATGTCCCTCCCTCCTTCATCATTTTTTTTAACACATGCAATACAATGAATCGTAAGGTGACAGTAGCAATAAAGAGGCTTGTTAAGTAACCCAGAGGAACAAATTGTCCTTTACACTTTTTTAGCTACTTTGAAGATTTAGATAAGTTTGTGCACGAGAGAAGGCTGACAGGCAGGTAGGCCATCCAGTTATTTTAGCCGGGTCGTGCTTTTTGCAGCGCCACGGCTTCCACAGATGACATTTTTTTATGTATTTATTGTCAAAGCATTTAATTTATTCATTCTATCGGGATGTTAAGAGCATTCCATGGAATATAACAAAAAGTGTTTCTGAAGTGAATTACCTACCCCACCTTTAAATACAATTTTGATGAACTTGAGTATTTCCATTTCATGGAACTTTATACTATTCCATCACAACATTTCAGAGTGAATATTACATATTTATGTATTTGTATCTAACTGAAATTCCTTTACATCTCACAATGTGTCAGTAAACACACATTTTTCAAATATCGAAACCTTTCCATGACTGAAAGTTATATTTTGAATAACCATTTCCTTGCAATTTTGCTGGAAAAAGTAAAAGATGATGATGACTATTATTAGGGCCAAAATGACAATACTAATGATTTTTTATCAAAGCTGAGATCCTAATTATTTATCAAATGTATTAATTGGTGTAAGTGACAATATATTCTATTGCACCTTCTGGTTTAGCCCTCTGCTCAGAGGGTCTAGGAACTGATATGGGGGGAGAGTGAGTGGATTGGATTGAAAAGGCATAGTTTAGAGACAAATTCTGAGATCAACCCTCAGTCCACCAGGAAATGTCCCGATTCTTCAGATGCCCAGTCTCATCTGTCTCTGGACCTGGGAACTAATTTCTACCCGGTCGACAGTTTCCCAGGTGAAGCTTAAGCACACCTTGACTGTGCAGCCGCAACAATAGGTCAAACTCAGCAGGCATGGAATGCACTCCCCATTACCTTTTTTATCATCGTAATAGTGGTTTTTTCACGGCATTGAGTTCAAATGGATGATTACTGAAGGGCCAGAAACCGTACAGATGCACGTTGGCACAGTGTTCCAGCGCTATGTTAACCATCACTAAGCCGGTGCTGAGTAGGCCTCTGCGTAGGCCTCTGGAGCGCCAGAAGAGGGCCAGACTCTGGAAGTAATCAGGGTTGAAGAACATGGGCTGAATGGGACTTTCAAAGTCCCTAATGCTGTATACTGCCCTCAGGCACACCGGAGTGGTGTGTGCATAGGAGAAGGGGGAAAGAACCATCATGGATTTGCCGTAGCTATGTAGACTCTCCACAAATGGACGGCGTGGCCCCATTAGACCTCCATACCTGAAAATAAAAAGATGTCAAGCAACAACACCAAGGGAACACTCTATTGGTGCAGTGCGACTCATTTATTTACTCACTCCTTCAGCATAATGCTTGGGTTGGCTGTCACAATGTCAGTCTTGGTGCCCACATGTTTCTCATAGCCTTTTCCCAAAGAAGGTAGGTTGCACCTGAAAAGGCATAACAGAAGAGTCAGAAATTATTATTTAGAATGATTCTGTGGATTTATGTCGCAATCAGCCTTTCAGTCCTCTGATCTTGACAGCTTTCTCACCTGATAACTAACTGAGCCGAATCGATCATCTCTCCACAGCTGCTGTTTGTCAGAATCCCTGAGTTCCCAACAACAGCACACGTGTCCCATTTTTTCTTTGGAAATGGATTCTCCTGGAAATAAAACCAATGAAAAAATGTATTACAGAACAATAACATGCATATGATTATATCATGTTTGTGAATGAGTGGAGATCTTTGTCTGGATCTTGTTTGCAAATCCCCTACAACAGTATCAACATGTGTTGTGTGAGTATTTATTTAATGTACAATTGAGGTGTTTGAGTTGCGTTATTGATTTCCTACATTCTTTTACGATTTTAAACGTACTGAAACAGCGCACAATTCTCAAAAATGACTGACTATAGTGTATCTCAGATCAAAATCAGAGAGTTTGAAGCCGCGGTTTGAGCTAGGGCGCAGGTAGTAGGGGGGTTGGAAGTGTGCAAGGGGCCATTGGGCCCCCAACTTTACGCCCCATGGCCGGATTTGGCGTCGCAGCTGATCTCACACAGGGAAATGTAGCCTCTGTATTTAAACCATCCCAGTATCAGGAGCAGTGGGCTGTATCCTGGGACCTGAAACCTGAAACTTACTCTGAATCTGTGACTGTTTTTTCTGAACTATTCTGGTTAGTCCTGACAAAGTTGTTGTCTCCATGGATCAGACAGTTGATATCAAAATGAATGCAAACTTTGTAGACTGGTGTTGTCCTAGAAAGGGTACTGGATGTTCCCGAAACACTTTAACAAACTAGAGAATCAAACCGGAAAGGGAATGCCCATCATACCAGAAGTGACGTGCAAGTGATTGACACACTCTAAAGTTTGTTTTGGCGGATAGACCGCCGGTACCTATGGACGGTACAAGTGTGTTTATGGTCGTTAAACATGTTTTGTCCGTTCTGTGGAAACCGCCTGGGCCAAGTGACATGGTTTTGCTCATCACGATATACTTTCTCTTGCGCAAGAGATACGTTCTTGTGCACACAAGAAAGTTACAGGTTCGCCAAGTATGAAGTGGAGCTGTGCCTTTTACACACAGCCTTCGCTGTGTTTACCTTCATTAGACAGCTAAAGAGCGACTGCAGGCTGCTGGGTTATAGCCACACACACCTCCACACACACACACACACACACACACACACACACACACACACACACACACACACACACACACACACCTCTACACACATCTAACTGCTGTGTGTGTTTGTGCTGGGCTCAGTTCCGCTCTGTGTGTGTGTTCGGTGTGTTTGTGTATGTCCGACACCGGCATTTGTTTTCAAATGACCATGAACAGTAATTTACACACATCTGGCCAACTCCATAGGTATATGTGTGTGTTCTCAAATGAAATAAATGTGTTTAATCTTAATCTCGATGTAGTGCTCAGTGCTGTCGGAGTGCAGTGGAACACTGCAGTCAACTCAGCCGTCTCTCGCGTTTGCTTGGTCAAATCAGCAGCTCTTCATTTGTGAGTGCGCGATTTTACGCGCCTTTACGGTAATCGACCGAGAAGCGGCACTGACGCTAGTACAAGATTAAAATAATGCATGTTTTTGTGCTATATTTGCGATAAAAATATGTTTTTCCATAAGTTCTTAATAAAACTGACACTGTTGGACTCAGTACTAGTTTGACTGCTACCAACAATAAAATGAACTACTTTTAATCAATTTCATGTAGAACTTTTTGCAAAAAATCTTTTTATCCCTCATCAAATATAGCAGAATACATGAATTATTGTACTCAGGACGGGAGTTTGACAGAGTATTACTGAAAAAGTACACAGTAAAAGTACCTCATTGTATTTGTGGTGTGCGACGGTGCATGATCTTTTATGCTAATACGTATAGTAATGACCAAAATTGTCCATTGGAACCCATATCAAAGATGTTGGAATAGCAACGAATTTGACGAGTTTGAATTTTCCGCTGGGAAATTCGCAGTCGACCTCCGCCTTCGTGGGCGTGGCTTGCGATCTACTGCGTGACGTCACAAGATGGGCCAAGCCGAAGTGTTTACATTCACCACCATTCATTTTGTCTCTATTTCAAAGTCGAATTTACCAACGTTTTTGAGCGAGTATTTGATTGGAAAGTGTTTCGGAGTCGACTGGAAGTGATTGCCAATCGAGAAAAGCTGACAATGGAGGCGACAGTGACGAAAAAGGGAGGAAAAACACACGGGAAGCGATGCATTGCCGCTGGCTGTGGTAATGTGAAGTCTGCCGAAGTGGCGATGTTTCTGTTCCCAAAAGATGAAGGTGAGTGGCTGGTGTCATTGTTTCGTAGATTCGTAGATTGTTTATGAAAAATAAACGCCACTGTGTTTGTGTTAACTAACAAGACTGTCATGGCGGCGGCAGAGCTCAAGTCGAGTTTCTCCGCCTGGAGATATTCTCACTATTTCACTTTTGTCGAGCACAAAGAAAAGAACGTTTTAGTTAAATGTAAGTTGTGTCTTGGCGGGTCAAAGATCCTATCGACTGCCCAAAACAGCAATTAAAATCTGTTGAAACATCTGCAGAAAAAACATGCTGGGACGAAGCTAGTAGCGAAGCTAGTAGCTAAGACCACAGACCCAGACTCATCCGACGCCATTCCACCTCCACCTAAGCAACAGCGGCTGGATTGGCACTTTGAAACATATCTTTGTGTTTGTGTTTGTATAGACCAGTGGTTCTCAACTGGTCAGGCCTCGGGACCCACTTTTTCCTTAGTCAATAGATCGCGACCCGAAATTTTGAACCACTCAAATCTATTCAACAAAAAATCGTGCTGTAATATATACGCTTTTCAGCATACAATATTAATTAAAGTGAAGTAAAGTGCATATATCCCTTCACAGAACTAAAGAATGCTTTTAAATAAGGTTTAATGAGATGATGAACAAAGCTGAACTGTATTACATAAAAAGGCACACATGCTGAAAACCCAACCCCAGCAGGGGGGTCTGGGGGGATTCTCCCCCAGGAGATTTTTAGAAATACTAACATATAAACTACGCATTCTGGTACACTCTGAGAAGAAAATAAATACATCTATTACTACCCGACATATTAATAATATTTGATGCCATTGTTTGTTTTTCACTTAGTTCTGACAGCTGAACTTGCTGCTCCTCACAGAGAGAAGAGCGAGTAGATAGTCTGTGTGAATTACTTTAAATTGTGGGTAAGGGTAGATAGCTCCCATTGTTCTGTGACCTGTCAATCATCAAACCGGGGGTCATATTTCATTATGTGTTCATTTTTATCTGAAGTTGTACCCATGGATGTATAAAGAATAGTTCTACCGCAAAGTTATTCTCCTTGGGGACTTCCGGCAACAATCTTGATTCTGATTGGCCAGAAGACTCGAAAAAACATCAGCAAAGATGTTTTATTGAGAAGATGATCACTACGTGACAGAAATTTTCAAAACCGTTTATTGTCTCCGGTACTTCCAGTCCAACGCCTACTGCGTGCACAGCGATAGAAAATCGGGCCTTCAAAATAAAAGTTTGACTTTTTTCCCAAAAAAAAAAAAAAATAATAATTTTTTTTTTTTCAATTTCTTTTTCTTCATTCACACATCTGCGACCCACTCGAAACGGGTCCGCGACCCACTTTTGGGTCGCGACCCACCAGTTGAGAACCACTGGTATAGACCACATTGCTTAGCAGAGTTCAGTGATGCAAATGCATGTCAAGTTGATCAACAGGTTGTATTTTTCTCCGATGCAATAACAGTACTGAAATGAAGGCTACAGTATAAGGGCATTAATGGGTGCCCTTTTCTAAGTAACTAAGAAGTTACTTTTCACAGTAACGCATTACTTTTTGGTGTAAGTAGTGAAGTAACTAGTAATTGTAACTACTTACTGGTTTTCAGTAACTAGCACAACACTGCATGTGAACATGAATGTTGCATCATGCTATGAACAGATGAATGTATGATCAGGTGATGGCCAATCCTGTGTGTAGATCTACTCTAGATCTATGACAAAATATTGTCCTCAACTAAATTGACTTCCATGGCCACTTTCCTCATCTATCCTGTCCGAAAAGCTGTCAAAATCACTCATTTCTCTCGCACCAGTATCACTTTCCGAAGTCTCTGCCATGTTTACAATCACAACTGGGCCCATCTTGTGACGTCACAGCCGCTATCGTCTGCAGCAGCGGTAGGCTCAGACGGCCGTTCACGGGATGAAAAATTTGCGATGTTTATCTCGTCCCTCGCACTTCCTAAAAAATTATTTTAGCCATGAACAGGTACAATTATATGTAAGAAATGAAACTGCCATTTCATTTTGGTGCAAAAAAAATGCACTTCACTGGCACTTTATAGCCACACACACCTCCACACACACACACACACACACACACACACACACACACACACACCTCTACACACATCTAACTGCCGTGTGTGTTTGTGCTGGGCTCAGTTCCGCTCTGTGTGTGTGTTCGGTGTGTTTGTGTATGTCCGACACCGGCATTTGTTTTCAAATGACCATGAACAGTAATTTACACACATCTGGCCAACTCCATAGGTATATGTGTGTGTTCCCAAATGAAATAAATGTGTTTAATCTTAATCTCGATGTAGTGCTCAGTGCTGTCGGAGTGCAGTGGAACACTGCAGTCAACTCAGCCGTCTCTCGCGTTTGCTTGGTCAAATCAGCAGCTTCATTTGTGAGTGCGCGATTTATCGCGCCTTTACGGTAATCGACCGAGAAGCGGCACTGACGCTAGTACAAGATTAAAATAATGCATGTTTTTGTGCTATATTTGCGATAAAAATATGTTTTTCCATAAGTTCTTAATAAAACTGACACTGTTGGACTCAGTACTAGTTTGACTGCTACCAACAATAAAATGAACTACTTTTAATCAATTTCATGTAGAACTTTTTGCAAAA
Source organism: Dissostichus eleginoides (assembly GCA_031216635.1). Classification (NCBI taxonomy): domain Eukaryota; kingdom Metazoa; phylum Chordata; class Actinopteri; order Perciformes; family Nototheniidae; genus Dissostichus; species Dissostichus eleginoides. The sequence continues at coordinate 36,288,843 of CM062264.1, read as the reverse complement.
AATCTTTTTATCCCTCATCAAATATAGCAGAATACATGAATTATTGTACTCAGGACGGGAGTTTGACAGAGTATTACTGAAAAAGTACACAGTAAAAGTACCTCATTGTATTTGTGGTAGTAGTCTAACAAGTACTGAGTCCAACAGTACCAATTTTATTAAGAACTTGTGGCTAAAAATCATTTTATCTCTCATCAAATATAGCAGAAGTGGCATGATTTTGTTCTCAGTAGGGGACTTTTTTACATTACATGTCACTTGTTAGACGCTTTTATCCAAAGCGACTTACATACTCAATACTGTGGGCAATCCCCACAGGAGCAATTTGGGGTGAAGTGTCTTGCCCAGGGACACAACGACATGCTGACTGCAGTGGGGTTTGAACCTGTGACCCCCTGATCCGAACACCAACACACAACCCACTGCACCACACGCCTCCGAGAGAGTATTACCCAAAAAGTACACAGTGTCAGTTTTATTAAAAACTTATGGTACAAATTATTTGTATCGCAAATAAAGCAGAAAAAACATGCATTATTTGACTCTTGTACTACAAGCGTCAGTGCCGCTTCTCGGTGATTACCGTAAAGGCGCGATTAATTGCGCACTCAAAAAAGAAGAGCTGCTGATTTGACCAAGCAAACGCGAGAGACGGCTGAGTTGACCGCAGTACCGGAACGGACGACAGTATCTTAATATCTTCTGAAAACAAATGCCAGTGTCACACACACACACACACACACACACACACACACACACACACACACACACACACACACACACACACACACAGAAGTGTAGAGGTGTGTGTGTGTGTGTAGAGGTGTGTGTGGCTATAACCAAGCAGCCTGCAGTCGCTCTTTAGCTGTCTAATGAAGGTAAACACAGCGAAGGCTGTGTGTAAAAGGCACAGCTCCACTTCCTACTTGGCGAACCTGTAACTTTCTTGTGTGCACAAGAACGTATCTCTTGCGCAAGAGAAAGTATATCGTGATGAGCAAAACCATGTCACTTGGCCCAGGCGGTTTCCACAGAACGGACAAAACATGTTTAATGACCATAAAGGTCCATAGGTACCGGCGTTCTATCCGCCAAAACAAACTTTAGTTTGTGTCAATCACTTGCACGTCACTTCTGGTATGATGGGCATTCCCTTTCCGGTTTGATTCTCTAGTTTGTTAAAGTGTTTCGGCAAATGTTAAAGTGTTTCGGCAAATGTTAAAGTGTTTTGGGAAATGTTAAAGTGTTTCGACACTTGTAAATTTGTCTCTAGCTTTGTAAAAGTGTTTCGCATCTTGTTAATTTGTTTTGTTCATGTTGCTAATGTAAATTTGTTTTATAAAATGTAAATTTGTCTCAAACTTTGTTAAAGTGTTTCACACTTTGTAATTGTCGATTGCACCTCTCAGCCACCGTAAGAGTCAGTACCAATTTTCTAAAAACTAGAATTATTTCACATTTACAAATTTGCAATTATATCATTAAAAGCAGGTCATGCTGTGTATTGAAATACGATTGTAGGTTTTTTTTTAGCATTCACCAGATTAAGAGGTCCTCACTTCAAATCTCAGTTTTTTATAGAAAATCCTAATTCTGTGTGTGCGTGAGTGTGTGCGTGCATGTGTGTGTGTTTTTGAAAGTCATCGGTGGTCGTTTGTATCAACCAGTCACCATGTAACTAAACACATAATTATAATCTCTGAGCCCTTTAAGGAACAATAAAGACAACAAGCACAAGATGCTGTGATACTATCAATGAATGAAAAACGACATACCTTTATGAAGGTGCTGAAAATCTCTGGAGTCACCTTGAGGGTCTTCTTCTTTTCCGCAGCGTACACAATACTTGATCCCACTGGAGTGTTGGCCTGGGTAATGATGGCCCTGTCAAATCCCTGGCACTGACTTCTCAGTTGAGAGCTGGGGTAACACAAGGGCTTTGTTAAAAAACATCCAAGTCAGGAGTTTTGTTGAACAGAAAGCTAACACAGTTTGTACAGTATATAAAACGTATTTTCTTTCTTATAACGATACGATATTCCATAATCATCAAGGTGAGTTAAAGTTATCTTCTGGTGAAGTCCCTCTGTTTTACCAAACTCTCTAACTTGTGCTACATTTCTTACGATTTTTGGCCACTTTTTCAATTCAGTCAGACAACTCACGTGTTCTTAATATGTTTATTAGAAGCAGCATATAGTTTGAGTTTGGCGTCTAGGCTCGGGCCTCATCACTCCACAGATTTACAAAGAACATTGAGTGATGATTAGAGAACTATCCCCCCCGAGCCTACAGGTGGAAGCTGGGGTGGAGCTGGGGTGGTGGGGGGGCAGGCGAGCAGCAGCAACATGAAACACAGCAGCAGGAACATGAACGTAGCAATAGCAAGTGAACACAGCAGTGGCAGCAGCAGCATAGCGAGGCAGAGGCAGGAAGACCTGGCAGCTTAAATAGAGCGGCATGTTTAGGAGAATGTGTTTGGTTGGTTGTAAGAGGGACGAGGTGCATCACGTGTTAATGTATCATTGGTGCTCGAGTTGACAGCCTGAACTAGCTCGCAGGCTTCGCCTCATTTACATAAGAAAGCCAATGGATTCAGTTGCAAATTGTTGAATGAAATCGCTTCTTTTAACTACTTTTAAGACCTACTCACTGAATAGTCCCAAACTGTGACAATGTTTAGCGTTTATACAATTGCTGACTGCAGGCCCGCACTTCCCTACACGCAGATCACGCAGACTGCGTGGGGCCTCACCTCGCGGAGGGGGCCTCACCTCGCGGAGGGGGCATCACCTCTCGGAGGGGTCGCGGAGGGGGCATCACCTCGCGGAGGGGTCGCGGAGGGGGCCTCACCTCGCGGAGGGGGCCTCACCTCGTGGAGGGGGCCTCACCTCGCGGAGGGGGCATCACCTCGCGGAGGGGGCATCACCTCTCGGAGGGGGCATCACCTCTCGGAGGGGTCGCGGAGGGGGAATCACCTCGCGGAGGGGTCGCGGAGGGGACCTCACCTCGCGGAGGGGGCCTCACCTCGCGGAGGGGGCCTCATCTTATTCGCAAATCCGGCGCAATTAAGCGCGCCACAGTTTAGCCGGCGCTCCACTAGCACCCCGGCCTCCCGGCGGCGGCGCTCGCGAAACAGAGGGCCTCATCACATAGCTTTGTGTGGTTCCACAAGTCGGCTGACTGTATCTCTTCCCCTGAGAAACAGCAAATCTTTGCCTGCATGGACTATTAATGCAATTCTGGCCAAAACCTTTTAAACAAAATGTAATCAAATATAATTACCTGAGGTTTCTGTAATTATCTTCTTGCTTCTTCCAAGTTTTTGTGTAGCGTTTTCTTACTTTTTCAATGAGCGCCCTGTCTCACACACACACACACACACACACACACACACACACACACACACACACATACACACACATACACACACACACAGTCAGGTGTGTGTGTGTGTTAAATAGATCTGATGAAGGCATTAACAGAAAGGTCCCTTCAAGGAGAAGCATGGAAGGTGTTTGCTCTCACCTGCATCCTTTGCAAAGGTCAGAGGGCCAAGGGGGGGTTTTCTTGGGTGAAGGTGGTCCACTTGGTACAAGATGGCTGTGCAGCAAACAAGAGAGAAACAGCACAGCACATTCATTTATACATAGTGCACACCAAAAGGCAAATGAGCTCTATGATGGCAGGTGTGGTTTATCTAAAACAACAATTAAACAAAAGTCCACAAATACTGTAATGCAAAACACAAATCCTCATGTTCAGCACCGCATGTAAGAAACCACTTCACATTCAAAAAAACATTGCATTAAGTAAGAAAAAACGAATACATTTTGGATTAATTTACAAAATGTTGAACATTATAAAAGTGCAACTCACACTGAGGAAAAAAATCTTACTCAGGAAAATAGACATGCAGTGTTTTGAACCATTTTATATATTTAAAAATCAGTATGTCCAGTCTAAAATAATTCAGAAACCTCTGAGTGTGAGAGTCATGTCAGTACAATTATAATCACATTTTCTGCAATAAAAGGACGCTAAAATAAGAGCACTACCTTGCTTGATGCCAATGTATCTAAGAGATGCCACTGGGAGTCTTGCCTCACTGAACTGCAGATGTCAGCTGCTTTTGTCTTGGGTTAAGGGGCCTTTGAACACATCTTTAGGAAGACTTTTTTAAATTATTTTTAAGAGGGGGATCAGATCTCAGAATGTGCCAATGTTTACAAATACATATTTACCAAACTCTCAAAAAATATATAGCACCCACGAACTTTTTTGATAAGGAAATCTTTCTGTTTTCACAGTTCTTTGTATACCCTCATTTGGAAGTACTTTAAAGCATGTGGCAGATAAGCCTTTGAACATACTAGATGTGTTTCACTGCCAAGATGATCAACTATCTAAAGAGGTCTCAGGTCTGATAAGCCAAGCTGAACATGTTGAATAAGTGGCAGAGCCCGTTGAAGTCATTGATAATGGCAGTTCATTTTAGACAAATTAGTTAGCAAGTAGAGACACAAGTGAGGTAAACATTATAATTGTACCTGTTTTTCAAGACATTTTTCAGAATTCTAATATGTTTTAACTAATTGTTCTGTATGTGATTTTAATACATTTCTGTGAGATTCTATTTCTATTAGACCTTCGAGTGTAGCTCTACAGGATGTTTAGATATGGATAGTTCCACTATGCAGTAAATATCAACACAACTGCACAGTATTACAACCACTGCAGGTGTGGTTGTGTGGTCTATTACAAAATAACTACAGTTGCATTTTAAGATATAGGAATTAATTTCCTATAACCCTGCGATTATATAATTAGTTTATATAGGAGCCTAAACAACAGGTGCACAGAGAAGTTGTACTTTACTTGAGTATTTCAATTCACTTTGAACTCCTTCCCGAATACAATTCGGAGGTAAAAACTTGTACTTTTACTCCACTACATTTATTTAATATCTTTAGTCACTTTGCAGATTTGGAAAAATTATGTGAAATATAATCATAATTTCCTCAAGGAATTTCGTTATACCTGGAGTAATTCACAAGCTACCCTGCAGTGTACAAAGTAACTGCACCTTTACCATCTGTGATAAACACTTTACTGCATCAATACTTATAATCAAAACATATAATATATAACATTCTGAAATGGTCCAATCTGCAGAATGAGTACTTTTACTTTTGGTACTTTAAGTATGTTTTGATGCTAATACTTTTCTACTTTTACCTGAGAAACATTTGAATGCAGTCGTCCCAGTGAGCTCAAATACACCTTTGATGCACTGAAAAAAACGTTCATGGCGATTGAACCAAAGAAAATGACGCAGAGTTTGCAGTCTGAGTGTCAAGCTTTAAGTATTGATACATGAAAGCTTTTGACTACAGCATTTTTGTTCTAAAGCTTGTATTCAAATACAGTGTAATGCAAGGGTTCTTTGTTTAATGTAGAGTTCCAGAGGATGCGTAGTCAAAAAAGGAAATAACTCCATTTTATTTTTTTAAATGTTGGGAGTTTTTTGGGAGGTGTCTTTTATTATAAAACAGAATAGGTGACGCATATTTTAAAGACATCTCAATAAATGTTAAGGTCTTTTGAAGAGAATATTCCTGTCTTTATTGATATGTGAACTGAGTGTAAAGAAGCGTTTTAAGTTTAAAAGTCAACATTCTTCTTTGATATAGTAGTAAATGTAATTTATTTACGGTAAAAAAAAAATGGATGTTCATTATAAAACGGTTTTGCTTTTAACTAAATAAATGATATTAATGTATAATTAAAAACGTTACTTTGATCTAATAATAAACATGAACTCAGTCCAAAAGGAGAAATGTAGGTATAACAAAGTAACACATGGTGTGTTGTCTTCAGAATGAATAATCTTATTACTTTGTGTGAATGTACATTTCTGTCTCAGATTTTCTTAGTTATGTTCTCTGTATTTTATATGTTTGTGTTATGTGTTATGTGTAACGTTGCTGCCTTCTTGGCCAGGTCAGCATTGAAAATGAGATTTTATCTCAATGCTTTTTTATCTGGTTAAATAAAGGTTAAATCAAAAATAAAGACAATCAATATATTTTACTTACATTTTTGAGGTTCCACCAAATCAGAACACTTAACAACTAAAACTAATTATGCCTCGTGAGGAACATATCCTCATACGTACCTGGGTAAACAATAAACCTATTCAACAGGTTGTTGGAACAAGACACGCTTACCTGTTGTCCACAATGATCCAGAGGGCAGATACCTTGTGAGAAGAATGTACTGTTACCTTGGCACTATCCACGCCTTTCACAGTGTTTGTAGAATTCAATTTTCTTTTTTATTTCTCTCCTATTTAATCAAATGCTATATCCGCATTGTCTACCACTCTTGTCTTTTATTCATGTCAGAAGTCTTTATCTTTCACCTCTACTACACAGTTACATTCAAATTGTCCCCGCTAATATCTTTGCTACATAATGTTGTGGGATGAATCATGCTATCGAAGCAGAGATACACATGGTGTCATGTGAGAAACATATCATATATCATACCTGGGGAAAAACAAACAAAAACCTGTTAAAACAGGTTGTTGGAACAATACTGACACCTGTTGTCCACAATGATCCAGAGGGCAGTGGTCAGCAGGCTCCCCAAACAGAGGACAGTGATCATCAAAGAGATAGATAACTTCTCATGGTGTCGCTTCATCCCGATCTCTTTCTGCAAACACACTCGTCCCCTCACCTCCTGTCCACACACACCTTGTATCTAGATGTCAAACTTTGGATTCTCTGCTCTCTCCTCAGTTTGTAACCTATCTCTTGCCTCTTTTCTCAGGCAAGTCCTCTGTCTTCACTGCACTTTATCTGTGTCTTTCCCCTTCTGTTTGCGTCGGGTCAGATGGGTATAAGAACTGATATCCTTGTTTGTTGAACTCCTACTTTGGTCTTCGTCATGTCTCTTTGGTCAACCCATTTTCTATATGTCCCTCCCTCCTTCATCATTTTTTTTAACACATGCAATACAATGAATCGTAAGGTGACAGTAGCAATAAAGAGGCTTGTTAAGTTAACCCAGAGGAACAAATTGTCCTTTACACTTTTTTAGCTACTTTGAAGATTTAGATAAGTTTGTGCACGAGAAGAAGGCTGACAGGCAGGTAGGCCATCCAGTTATTTTAGCCGGGTCGTGCTTTTTACAGCGCCACGGCTTCCACAGATGACATTTTTTTATGTATTTATTGTCAAAGCATTTAATTTATTCATTTCTATCGGGATGTTAAGAGCATTCCATGGAATATAACAAAAAGTGTTTCTGAAGTGAATTACCTACCCCACCTTTAAATACAATTTTGATGAACTTGAGTATTTCCATTTCATGGAACTTTATACTATTCCATCACAACATTTCAGAGTGAATATTACATATTTATGTATTTGTATCTAACTGAAATTCCTTTACATCTCACAATGTGTCAGTAAACACACATTTTTTCAAATATCGAAACCTTTCCATGACTGAAAGTTATATTTTGAATAACCATTTCCTTGCAATTTTGCTGGAAAAAGTAAAAGATGATGATGACTATTATTAGGGCCAAAATGACAATACTAATGATTTTTTATCAAAGCTGAGATCCTAATTATTTATCAAATGTATTAATTGGTGTAAGTGACAATATATTCTATTGCACCTTCTGGTTTAGCCCTCTGCTCAGAGGGTCTAGGAACTGATATGGGGGGAGAGTGAGTGGATTGGATTGAAAAGGCATAGTTTAGAGACAAATTCTGAGATCAACCCTCAGTCCACCAGGAAATGTCCCGATTCTTCAGATGCCCAGTCTCATCTGTCTCTGGACCTGGGAACTAATTTCTACCCGGTCGACAGTTTCCCAGGTGAAGCTTAAGCACACCTTGACTGTGCAGCCGCAACAATAGGTCAAACTCAGCAGGCATGGAATGCACTCCCCATTTACCTTTTTTATCATCGTAATAGTGGTTTTTCACGGCATTGAGTTCAAATGGATGATTACTGAAGGGCCAGAAACCGTACAGATGCACGTTGGCACAGTGTTCCAGCGCTATGTTAACCATCACTAAGCCGGTGCTGAGTAGGCCTCTGCGTAGGCCTCTGGAGCGCCAGAAGAGGGCCAGACTCTGGAAGTAATCAGGGTTGAAGAACATGGGCTGAATGGGACTTTCAAAGTCCCTAATGCTGTATACTGCCCTCAGGCACACCGGAGTGGTGTGTGCATAGGAGAAGGGGGAAAGAACCATCATGGATTTGCCGTAGCTATGTAGACTCTCCACAAATGGACGGCGTGGCCCCATTAGACCTCCATACCTGAAAATAAAAAGATGTCAAGCAACAACACCAAGGGAACACTCTATTGGTGCAGTGCGACTCATTTATTTACTCACTCCTTCAGCATAATGCTTGGGTTGGCTGTCACAATGTCAGTCTTGGTGCCCACATGTTTCTCATAGCCTTTTCCCAAAGAAGGTAGGTTGCACCTGAAAAGGCATAACAGAAGAGTCAGAAATTATTATTTAGAATGATTCTGTGGATTTATGTCGCAATCAGCCTTTCAGTCCTCTGATCTTGACAGCTTTCTCACCTGATAACTAACTGAGCCGAATCGATCATCTCTCCACAGCTGCTGTTTGTCAGAATCCCTGAGTTCCCAACAACAGCACACGTGTCCCATTTTTTCTTTGGAAATGGATTCTCCTGGAAATAAAACCAATGAAAAAATGTATTACAGAACAATAACATGCATATGATTATATCATGTTTGTGAATGAGTGGAGATCTTTGTCTGGATCTTGTTTGCAAATCCCCTACAACAGTATCAACATGTGTTGTGTGAGTATTTATTTAATGTACAATTGAGGTGTTTGAGTTGCGTTATTGATTTCCTACATTCTTTTACGATTTTAAACGTACTGAAACAGCGCACAATTCTCAAAAATGACTGACTATAGTGTATCTCAGATCAAAATCAGAGAGTTTGAAGCTGCGGCTTGAGCTAGGGCGCAGGTAGTAGGGGGGTTGGAAGTGTGCAAGGGGCCATTGGGCCCCCAACTTTACGCCCCATGGCCGGATTTGGCGTCGCAGCTGATCTCACACAGGGAAATGTAGCCTCTGTATTTAAACCATCCCAGTATCAGGAGCAGTGGGCTGTATCCTGGGACCTGAAACCTGAAACTTACTCTGAATCTGTGACTGTTTTTTTCTGAACTATTCCGGTTAGTCCTGACAAAGTTGTTGTCTCCATGGATCAGACAGTTGATATCAAAATGAATGCAAACTTTGTAGACTGGTGTTGTCCTAGAAAGGGTACTGGATGCTCTTTTTTCTGGTGTGAAGCCAGTTACAAATTTGAGAATGAATGAAAATCAAAAGCAGAGCCTACGGTGGCTGAGAGGTGCAATCGACAATTACAAAGTGTGAAACACTTTAACAAAGCTTGAGACAAATTTACATTTTATAAAACAAATTTACATTAGCAAAACACTTTTACCAAAGAAAAAACGATTTAACATGAACAAAAACAAATTAACAAGATGCGAAACACTTTTACAAAGCTAGAGACAAATTTACAAGTGTCAAAACACTTTTACATTTCCCAAAACACTCTAACATTTCCCGAAACACTTTAACATTTCCCGAAACACTTTAACATTTCCCAAAACACTTTAACATTTCCCAAAACACTTTAACATTTCCCAAAACACTCTAACATTTCCCGAAACACTTTAACATTTCCCAAAACACTTTAACATTTCCCGAAACACTTTAACATTTCCCAAAACACTTTAACATTTCCCAAAACACTTTAACATTTCCCGAAACACTTTAACATTTCCCGAAACACTTTAACATTTCCCAAAACATTTTAACATTTCCCAAAACACTCTAACATTTCCCGAAACACTTTAACATTTCCCGAAACACTTTAACATTTCCCAAAACACTTTAACATTTCCCGAAACACTTTAACATTTCCCGAAACACTTTAACATTTCCCAAAACACTTTAACATTTCCCAAAACACTTTAACATTTCCCGAAACACTTTAACAAACTAAAGAATCAAACCGGAAAGGGAATGCCCATCATACCAGAAGTGACGTGCAAGTGATTGACACAAACTAAAGTTTGTTTTGGCGGATAGAACGCCGGTACCTATGGACGGTACAAGTGTGTTTATGGTCGTTAAACATGTTTTGTCCGTTCTGTGGAAACCACCTGGGCCAAGTGACATGGTTTTGCTCATCACGATATACTTTCTCTTGCGCAAGAGATACGTTCTTGTGCACACAAGAAAGTTACAGGTTCGCCAAGTATGAAGTGGAGCTGTGCCTTTTACACACAGCCTTCGCTGTGTTTACCTTCATTAGACAGCTAAAGAGCGACTGCAGGCTGCTGGGTTATAGCCACACACACCTACACACACACACACACACACACACACACACACCACACACACACACACACAACACACACACACACACACACACACACACCTCTACACACATCTAATTGCCGTGTGTGTTTGTGCTGGGCTCAGTTCCGCTCTGTGTGTGTGTTCGGTGTGTGTGTATGTCCGACACCGGCATTTGTTTTCAAATGACCATGAACAGTAATTTACACACATCTGGCCAACTCCATAGGTATATGTGTGTGTTCCCAAATGAAATAAATGTGTTTAATCTTAATCTCGATGTAGTGCTCAGTGCTGTCGGAGTGCAGTGGAACACTGCAGTCAACTCAGCCGTCTCTCGCAGTTAGATGTGTGTAGAGGTGTGTGTGTGTGTGTGTGTGTGTGTGTGTGTGTGTGTAGAGGTGTGTGTGGCTATAACCAAGCAGCCTGCAGTCGCTCTTTAGCTGTCTAATGAAGGTAACACAGCGAAGGCTGTGTGTAAAAGGCACAGCTCCACTTCCTACTTGGCGAACCTGTAACTTTCTTGTGTGCACAAGAACGTATCTCTTGCGCAAGAGAAAGTATATCGTGATGAGCAAAACCATGTCACTTGGCCCAGGCGGTTTCCACAGAACGGACAAAACATGTTTAATGACCATAAAGGTCCATAGGCACCGGCGTTCTATCCGCCAAAGCAAACTTTAGTTTGTGTCAATCACTTGCACGTCACTTCTGGTATGATGGGCATTCCCTTTCCGGTTTGATTCTCTAGTTTGTTAAAGTGTTTCGGCAAATGTTAAAGTGTTTCGGGAAATGTTAAAGTGTTTTGGGAAATGTTAAAGTGTTTCGACACTTGTAAATTTGTCTCTAGCTTTGTAAAAGTGTTTCGCATCTTGTTAATTTGTTTTGTTCATGTTGCTAATGTAAATTTGTTTTATAAAATGTAAATTTGTCTCAAACTTTGTTAAAGTGTTTCACGCTTTGTAATTGTCGATTGCACCTCTCAGCCACCGTAAGATCAGTACCAATTTTCTAAAAACTAGAATATTTCACATTTACAAATTTGCAATTATATCATTAAAAGCAGGTCATGCTGTGTATTGAAATAAGATTGTAGGTTTTTTTTTAGCATTCACCAGATTAAGAGGTCCTCACTTCAAATCTCAGTTTTTTATAGAAAATCCTAATTCTGTGTGTGCGTGAGTGTGTGCGTGCATGTGTGTGTGTTTTTGAAAGTCATCGGTGGTCGTTTGTATCAACCAGTCACCATGTAACTAAACACATAATTATAATCTCTGAGCCCTTTAAGGAACAATAAAGACAACAAGCACAAGATGCTGTGATACTATCAATGAATGAAAAACGACATACCTTTATGAAGGTGCTGAAAATCTCTGGAGTCACCTTGAGGGTCTTCTTCTTTTCCGCAGCGTACACAATACTTGATCCCACTGGAGTGTTGGCCTGGGTAATGATGGCCCTGTCAAATCCCTGGCACTGACTTCTCAGTTGAGAGCTGGGGTAACACAAGGGCTTTGTTAAAAACATCCAAGTAAGGAGTTTTGTTGAACAGAAAGCTAACACAGTTTGTACAGTATATAAAACGTATTTTCTTTCTTATAACGATTTGTATTCCATAATCATCAAGGTGAGTTAAAGTTATCTTCTGGTGAAGTCCCTCTGTTTTACCAAACTCTCTAACTTGTGCTACATTTCTTACGATTTTTGGCCACTTTTTCATTTCAGTCAGACAACTCAACGTGTTCTTAATATGTTTATTAGAAGCAGCATATAGTTTGAGTTTGGCGTCTAGGCTCGGGCCTCATCACTCCACAGATTTACAAAGAACATTGAGTGATGATTAGATAACTATCCCCCCCGAGCCTACAGGTGGAAGCTGGGGTGGAGCTGGGTTGGAGCTGGGGTGGAAGCTGGGGTGGAGCTGGGGTGGAGCTGGGGTGGTGGGGGGGCAGGCGAGCAGCAGCAACGTGAAACACAGCAGCAGGAACATGAACGCAGCAATAGCAAGTGAACACAGCAGTGGCAGCAGCAGCATTAAAGGAGGCAGAGGCAGGAAGACCTGGCAGCTTAAATAGAGCGGCATGTTTAGGAGAATGTGTTTGGTTGGTTGTAAGAGGGACGAGGTGCGTCACGTGTTAATGTATCATTGGTGCTCGAGTTGACTGCCTGAACTAGCTCGCAGGCTTCGCCCCATTTACATAAGAAAGCCAATGGATTCAGTTGCAAATTGTTGAATGAAATCGCTTCTTTTAACTACTTTTAAGACCTACTCACTGAATAGTCCCAAACTGTGACAATGTTTAGCGTTTATACAATTGCTGACTGCAGGCCCGCACTTCCCTACACGCAGATCACGCAGACTGCGTGGGGCCTCACCTCGCGGAGGGGGCCTCACCTCGCGGAGGGGGCATCACCTCTCGGAGGGGTCGCGGAGGGGGCATCACCTCGCGGAGGGGTCGCGGAGGGGGCCTCACCTCGCGGAGGGGGCCTCACCTCGTGGAGGGGGCCTCACCTCGCGGAGGGGGCATCACCTCGCGGAGGGGGCATCACCTCTCGGAGGGGGCATCACCTCTCGGAGGGGTCGCGGAGGGGGAATCACCTCGCGGAGGGGTCGCGGAGGGGACCTCACCTCGCGGAGGGGGCCTCACCTCGCGGAGGGGGCCTCATCTTATTCGCAAATCCGGCGCAATTAAGCGCGCCACAGTTTAGCCGGCGCTCCACTAGCACCCCGGCCTCCCGGCGGCGGCGCTCGCGAAACAGAGGGCCTCATCACATAGCTTTGTGTGGTTCCACAAGTCGGCTGACTGTATCTCTTCCGCTGAGAAACAGCAAATCTTTGCCTGCATGGACTATTAATGCAATTCTGGCCAAAACCTTTTAAACAAAATGTAATCAAATATAATTACCTGAGGTTTCTGTAATTATCTTCTTGCTTCTTCCAAGTTTTTGTGTAGCGTTTTCTTACTTTTTCAATGAGCGCCCTGTCTCACACCACACACACACACACACCACACACACACACACACACACACATACACACACATACACACACACAGTCAGGTGTGTGTGTGTGTGTTAAATAGATCTGATGAAGGCATTAACAGAAAGGTCCCTTCAAGGAGAAGCATGGAAGGTGTTTGCTCTCACCTGCATCCTCTGCAAAGGTCAGAGGGCCAAGGGGGGGTTTTCTTGGGTGAAGGTGGTCCACTTGGTACAAGATGGCTGTGCAGCAAACAAGAGAGAAACAGCACAGCACATTCATTTATACATAGTGCACACCAAAAGGCAAATGAGCTCTATGATGGCAGGTGTGGTTTATCTAAAACAACAATTAAACAAAAGTCCACAAATACTGTAATGCAAAACACAAATCCTCATGTTCAGCACCGCATGTAAGAAACCACTTCACATTCAAAAAAACATTGCATTAAGTAAGAAAAAACGAATACATTTTGGATTAATTTACAAAATGTTGAACATTATAAAAGTGCAACTCACACTGAGGAAAAAAATCTTACTCAGGAAAATAGACATGCAGTGTTTTGAACCATTTTATATATTTAAAAATCAGTATGTCCAGTCTAAAATAATTCAGAAACCTCTGAGTGTGAGAGTCATGTCAGGACAATTATAATCACATTTTTGCAATAAAAGGACGCTAAAATAAGAGCACTACCTGCTTGATGCCAATGTATCTAAGAGATGCCACTGGGAGTCTTGCCTCACTGAACTGCAGATGTCAGCTGCTTTTGTCTTGGGTTAAGGGGCCTTTGAACACATCTTTAGGAAGACTTTTTAAATTATTTTTAAGAGGGGGATCAGATCTCAGAATGTGCCAATGTTTACAAATACATATTTACCAAACTCTCAAAAAATATATAGCACCCACGAACTTTTTTGATAAGGAAATCTTTCTGTTTTCACAGTTCTTTGTATACCCTCATTTGGAAGTACTTTAAAGCATGTGGCAGATAAGCCTTTGAACATACTAGATGTGTTTCACTGCCAAGATGATCAACTATCTAAAGAGGTCTCAGGTCTGATAAGCCAAGCTGAACATGTTGAATAAGTGGCAGAGCCCGTTGAAGTCATTGATAATGGCAGTTCATTTTAGACAAATTAGTTAGCAAGTAGAGACACAAGTGAGGTAAACATTATAATTGTACCTGTTTTTCAAGACATTTTTCAGAATTCTAATATGTTTTAACTAATTGTTCTGCATGTGATTTTAATACATTTCTGTGAGATTCTATTTCTATTAGACCTTCGAGTGTAGCTCTACAGGATGTTTAGATATGGATAGTTCCACTATGCAGTAAATATCAACACAACTGCACAGTATTACAACCACTGCAGGTGTGGTTGTGTGGTCTATTACAAAATAACTACAGTTGCATTTTAAGATATAGGAATTAATTTCCTATAACCCTGCGATTATATAATTAGTTTATATAGGAGCCTAAACAACAGGTGCACAGAGAAGTTGTACTTTACTTGAGTATTTCAATTCACTTTGTACTCCTTCCCGAATACAATTCAGAGGTAAAAACTTGTACTTTTACTCCACTACATTTATTTAATATCTTTAGTCACTTTGCAGATTTGGAAAAATTATGTGAAATATAATCATAATTTCCTCAAGGAATTTCGTTATACCTGGAGTAATTCACAAGCTACCCTGCAGTGTACAAAGTAACTGCACCTTTACCATCTGTGATAAACACTTTACTGCATCAATACTTATAAGCAAAACATATAATATATAACATTCTGAAATGGTCCAATCTGCAGAATGAGTACTTTTACTTTTGGTACTTTAAGTATGTTTTGATGCTAATACTTTTCTACTTTTACCTGAGAAACATTTGAATGCAGTCGTCCCAGTGAGCTCAAATACACCTTTGATGCACTGAAAAAAACGTTCATGGCGATTGAACCAAAGAAAATGACACGCAGAGTTTGCAGTCTGAGTGTCAAGCTTTAAGTATTGATACATGAAAGACTTTTGAATACAGGATATTTTTTGTTCTAAAGCTTGTATTCAAATACAGTGTAATGCAAGGGTTCTTTGTTTAAAGTAGAGTTCCAGAGGATGCGTAGTCAGAAAAGGAAATAACTCCATTTTATTTTTTTAAATGTTGGGAGTTTTTTGGGAGGTGTCTTTTATTATAAAACAGAATAGGTGACGCATATTTTAAAGACATCTCAATAAATGTTAAGGTCTTTTGAAGAGAATATTCCTGTCTTTATTGATATGTGAACTGAGTGTAAAGAAGCGTTTTAAGTTTAAAAGTCAACATTCTTCTTTGATATAGTAGTAAATGTAATTTATTTACGGTAAAAAAAAAATGGATGTTCATTATAAAACGGTTTTGCTTTTAACTAAATAAATGATATTAATGTATAATTAAAAACGTTACTTTGATCTAATAATAAACATGAACTCAGTCCAAAAGGAGAAATGTAGGTATAACAAAGTAACACATGGTGTGTTGTCTTCAGAATGAATAATCTTATTACTTTGTGTGAATGTACATTTCTGTCTCAGATTTTCTTAGTTATGTTCTCTGTATTTTATATGTTTGTGTTATGTGTTATGTGTAACGTTGCTGCCTTCTTGGCCAGGTCAGCATTGAAAATGAGATTTTATCTCAATGCTTTTTTATCTGGTTAAATAAAGGTTAAATCAAAAATAAAGACAATCAATATATTTTACTTACATTTTTGAGGTTCCACCAAATCAGAACACTTACCAACTAAAACTAATTATGCCTCGTGAGGAACATATCCTCATACGTACCTGGGTAAACAATAAACCTATTCAACAGGTTGTTGGAACAAGACACGCTTACATGTTGTCCACAATGATCCAGAGGGCAGATACCTTGTGAGAAGAATTTACTGTTACCTTGGCACTATCCACGCCTTTCACAGTGTTTGTAGAATTCAATTTTCTTTTTTATTTCCCTCCTATTTAATCAAATGCTATATCCGCATTGTCTACCACTCTTGTCTTTTATTCATGTCAGAAGTCTTTATCTTTCACCTCTACTACACAGTTACATTCAAATTGTCCCCGCTAATATCTTTGCTACATAATGTTGTGGGATGAATCATGCTATCGAAGCAGAGATACACATGGTGTCATGTGAGAAACATATCATATATCATACCTGGGGAAAAACAAACAAAACCTGTTAAAACAGGTTGTTGGAACAATACTGACACCTGTTGTCCACAATGATCCAGAGGGCAGTGGTCAGCAGGCTCCCCAAACAGAGGACAGTGATCATCAAAGAGATAGATAACTTCTCATGGTGTCGCTTCATCCCGATCTCTTTCTGCAAACACACTCGTCCCCTCACCTCCTGTCCACACACACCTTGTATCTAGATGTCAAACTTTGGATTCTCTGCTCTCTCCTCAGTTTGTAACCTATCTCTTGCCTCTTTTCTCAGGCAAGTCCTCTGTCTTCACTGCACTTTATCTGTGTCTTTCCCCTTCTGTTTGCGTCGGGGTCAGATGGGTATAAGAACTGATATCCTTGTTTGTTGAACTCCTACTTTGGTCTTCGTCATGTCTCTTTGGTCCACCCATTTTCTATATGTCCCTCCCTCCTTCATCATTTTTTTTAACACATGCAATACAATGAATCGTAAGGTGACGGTAGCAATAAAGAGGCTTGTTAAGTCAACCCAGAGGAACAAATTGTCCTTTACACTTTTTTAGTTACTTTGAAGATTTAGATAAGTTCGTGCACGAGATGGAAGGCTGACAGGCAGGTAGGCCATCCAGTTATTTTAGCCGGGTCGTGCTTTTTGCAGCGCCACGGCTTCCACAGATGACATTTTTTTATGTATTTATTGTCAAAGCATTTAATTTATTCATTGATATCGGGATGTTAAGAGCATTCCATGGAATATAACAAAAAGTGTTTCTGAAGTGAATTACCTACCCCACCTTTAAATACAATTTTGATGAACTTGAGTATTTCCATTTCATGGAACTTTATACTATTCCATCACAACATTTCAGAGTGAATATTACATATTTATGTATTTGTATCTAACTGAAATTCCTTTACATCTCACAATGTGTAAGTAAGCACACATTTTTTCAAATATCGAAACCTTTCCATGACTGAAAGTTATATTTTGAATAACCATTTCCTTGCAATTTTGCTGGAAAAAGTAAAAGATGATTATGACTATTATTAGGGCCAAAATGACAATACTAATGATTTTTTATCAAAGCTGAGATCCTAATTATTTATCAAATGTATTAATTGGTGTAAGTGACAATATATTCTATTGCACCTTCTGGTTTAGCCCTCTGCTCAGAGGGTCTAGGAACTGATATGGGGGGAGAGTGAGTGGATTGGATTGAAAAGGCATAGTTTAGAGACAAATTCTGAGATCAACCCTCAGTCCACCAGGAAATGTCCCGATTCTTCAGATGCCCAGTCTCATCTGTCTCTGGACCTGGGAACTAATTTCTACCCGGTCGACAGTTTCCCAGGTGAAGCTTAAGCACACCTTGACTGTGCAGCCGCAACAATAGGTCAAACTCAGCAGGCATGGAATGCACTCCCCATTTACCTTTTTTATCATCGTAATAGTGGTTTTTCACGGCATTGAGTTCAAATGGATGATTACTGAAGGGCCAGAAACCGTACAGATGCACGTTGGCACAGTGTTCCAGCGCTATGTTAACCATCACTAAGCCGGTGCTGAGTAGGCCTCTGCGTAGGCCTCTGGAGCGCCAGAAGAGGGCCAGACTCTGGTAATCAGGGTTGAAGACATGGGCTGAATGGGACTTTCAAAGTCCCTAATGCTGTATACTGCCCTCAGGCACACCGGAGTGGTGTGTGCATAGGAGAAGGGGGAAAGAACCATCATGGATTTGCCGTAGCTATGTAGACTCTCCACAAATGGACGGTGGCCCCATTAGACCTCCATACCTGAAAATAAAAAGATGTCAAGCAACAACACCAAGGGAACACTCTATTGGTGCAGTGTGACTCATTTATTTACTCACTCCTTCAGCATAATGCTTGGGTTGGCTGTCACAATGTCAGTCTTGGTGCCCACATGTTTCTCATAGCCTTTTCCCAAAGAAGGTAGGTTGCACCTGAAAAGGCATAATAGAAGAGTCAGAAAATTATTTAGAATGATTCTGTGGATTTATGTCGCAATCAGCCTTTCAGTCCTCTGATCTTGACAGCTTTCTCACCTGATAACTAACTGAGCCGAATCGATCATCTCTCCACAGCTGCTGTTTGTCAGAATCCCTGAGTTCCCAACAACAGCACACGTGTCCCATTTTTTCTTTGGAAATGGATTCTCCTGGAAATAAAACCAATGAAAAAATGTATTACAGAACAATAACATGCATATGATTATATCATGTTTGTGAATGAGTGGAGATCTTTGTCTGGATCTTGTTTGCAAATCCCCTACAACAGTATCAACATGTGTTGTGTGAGTATTTATTTAATGTACAATTGAGGTGTTTGAGTTGCGTTATTGATTTCCTACATTCTTTTTACGATTTTAAACGTACTGAAACAGCGCACAATTCTCAAAAATGACTGACTATAGTGTATCTCAGATCAAAATCAGAGTGTTTGAAGCTGCGGCTTGAGCTAGGGCGCAGGTAGTAGGGGGGTTGGAAGTGTGCAAGGGGCCATTGGGCCCCCAACTTTACGCCCCATGGCCGGATTTGGCGTCGCAGCTGATCTCACACAGGGAAATGTAGCCTCTGTATTTAAACCATCCCAGTATCAGGAGCAGTGGGCTGTATCCTGGAACCTGAAACCTGAAACTTACTCTGAATCTGTGACTGTTTTTTTCTGAACTATTCCGGTTAGTCCTGACAAAGTTGTTGTCTCCATGGATCAGACAGTTGATATCAAAATGAATGCAAACTTTGTAGACTGGTGTTGTCCTAGAAAGGGCACTGGATGCTCTTTTTTCTGGTGTGAAGCCAGTTACAAATTTGAGAATGAATGAAAATCAAAAGCAGAGACTACGGTGGCTGAGAGGTGCAATCGACAATTACAAAGTGTGAAACACTTTAACAAAGCTTGAGACAAATTTACATTTTATAAAACAAATTTACATTAGCAAAACACTTTTACCAAAGAAAAACGATTTTGAACAAAAACAAATTAACAAGATGCGAAACACTTTTACAAAGCTAGAGACAAATTTACAAGTGTCGAAACACTTTTACATTTCCCAAAACACTTTAACATTTCCCGAAACACTTTAACATTTCCCGAAACACTTTAACAAACTAGAGAATCAAACCGGAAAGGGAATGCCCATCATACCAGAAGTGACGTGCAAGTGATTGACACAAACTAAAGTTTGTTTTGGCGGATAGAACGCCGGTACCTATGGACGGTACAAGTGTGTTTATGGTCGTTAAACATGTTTTGTCCGTTCTGTGGAAACCGCCTGGGCCAAGTGACATGGTTTTGCTCATCACGATATACTTTCTCTTGCGCAAGAGATACGTTCTTGTGCACACAAGAAAGTTACAGGTTCGCCAAGTAGGAAGTGGAGCTGTGCCTTTTACACACAGCCTTCGCTGTGTTTACCTTCATTAGACAGCTAAAGAGCGACTGCAGGCTGCTTGGTTATAGCCACACACACCTCTACACACACACACACACACACACACACACACACACACTCTACACACATCTAATTGCCGTGTGTGTTTGTGCTGGGCTCAGTTCCGCTCTGTGTGTGTGTTCGGTGTGTATGTGTATGTCCGACACCGGCATTTGTTTTCAAATGACCATGAACAGTAATTTACACACATCTGGCCAACTCCATAGGTATATGTGTGTGTTCCCAAATGAAATAAATGTGTTTAATCTTAATCTCGATGTAGTGCTCAGTGCTGTCGGAGTGCAGTGGAACACTGCAGTCAACTCAGCCGTCTCTCGCAGTTAGATGTGTGTAGAGGTGTGTGTGTGTGTGTGTGTGTGTGTGTGTGTGTGTGTGTGTGTGTGTGTGTTGTGTGTGTGTGTGTGTGTGTGTGTGTGTGGTGTGTGTGTGTGTGTGTGTGTGTGTGTGTGTGTAGAGGTGTGTGTGGCTATAACCAAGCAGCCTGCAGTCGCTCTTTAGCTGTCTAATGAAGGTAAACACAGCGAAGGCTGTGTGTAAAAGGCACAGCTCCACTTCCTACTTGGCGAACCTGTAACTTTCTTGTGTGCACAAGAACGTATCTCTTGCGCAAGAGAAAGTATATCGTGATGAGCAAAACCATGTCACTTGGCCCAGGCGGTTTCCACAGAACGGACAAAACATGTTTAACGACCATAAAGGTCCTAGGCACCGGCGTTCTATCCGCCAAAACAAACTTTAGTTTGTGTCAATCACTTGCACGTCACTTCTGGTATGATGGGCATTCCCTTTCCGGTTTGATTCTCTAGTTTGTTAAAGTGTTTCGGCAAATGTTAAAGTGTTTCGGCAAATGTTAAAGTGTTTCACACTTTGTAATTGTCGATTGCACCTCTCAGCCACCGTAAGAGTCAGTACCAATTTTCTAAAAACTAGAATTATTTCACATTTACAAATTTGCAATTATATCATTAAAAGCAGGTCATGCTGTGTATTGAAATAAGATTGTAGGTTTTTTTTTAGCATTCACCAGATTAAGAGGTCCTCACTTCAAATCTCAGTTTTTTATAGAAAATCCTATTCTGTGTGTGGTGAGTGTGTGCGTGCATGTGTGTGTTTTTGAAAGTCATCGGTGGTCGTTTGTATCAACCAGTCACCATGTAACTAAACACATAATTATAATCTCTGAGCCCTTTAAGGAACAATAAAGACAACAAGCACAAGATGCTGTGATACTATCAATGAATGAAAAACGACATACCTTTATGAAGGTGCTGAAAATCTCTGGAGTCACCTTGAGGGTCTTCTTCTTTTCCGCAGCGTACACAATACTTGATCCCACTGGAGTGTTGGCCTGGGTAATGATGGCCCTGTCAAATCCCTGGCACTGACTTCTCAGTTGAGAGCTGGGGTAACACAAGGGCTTTGTTAAAAACATCCAAGTCAGGAGTTTTGTTGAACAGAAAGCTAACACAGTTTGTACAGTATATAAAACGTATTTTCTTTCTTATAACGATTTGTATTCCATAATCATCAAGGTGAGTTAAAGTTATCTTCTGGTGAAGTCCCTCTGTTTTACCAAACTCTCTAACTTGTGCTACATTTCTTACGATTTTTGGCCACTTTTTCATTTCAGTCAGACAACTCACGTGTTCTTAATATGTTTATTAGAAGCAGCATATAGTTTGAGTTTGGCGTCTAGGCTCGGGCCTCATCACTCCACAGATTTACAAAGAACATTGAGTGATGATTAGATAACTATCCCCCCCGAGCCTACAGGTGGAAGCTGGGGTGGAGCTGGGGTGGAAGCTGGGGTGGAGCTGGGGTGGAGCTGGGGTGGTGGGGGGGCAGGCGAGCAGCAGCAACGTGAAACACAGCAGCAGGAACATGAAACACAGCAGCAGGAACATGAACGCAGCAATAGCAAGTGAACACAGCAGTGGCAGCAGCAGCATTAAGGAGGCAGAGGCAGGAAGACCTGGCAGCTTAAATAGAGCGGCATGTTTAGGAGAATGTGTTTGGTTGGTTGTAAGAGGGACGAGGTGCGTCACGTGTTAATGTATCATTGGTGCTCGAGTTGACTGCCTGAACTAGCTCGCAGGCTTCGCCCCATTTACATAAGAAAGCCAATGGATTCAGTTGCAAATTGTTGAATGAAATCGCTTCTTTTAACTACTTTTAAGACCTACTCACTGAATAGTCCCAAACTGTGACAATGTTTAGCGTTTATACAATTGCTGACTGCAGGCCCGCACTTCCCTACACGCAGATCACGCAGACTGCGTGGGGCCTCACCTCGCGGAGGGGGCCTCACCTCGCGGAGGGGGCATCACCTCTCGGAGGGGTCGCGGAGGGGGCATCACCTCGCGGAGGGGTCGCGGAGGGGGCCTCACCTCGCGGAGGGGGCCTCACCTCGTGGAGGGGGCCTCACCTCGCGGAGGGGGCATCACCTCGCGGAGGGGGCATCACCTCTCGGAGGAGGCATCACCTCTCGGAGGGGTCGCGGAGGGGGAATCACCTCGCGGAGGGGTCGCGGAGGGGACCTCACCTCGCGGAGGGGGCCTCACCTCGCGGAGGGGGCCTCATCTTATTCGCAAATCCGGCGCAATTAAGCGCGCCACAGTTTAGCCGGCGCTCCACTAGCACCCCGGCCTCCCGGCGGCGGCGCTCGCGAAACAGAGGGCCTCATCACATAGCTTTGTGTGGTTCCACAAGTCGGCTGACTGTATCTCTTCCCCTGAGAAACAGCAAATCTTTGCCTGCATGGACTATTAATGCAATTCTGGCCAAAACCTTTTAAACAAAATGTAATCAAATATAACTACCTGAGGTTTCTGTAATTATCTTCTTGCTTCTTCCAAGTTTTTGTGTAGCGTTTTCTTACTTTTTCAATGAGCGCCCTGTCTCACACACACACACACACACACACACACACACACACACACACACACATACACACACACACAGTCAGGTGTGTGTGTGTGTTAAATAGATCTGATGAAGGCATTAACAGAAAGGTCCCTTCAAGGAGAAGCATGGAAGGTGTTTGCTCTCACCTGCATCCTTTGCAAAGGTCAGAGGGCCAAGGGGGGGTTTTCTTGGGTGAAGGTGGTCCACTTGGTACAAGATGGCTGTGCAGCAAACAAGAGAGAAACAGCACAGCACATTCATTTATACATAGTGCACACCAAAAGGCAAATGAGCTCTATGATGGCAGGTGTGGTTTATCTAAAACAACAATTAAACAAAAGTCCACAAATACTGTAATGCAAAACACAAATCCTCATGTTCAGCACCGCATGTAAGAAACCACTTCACATTCAAAAAAACATTGCATTAAGTAAGAAAAAACGAATACATTTTGGATTAATTTACAAAATGTTGAACATTATAAAAGTGCAACTCACACTGAGGAAAAAAATCTTACTCAGGAAAATAGACATGCAGTGTTTTGAACCATTTTATATATTTAAAAATCAGTATGTCCAGTCTAAAATAATTCAGAAACCTCTGAGTGTGAGAGTCATGTCAGTACAATTATAATCACATTTTTGCAATAAAAGGACGCTAAAATAAGAGCACTACCTTGCTTGATGCCAATGTATCTAAGAGATGCCACTGGGAGTCTTGCCTCACTGAACTGCAGATGTCAGCTGCTTTTGTCTTGGGTTAAGGGGCCTTTGAACACATCTTTAGGAAGACTTTTTTAAATTATTTTTAAGAGGGGGATCAGATCTCAGAATGTGCCAATGTTTACAAATACATATTTACCAAACTCTCAAAAAATATATAGCACCCACGAACTTTTTGATAAGGAAATCTTTCTGTTTTCACAGTTCTTTGTATACCCTCATTTGGAAGTACTTTAAAGCATGTGGCAGATAAGCCTTTGAACATACTAGATGTGTTTCACTGCCAAGATGATCAACTATCTAAAGAGGTCTCAGGTCTGATAAGCCAAGCTGAACATGTTGAATAAGTGGCAGAGCCCGTTGAAGTCATTGATAATGGCAGTTCATTTTAGACAAATTAGTTAGCAAGTAGAGACACAAGTGAGGTAAACATTATAATTGTACCTGTTTTTCAAGACATTTTTCAGAATTCTAATATGTTTTAACTAATTGTTCTGCATGTGATTTTAATACATTTCTGTGAGATTCTATTTCTATTAGACCTTCGAGTGTAGCTCTACAGGATGTTTAGATATGGATAGTTCCACTATGCAGTAAATATCAACACAACTGCACAGTATTACAACCACTGCAGGTGTGGTTGTGTGGTCTATTACAAAATAACTACAGTTGCATTTTAAGATATAGGAATTAATTTCCTATAACCCTGCGATTATATAATTAGTTTATATAGGAGCCTAAACAACAGGTGCACAGAGAAGTTGTACTTTACTTGAGTATTTCAATTCACTTTGTACTCCTTCCCGAATACAATTCAGAGGTAAAAACTTGTACTTTTACTCCACTACATTTATTTAATATCTTTAGTCACTTTGCAGATTTGGAAAAATTATGTGAAATATAATCATAATTTCCTCAAGGAATTTCGTTATACCTGGAGTAATTCACAAGCTACCCTGCAGTGTACAAAGTAACTGCACCTTTACCATCTGTGATAAACACTTTAATGCATCAATACTTATAAGCAAAACATATAATATATAACATTCTGAAATGGTCCAATCTGCAGAATGAGTACTTTTACTTTTGGTACTTTAAGTATGTTTTGATGCTAATACTTTTCTACTTTTACCTGAGAAACATTTGAATGCAGTCGTCCCAGTGAGCTCAAATACACCTTTGATGCACTGAAAAAAACGTTCATGGCGATTGAACCAAAGAAAATGACACGCAGAGTTTGCAGTCTGAGTGTCAAGCTTTAAGTATTGATACATGAAAGCTTTTGAACTACAGCATATTTTTTGTTCTAAAGTTTGTATTCAAATACAGTGTAATGCAAGGGTTCTTTGTTTAATGTAGAGTTCCAGAGGATGCGTAGTCAAAAAAGAAAATAACTCCATTTTATTTTTTTAAATGTTGGGAGTTTTTTGGGAGGTGTCTTTTATTATAAAACAGAATAGGTGACGCATATTTTAAAGACATCTCAATAAATGTTAAGGTCTTTTGAAGAGAATATTCCTGTCTTTATTGATATGTGAACTGAGTGTAAAGAAGCGTTTTAAGTTTAAAAGTCAACATTCTTCTTTGATATAGTAGTAAATGTAATTTATTTACGGTAAAAAAAAAATGGATGTTCATTATAAAACGGTTTTGCTTTTAACTAAATAAATGATATTAATGTATAATTAAAAACGTTACTTTGATCTAATAATAAACATGAACTCAGTCCAAAAGGAGAAATGTAGGTATAACAAAGTAACACATGGTGTGTTGTCTTCAGAATGAATAATCTTATTACTTTGTGTGAATGTACATTTCTGTCTCAGATTTTCTTAGTTATGTTCTCTGTATTTTATATGTTTGTGTTATGTGTTATGTGTAACGTTGCTGCCTTCTTGGCCAGGTCAGCATTGAAAATGAGATTTTATCTCAATGCTTTTTTATCTGGTTAAATAAAGGTTAAATCAAAAATAAAGACAATCAATATATTTTACTTAACAACTAAAACTAATTATGCCTCGTGAGGAACATATCCTCATACGTACCTGGGTAAACAATAAACCTATTCAACAGGTTGTTGGAACAAGACACGCTTACCTGTTGTCCACAATGATCCAGAGGGCAGATACCTTGTGAGAAGAATGTACTGTTACCTTGGCACTATCCACGCCTTTCACAGTGTTTGTAGAATTCAATTTTCTTTTTTATTTCTCTCCTATTTAATCAAATGCTATATCCGCATTGTCTACTACTCTTGTCTTTTATTCATGTCAGAAGTCTTTATCTTTCACCTCTACTACACAGTTACATTCAAATTGTCCCCGCTAATATCTTTGCTACATAATGTTGTGGGATGAATCATGCTATCGAAGCAGAGATACACATGGTGTCATGTGAGAAACATATCATATATCATACCTGGGGAAAAACAAACAAAAACCTGTTAAAACAGGTTGTTGGAACAATACTGACACCTGTTGTCCACAATGATCCAGAGGGCAGTGGTCAGCAGGCTCCCCAAACAGAGGACAGTGATCATCAAAGAGATAGATAACTTCTCATGGTGTCGCTTCATCCCGATCTCTTTCTGCAAACACACTCGTCCCCTCACCTCCTGTCCACACACACCTTGTATCTAGATGTCAAACTTTGGATTCTCTGCTCTCTCCTCAGTTTGTAACCTATCTCTTGCCTCTTTTCTCAGGCAAGTCCTCTGTCTTCACTGCACTTTATCTGTGTCTTTCCCCTTCTGTTTGCGTCGGGGTCAGATGGGTATAAGAACTGATATCCTTGTTTGTTGAACTCCTACTTTGGTCTTCGTCATGTCTCTTTGGTCCACCCATTTTCTATATGTCCCTCCCTCCTTCATCATTTTTTTTAACACATGCAATACAATGAATCGTAAGGTGACAGTAGCAATAAAGAGGCTTGTTAAGTCAACCCAGAGGAACAAATTGTCCTTTACACTTTTTTAGCTACTTTGAAGATTTAGATAAGTTTGTGCACGAGAGAAGGCTGACAGGCAGGTAGGCCATCCAGTTATTTTAGCCGGGTCGTGCTTTTTGCAGCGCCACGGCTTCCACAGATGACATTTTTTTATGTATTTATTGTCAAAGCATTTAATTTATTCATTTCTATCGGGATGTTAAGAGCATTCCATGGAATATAACAAAAAGTGTTTCTGAAGTGAATTACCTACCCCACCTTTAAATACAATTTTGATGAACTTGAGTATTTCCATTTCATGGAACTTTATACTATTCCATCACAACATTTCAGAGTGAATATTACATATTTATGTATTTGTATCTAACTGAAATTCCTTTACATCTCACAATGTGTCAGTAAACACACATTTTTTCAAATATCGAAACCTTTCCATGACTGAAAGTTATATTTTGAATAACCATTTCCTTGCAATTTTGCTGGAAAAAGTAAAAGATGATGATGACTATTATTAGGGCCAAAATGACAATACTAATGATTTTTTATCAAAGCTGAGATCCTAATTATTTATCAAATGTATTAATTGGTGTAAGTGACAATATATTCTATTGCACCTTCTGGTTTAGCCCTCTGCTCAGAGGGTCTAGGAACTGATATGGGGGGAGAGTGAGTGGATTGGATTGAAAAGGCATAGTTTAGAGACAAATTCTGAGATCAACCCTCAGTCCACCAGGAAATGTCCCGATTCTTCAGATGCCCAGTCTCATCTGTCTCTGGACCTGGGAACTAATTTCTACCCGGTCGACAGTTTCCCAGGTGAAGCTTAAGCACACCTTGACTGTGCAGCCGCAACAATAGGTCAAACTCAGCAGGCATGGAATGCACTCCCCATTTACCTTTTTTATCATCGTAATAGTGGTTTTTCACGGCATTGAGTTCAAATGGATGATTACTGAAGGGCCAGAAACCGTACAGATGCACGTTGGCACAGTGTTCCAGCGCTATGTTAACCATCACTAAGCCGGTGCTGAGTAGGCCTCTGCGTAGGCCTCTGGAGCGCCAGAAGAGGGCCAGACTCTGGAAGTAATCAGGGTTGAAGAACATGGGCTGAATGGGACTTTCAAAGTCCCTAATGCTGTATACTGCCCTCAGGCACACCGGAGTGGTGTGTGCATAGGAGAAGGGGGAAAGAACCATCATGGATTTGCCGTAGCTATGTAGACTCTCCACAAATGGACGGCGGTGCCCCATTAGACCTCCATACCTGAAAATAAAAAGATGTCAAGCAACAACACCAAGGGAACACTCTATTGGTGCAGTGCGACTCATTTATTTACTCACTCCTTCAGCATAATGCTTGGGTTGGCTGTCACAATGTCAGTCTTGGTGCCCACATGTTTCTCATAGCCTTTTCCCAAAGAAGGTAGGTTGCACCTGAAAAGGCATAACAGAAGAGTCAGAAATTATTATTTAGAATGATTCTGTGGATTTATGTCGCAATCAGCCTTTCAGTCCTCTGATCTTGACAGCTTTCTCACCTGATAACTAACTGAGCCGAATCGATCATCTCTCCACAGCTGCTGTTTGTCAGAATCCCTGAGTTCCCAACAACAGCACACGTGTCCCATTTTTTCTTTGGAAATGGATTCTCCTGGAAATAAAACCAATGAAAAAATGTATTACAGAACAATAACATGCATATGATTATATCATGTTTGTGAATGAGTGGAGATCTTTGTCTGGATCTTGTTTGCAAATCCCCTACAACAGTATCAACATGTGTTGTGTGAGTATTTATTTAATGTACAATTGAGGTGTTTGAGTTGCGTTATTGATTTCCTACATTCTTTTACGATTTTAAACGTACTGAAACAGCGCACAATTCTCAAAAATGACTGACTATAGTGTATCTCAGATCAAAATCAGAGAGTTTGAAGCCGCAGTTTGAGCTAGGGCGCAGGTAGTAGGGGGGTTGGAAGTGTGCAAGGGGCCATTGGGCCCCCAACTTTACGCCCCATGGCCGGATTTGGCGTCGCAGCTGATCTCACACAGGGAAATGTAGCCTCTGTATTTAAACCATCCCAGTATCAGGAGCAGTGGGCTGTATCCTGGAACCTGAAACCTGAAACTTACTCTGAATCTGTGACTGTTTTTTTCGGAACTATTCCGGTTAGTCCTGACCAGTGTTGGGTGTAACGCGTTACAAAAGTAACGGAGTTACAGTAATATATTACTTTTTGCTGTAACGAAGTAATGTAACGCATTACTAATGCAATTTGGGTAATATATTACCCGTTACAATGCTCAGTAACGCAGTTACAACACATTTTAACCCGAAATTAAATGGTGTTTTGTTTTTTAAGAATGTACTAACATAGCGAGACATTCCGACACCAGAGTAAAATTGTGCGGGTAGATTAGTAAACCTGGTGTTTACCCTTTAGGCTTCGCGTCGGGATCTTCGGGGGTGCATAGGCATGCATTGCGCCCCAGTTGAATGTTATGCACCCTCTATTCAAAAAAGAGAACGGAGCGAAAAATAAAAACAACAAATTGTGTCAGGTGCGCGTGACCTGCTCCGCTGCACGTGCATCATTTCCAAAGTGCTTCCACAGCAGTGACACACATCTGTGGATAATCATTTATACGAAAATGGTTAAAGCAACCATCACTAAACGCCAGCAACACTGCATCTACTGCAGGCAATAGCAACAGGTCAGATGGGGAAATCACGTTACCCTCCGTTGTGGACACTAGCTTACTCCCGCCTGACTCGCCGCCCTCGCCCCGGAGCAGCAGTCTTCGTCACCCGAAACTACGCCGCCCCTCTGCGGCCCGCAGGTGCCAGGATACCACGGCAAAACAGAGCCTGCCCAGGTATATCTAAACAAGTACCCGCCTGCACAGTGGGGTAAGGCGGTCATTTTGCAGCTCGTGGTATGAAAATAGACAATGGCTAGAATATTCATGTGAAAATAGTGCCATATTCTGCCATGCCTGTAGAAATGTTGGGTCAAAAAATAATGCATACAATAGCACAGATGCCTTCACCACGAATGGCTACAAAAATATCTCATATCCCAAGCTTATCAACAAGCTAATGTTGCAGCTGAAATGTTCTCCAGGTCACAAAGTCAACCTCTGATGTGATACCAGTTTTCAAGCACAGTAAATATTCTCTTCCCAGAGTATATGATGGGACCAAGGTGATGATGTAGTACATGGTTTTAATAATACTTTTGCTTTTCAATGTTTGCCATTTCAAACCATGAGCTGGTTCAAATAATATTTGCCTTGATTTTACAATATGTTCTCTTTTGTTTTATCAGTACAGTTTTGAAGCTTTTGTGCTTTTCCTTGCCATAGTCCACTTTGGACTATATGAAATATTTCAGGATTGCACTTTTAACACACTTGAAATGTTCTCACTTGCTTGGTTTCAAAACATAACAAATGCCATAATCTGTTCATTGGGGACCATAACATCAATGCTATTTTTCATTGCTGTTGCCGGCCACTATTGCTCATGTAAACCTACTAGTGCTGCACCCTGTAATCTCAGAGGCACCCCAAGTCATTTTGTTCTGGAACCGGGCCTGTACAGTACATGGCCATATACTAACAAAATACAGAGCCCATTCCGTGTTCCTGTTATTGTTTACTTCCTCTCTGCCTTCTTCTGGTGATTTATCTGACGTCCAGCGCTCCGTCTTTTAACCTCTTTTCCTTTCTCTTTCTTGATCCTCCTTAGCAACCTTCATTATAGTCCTTGACAGTGGTCTGTACTGTATTAACAACGTGTCACATGTTAAGAATTTACAATCAGAATCGAGTATTCAACTAAGCCGTGTAATAACAGTTGTTTTGTAGCCTTAATGGCCTACACAGTTGTTATGCTGTACCACATCGCCCTTCACTGGATGTATAATGACTGCACTAAACTACATTTTAGCATTTAAAATACCTAGCCATTCTTTTGCGGTTATTTTGGTGAAAGTAACTCAAAAGTAACTAAAAAGTAGTGTAACTCATTACATTTCAGAGACAGTAATATTGTAATGTAACTTATTACTTTAAAAAGACAGTAATAAGTAATATGTAATATATTACATTTTGGAAGTAACTTGCCCAACACTGTCTCCAGTACAGCGTTAGCTGTGAGTGTTAGCGATGCTTGCTAATGTAAACACAGACCATATTACTTCCAAAACACGTCGCGCATTGTTTCTGATACAGCACATAGCTTGACATGTTCTTTCTTCAGTGTTTACCGCTAGAACAGTGTCATTATATGTATTATGTATATATATAAGAACTTTCTCTAAGTAAGACACAGCTGCGGGAGGGGATTCGGATAGCCGACTGTATAGAATGGTGCAGTGACAAGTCATAAAACCCGGAAGTGAGTTAGCATTTTACCACTACTGGTTCCCTCGTCTCAGAGTCAATGGGATTTCTCCATAGGATTTTGGAAAATAGCTGGAAATAAGGTCTGTGGTTGACACAAATTTAAGCGACGGATCACGTTTTGTTCAGCCGGATAATATCCACATGTCTACCGTCTAGTCGGTCGCCAGAAGCAAAATGCTAACGTTATGCTATAAACGAACTACAGCAGGGTCGCTGCTTCAACGTCACGCCAACTTAAGATCCATATTCAAAACTACAGATTCTAAATGGTACAAGTTGAAGCCTTTGTTTTAACAGTTTGCAGGAGGCAGGTACTTGCTTTCAAGCAGAAAACGGGGAAAAACAAACTTAGTGGGAGTGTTTACGTGTTCGGTGTAATGACGTAAAACGGCCTCGACAACTTCTGTAGTCCTATTCAGCCACTTTTAACAACCATCGTTTTTCAGACACGTCAACTCTTCAGAAATCACCAGTGGGGTCACTGCTGATGTATTTAATGTCGTAGAACAAAACGTGATCCGTCTCTTCAATGTGTTTCAACCACAGACCTTATTTCCAGCTATTTTCCAAAATCCTATGGAGAAATTGCATTGCTTTTTTGTCGAAGGAATCGGAAGTGGTAAAATGCTAACTTACTTCCGGGTTTTAGGACTCTGTGGCCGAACACGTAAACACTCCCGCAAAGTTTGTTTGCCCTGTTCTGCTTGAAAGCAAGTACCTGCGCTCTTGTGAACTGTTAAAACAAACGCTTCAACTTGGACAATTTTGAATCTGTATTTTTGAATATCGATCTTAAGTTGGCGTGACGTTGAATTTGTGCTGCTGTACTCGACTGGAGTTCGTTTATAGCATAACGTTAGTATTTTGCTTCTGGCAATTAGATTTATGATTCGAAAATTAGAGAAGTAGGGTAGTGATGTGGAAATTATCCAGCTGAACAAAACGTGCATTTATCAAACAGGTTCGTTTTCCACAGACCTTATTTCGAGCTATTTTCCAAAACCCTATGGAGAAATCCCATTGCTTTTTTGTCGAGGGAACCCAAGCGCAGCTTACTTCCGGGTAAATACGTCATCCCTGCACCACTCTATATGGGGGACGATAGGATGGGCTGCGGGCGGGACATTGACAGGAGTTCAATGTAAAGCCAGCCCACATTTCCGATTCAACGTTAAAGGTAGGGTAAGAATGGAGAAACCAGCTCGAGTGTGCTAGAATTTGAAAGTACACAACCGGAAAAAATCTGCCTCTTCCTTTAGACTTCCTTACAGAGCCCCTCCTCCAACACACACGAACGCGCACATGACCAATGAGGGCACGAGATAAGTTTGTGCACGAGATGGAAGGCTGACAGGCAGGTAGGCCATCCAGTTACTTTAGCCGGGCCGGCTAAAATGATTGGTTGTGCTTTTTACAGCGCTACTGCTTCCACAGATGAAATGTTTGTATGTATTTCTTGTCAAAGCATTTAATATATTCATTGCTATCCGGATGTTAAGAGCATTCCATGGAATATAACAACAAGTGTTTCTGAAGTGAATTACCTACCCCACCTTTAACAGCTATGCTGTGCCTGGAATCGTTGTCAGCTATGCTGTGCCTATGGGTTTAATCTGCGCGCCAGTATAATTGTATGCGCATGTAAAAGCACATTTTTCGCTTGTGAGTAGTGTTGGAGTCGGGAGGGCTGATAATTTATTCCGGCAAATTACTCAGACCTAACAGAAGTTATTGAGTCTATGTAAGTTTACTGCTTGGCTCAGATCCACCAACGTCAGCAAGATCTCACCTCTATTAACTCCTGAAGAACCAGGTTCAATTAACTTCTGTTTCAATTCAGACGACCCGCTAAATCTGTTTAAGCGATCCCGAAGGATTTTGATATCAGTAATGAGGTGTGGCCCTACCTAAGTGTGAGTGTGGCAGTGTGCAATCTTACCTTTTAAGCAGGAGAGGAGAGCGCAGATGTCTTTTAAGTTGTCCCAATCCAAAAGGTGGGATCAGTTTATTTGAAGAAAAATTGGTCGACACTTATACAGGGTTTCTACCTTCTCTCGTTACAACATGACAATCCCACAAAACATATCATTCTGTGGTCATGTTCTAATATGCAACCCTAATTCACAGTTTTACATTTATTACACTAAATTGTAACTTCAACTGCCCAATTCAGTTGTGATATTTAAATCTCCCGATAGAATTTAGAGGCATCTCCTCATAAACGACCGGTGATAATAAAAAGCACATTCAAACTTTCATTCAACAAATCAGTTCATTTGCTCATTTCCACATTCGTATACTTCAACTAGTCCCGCATGAATTCGGAGGACCTTTCCTCACAGGTGGTGGGGTACTAACTTTCAACAAACATCAATTCATTCCACTCATTTCACAAAGAAATTCACTCCGCATTCAACAAAGAAATTCGAGAGATATTTACCAAGTTTGAGAGAACCTTACCGAGAGCAAAAACCCAGGAGGGAGAGAGTATACCAGGGGAACCCCCCCCCCCCCTCTCTCGAGTTTGCTCCCTCTCTGCCAGTGTCTTTATGCTCAAAAACAGTACAGAAAAACCTAAAGACACCTCCTCCATACCCATATTTGTGGAAACTGGGCATGGCCTCTGATGTACAGGACTGGACATGACCAGACATATTCTATGGCTATGGCATAAGACACACCTTCCCATGTTTGTGTAAAAAGGTCATGACCTCTAGTGTGCAGGACTGGAAAATATTATTCTCGGCTATGGCACAAACACCTTTTTGGGGCCTCAGTGTATTTCTCCTTAAGTCAGGAGCCCCCCTCCCTGTGTACTGCTGTGAGGGAAGAGGGAAGAAACTGTCTCTCCTCTCTTATCAGTGACACCCATAAAGCATAATAGGCCTTACACTCAACATAACAAACCACTTTGTTTATACTGTAAATATAGAAAATCATAAAATATGAAGCATTTTCATTGTGGGTTATACAGGAATATAATTGATTATATTTGATTATAACTAGAGATGTCCCGATCCGATCACGTGATCGGGGATCGGAGCCGATCACGTGATTTTCAAAAGATCGGAATCGGGAGAAAAAGATCGGATCGGGAATTTCTTTTTTTTTTTTATAATTTTTTTTTATTGTTTTATTTAATGTTACAAAACAAAAATGACCATGTTCACGTCTTAAATTCATCCTGAGGCCTTAGTTTTGGTTTAAAATTACACAACATCATGTATGTGTTGCTTCTTTTGGGCTTGTTTTCATAGACCTGGTTGCTTATTTCTCTCAAACCTGGCAACAGCGTGGGCAGGGCGCAGTGTCTAATAGTAGCAGTAAGCTAACGAGAGGCTACGTTCAGCTGCTGACTCGGGAGTCGGGACAGAGAAAATTTCAGGAGTTTGGAAATATTTTAAAATTGAAAGCGAAGGCAGTGTGACAGCCAGATGCAATGTTTGCAAGGCGGAGGTTCCGCGTGGTGGAAAGAACAGAGCTACGTTCAACACGACCAATCTAATACGCCACCTGAGAAACAAACACCAACAAAAACACGACGAGTACACAGCGGCCACTCAGGTAACGGCACTGAAACAACCGACAATTTCAGAGACGTTTAAAAGGAAAGAGAAACTGCCACAGAGCAGTGAAAAGGCCAAAAAAATAACAGCCAAGATAGCTGAATTCATCGCAATGGATGACCAGCCGTTATCTGTGGTGGAGAACGTGGGGTTTCGCCGTCTCATGGAGCACTTGGAGCCACGTTATGAGTTGCCTTCTCGTCACTACTTTACAGAGAAAGCTCTGCCTGCCCTTCACAACAAGCTTCGTGGCCACCTGCAAGCCCTGTTAACAGATGTGCCTGCTTTCGGATTTACCACAGACATATGGAGTTCTTCTGTGTGTCCAATGTCACTCCTTAGCTTCACTGCACAGTGGATCGACTCCCAGTTTAATTTAAAACATGCGACCTTGCAAGTTCAGAACTTTCGCGGATCTCACACAGCAGATCGTGTGAGAGAGGCGATCGAGGGGATGCTTAACAGTTGGGGAATAGATAAGCCACGGGTCCATGTCATTTTGCGGGACAACGCGCAAAATATGGTGAAAGACATGGATGATATGGAAGTAACGAGTGTGGGCTGTGTCGCACACACGCACCAACTTGCTGTGCATGAGGGTCTGCTGTCTCAGCGCAGCGTCATAGACGCACTGGCCACCGCGAGGAAAATTGTTGGCCATTTCAAACATTCCCCGTTGGCCTATTCCCGGCTGGAAGATATCCAGAAGGATCTGAAGATGGACATCAAGCGTCTACAGCAGGACGTGCAAGTGAGATGGAACAGCAGCCTCTACATGCTGCAGAGCATCCTGGAGCAAAAGCGGGCTCTCTCTGTGTATGCAGCTGACTACAGCCTGCCAGCCACACTGACAGCCAACCAGTGGACCCTGATGGAGAAGACAGCTGAGGTGTTAGCTCCATTTGAGGAACTCACGAGGGATGTGAGCAATCCCACTGCATCTGCAGCTGATGTCATCCCTGCAATAAAAGGTTATTATTATAATAATAATAATAATTTTCTATATTTTTAAATAAAAGAATAGAATTTTTTTTATTTTACTATAATTATTTTATATTATAAATAAACCATTCATCCATCCATTCATTTCATTAATTCAAACAGCCCTCAAACGTGTACTCTCTCGGGAGAAGACCACTGAC
Organism: Dissostichus eleginoides; assembly: GCA_031216635.1. Lineage (NCBI taxonomy): Eukaryota > Metazoa > Chordata > Actinopteri > Perciformes > Nototheniidae > Dissostichus > Dissostichus eleginoides. Next base: position 36,253,066 of record CM062264.1, on the reverse strand, counting down.
CAGGGGGTCAGAACAATGAAGAGCACGCTCCTAGAGGCAGTGGAGACCCGCTTTGCTGAGGTAGAGGAGAAGCCACTGTACAGCATCGCCACTCTAGTGGATCCAAGATACAAAGACAGGCAAGTACAGTAAATTAATGTACCATTTGAATGCTATTATAATCGTATCTATCACGTTATGAATTATGTATATCAAACCAACCAGTATTCATTATTCAAGCCAATTTCTATTTTTCTTTCCTTTTAAATGTAGGTCTGTTAATGGTTAGATTTGTATAGAAGTAAGGCAGTTGCCTGACTTAACTGTTGTGCTGTGTGGTGTCTTGTCTTATGTTTTTCTTTGTTGTGGGTAATTGTTACATTTATCTATTTTCAGATTCTTCACAAAGTCAGGCAATCTGAGGCTTGCCACGGATAACCTCATCCTGGAGGTGGCGAAGATAGAGAGGGCTGCAAGTGAAGAGCCAGAGGCAGCAGAGCCTATGCGCAAGACACCACGCCAAGAAGCAAGCAGCAGCCTGGGCAGCGTCTTGGACGAGATCTTGGAAGAGAATCAGCTAGAGGCCCGGTCCGTGAGTACATCAGCTGATGTCCAGGTACAGACCTATCTCTCAGAGCAAACCAGCCCTAGGAAAAGCAATCCTCTACACTACTGGAAAGATAATGCTTCACGGTTCCCCTCACTGGCTGCTGTTGCAACCAGGTTTCTCTGTGTCCCCTGCACCTCTGTGGACAGTGAGAGACTCTTTAGTGCAGTGTCCAACGTCCTTGATGAGAAAAGGAACCGGCTCTCACCTGACAGGGTAGAGATGCTGATTTTCCTTAAAAAAAACCTCCACTTAATTGTGAAGCCGGGGAGTGAGAGTGAGTAAGAAGTAAGAGCACAGCTCACATTCAAGAGCTGACCGTCCCTTGAGTTTAAAAACAAACAACAAAAAAACAGTGCCTTGCAATTTTATATCCATGTTTTTATTTACATTTTATATTTGAATTGTGTTACTCCAGTAAGATGGAACTATGATACTTTGTTTATTCATGTTATGATAAGCTGCTGTTGTTCATTGCATTAATACTGGACTAGTTAGTCTTAAGGCTAGAATTCTGCACTAAGCCAAATTTGTATTTAATTGTATTATTTGTGACTGAATGTGAACGTGTGAAGCTAGTCAAGCTACCTCTTTCCAGTAGAGTTATTTTTGTTTTGTTACTGCACTATCTGCACTGAATTTGTTTACATGGTTATTTTGTGGTGGACCACTGATAAGCTTTATTTTGTTTTGATCCAATGCTGCTGTAAAAAAAAGAGGCTATATCCATGTTGGATAGAATGGGTAGTTGGGTACTGTCATTTAAATAAAAAAATAACCTTAAGGGACAACTTCAATGCTTTTTTCCTTTTTTTTCTGTTAATGCATTGCATAAAGATCGGATCGGGAAAAATCGGTATCAGCAGATTGTCAAAATCAAATGATCGGAATCGGATCGGGAGCAAAAAAAGGTGATCGGGACATCCCTAATTATAACTAACTTTCGTTTTAATTATTCAACCTAATATGGAGATCTCAACACCCTCTTTTTAAAACGCAAAGTTGTCAAAAACAGCAACAGATAAAATTGTAAAAATACATACATACGTAAAACTTCAAGCATCAATAACATGAAAAGGTCTTCAGTATGTGTAATAAGGATGTTCTTCGCTGAGTCCAAACTGGCGTTCACCGAAAACACAGTACCACACTGGAATGTTCTTGTTGTCACATAGGTCAGGCACTTTAGTAAAAAGAGCCCATCGGCCGTCACGATGATGATAGATTTGTGTGCGTACTCCCACCCTGCCTGGTACTTGCAGGAGCTGGGGGCCCATCTGTTGTTCCAGTGTAGACTCCTCAATCCATGTTGCTATCTGTTGTAAATCCTTGACCCTGACCATGGAGGGATTGTAGTTCCTTCCTGGACGACACCTCCAAACGAAAGGCCAGATAGCTCGGTCGACCATACAGGTGTCGGGTAGTCGTCGTCCATTTTGGGAAATCCACTGCGATCTGAGTGGCTTAGTGTGTAGAGATGTAGCCTGTCCCACAGAACTAGAAGAAACCTCATCCTCCGCTGGCAGGGGTACAGGTGACTCAGCCGCTGATCCATGATGCGCAGGTCTGCTGGGTCCAGGAGTTGTCATCACTGGAGGCACTGTGACTGAAGTAGTCCCGCTAGGCAGGTTCAAATCCTCTTGGTAGATTGAGGTATTAATCTAAACAATATAGCTAAGATCAAGTATAAATTATGTATCTGATTCATTAAGAGATGTTTCAGTTGAAACAACTTTTCATCACGGGGGTCATGTATTCCATATTGCTCTGGAACTTCCATAGACAGCAGGGTGATTGTTTCTCCTTTTACTCAGTTGGCCTCTAACGGCAGAAAGCACTGGGCCATAATTGACTCTTATCAGTTTAACGACCTGGCAGCCCTACACCTCCATGCTGTGTGAAAACCAGCACAAAAAAAAGAGGAAGGGGGAGATGATCTCCAGATCTTCCTCTCTGTGTTGAGGCCATAAAACCTTTTAATAATTGACGTAGAGCTGTTGAGGGCAGGACCATTAACCATGATCTGAAGTCTGCTGCTCTGAGCATGTCAGTTGGAGTTATGACATCATCGTGTTCCATGACACAGGTGTTTATATTTGAGCTAACGACGTGTCCAGAGATCAAAGGTTTCCATTGTTCTGAATGAGAGATAAACCTCTTACATGTGAACGTTTTGTTGAAGAACCGTAACAGATATCGGTGAAATTTCAAAGCGTGAAGCATCTCAAGGACCTTGAGCATCTGAAGTGTGCTTTTTGTGTACTTTCGGGCAGGGTGCGAACTGGAGGGGAGCAGGGGGAGCTATAGCTCCCCTAGTGGTGACATGAGCTCCCCAGTTGCACCCCAGTTGCACCCCAGTTGAATGTTATGCACCCTCTATTCAAAAAAGAGAACGGAGCGAAAAATAAAAAAAACAAATTGTGTCAGGTGCGCATGACCTGCTCCGCTGCGCGTGCATCATTTCCAAAGTGCTTCCACAGCAGTGACACAGATGGATAATCATTTATACGAAAATGGTTAAAGCAACCATCACTAAACGCCAGCAACACTGCATCTACTGCAGACAATAGCAACAGGTCAGATGGGGACATCACGTTACCCTCTGTTGTGGACACTAGCTTACCCCGCCTGACTCGCCGCCCTCGCCCCGGAGCAGCAGTCTTCGTCACCCGAAACTACGCCGCCCCTCTGCGGCCCGCAGGTGCCAGGATACCACGGCAAAACAGAGCCTGCCCAGGTATATCTAAACAAGTACCCGCCTGCACAGTGGGGTAAGGCGGTCATTTTGCAGCTCGTGGTATAAAAATAGACAATGGCTAGAATATTCATGTGAAAATAGTGCCATATTCTGCCATGCCTGTAGAAATGTTGGGTCAAAAAATAATGCATACAATAGCACAGATGCCTTCACCACGAATGGCTACAAAAAGATCTCATATCCCAAGCTTATCAACAAGCTAATGTTGCAGCTGAAATGTTCTCCAGGTCACAAAGTCAACCTCACATGATGATGTGATACCACTTTTTCAAGCACAGTAAATATTCTCTTCCCAGAGTATATGATGACCAAGGTGATGATGTAGTACATGGTTTTAATAATACTTTTGCTTTTCAATGTTTGCCATTTCAAACCATGAGCTGGTTCAAATAATATTTGCCTTGATTTACAATATGTTCTCTTTTGTTTTATCAGTACAGTTTTGAAGCTTTTGTGCTTTTCCTTGCCATAGTCCACTTTGGACTATATGAAATATTTCAGGATTGCACTTTTAACACACTTGAAATGTTCTCACTTGCTTGGTTTCAAAACATAACAAATGCCATAATCTGTTCATTGGGGACCATAACATCAATGCTATTTTTCATTGCTGTTGCCGGCCACTATTGCTCATGTAAACCTACTAGTGCTGCACCCTGTAATCTCAGATGCACCCCAAGTCATTTTGTTCTGGAACCGGGCCTGTACAGTACATGGCCATATACTAAACAAAATACAGAGCCCATTCCGTGTTCCTGTTATTGTTTACTTCCTCTCTGCCTTCTTCTGGTGATTTATCTGACGTCCAGCGCTCCGTCTTTTAACCTCTTTTCCTTTCTCTTTCTTGATCCTCCTTAGCAACCTTCATTATAGTCCTTGACAGTGGTCTGTAGTACTGTATTAACAACGTGTCACATGTTAAGAATTTACAATCAGAATCGAGTATTTAACTAAGCCGTGTAATAAAAGTTGTTAGTAGCCTTAATGGCCTACACAGTTGTTATGCTATACCACATTGCCCTTCACTGGATGTATAATGAGCTGCACTAAACTACATGTTAGCATTTAAAATACCTAGCCATTCTTTTGCGGTTATTTTGGTGAAAGTAACTAAAAAGTAACTAAAAAGTAGTGTAACTCATTACATTTCAGAGACAGTAATATTGTAATGTAACTTATTACTTTAAAAAGAGAGTAATAAGTAATATGTAATATATTACATTTTGGAAGTAACTTGCCCAACACTGTTTATAATAGGCCTATGTCTGTGCTGTTGCTATTAATGCACGGATCAGCATTTACCTAGAAAGATGTGTAACATTTTAAAGTTGGAATGAGGTTTCTGAGTGAAAGTATGACGGAACAGTTAGCAGTTGAATCCGCATGAAGATTGTTCAAGTCTGAAGATGTTCTCCATTGACTTCAATGGTTAAAAATGTGATGAATTATGGGATATATCTCGGGAATTATGAGAGTTATGAATGAGAAAAGTAATAGCAATCGATTCCCGACCGAGCTGAACGTTTTGATGTTTGAACTGAGTTTCTGCGATGTGGAATGTGGGTGCAGAAGACGGACAAAATAACGGGCGGAATCAAGATTTTGAATAACAGATAGTTGGAATGCTGTATCAGCATTCCCACTAAATAATAAGTAATGGCAAAACAAGCATTTTGGCTCCTATAGATATCTTTCTCCGATATCTTTTTCTATGCATATTTTACTGTTTGTTTTACCAGGCTACGAGTGTGTGTGTGTGCTCAGGCTGAGTTCAGGCTGAGTTTCGCTGTGTCTCGCTGTCTCGCAGACCCCACGCAGCAACCAGGAAACGACACCAGTAATCCAGCTCACACTGTCCGCTCCTCACAGCAGCGAGCCCCGCAACGTCCCGCCAACACGGCACCCAGACCCCACGCAGCATTCTCATCTGTTTGTCATTACTGGCGTCATTTTCTGGTTGCTAACGCCATTGTAACACATAATCACTGATGTTCAGCTGTAACGGTGGTGGACTCATCAGAACAGAGTGGGCGAGCTGACCAATCAGAGCACAGTGGGCTCATAGGGGGGTGCAGGAGCTCCAACAAGCCGTTTAGGACAGAGAGTGAATACACATACTATACAGAGATGCTGTATGAGAAACCAATGTGATTTTGGAACATTGAACAATGTAAATCTATTCTTGTCGACCTCAACAATGGACTTATGATCAGTAGAAATGGCCATGTCATGGGACCTTTAATACATAATTTTTCGAAGTACAGACTTTTGCATTTAAAAAAAATGAATTTTCTTAATTTTGGGCATTATTGTTAATGGCTATTTTTGTAATTGTTGAAGATTGAGATACTGTTGATGTGCTGCCCTAACCACTGAGCCACTATATAATCTACCTGGTTACTGAGGCATGACCATTTTATTTTTTTCCCTCGGAGGCCCTTTACCGATGGATACAAAATCTCTCTTTCTCTCTCATGACATGAAAACTCACAAAGATAATAAAGGAAAGGAAAACATAAAACGTCCTTTGTTTGTGTGTCTTTCTTAAAGCAGCAAACAGAAAAGCTTTGTAGATGACAAAGGGGCCAAAACACAAACCACATCCCCTTTTTTTAATTGTATTTTTTGTAATTGTTATTTTTAATAACGGGAGGCGTGTGGCGCAGTGGATTAGTGCTCGGATCAAGGGAGCACAGGTTCAAACCCCACTGCAGTCAGCATGTCGTTGTGTCCCTGGGCAAGACACTTCACCCCAAATTGCTCCTGTGGGGATTGCCCACAGTATTGAGTATGTAAGACGCTTTGGATAAAAGCGTCTAACAAGTACCATGTAATAATAATAATAATTTGTATTTTGTACAATATATTTTTTAAAGATATTTGGTAACGTTTTTTTTCTTGTTTGTTAATTTTTTATTATCTTTTTTTTTTGTCATTCCATTTTTTCCCCATAATTTTATTTGACAAAGTCTTTAAATAAAATTATTTAATACATTTTTTCTCTGTTTTCTTCTTTTATTGTTATTAAAAAAAATGTTATTAATCTATTGTATACCAAAATGATATTCTAATAAAAAAAAGTTTTAGTTTTTTTATGAAAAAAATACATAAATACATTTCAGAATAAATAAATTATAATAAATAATTAGATCGGTCTACAACCTTAAAGGGGACCTATCATGCAAAATGCACTTTGTGATGTCTTTTATACATACATATGTGTCCCCGGTGTTCCAGGGAACTCACAAAGTGTCAGAAAACACAACCCTCTCTCTTTCCTCCATACCCAAATCTCTAAAAACGGGGCTGCAACGGATTTGATACGGGTGGATTTTTTATTTGCACCTTTTTGACGTAATGTAGGTGCACTCCGCCTGATTGGTCAACTCTCCACCAATCAGGGGAATGAGAGGTTGGGCCATGTTGACTCTCCACTCGTAATCACAGCAAGCATGATAACATGACGCTCGTGCCGGGGCCGTGTCACGCCCCCCTCTTCCGCATGGGGGCGTGGTCAGCTGAATCAGAACTTGCAAAGACAGAGCTGGAGTGAGGCAAAATGAGGCATGGCTAAAATGCATGATCTGTTTCGTATTTTGAAAATTAAAACGTATTAATATACCTTATATATATATATATACCTTATATATTATTTAAATATAGCATGATAGGTCCCCTTTAAACTAAGGTTTACTGTCAGCAGGGCTGGAACCCATAACCTCCCAAATGTGAGACGGCCTCAATACCTCTCAGCCACAGCCACTCTGGGTTGCTGTGTTAGAAATTATAAAACTGATTGCCTGAAACTGCTTTGATGTCTTAATAAAGTTTCTGCGTTGCAAGATGTCTCAGGAGAGCAGGTGAAAAACTTTCAATTTCTCTGACAAGTTTCAACAAACTTCTGTGTCTGCTTTGCTATAATATTTGCTTTCACTCCCTCTGTCAACTCCAAGTTTTAATCTTTTTATCTGGAACTTCTAGTCTCTACAGAGAGACTAAAGAAGATGGAAGAGAGGGTGCAGGTTATGGAAAGGAGAGAGACATGGAAAATGAATGTTGACAATGTTTTGTGATCATTTTAGCCTCTTCTGCATGTCCAGATCATTAATAGTAATCAACTGATTCTTATGTATTAAACTTTCAAAAATAATTTATGCTGCAGCCCACTGACATGGTTTGAAATCAATATATTATTCAATTCGTGACCCCCCACAGGACTTAAAAAGCACCTAACTAGATCATGAAAATCCAAAAAAGATCTCGGGGGGTATACCCCCGAACCCCCCTAGCATGTTTGGACCTCGGTATTTAGGAAATCCTGGATACGGCCCTGCTTGCACTGCTTACCGTTTTCATACTTTATATATCTTAGCATATTCATACACACTGTTAATACTGTTCATACTGCTCATAGGCTACTGTGTATATAGTGTATTCATACCCCTCACTGTTTATTCATCATTCAATTAATTCTATATTTTATTCTGTAGATTGTGTACATTACTTTTCACTTTACTGCTTTTTGCACTCCTGGTTAGAAGCTAAACTGCATTTTGTTGTCTCAGTAGGCTACTTGTAATCTGTGCAATCTAATCTTGAGCAGGAACAAATGTATTTACTTAGTACATATCTGATTAACGATTAAACACATTTGTGCATTCTTTAGAAGAGAGAAACTTGCTCTGTCATAGGCCTACTGGGTCAGGCTACAAGGAAGTGGAGAGGAAAATATAACAAACAGAATACTACAGGATTGCTGGGAATATACAAAGTTCCAGGGGCGTGGGTTTGGCTGGACAAGTAAGGAGAGAACGAGGGCATATGGAGATGAGACCATAAAGTTTGCCAAAGCAAGCCCATCTAGCAGTGTTCCTCCATGGCTTTTCCCAGAAGCTAATATAGATGTGAATATCATAGAAAGGAAAAAAGAGTGGCAAATAAATGAAGTGGGAATTAAAACGAGTATGTACCCGAACGAAAAGTATTACAATTACCTCAAAATGTATACAGATGGATCTAAGAAGCAAGAATGTGTGGGGATAGGCGTGTATATACCAGAATTCAAAATATCAATCTCAAAACGAGTGTCACATAACTTATCAGTTTATACAGCAGAAATACTCGCAGCAATTATTGGGCTACAATAGGTTGAAGAGGCCAGACCTGATAGGGTGGTGATATGCACAGACTCACTATCTGCTTTGGAAAGCATACAGTCGACAATAACTGTTAGAGAAGATTTAATTATTGAACTTAACCATTGCTTATTGAGACTTCAGAGAAGGGGAATAGATGTGCAGTTATGCTGGGTGCCTGCACATGAGGGGGTTCAAGGGAATGAGCATGCTGATAAGTTAGCAAAAGATGCGTTACAGAAGGAAATAGCAATACCAGTTTCACTTGGAAAAGGAGAAGGAAAAGCAATAATTAAGAAGAAGGGTATGGAAATATGGCAGAAATGGTTGGAGGAAGACCAGAAAGGGAGGAGATACCACAAGTTACAGAAATCAGTCATAATAAAGATCTATACAGAAAGGAACAGACGGGAGGAGATCACCATCTCTAGACTCAGACTGGATCATACAGGATTAAACGGCACAATGTTTATAATGGTAAAAAGCGAAGTTGAAGAATGCAGGGGTGTGGAGTGAAAGAAAATGTGGAACACATCATATTACACTGCAACATGTACAAAACAGAGGGAAACACTAAGAGCAGGGTCAGAGAGGCAGGAAGGGAGTGGAGCCTGATGGGGATACTGGGAACAGAAGGTGAGGGGTTAAGAGATACCACGAAGGCCATTCTTAAGTATTTGAGTGAAACAGGATTGATTGGAAGAATTTAAAACAACGTAAATACAGTGGTATAATTCCACAAGTGGTGATAGGACGATATGGTGATACACACTCTTGTACAGTAGGTGGCGGTATGCACCTTAAAGTTGTTTGTAATCTGCCAAAACTGAGAGAAGAAGAAGAAGAAGAAGAAGAAGAAGAAGAAGAAGAAGCAGCCGACTCCGAGCTGTCCGACTTCAGGCCATGCTTCAGGCGAGCTTTTTGAGACCTCCCCCGGCTGCAATCGGCTATTCTCGTCTACTTTCGAGGCGAGCCGCAGCTCATCTCAAGCCTAGGACATCTCTGGGCTGACCTGATAACAGCGTCTCAGCACCGCCTACAGTGGGATCGCGGTTAGTTGAGCCAGAAAACACAAAGATATCCTCGGTATGTTGAACCGTTTTGTTTAGGACATCCAGTTGAGAATCCCTCAAAAACTTTCTAACTTTAACGAACTGTCTTAAGTTGCTCCTGCAGGGCACAGTGCTTCCTCACAAGACACCATTTTGATCGTTTGAACATTCAACACACACCAAGCAAGGTAAGGTAAACATTTCCTGCATATTTCATGCTGCAGAATGTCAGAGTCACTTCACATTCAGTGGCGGCACCAGGGTATGGCTGGGGTAGGCTACAGCCATACCAAGAAATGGCTTAGCCCCACCATGAAAAATGATGTTAAAGTAAGCAAAATAAAGTCCGCCAACTCGGGCGGAGTAAATTGCACAGACAGCAGTTAGTAAGATTGATTTCAGTAGCCACTTGTCTGGAAATACCGAAGACTAGAAACGGTTTTGAAAACTTTTGTCACGTAGTGATCGTCTTCTCAATAAAACATCTTTGATAATGTCTTCTGGCCAATCAGAATCACGATAACGGCGTGGTGTTGTTGCAGGAAGCCCCGACGGAGAATACTTTTGCGGTAGTACATCTCTATACACATCGATACAACATTACGTGTTGATAGAAATCAACACGTAATGAAATAAGACCCCACGGTTTGATGATTGATAGGTGTGTGGGCTGTCTTTCATTTTGACACACAGAACAAGGGGGGCTATCCACCCTTATCCACAATGTAAAGTAATTCACACAGCCTCTTCCCTCTTCTCTCTGTGAGGAGCAGCAGGTTCAGCTTTCAGAACAAAGTAACAAAAAACTAAAATGGCATTCATTTTTTTAAATGTGTAGTAATAGATTTATTTATTTGTCTTCTCAAGAGAGTACCAGAATGTGTATTTTATGTTAGTATTTCAAAAAATCTCCTTGGCTCCAGGTCGCCCTTTTTATTTACTACAAGACAAATGTACCTTTTTATTTCATACAGTTCCATTTTGATTGAGACAGGGAAATAATATCTAATAAATAATAAATATCTAAACCTCACGCGTGGCGTTTCACTGTCAATGGGGGCGATATAGCGTGTATGTAATTACATTGCAAATACTGACTTGAGCCCCACCACTGTATGGGTTAGCCCTACCATAGATTACCCAACAAAAATACTCTGGAGCCGCCACTGCATTTGAAATATATGATCATTTTAAATGGTAGTAAAAGAACTGCAACTTCTTTGCACACTTGTCTAATGTATAGCATACTATGTTTCTTTTCTAGATGAAGTATATTGGTATATTATAGTGTATCATACATGCCAACCTTTCCAAATCCAAAAGAGGTAGGTTTGCGCGCGGCAAATGTGCACGCCCAAATTAGGTAATCAGAAGAAATGGAACCCCAGTAATAATTGTATAAACCATGTATTTAACATATATTGCATCATTTTATGCATTTTTCAGAAAAAGTGGTAGTTTGGTAAACAGTGACATCAACGACATGTTTGGTCTGTAAAATGCCCGAAAAGTAAAAGAATGGGAGATAAATATCCCAAAGTCTCCACATTTTATTATATTTTGTGTGTTTCTGGTCCTCTTTCAGTTGAGACAGTGTAGATGAAGGATGTGTCAGGATGTAGGAAAGCCAGAACTCTTGTTGAACATTGGATAAAGCCAGGTTAATATTCTTGTTTCATGTTGTTGACATATTACAGTCAAAGGTTTGCACAGAGCGAAATATCTTTGTGTTGCGCCATAAATCAGAAAATACTGCATTAAAAAAGTCATTTCCTGCATTTTTCTACTGATAAAGTGTGATATAAATAATGTACAGGCTTTCAGATTGCTGTAGTTCACTAAACAGAGACATTAACGACATGTTTGGTGTTGAAAAAGTGAAAGAATGGGAGATAAATATCCCAAAATCTCAAAATTGTATTATATTTTGTGTGTGTTTGTGGTCCTCTTTCAGTTGAGACACTGTAGGTGAAGGATGCTTCAGGAAAAGACCAAACACTGGATGTCTTTCAGTCGCCAACATGTGTTTTCGAGACACTGATATTAACGGGGAAACCCTGCAGGACTCAAATGCCTCGTCTCTGTTCCCCTAAACTCATTTGGGAGTGATTACCCATCAGCCCCGGGGGTAACGCTGCCCTTCCTCTGCACGTTGTTTCACTTTCAGAAACACAGAGGACTGTTTGTATGATGGGATCACAGACACGCTTCAAACGGTGTCCGCCAAAAGTCGAGTCCAGTGTCTATGTAGTGTCATTTTTATTTGTTATAGTTTGGGAAGATTGAAAATCGGTAGGCGGTAGAAACATGTCAAAAGCGGTAGACAACCGCCTAAATCGGTAGGGTTGGCAGGTATGTTGTATTGTAACATTAAAATAGTTTGCTATCTGTGTTTTTACATTTTAGTTTTACTTTTATGTATGCACCACGAGACCAAGTCAAATTCCTTATACGTGTCATCTTACCTGGTAATGAACCCGTTTCCGATTCTGATTCATATGCAATTATTAACCATCCTGTGTCTTACAGGCACGATGAATTTGCAGGAATACTTCAAAAGAATTGGTCTTCAAGGCTCCTTTGATAAACCGGATCTCGAAACGCTGAAGCTGATCCACAAACAGCACGTCATGTCCGTTCCTTTTGAAAACCTCAGCATGCACTGTGGAGAGCGGCACATCCTGGACCTGGAGTTCACGTTCAACAAGATAGTGAGGAGCGGCCGGGGGGGCTGGTGCCTCGAGAACAACTCCCTGTTTGGATGGGTGCTGAGAGAAATGGGTTACAACACTACCAGGTTGTCCTCCAGAGTTTTCAACAGTAGCACAAATGAATTTTCCCCCATTGATAGTCATCTCATCCACAAGGTCGTCGTCGATGGAAAGGCTTATATAGCAGATGTGGCCTTTGGGGTTTCTTTCCAGATTTGGGAGCCCATGGAGCTCGTCTCTGGAAAGGATCAGCATCAGGCCGCGGGTGTATTTCGCTTCATAGACAAGGGGGAAAAGTGGGTTCTGGAGAAGACGAGCAGAAAGACCAAGGTTCTCAATCCAGACTTTGCTGATTCTAGTCTTGTGAAAAGGCAGGAGACGAGGACGATATACTACTTTACCTTGGAGCCTCGAGAGGTTGAGCATTTCTACGAAGCAAACGACACACTTCAGACGGATCCTAAATCGCTGTTCATGAATAAATCCATCGTGTCTCTGCAAACAGCGACAGGATTCAGAGCGCTTCTGGGCTGGACCTACAGCGAGGTCACCTTCAAACCAGAGGAAGGTGTCGATATCTTCGACCTGAGAACATAGAGGCTGAGGAGAAAGAGCAAGTTCTTCTGGAGAAGTTCAATATAAAGCTGCAGAACGAACTGCAGATTGTAAGCAACAAAACATGGTACACACTCTGAAATACACATATTCTGTTCCCAAACTCTCCTAAAATGTGGATAGCTCAGCTTTTAGAGTGGGTACCAATGTACTAAATCTTACCTTTTGCTATATCTTAAAGGGGACCTATCATGCAAAATGCACTTTGTGATGTCTTTTATACATACATATGTGTCCCCGGTGTTCCAGGGAACTCACAAAGTGTCAGAAAACACAACCCTCTCTCTTTTCCTCCATACCCAAATCTCTAAAAACGGGGCTGCAACGGATTTGATACAGGTGGATTTTTTATTTGCACCTTTTTGACGTAATGTAGGTGCACTCCGCCTGATTGGTCAACTCTCCACCAATCAGGGGAATGAGAGGTTGGGCCACGGCCACGGCCATTGCCCAACCTGTAATTCGCATATAGGCTGTCGGCAGGCTACATTTCCCCAGTCACATCTGTGGTTTTGCCTGCTCTTGCCAGGATGTCTAATAGAGATAGATATTGCGCTGTTGTTGGCTGCAATAATCGTGACAAGGACAAAATACTGCATGCACTGCCGCCTCTGGAAAAAGCAAAGAATCTGTGGCTAGAGTTCATTTTCCAGGGAAATGTGCCAGAAGACTCCATATATATATATAAATATATGTACCGCTGTTTTTGTGTTACAAACTCTGTTACAAACTGTACACATAACATTCTTGCTAATTAGCCAAAACGGAATAAGTAGCAAGCATCGTAACAAAGAGTTAGCGTAAAATAAATAGGATCCTGCTGCAACCGAGATGTTTGCACCTCCACCAAAACGTCCGCTTCTTCAGGGTCAGATTCTGGATCAAATTGGTAATATGCTTGAACACATGCATTGCTCTGAGAAAACATGTTGACTCTCCACTCGTAATCACAGCAAGCATTATAACATGACGCTCGTGCCGGGGCCGTGTCACGCCCCCCTCTCCCGCATGGGGGCGTGGTCAGCTGAATCAGACCTTGCAAAGACAGAGCTGGAGTGAGGCAAAATGAGGCATGGCTAAAATGCATGATCTGTTTCGTATTTTGAAAATTAAAACGTATTAATATACCTTATATATATATATATATATATATATATATACCTTATATATTATTTAAATATAGCATGATAGGTCTCCTTTAATGCTTAAATGTTTTCTGTAAAGCACTTTGAATAGAAAGGTGCAGTGATGACACATTTTTGTAGGCAAACCTGACCATTTTCTTTTTAGTATTACAGAAAATAAGATCTTTGGCAAACAGCTCAACATTGTTACCTCTAAACTCCATGAAGCAATATCGTAAATTAACTTAAATAACTCCTATCATGAAAAAAATCCCTCTATACTTTCCAAAAGTCCTGCGTTTATGTGGACTCTGTACCCCTTTATACTTTATTGTTGAAGTAAATGGCTAACACATTACATCAGAGGCCTGTACTACGAAGCCGGTTCAACCTAACCTGGATATGTTTGAGTTACCCGGCTTACCTAATCCAAAACAAACACGCTCTCGCTAAGCTGTCCTACGACGCTGGTTATCAACTCGTTAACTCAAGCCAGTTTTGCCCTATCTAGTTAGGTGCGCGTTCACATGAAAGGGGTGGTATTTGGAGCATTTGATCAATCACAAACATGGACAAGCGTACTGACAGCGCAGCGCGTCATACTTCCTGAATGAAAAGTCAACTATAATATTAGACAGATATGAAGACATTAAACTTTAAACATCCATGACTTAAACACTTTATCCAGGATAAAAGCCACATAGCTGCACCTGCAAGGTGAATACAGCTCGTAAAAGAAAAAGTTTTTGAATGTGTACATTAACAGGTTTATGATATCACTGCCCCGTCTAAGACACGAGTCGATCTGACTTTAATTACATTTGACTCGAGTGTTTCGTCAACTTAATGTGTTAAAATAATACTTCGGTTCTGCATACAGTATGTGACACTGTGAGTGTTGCACAGCCAGATACGGCTCGAGAAGCTGACTCAGATAAGGAAATATATGATACATTATGATGTGATATGATGTGATATGAATGATAATGGGACACATCGACGTCTGCACTCACAGTGCCGCGGACTGTACGTAATGTTACTTTGATCCAGTTACTTATGTTGTGGCAGATATTGAAGTAAGCTTTCTTAACGCTAATGTTATATTAGTCAGATTGCTCTGAAGATGGGAGGTGATATTCTATTAATTTTCACGTTCACACAGTCGGTGATTTTTGCCGGCCGTCTTTCCTGCAACGGCAGTCTAACTATTTCCTTTCTCCTGTAATATGATTGATCGCTTTAAACTCCGCACACTGAGCTCTGATTGGTCAGCAGGCGGTGCTTTCACTGAGTTGATCTCTTATCCTGGAACCTAACCTGCTCCGGACCAGACTAGCCGTTCAGCATAAGTTACCATGGAGATCTAGCCCGCTAAGAAGTGAACCAGTGCCGTAGGACCGGAAAGTTTTCCCTGAAGTTAGCTCGCTAGGCGAAAATCCGGCTTCGTAGTACAGGCCTCTGGAAAGACTGAGATGTTATTCTGATGATGGAGTAAGTGTGTTTGATAAGATCTGGGACCCTGCACTTCTCTTTTTGCAGCTGCTTTTTATAATCAAATAACTATTGATTTTTGATATGCATTCTATCTTTTATTCTTGTACTTGTGTTATTATTCTATTAAAGCTTGTTTCAGTTTGTTTTCACTCGACTTTTAAATGACTGAAACGCAATGCTTTGTAATGTTTTATGTAAAGCACTTTGAATCGCCTTGTTGAAATGTGCTGCGTATACACTTGTAATAATTGTATACATTTGATTTTCTATTCAATTTGATTTGTAGTTTTTTAGCGTATAATGAATAAACATGTATATTTGTTGCCTATTGAAGGCCTGCCTGAACTTGTTTTTGTGACACAGATTTCATTATTTTTGTACAGCTAATTTTATTATAGGGACATTTCATATTCATAAAAAGAGATGGCCTGACTCCAAACAATTTTTTTTACATTTTACCCAAGAACTTAAACAATATAAAAAAACATTAAAACACTAGAACCGCCAACGGGTCAATTTTACCCGCAGCTGTTTTTTGATTGTATGTAACTTTTTTTCAATAAAATATTCAAGTCTCCCAGTCTGTGACTTTTCCTGAAAGTGTGTTATGTAGCACCCTCTGTTGTTAAAAATGGTCAATATGAAGTCAGATTGAAAAAATCGCCAAAAGAAATGCCATTTATAACTATATCCGCCAGCGGGTAATATTTACCTCGTAGAAAATGCAGCGTAAACATGACGTGTTGCTATAGCAACGCCTTTTGTCTACTGCGGTTCCTTATAGATAGATAGATTGAGAGAGAGAGAGAGAGATAGACAGATAGATAGTTATAGATAGATCGATAGATAGTTATAGATAGCTAGATAGAGAGAGATTTGTACCTAAACAAAACACAAGTCTAACACCAAGCGTTTAAATCAGCACTGGTAGCGATATTTTATACTTCATGCTATCTGCACAAACGATATCATATGAAAAGCTGAGAGTCCACAGATTCTATTGGTATAAGTTTCATCCCTGTGCGATCAAAAATCACTGTTCTTGTATGATAAATAAAAGAACATTGTACCTTGAAAATCAATAGCGGGTAAATTTGACCCGTTGGCGGTTTTAGGTATACAGCGACCTCTGGCGGTTCTAGTGTCAAAAACATTATGAATAAAAAGCTAGATTGAAAGATAACTGTAATTGAAATCTGTTTATAATGCATTCACACAGTCGAAGATTTATTTTGTTCTTTCAAACTTTGTGGCTCTTAGCCTGTATTGTGTGTGTTTATCTCATGGATGTATAATGTTTAACTAGTTCACTCTTCATTTCTGAAACATGACGCTCGGTTGGTGATTGGTCAAATGCTACAAACCCCGCCCCTCATATCCAGACTGAGAGGAGTTCTCTGGGCTGATGGCTGACCTGATAACAGCGTCTCAGGACCGCCTATACCGTTTGATAGGGTTAGTTGATCCAGAAAACACAAAGATATCCTCGGTATGTTGAACCGTTTTGTTTAGGACATCCAGTTCAGAATCCCTCAAAAACGTTCTAACTTTAACGAACTGTCTTAAGTTGCTCCTGCAATGCACAATGCTTCCTCACAAGACACCATTTTGATCGTTTGAACAGTCAACACATACCAAGGTAAGGTAAACATTTCCTGTATATTTCCTGCTGCAGAAGTTCAGACTCTTACACTTCACATTTGTAATATATGATCATTAAGGACCCAACGTGACACGGGTGTCACATGAACTTTACATGTTCTGGAAAGTTCCTTATACAGCTTTAGCCTTTATTTTATCTCATGAAGTCCCTAAGTGGCACACACTGAACACTCTGGTGGGGTCCAGGTCATGTGATGTTGTGTTCCCATAACAACATGTCCATGTGCCAGACTAACACATGTGACCGAACTAGCTACATTTCAGAAGCTTTTTTTGTTGTTGCTAAATGTAAAATTCAAGCCATTTAAGAATTGAAATGCTTACATAACACGTCCTTTATTACATTTAACCTGTTTGGAAACATGTCTTGATCAAATTGATATGAAACAAATGAGACAAACATCGCTGTGACACTGATGCAACATCGGGACTTTAACCCTAAACTTTCACAGTAAACCCGGAGTGACATATATGCACAATTAGAAATATGATCTGCTCAGTTAATTTTGCTGATTCAATTATATTTAGTTAATATATTCTTTATTCTTCAATTCAAAGAATGTTCAAACTAATTTAAACCAAAAATCATCCTCATTAATTCAGTTATAAATAAGAGTTATTTTACCATTAAAGCCCAATGTGACATATATGTCACATTTCAGATATTTGACACTAGGGGGGGTTACTTGGCAGTAATGTGTTCTAGGTGGTCTATTTAGTCTAAATTATGTTCCCCTTAATTTCCCCAAAAGTAGAAATGGTCCGGGTTCTTATAGGTTAAATGGTAATGAAACAAACTGAAACTTTTTTGCACACTTGTCTAGTGTATAGCATACTATGTTTCTTTTCTAGATGAAGTATATTGGTATATATTATAGTGTATTGTAACCAGTGGCGACTGGTCATTAGGCGCACAGCCCCACCTAGTGTCAGCAGAAAGTATTAAAATAATGATTACAAAGAAATGCAAAGAAACGCAAAAAAATAAATTAAAAAATATATAAAATATATTTTAAGATTTAATCATCTGATTCGTCTGTACATTGCTGTTTTAGTCCTAAACCCCGGAAGTAAGCTGCGCATGGTTTCCCTCGACAAAAAAGCAATGAGATTTCTCCATAGGATTTTAGAAAATAGCTCGAAATAAGATCTGTGGGAAACGTACCTGTTAGATAAATGCACGTTTTGTTCAGCCGGATAATATCCACATGTCTACCCTACTTTTATCATTTTCGAATCATAAATCTAGATTAGATTTAGGATTCGACTTTTGAAACTACAAGAAGATAAGGAGGACTTTTACCAAAAAGTAATAGAGATTTTTGTCCAGAAGGATAGCATGGACTTCATCTTCAAGTCAACGTAAGACCACCATTTTATTGAAAATGGGATCTTACTAAGAGAGAACAATCCAATATTTAAATGATAAAATTACATTTTTTGGGTATCCTTTTGTTGAAATTAATCGAAGCATCAGACTAAAAAAGCTTTTGAAAATAATATTATATTTTGATTTAGGTCAAAATATAATATTTGTAAACCTGAAGAGTCAGTGCCAGTGCCTCACCAGCCATGAACCTCACTGCACGTCACTGCAGCAGCTTATATATAGACATCTAAGTTTTTTGTGCCCCACCACTTTTGTACATATAAAAACGCCACTGATTGTAACATATACTTTATACTGTATATTGTGTATTCTAGGAACTCTATAGATATCTTTCTACTCTTGATATGCATATTTTACTGTTTGTTTTACTCTTGTACAATGCCTTGAAAACCTGCTGCTGCCATAACAAAACATTTCCCAATTTTAAATCTATATGATTGTATCTGTTTATGACATTATTTAAGAATATATAACTACATACATGCTTTTATATATGATTTATTTGTGACATTGTCAAACACAGAAAGCATACATACATAGACCCTCACATGTTCAATAAAGGGAGTAAAAGAGACCATTCTACCAGGGTCATCAAACATGCTTTTAATTTTAGCGGTAGAATTGCATTAAGTGCAAGATTTGAGTTAATGTTGACTTTGCAAAACTGTGTAAGTTGGCCATATGTAATTATTAACCATCCTGTGTCTTACAGGCACGATGAATTTGCAGGAATACTTCAAAAGAATTGGTCTTCAAGGCTCCTTTGATAAACCGGATCTCGAAACGCTGAAGCTGATCCACAAACAGCACGTCATGTCCGTTCCTTTTGAAAACCTCAGCATGCACTGTGGAGAGCGGCACATCCTGGACCTGGAGTTCACGTTCAACAAGATAGTGAGGAGCGGTCGGGGGGGCTGGTGCTTCGAGAACAACTCCCTGTTTGGCTGGGTGCTGAGAGAAATGGGTTACGACACTACCAGGTTGTCCTCCAGAGTTTTCGACAGTCAAACCAATGCATTTTACCCCACCGATAGTCATCTCATCCACAAGGTCGTCGTCGATGGAAAGGCTTATATAGCAGATGTGGCCTTTGGGGTTTCTTTCCAGATTTGGGAGCCCATGGAGCTCGTCTCTGGAAAGGATCAGCATCAGGCGGCGGGTGTCTTTCGCTTCTTAGACAAGGGAGACAAGTGGGTTCTGGAGAAGACGAGCAGAAAGACCAAGGTTCTCAATCCAGACTTTGCTGAATCTAGTCTTGTGAAAAGGCAGGAGACAACGACGATATACTACTTTACCTTGGAGCCTCGAGAGGTTGAGCATTTCTACGAAGCAAACAACACACTTCAGACGGATCCTAAATCGCTGTTCATGAATAAATCCATCGTGTCTCTGCAAACAGCGACAGGATTCAGAGCGCTTGTGGGCTGGACCTACAGCGAGGTCACCTTCAAACCAGAGGAAGGTGTCGATGTCTTCGACCTGAGAAACATAGAGGATGAGGAGAAAGAGCAAGTTCTTCTGGAGAAGTTCAATATAAAGCTGCAGAAGAAACTGCAGATTGTAAGCAACAAAACCTGCTACACACTCTAAAACAGTGGTTCTCAACTGGTCAGGCCTCGGGACCCACTTTTTCCTTTGTCAATAAATCGAGACCCGAAATTTTCAAACACTCAAATCTATTCAACAAAAAATCGTGCTGTAATATATATATACGCTTTTCAGCATACAATATTAATTAAAGTGAAGTACAGTGCATATATCCCTTATATCCCTTCACAGAACTAAAGTATGCTTTTAAAAAGGTTTAATGAGATGATGGAATCAAAGCTGAACTGTATAACATAAAAAGGCACACATGCTGAAAACCCAACCGCAGAAGGGGGATTTCTAAAAATCTCCTGGGGGAAAGAATAGTTCTACCGCAAAGTTATTCTCCGGGGACTTCCGGCAACAATCTTGATTCTGATTGGCCAGAAGACTGAAAAAACATCAGCAAATATGTTTTATTGAGTAGAGGTTTCAAAACCGTTTATGGTCTCCGTTACTTCCAGTCCAACGCCTACTGCATGCACAGCGTTAGAAAATCGGGCCTTCAAAATAAAAGTTTGACTTTTTTCAAACAAAAAAAAAACTGGGTCTGTACCCATTTATACATTTATACTTTATTGTTGAAGTAAATGACTAACACATTACATCAGGAAAGACTGAGATGTTATTGATGATGGAGTAAGTGTGAGATCTGGGACCCTGCACTTCTCTTTTTGCAGCTGCTTTTTATAATCAAATAACTATTGATTTTTGATACTGCATTCTATCTTTTATTCTTGTACTTGTGTTATTAATATAACATATTAGGGAAGCCAATACGTTAGGTTTTAAGCTGCCTTTTAAAAATGCCTATCTCTTTACCAAAGCATTTTACTGATTTTACACTATTATACTGCACTATTCTCTGTGATTGACATTGCACTATTTCTCTATGTTTTATTCCCCATGTTTTTTTATGTTTAATTATTTTATCCCACTTTATGCTTTGCTCTTGCTGCTTGTTTTAAACTGATTTTATGTCTTATTTCTTACTGATGTAAAGCACTTTGAACTGCAATCCCCTGTATGAAAGGTGCTATACAAATAAAGTTATTATTATTATTATTATTCTATTAAAGCTTGTTTGTTTTCACTTGACTTTAAAATGACTGAAACGCAATGCTTTGTAATGTTTTATGTAAAGCACTTGTATTTGAAATGTGCTGTATACATACACTTTTCTTATTTTTTTGATTTTCTGTTCAATTTGATTTTTTTGCGTATAATGAATAAACAAGTATATGTGTTGCCTATTGAAGGCCTATTGGACCAGAGGGCAGGAGGCGGGACTTCCGCTTCTTGTCCCGCCCTTTATTTGATTTACACCAATCACATTAGAGCTGAGCACGCACAGCAAACGCTGATTGGCTCACGCGGCCTGTCGTTCAGCTGAGGGGGAAGCAGCGGTGCAGCCAACAGCAGGCTGCTGGGACTAAAGGCTCAGATATGAACTCCTTGGAACAGGCCGAAGGTAACCAAGACAAAAACTAAATCACATTTTTAAATTGCTGCCGATTAGGTTTAACCTCATAGCGAAAAAAAACAAAGCAAACGTCTTAAGAACGGTATACAAAGTTAGATGTAACGTTGAGTTAGCTAGCTAGTCTTCTTACGACACCTAGCATGTTTGCTAGCTCAACCAATAGCAGCTGTTTGTATTGGTGTTAACGTTAGCTAACACATGTTCTGTTATTCAGACTTGTTAGCTTCTGTTTATCGAGATGTAGCTTTATGGACAGCTAGGTTTCACCAACAGGAAGTGTAACAACAGTACATAACGTTTTGGATCTTTAACAGTCTTATGTTGTCACGTTATGCTCCTGTATTAGCTCAAGCTTAGCGTGGAATTGACATCCAGAGGTGGGAAGTACTCAGATCTTGTACTTGAGTAAAAGGGTGTCTTGTGAACTTACTCCAGTTGTAACTAAAGTGTTGTTTATATTTCACAAGTATCTAAAGGTATTAAATAAATGTATTGGAATACAAGTACACGGTTAACCTCTGAATTGTAGTGAGTTAGAAGTACAATGTAGAAAATGTTACGCACAGTACTTGAGTAAGTGTACATATTTACTTTACACCACTGAAAGTGACACAGATCGAGCTTTAAAGTTGAGGCTGACATTAAGTAATGTCACATGACTGAAATAAGTTGTTTTTGCGTGCCATACAGCCATGATTTTATTTCCAAATGTATGTTTTTCATTCATTGTTTCCACTTTCGTTTCAGACCTGAAGGCCTTTGAGAGGAGATTGACAGAGTATGTCTCCTGTTTGCAACCTGCAACAGGCAGGTGGAGAAGTAAGTAACTCACCTAACCTTTTATTCATCAACATCTATTATTTAGTAAACCTTACGCTTATATGTCGATTACAATGAATGTGAAGGCACCAATGACAAGTAAACAAACATACAACTTGATGTGGATAAGGCTGGGTGATTTGGCAAAAATCTTAAAAACGCTAATTGCTTACGTCAATAATTATATATCACACTATAGTATGTTGTCTGGTACCTCATAAATAAATAGTCTAGCCACGTTTTAAGCCTATTTTTGCATAAGCCTGTGTGAACGAAATACTTGACAAAAACCAAGTATTTTCTAATTTATTTAAAAACGTTCTCTTGTCTTGTTTCAGTGATTTTGATAGTAGTGTCGGTGTGTACGGCTACTGGGGCATGGAACTGGTTAATAGACCCGGACACACAGAAGGTATGTATCAGTGGACAAAATAAAAGTGTATATCTATATTTATGGCTTAAAGTGAAGACCCATCGTAAATATACATTTGTGCTTTTATTATTGAACTATTCAGCTTACAGCATTATAGCTTTTTGTATTTCTTATATAGGAAGTAAAGAATTGAGACTAAACATTTAATCATCAGTTGACTATTGTTTCTGCAGCTGTGGATTACATATCAGCATCAAATAAATAAGGTTAATCTAAATGTCAGACTACAGAGAAAGTAGAGTCAATGTCTACTGAAAGTATCAAAGAGTTTGAGGTTTAGCACCATCATCTATTTGGTCAAATGTTGTGTTTAAAGCACATTTTGCTCTTCATCATCGAGAATCAGTTTGCTTCATTCGTACAGTATGTTGCTCCAATGAATTTGGAGATGCCTTTTCTTGCTTTAAACGCAGTCTGGTGAAACATGAGGACATACTGTACTTCAAGTAAGCTCTCAGTAGAGTTACTATGCGGAAAAGCTCAAGAAACAGAATGCAGGGGAATGTTTTATGCTATAACTTCCCACATTGGATGATAGGATTCAGGTTGAACTAGTGATGGCAAAATGAAGCTTTGAATGAAGCATCGAACCACTTGGACAATTGTGTCGGAAATAGGTTCATTTCTCGAAGCTTCAGTTACAGCGACCTCTCCTGGCGAAGTGCAAGGCTGCAGTGGGTTTAACGTATCTTTGCCTTGAAAAATATTCGATGCACACACACACACACACTAAGACTGAATATCATGTTCTATTTGCAATTAAAGATTGATAATTGTGTGTATTGGGTTATTGAGAAGAGACTAGAGAGTGCTGGACATTTTTTTGGGCGGAGAGGGCCTTTTATCAGTTATTAAAGTATTAAAGTTGAAAAGCAATGATTAAAAGTTCATCCGTTCCGAGCTTTGAACCAGCTGCGCGGAGGACATCGCAGCATTTGGGCCGCCGGCTCTATCCACTGCGCTATCTATTCCTTAAACCGAGTTCACAACTTCTCCACATTTCGAAGTGTTTCCCGAGCCAGAACGACCTATCTTTCCTCCTGGCTTGCTCTATAATGATCCAATTCAAATGCAATACCAACAACAACTCAACAGCAACAACGCAAACTACGACAACAACCCACACATTGCACATTGTTTAGAGCGGTTATAAAGTGTTGAAGCGCTCAAATTCGAAACTGTTTCAACCTTTCACCTGTCAGAATAGAGACGAGGCAGTGCATTGAATCGCGTGATTGGACCGCGAACCAGTCAAGTGATTCATTCAGGAAATGAACCAGTTGCTGGTTCAGACGTCACATGTCACGTGATTTGAAGCAGTTGCTGCTTCTGACGTCATATGTCACGTGATTTGAAGCAAGCTTCGAATCACTGCTTCTATGGAAAAGGAAGTCCAGGGTTGAAGCTCCGTTCGAAGCTTCAGTGTCAAACTGCCATCACTAGGTTGAACGCATTTCCACTGCAGGGCCTCGCACGGATTAGTACGGTATAGTTAGGCCTTGGTAGGCCAGGCTCACTTTATGCTGCGTTTCCATTACAGTTTAGTAGCTGGGGCAGTAACTATAGTAACGCAGTGTAGGCGGAGCCTTGACGTCAACTTCAATGCGAACCACAAAACCAACATCAGCCGTTAGCTGTTAGCCCTCAGAGCTCACAGCTCCTCATATCTGTTCAGAAACTAGACAAAAGTTAAACAAGTACAAACCACAGACTGTCTGTGTCATGGCGAATACAGTCGCTGCTTTATTTATGTCTGTATATGCCGTTGTTGTGAGTGTGGACGGTCGGAGCATATACAACGTTAGTTAAGCCGATCTCCATTCAGAAAACACGCATTTTAAAAGGTTTTTCGCCTGCTGTCTGTCTGCAGACTTGTCAAAGCATTAATTCATGGTTTTCACTAACCGGTATCAGTATGTTGTTACTTCGGCATCATTTTGAAACGTGTATTACAATTAAATCACGGTCAAATATGTTCATCTTGTTGTAGTTGCCAGCGATTCTCTCACTAGTTTAGCATACTCAGCCCGGTTGTTGGCCCGGAAAGAACCACGATTTTGGAGGGCCAGAAAAACTGTGAAAAACTACCCGTTAGCCGGAACTACGCCAAGTGGAAACGCAACCAAAAACGGGCCGGGCACGGCACGCTTAAACCGTGCTACGCGCTGCAGTGGGAATGCGCCATTACAGTACCTACTGTTAAAATAAAGATTGATTTCCTTTTATATACTTTTTTCGTGGGGCCCGATACATTTTTTAAACGTATTAGTAAACTAAGCTTTTCTATTCTCCCTATAGATCAGATCTATAAAAGTGAAAGATGTTTTACTGACTTAATCATTTATGTTTCTTTGTTGCTCTTGTGTTGCAGGTCTCTTTTTTTTCGTCACTGTGGAATCATCCCTTCTTCACCATCAGCTGTATAACTCTTATAGCTCTCTTCTTCGCTGGCATACACAAACGAGTGGTGGCACCATCAATGTATCCTTTTGTCTGTTGCAGTTACAATAAAGTAGCATGTTTTTTTTATCAGAATTAAACTTCCAGCTCATCCAATCCCAGGATATTGCCAGAAAAGTGTTGGTTAATGTATTTTTTAATGAACTGAATCATCCTTGTTCAAGTTTCTGTCTCACACGTTCAGATCTTTAACCTCTTCTCCTTCAGTATTGCTGCTCGCTGTCGGACAGTTTTAGCAGAGTACAACATGTCCTGTGACGACGTGAGTTAACAAATCTCTTCTATGTTTTGACTTGTTGTCTTATATTTCTGGGTCATTATAGTTATTATAAAAGGCGGAGAATTGGCTGTTGAGAGGCTGCTTGTGTTCAGGCATGTGTGTTAGTATAAGAGAGAGGGGGCGGCACTATGAGCGACTGTCTGATTTTAATATCTAGGAAAGTCATTCTGACTTAAAGGGGACCTATCATGCAAAATGCACTTTTTTATGTCTTTTATACATAAAGATGTGTCCCCGGTGTGTCGGGGAACTCACGCAGCGTCAGAAAATAAAACCCTCTCTCTTTTCCCCGTACCCAAATCTCTAAAAACGGGGTACAACGGAGCTGATACAGATTTGCGTCCGATATGACGTAATATCGGAAATGTAGGCTGGCTTTACACCCACGGCCCTATCAGAAACGTTGCTATCAGAAACAATGCCCGACTGTTTTGGACGTAATATGGTCGGTGTTTACATTAGCATCGCTAACACTCAGAGCTAACCTGTACTGGAGAGCATGTGTGTGAAGAAGCAGGAAATAAAAAGGAACTCACCTTGTGGTATAACCGGCAAGAGAGAAAGCCTTTGAGCTCCATACTGTTTCAGGAATAATCCTTGATAATCCACGATATGGCGTTTCATCACCGCAGTATTTAGTTTAGACAGTAGCTGCCGGGTCCCGCATGAGCTCAGCCCCCTCGCTTTTTATTTGTGATCAATTCTTTTGTTTTTAAATCTTTATACCCCAAATCAGCACTTTTCAGTGATGCAAATTAGTCGCTTTTCGGCGCCTCCCGCTTTTTTAACGGTGACTTGTGTAAATCGTGGAGAATCGAAGAGTTTTCGTTTTGGGGGCGGGGGGGGGTCCGACTCACGGACTGACGGACAACTTCTCACTTCAAAACATAGACTTTACGGGCCGCCCACGTAAAGCCTATTAACGGCCGCCAAAGTATATTTTTGTATCCATCCGCGAGCACGACTAGGGGGACAATGATCCCTCGCTCTACGCCTCCTGTACCTGTTCGCTCAGCTATCGCGTGAAGGGTCTGCTAACAAGCGACCAACAGAAGACAAACAGAGGAGTCACATGTTGTTGCACATCAGTCATGCGCAAATGCGGCGCACTTCTGCGCTGTAACCCCGCTGCGAGGCCCTGGAACCGCGTTGGTTCCAGGGCCGGTTCGGAGGTAGAGCCTGCCTGATGAGCACCGGTGACGTCATGAGGCAGCAGCAGCAGCAGTCGGTTGCGTAAAGCAGTTAAGCAGTTAGTAAAGCAGACGTAAAGCAGTAGAAACACTTTCGCAAGCAAAGAAAAAGAAGAAAAACTGAAGCCCTTAAAGTCAAAAGTGTATAATATCTACCTGTAAATAATAATAAAAACCCTTGATTTATAACTTCTCTGTCTCCTCTTGATCTGAGTATATTATAAAGAATAGCCAGTTAATTGAAGCATTATACAGTTCTGTTTTATATGAGTGTTGAGAGCTGTATCCATAGATCTCTTAATTGCCCTCAAAGTGCACCAGATTGATGCATTAACTTCAATTTAAAGAAAACAATCTTCCCGGGGGAGCATGCCCCCGGACCCCCCTAGAGGAGGTGAGGTCCCCCCACAAATAAACAGGTTAATATGGATAGGATACTAGATAAGTTTGCACACTCATTATATATAATGATAATATATATGTTTCATTGCGGAGGACCCCCGGTTTTGTGTGTCCGCCACTTCTTAAACCAAAGTTACACCCTTGATAATATCTACCTGTAAATAATAATAAAAACCCTTGATTTATAACTTAACATCTCTGTCTCCTATTGATCTGAGTATATTATAAAGAATAGCCAGTTAATTGAAGCATTATAGCACAGGCCTTTGTCAGATGGTATATTACGCTGCTTTTTTTCTGCTTCGAATAGTTCTCTCTTTTTTCACCATACCTGTGTTTGCATCACTGACTTTTGAAACAGGAAGTGAAATAGAGGGATATGAGGCATGGCTAGAATGGGTGATCTGTTGGGTATTTTGAGCAAAACACTTCATAGACATATTTTTTATATATTTGTATTTATCTGAGACCTATGCTATTGCCTAAAATGTTAGGTCCACTTTAAGGTTTTTTACTTCATAAAATACAATATTTAAATCATGTATTTAAGAGACAAAACTTGGATAATTATGAGATTACAAAATCATAAATCCCAGAATTTCTTTGAGATTAAAGTATCAAATTCACAAGAAATAACTAATATTGTAAGATGTGGTTCCTTGACAAATAAACCCACTATTTTCCCCAAGTTATTTTTCCAGTTGAGTCTCAGAAAATGTTCAAGTTTTCTTTGTCCAGTTGTTTCTTTTGTAGCTGTACCGTTTAAATTACAGAAAATATCAAATGTTTTTCTCTTGTCAATTCAAGACTTTTATCTTGGAGATTCTGTGAGTTTTTCCGGGAATATTACCCAGCTCCTTCTGTTTGTTGTTTGTCATTTACTTTAGTAGTGTGCTCTGACAACATATATGTTTGCGAGTTTTAACACCTATTTCTTCTTCTTACAGACGGGGAAACTTATACTCAAGCCACGACCGAACATCCAGTAACCGTGAGCTGGAGTGTGGCATCCAATGTCTCTGTTTCTATCCGCTGATCACTCCGTGTCTTTAGTCCTTTGGCAGCGCTGAGGCTCTTCATCATGCGTTTGGAGGAAAGAAGAAATGACCTGATTTTGCCTTTTAAACACTGTCGCTGTGCTGATTGCAGATGAACGCTCAGATTTGTTCATTTCTGTTTCTAATGTTGAGCATGTATTTTAATTAATTGTTTCTATTTTTAAAGTTATTTACCAAATAAATATTTCAGGTGTGAAACTGTCTCCCTCTTTTTGTTGTCATATTGCATGAAAAACCTGCGTATGTGATTTATTTGGTTTTCAAAACCAAGACATGTTTTGATGCTGCTGCAGTTTTTATGGATGTATGCTGCAAACATGGATAAGATAAGATCAGACTTTACTGTCCCAGAAGAAATGTATATTTGATATATGCAGTATCTGCTGTTAAATAAATACAAAACATTAAAGGTAGGTAGGTGAGAATGGAGAAACCAGCTCGAGTGCGCTAGAATTTGTAACTACGCAGCCGAAAAAAATCTGCCCCTTCCTTCAGACTTCCTTACAGAGCCCCTCCTCCAACACAGACGAACGTGCACATGACCAATGAGGACACGAGATAAGTTTGTGCACGAGATGGAAGGCTGACAGGCAGGTAGGCCATCCAGTTATTTTAGCCGGGCCGGCTCAGATGATTGGTCGTGCTTTTTACAGCGCCACGGCTTCCACAGATGACATCTTTTTATGTATTTATTGTCAAAGCATTTAATGTATTCATTGCTATCGGGATGTTAAGAGCATTCCATGGAATATAACAAAAGTGTTTCGAAGTGAATTACCTACCCCACCTTTAAGTGCATTCCTACAATAGATGCACAGACTAACAATCGTACAGCAACAATGTTCATATATTTTAATTTAATTGGTCTAATTGGTTAGGTATTCAATGAGATATATGATGGGACCCCCTTGTGAATTAATTGTTCTAGTTTTATACTAATAAATACATTTAAACAAAACAATGACAACATGTCTTTTAACATTTGTATTTATTTTTATTGGGGTTTAATCCTAATTATTAATGTAAATAATAGCATAACTTAACATATACTGATTTTAATGTTTACCTTTATTTGAATTGTTTTTTAATTCTAATAAATAAATTCAGAATAATAGAATGGCATAAGATATAGGGATTTTTTTACTGTATTTATTTTGTTTTTATCCTAATAAATACATTATGAACAATATAATTACGTAAAATGTATTTAATTTAAATCTTTTTAAAAACATTTTTACTATTATTATTCATCTTATTTTTATGAACTGCCCTTTATTATTATAATTTATTATCATTATTGTTATATTATAATAATTATTAAGATTTTCATTATTATTATTATTATTATTATTATTATATTATAGGGTCACCTGTTGCTATGGATTTACGTTTGCAATGTTGCGTAGGGTGGGTTTTTGTTTTTGCGACAGCTTCTCGGCTTTCTGTTAGCAACAACCACTTCACGGCACATCTTCCACATGGCCTCCTCCAGTCTGTAACTGTAGTTTGTGTTGATATTGCGTCTCTAAATTACCAACAAGTGGGACTGAAACAACATTATTTACGCAGGTCGTGCTCTCACAAGGACTGAAATGGGTAAAAGTAAAACCACGAAGTTTAAACGTCCGCAGTTCAACGCGGTCGGGCTGCCGGTGAACGCGGTGCAGGAGGCGGGGGAAGAGGAAGAGGATCCCGGGGAGGACGACTGTCCAGCTGCGGAGCTCCTGGAGAAAGTATGATCATTCATATAACACTAAAATTACTCTTTGCTTATCAGTTTCTTAATGTTTAATCATTGCATTGTGGACATGATGCAGACACTTCAGTAAAACACCAAACAGGGAGAGAATCCTTCATGGGTTTAACTCAAATGCTTGTAGTAAAGGTATATTATATAAGGTTTGGTTTATATTTTAAATGTTTACAATCAGAATTCCTTCCTTGTCCTACAAAGGGGAAATATACGTTGTTACAGTAAAGTATACATTGGGAGGAAGATAATAGAACACTATTATATAAAAAGGTAAGTACAGTACTTGAGTAAATGTACTTAGTTACTTCCCACCTCTTGAAATAACTGTTTGTTCAGATATTTAGTTATGTTACATCCTTGCATGGTTGTCACTTGTCATGCATGCAGACCTCTCAGTAAAACAGGGAGAGAATCCTTCATGGGCTTAACTCAAATACTTTTAGTAAACGTGTATTATCAGCTTTGGTTTATATTTTAAGGTTGATACTGTTAAAAAGTGTTTGTGCTGTTTCCATCTACCAAAATAGACACTGAGTTAAAAAGAAAAAAAGCATCAGAACAAAAAAAAGTGTATAACCAAGATT
This sequence comes from Dissostichus eleginoides, assembly GCA_031216635.1. Classification (NCBI taxonomy): domain Eukaryota; kingdom Metazoa; phylum Chordata; class Actinopteri; order Perciformes; family Nototheniidae; genus Dissostichus; species Dissostichus eleginoides. Next base: position 36,222,490 of record CM062264.1, on the reverse strand, counting down.
TTCTGAAAACAAAACAAATGATATTAAAATATGCTGTCGGTGCATTTAAACAATATTTTGCTGCATTTAAATACATTGTGCTTTCATTTTCTGGTAGATTGCACTCGTGTGATTTCCCTCTTAAGACTCACATTTAGGATTTTGTTGTTACACATTTTTGCTGAGAACTTAACATTTTTTCGTCTAAATAAACGTATGTTAATCTTTTGAAACATGTGTCCCCAGCTGCAGAGTCCCAGTGCAGATGTGAGGGAGTTTGCGTGTGCCAGCATCTCCCGGGTGGTGCAGCAGAGCCAGAGCATCCCGGGCCTCCTGCAGCGGGACGCCGTGCGGCGCCTCGGCCCCATGCTGCTGGACCGCAGCCTGGCTGTGAGGGAGACGGCCGCAGGGGCACTCAGGTGAGGAGGGGAGGATGTTAGGAACAACCACAACAACCTGAGGCTCGGACACAACAGACAGAAAGCAAATAACTACCAGCGACAGCAGAAGCGTTTGCAGGAAGATTTTGTGTCCCAGACAAAAGGGAGTGGTTCCAGTCAATTATTTTTATTTTGTTACTATTGAGCTTAATTACAATTAATGAAAAGAATGACAACATCAGAATCAGAATACCTTTATTAGTCCCACAGAGGGGACATTTACATTGTTACAGCAGAAAAGAGCCAAAGACAGCTTAATGTTACTACAGTAAGAAGCATGCAGAAGAAAGTATTAAAGATCAAAAAAGAAATTATAATAAAAAAAAAGTTACACATTTTACAGTTACATTTACAGTTCTGAGGATTTAGCAGCCAGGTATATATTGCACAGTTTTTAACGGCATATATATATATATATATATATGCACATATTGCACATAGTTTGGGAGGATGTTAGGGAACAGGGCCAACAACAACAACAACAACCTGAGGCTCTGACACAACAGACAGACAGCAAATAACCAGCAGCGACAGCAGAAGCGTTTCTGTGTTTGAAGATATTTAATAGTGGTTAATTGTTGTCTCTATCTATACCGTTACTGCTCTAACAATGTATATTCCCCCTCTGTGGGACGGATAACAGGATTTCAGATCCTGATTCGCAGACATCTCTTGTTTTTGTATCAGAGAGCGTCCTGTCTCCTGTCCTCCAGTTGACCTTAAGTCAGAACGATTTCCCTGGATATTTAAATCAGACGCTCGCTCATCGTACCGCCCCCAGCTCTCCCTCTCTCTCTCTCTCACTCTCTCTTACACCAACACACACGCGTGAACACAAACAGCCAGCTCCCCCCCGCCTGAACGATGAGTGTGTGTCTCTCCCTGAGTGTGTGTCTCTCCCTGAGTGTGTCTCTCCCTGAGTGTGTGTCTCTCCTGACAGGAATCTGAGTGCATGCGGCGGTCAGGAGGTGTGTGAGGACATGGTGAAGCACGACGTCATGACTCCTCTGACAGCGCTGCTCCGAGAGGTAAGACGCTGCTTCAGCTCTCCTCCTCCTCCTCCTCCTCCTCCTCCTCCTCCTCCTCCTCCTCCTCCTCCTCCTCCTCCTCCTCAGCAGCTGTTGCCGCCATATACTCAGCACATGGGGTTTATTTTTTTAGTTTCTAAGTGAGAATTTCTGCACACTCGCACTTATTGACCAGCGTTGGACTCAAAATATTCAACGGCTTTATTTGTCCTTTGCACAATAGCTACAGGCTCGTTCTGTCTATGAAAATCTTCTCCCAGCAATGCAACATAGAATTTACTTAAAAAAAAAAGTGCAATAGACACAATTATGCAAATAAGTTGCAGGAATGAGATAAAACGATAGAACAAAACGATAGAATAATCTGATAGTCTCTGATAGGTCTGTCTTAAAGCGTGTAGTTTACATTTTGAAAGGGATGCTTTTACATTTTTCAACCTCAGCTCTTATAATAAATCTATACTATTGTTAACCAATTTGTATGCAACCATTGCAGCATAAAAAACATTGCTATATAATCTTAGAGATTTTCAAGTTAAAGTCCTGGTTTTAAATTACATTTTTTACCAGATTGTCAAACATATAGTGCCATTTCTTTCATGTTTGCGATATGGAGAAAATGACATGCTATTTGTTTGGTTTCCACTAGGGGCGTTGCAGCTCTATATTTTAAATAAAGTGCATCAACATCTTTGCTGTTGCTTACCATTGACATACCCCAGACTGAAATTCCCCTTAGCATTTAATATACAGAAAATCATAAATATTTCAGTTTTTTAATTTAAACTGAAATGATGAGAACAATTCATATTTGTTGGTTATGATCAGAACTGCTGTTGGTACAAACAATGATTTCCTCAATAAAGGTTGTATAATATACAAATATCAATGATAAATGAAATCATTGTAGTTGCCAATCCTTGAGATGTCCCTGTTGGGGAATAATTTGCCCTGTATGTCCTCCTTCGCCCTCTGACGCAGCTGACCAACCTTGAGCAGCCGCTATCTCCCTTAAGGAGGGGCTGCCCTAGCATATTGTTGATGTTACCAGTTTATGACCGGCAACTCTCTTTCAGAGATAGTTATTGTTGTGGGACACCTGGAGCATCCTTCTCGGGGTGTAGATGACCCCGAGCCATAAGCGACCACAAATGTGATTCAGTGTCCTCAGCTGTTTAGTCTATCTTTGAAGAATGTTGATTATTACACTCTGAACTAGTTAAAACCTGAGCTACAGGAGGGTGCTTCAGAATTGATTGTGGCATCTCACCGTGTGGTCAGATCGTGGCCCGTGACATGTCTTGTGACTTCTCCGGCCGAAGCTCCAAATAAACCGTCAATGTTTGCCATCAAAGCTCCAGCTCTCCTCGTGTCTCTTTAGGCGCTTTCACACCGCAGTACTTTTCCCACAAAGGTTCATCAGAACTTAGTTCATGAGAACTCTTTAGTTCTCATGAACTAAGTACAGATCGCGTTCACACCGGAATAAGTCCCTGAGGGAGGATTAGGCAAATGAAGCCGCTGACGTCACTTCTTCTTCTGCTTTGGGTTTACTGGCAGGCCGCAAACCACTTCATGGCGTATACTGCCACCCGAAGTCCCCGGCCGGAAGTCCCCGGAGTTTGGGGACTGGCTTCAGTAGAAGCTGCTGGGACTCCCAGCAGCTTCTACTGAAGCCTTCCGAGTAAATCGCCAGAACGCCGACACCTCCTCATCTCCACCGCTCCCATGTTTTCTTTTGCGTTGCCATAAGTTAGTCTCTCTGCGTTTGTGCGCTGGGCTAATGCTAATGCTAATAATGCTAATGCGAGGATAATAAAATGGCGGCTTCACAACACTTTTTGGGAGTTTTACGGGGCGTGGTTTGTAATCCGCCCAGCCAATCAGACATAGGAACCTTTTTCTCCCACGAAAGTCCCTGCTCTCTAGCAGGGGGTAAAAAAGGTTCTCATGAACTAATTTTAGTTCCGGATTTTTTTGGTGTGAACGCACATTTCGGAACTAAAGTGGGAAAAGTACTGCGGTGTGAACGCGCCTATTGAGTCCTGACTCCAATTGCTTCAGAAGTTTCCCCACAGTCCCACACAAAATCTCCGAAGCATTTAATATGAAGACATTTTTGATTTTTTGGTGTTTTCTGTAATTAAAAACAACAACAGTAGCAAAGTAAACACACATCTAAAGGGATAACATGTGGTATTAATGATCAGTATCAACGTTAGTGACAATATTTAAGCTCTGGTCAATTAAAAACAATATTACCATATGATTGTAAGGCAACATTTTTGTCCTCTCAGTACATCAGAGCACAAGACTTAAATATGAGATCCCTACACTATTATAATGACCTATATTTTCATCATGAAGCGTTAACACTTTGTACATGTGAGGACGATCGATGAAGCTGTTTGACCCGTGGTTTTGTTGTGATCTGCAGCACAGACTTTGTTTTCTTTTCAGAGCTGTGCAGGATTTGAGAGCGCCGCTGTGCTGAAAGAGAAGAAGAATGCAGCGGAGGACGTGGCCAACGAGGCCGTCAACCTTTTGTGGAATCTGTGGTAAGACAAGGGGTTGTGTTTTTAACCTTTTGTTTATCAAGGGAGGTTTTACTGAGCATGCACAATGGCTTTTTTTTTTGACGCGCTACAACTATAGCTGCATGTAGAATCTCCCCCGGGAGCTGCACTATACTTTTTTTCTACCCCAGGCCAGAACATTGCATTTTTAGTTCATCTTATAGTCACAATCCAGCTTTTTGACACACATTTACTGCCATTATCCATCATTATACACACAGATATAATACATTATGTCTCTCTGTGTGCATTTCTTACCCATCTTATGTCTGTTTTTTCTAGTGAGAGCAGCAGCAGTCTCTGTCTGTCTTCAACAAAGCGGGTCTCCTGGACTTGGTGTGCAGTGTCTGGAGACACACCAACACAACATGGAGCTGGCCATATCTGCGGGTACGTCTCATTAAAGTACCGTTCATACCGTTCGTGCGCCTAAGTTATTGTTTTGGCAGCACCTGGAAGCTTTTTGACCTCCCCCTGGATCCATCCTGTTCTGATTTGTTCCATAATTGTTTTGGTCATATGGATGGCTTTGTTGTCATTTTATGATGTTGTTTATTCTGGACACACAACATCTTTTGCATGTCTATCCGTCCTGGGAGAGGGATCCCTCCTCAGTTGCTCTTTTTAAGGTTTTGTAAATGTTTTCCCCCATTGATAGGGTCTTTTTTTTGGGGTCTTTTTGTCCTTGTTTGCTGCATGGGTCTTAGACAGAGCGTGTTGTATGCTGTTCATTCTGCAAAGCCAACTGAGACCTGTTTAAATTCTAATGTTTGGCTATTTAATAACATTTGATTGATTGATTGACAGACATCCTACTTGGGCAAGATGTGTTATTCATGAGGAACCTAAACTTTTGTCCAAATATCACAAAAGGCCATAAAGTCACTGTACAGTTCCATAAAGTGCACATACCTCCGAGCTGTACTGACATTTTAGATCCTTTTAAAGGTTCCCTGTGGAGATTTTGACCTCTAATGGTGCTATTTAACACGTCTTTCTATGTGTTGGCCCCCTTGTGTCTTGTGCGCGGACGAGAGGACGCATACATGTGGGTGATGCAACACACATTCTCTTTCCTGTGATAGACAGCAGGCCACAATGCGGCAAAGAAACGCAGCAGTGCAGACTAATGGGTAGTAAACATGTATGTAAGCAGGGCTGGGCTCAACATGCTTTAAAGACATACAGAGACTCTTGCAAAAACAAATGCAAACAAATACAAAAGTCCCTATTGCAAATACATTTCTCTCTGCCACACATTGCATATTATATTATTTATAGACGTTATGCAAAATGTGGTAAAACATGTTGTTGTAATGACAGTGTGAAAGCAGCTTCCACTCCAGCACGTGTGAACGGTCATTGACATCAACACATTACTAATGTCTTATAATAGCCATTACTGTACAGACACTGGGCTTCGACACGCGAATACATATTGATACCATTGAGCCTCATTCACCAACAATTCTCATTTACCGCAATGGGATTTATCATTGTAAGAACGCATGTCTGGCAATTCTGCAGTTTAGATACATGCCATAAATCTGTTTCTTGCTCAAGAACACATTTTAGAATAACCTTCGGAAGAAATTAGTCCCATTGTTGGTAGGCAAGGTCCATGGCCTGACCTCAAACTGAATGTGTTTCTGTAGTGTACTGAAACACTTGGTAACTGTCCTTTCTCTATGTGTCCAGCCCACTGTCTGCACACGGTGACGGAGGATAACCCCGAGCTGCTGCGGAGCACCAACAACGCTGTGCTGAGAGTCGTGGAGAGCGTGCTGCTGACGCCTGAGAGAGACATGGCTCACACACTGCTCAGGACCCTGGCTGCAGGTACCACATCTCTGAGTATTAGTGAAGACATGAATAGTATCAATATTCCACATGACACCTTAGTAAATGAAATCAGTGTTGGAAAGTACATTTACTCAAGTACTGTACTCAAGCACTCATTTTAGGTATCTGTGCTTCATTTGAGTAAAGTGCCACTTCAGACTAATACCCTGCTAATATTTGAAGGGAAATATTGTTCTTTTAACTTAACTTCCGTGTTTTTTCACTTAGTACAACTTTCTAAAATATGATGTAGATTAAACTATTCAACATTATATTGTTGTATGTTAAACAATGAGTGGGTATATTTTTCTAAGTATTTAGTAAAGTAATAGTTTAGCAAAGTTAAGTGGAAGTAAAAAAAATAAACATTTCACATTTCCAGCTTCTTGAATGGGAAGATTTGCTGCTTTTTCATTTGTAATATATTTTAGAGTTTTGTTCTGCCACGAGAAGTTCTACCTAATACTTTAAGTACATTTTCCTGATATTTATCCTTTTGTGGATTTCTATATTTCCTGATAACCCTGTAATGCCTCCTCTCTCTCCCCTGCTGTGTCTCAGGCACTCTGTGGAACCTGAAGAGCAGTCTACCGTCGGCCCGTCAGGCTCAGGCTCTGAACGCCGTGGTCTCCACTCTCTCTCAGAGCCTGGATCTGGACGCAGGAACGCTGATCCCTGAGCTGAGAGGAGCAGAGGAGCTCCATCAGAGGAACACCGACGCTGCAGCCGAGAGCGAGCAGCAGGCTGCCGGAGGAGAGGAGGAGGAGATGATCGAGGAGGAGGAGCCCAAACACACGAAGAATGGGATAGCTGCAGACAACGACTTCTCCGACCTTTTACCTGTAAGTAGTGACTCTAACATTGTTCTCTATTGTTGGGAAAACACTGAATGTACTCTTTCAATATGAGAGTCCACATGATAACAAAGGTATCCCAACTGTAGCTGTGTACATGACAGGATTTATGATTACCTAGCAGAGCATCAGGACTGTTTTAGGTATATGATAGCTATGTGATTAACATGATGATTCAGTCTCTATGGAGATAGACATATGACAAGCATGATCATTTCTGACGTGGAGCTAATCTGAACTAAACATTGAATACTGCTTTGAACCGGTATTCCATATAGTTCTCTATATGTGATGCTATTTGTTTATATGCTATTCCTCTTCATGCATACATTTTTATTATAAGGAAATAAACAAGAACATCCACGAAAGACAAATAAAATACCAGAATATGCAAGTCAATCCTAAAATGAAATAAGGGGTTTAACCCCCGGATCAAACGTAATGTATTGTTTCAGGAACAGTCAAAGATCATGGAGTCCAGATTTGTTCAAGGACACCAGTTCAATTTGTAACAACTTTGCATAACATTTGATTAAGCTGACAATAAATGTTATGTTGAGTAAATACAAATTAAGAAAAATTAAGAATCCTGCAAGTACATTCACTTTAAATAGGTTAACCATTTTAAGTGTTGTTGTTTTTTAATTGACAAAAACAAATGACTAAGGCTCTTGATAAGCAGTTTTTTATTTCTGGAAATATACGATGTGGCGGGAACTGACGTCTGTGTTTGTGGCGACAAATATTTTTGAAGTTCCAGTTTACGCCAGGTGAAAAGGTGTCGTATGCGTCATCCTGAAAAGTTATCTGCACTGACAGATGAAGACAAAATCTAAACACCATCAAATATATCATTCTGTGCAGAGTAGATGAGAAAAAAGTCAAACTACACCAAAAGAAAAATAACACACCACATTTTCTAACCTGTTAAGCCCCATGCCCATTTTTCTTTCACGAAACTGTGTCTCAGGGCTTCTTAACATTTATGAAACTATTAATGTTCCATACTCACTTAACAGGAAGAAACTCAGCCAACCTACCATACAGGGTACTTATTATATGTTATACATTTGAATTTCTAAAGCTTTTAGTCTCCGATCCCATCATTCAAGGGTGGTTTTCACTATAAGTAATGTTTCTTTTTTGGACGGACACTATCATTTACATTTTTTTACTATGTTCAATCTGAATTTACTTTAAAATAAAAACATCTATAATGATTCTGACTCTTCTACATCCAACTCACAGGTTTATCATTACTTTGAGAAAAAAGATTATTCATTTACCCCTTTTAGAAGTGAAGTTATAGTCATTGTTCTGGGAATGTCATTTTCGAGCCTGAGACCTGGAAAACAGGCTCGGGGCTTAACAGGTTAATTAATCTTTATCTTATTTTATGTTTAATATCTTGTATAAGTTTCCCTCTTAATTGTGTTGCATGTATAATGGTTAGAGTGCATGATGGGAAGTAAACAAGACAAGGTGTGCATGGGATGTGATGCAGCCGTTACACAACACAGGAGGCCTGTGATTGGCTCATTCAGTGCCAGAGGAGGGGTATTTTGGATTCATTCATTCACCATTTGTTAATCTTTTTGCATTATATACTTTTTGCTACCTTTCCGTAGCTTCAGCGTTTAGGACTAGTTTCTACATCCATTTATTTTCTTTCTTTTATTTCCAAAGTGCAGTCGAAAATTGCCACAAATGACTTAATGTCCAAAAATGATTTACCAATTACTCTATAAGGAGTTTACCCCGGTTTTAATTTCTGTAAATATAGAGAACGTGAACTGACGTCTGTGTTTGTGGCGACAAAGCAGTTATTTGTGTTTACGCCAGGTGAAAAGGTTTCGTATGAGTCATCCTGAAAAGTTATCCGCACTGACAGAGCAGACACACTGTAGGGTTTTGGGGGGGGGGGGGGGGGAGAGTTTAGGGTTCAGCTGGGGGCTCCAGGCTCTCTGACGTCCCCCAGACTCGACCTCTGTGAGACAGAGCTGTCCCGTCCCCGTCCCCGTCCCAGCCAGAGCCCCGAGACCAGGGCTGACATGATGGGGACGACGAAAATCCCCTGTTATTCTTTAGGTTATACAACGGGGTCATCTCCATCCAGGCTGTGGTTTCACTGGTGTAGCTTTAATAACTAAAATGATAATGATTTTCTTAATAATGTAAGAAAGATTTTTGCACGGTTAAACCAGGATTCAAAACATTGTAGGATCAAAAATGCAAAAAATCCCTTCCAACAATAAAAAAAGACTTAAAATAGTGCTATAAAATGACATAATGGTGCAATTAAAACACAGTACTAAGCAAGGAAAGAGATGAAAACAGTATGTAGAATTCAATACCATGCAGCAGAATAAAGTCCTCTATAAAGTATTTGACCTTACTACTAGTATAAGAGTTCTTAAATTAATAAAATATATTTTTTTGAACATGTTTTGAGAAGTGCTTTTTAGTTGTCACTGTTAGACACTCACACAAAACCCTGAACACACTATTAAAAAAAAAGGGGAAAAAGGCGTTATTGTCATAGCTACAGCGTGGTTGTTGGCAATACAAATCTTAATAGATAGAATGGGAGGGATGAACCCTCTTTAATGGTCTCACATGCAGAGCACACAGCACACACAGTGAAATGTGTTCTCTGCTTTTAACCCACCCTAGTACCAGGAGTCTAGTGCTAGGAGCAGTGGGCAGCTATTGTACAGCGCCCAGGGAGCAATGGGAGTGGGGGGGGAAGGGGGGTGTCCGGTGCCTTGCTCAAGGGCACCACGGCAGGGCCCAGGAGGTGAACTGGGACCTCTCCAAGTAGCAGTCCACACTCCATATTTAGGTCTGTTCGGGGACTTGAACCGGTGACCCTACGGCTCCCAGTCAAAGCCCCTACTGACTGAGCCACTGCCGGAGAAGTCTGTGGATGCAAAAATAAAGAAATACAATTAAACAGTCGTCCTAAAACAATCAAAATCCATAAGAGAAGTGATTTAAAAGATAAATAATTTCTTCCAAAAATAAAAACCCAGCACACACTGCGAATAAAAAATATAATTTCTAATCTTTTTCTTAATGTTTCCTTGAACTGTGACACCCCAATGCGGATTTCCCTTGCGTCACAGTTCCTTCAGACTGGGAGCTAACGATGCTAACGATGAGTGTTTTGATGCTGACTCTCTCTCTTGTTCCAGAGGCAGCAGGCGGAGCTGAGGGAGGCGACGGCGCTGCTGACGGCCCAGCAGACGTCTTTAGAGATCATCGTCAACATGTGCTGCTCTGACGGTGAGTGAGACACAGCTCTTGACAAAAGCTACTCTTCCTGGGGTCCGACACTTAAAACAATACAACAATAATACAACAACATTCAAGACATAAGTCCTGACATCATTAACAACATTAACAACATCACCAATATCATCAACAATCTCCAACATCATCAACAATCTCATCCACTTTCAATATCAATCTCAGCCAAGGATGAGTGCAAAAGACACCCACCAGTACAAAGCATGAGATCAAATTAAATTAGGGTTCACAAGGGTACATGGTCATTAGTAGATGGCCCTTCAATCTCTTCTTGAAATAGGCTCTGGACTCTATTTCAGCAAGGTAGTTTGGCAATGAGTTCCATTCCTTTATAGCTCTATAAGTCACAGAAGATTTCAGAAGATTTGTCCTGGGTTTAGGTGCCAGTAGATGGCCTGATGTAGCTTGTCTAGTCTGATGGTCATGCTCGTCTCTTGTGTAAACTATTAGATCATAAAAATACAATGTTTTTTTGCTAAATTGGACATTTTTTAGAAAAGTGATAACACAAGATTGCAGACGTTTCTAAACCGGAAGCCATGATAGGTTTCTGTGCATAACTCCAATATGAGTGCGCTTCGAACAGTGGAGAGCTAGTCTGGCAGCCTTGTTTTGAGCTATTTGTAATGTCTGTATATGTGTTTTTGCTGCTGATGACCATATGACCGGACAGTACTCAAGATGTGACAAAACCAGAGACTGAATGACTTGTTTCAAAGTGGTTGGTGTTACATACTTTGTACATTTTCTCGCCACAGCTATGCTCCTTCCCATTTTAGTTACGATACTGTACATTTGCTTTGTCCACTTTAAACCAGAATCAAGAACAATGCCAAGCAACTTAGTCTCGTTGACCTGTTCCAGTGTCAGGCTTAATTGAGGATTGCTGCTTAACAAATGTCTGGATCCGAACACCATTGCTTTTGTTTTTGCAATGTTGAGTACCAGTTTGTTATTGTTGACCCAGTCTGCTATGGCTTTAATCACTATTTTAAGTAGATTGTTTAACTCACTGCATGTTGATGCTGTACTGTACATTGTGGAATCATCAGCATACATTATTACACTGGACTTATTTAATACGTAAGGAAGGTCATTTGTGAATATAGAATACAACAAAGGCCCAAGCGAACTCCCCTGTGGGACCCCACACTGCAACACCTTACTTTCAGAAAAGCTCCCATTGAAAAAGACTCGCTGCCTTCTCCTAGTCAGGTAGCTCTCCATCCAACACATAGCAACAGAACCAAAGCCATAGCATTTGAGTTTGTTCAGCAGCAGACTGTGATCGATGACAGCTCCTACAAGCCTCCTATCATCCATGCTCTTTAACCAGTCGTCGGTCATTTGTGCAAGTGCTGTACTTGTAGAGTGACCATCTCTATAGGCATGTTGGTAGTTCGTTGTCAGATTGTTACTTGAAAAGTAGTATTGAATTTGGGTGTATTCTATTTTTTCTATTAATTTACTTAACACTGGGAGGAGACTTATAGGTCGACTATTGGAACCAGCAAAGGTTTTTCTTTTATCCTTGGGTAATGGGATAACCTTGGCTTCCTTCCAGATCTCGGGGCACACGCCCTGCTCTAAACTTTTATTAAAAATGTGACTCAATGGCTTGGATATGTATTTGGCCGTCATTTTGAGCAGTTTACCATCCAAGTTGTCAATCCCAGGAGATTTATCATCGGACAGATGTAAAAGCATATTTTCAACATATTCTTCTGTAACATTGTGGAATTCAAACATGCACGGCTTTTCCCTCATGATAAGATCTTTAATGATGTGATGTGTCCTCGACTCGGCATTCCTCAGCTTGTCTACTTTATTTGTAAAATAATCATTAAAATGATTTGCAATATCTGCTGGCTTGGTAAGGAATTTACCCTCGGTTTCTATAAAGGAAGAATGCCTGTTTGAGTTCCTCCCCATTATGTTATTCAATATTTTCCATAATTTCTTTCCATCATTCTTAGAATCACTGATTTCCTGCATGTAGTATTCCCTCTTTCTACATTTATTCAATTTGGTTACCGCATTTCTTAGTTTACAGTAATGTTGTTTGTCACATAGAGAACCTGTTCTGTCTGCAGTTTTTTTAGCATCATCTCGTTGGACCATTAAACTTCTCATCTCGTCATTCAACCAAGGTGCACACTTTGACCGGGCAGACCATTTTCTCATAGGAACATGCTGATCGGCAATCCCCATGAAAGACTTCATAAATACTCCCAGTGCTTTTTCTGGGTTTTCCTCATGGCAAACATCAAACCATTGCACATTCTTTACCTCCTCTACAAATTGTTCCTGATTAAACCCCTTATAAGACCTTCTATAATTTATCTTGGAGCCAGCCTTAGGTATTTTGGTCTTGCGTACTATAGCAACTAGGTTATGATCACTAAAGCCAACTGTGAGTGACAACACTTTAGTGCAGTGCTCTGGCCTGTTAGTATAGATGTGGTCAATGCAGGTCGTTGTAATAGCCCCATGTTTATTTGTAGCCCTTCTGGTTGGTGATGTTATTACCTGAGTCATATTACACATTTTGGCAGCTAATGCAATCTTGTTCCACATGGGGCATTTCTCATTGAAGGCATTGATATTCGACAATTACACAATGGAATTCTGGGTAATCAGAAATCAGAATCAGGTTTATTACCAGGTAAGTTTACACATACGAGGAATTTGACTGGATGTCATGGTGCATACATAACAAATAAGTAAGGGATAATGTGCAGCGAGGCGGTCATTATGGGGAAAAGAACACCCTTCATGCTTCGTGTCGGGCTCCTGATGAGCCTGTTGGGTGTTCATTTCCCCATAATGACCAAGTCGCTGCACATTATCCCGCTTATTACATGGCCACATTCTCAACAAAGTAACGATATGACTCCCAATATTAATTGAAATGCTTTTATAGATTTAGAAAATGTTTTTATTGATTTAAAAAATAGTAGGCTATTATTTAAAATGACATGCATCCGCTGAGAAAAATAGTCCGTTGTTACCGTTTGAACTAATGTAGCAACGGCAGGAAGGCGGACCTTTTTGATTACAGATTTGAAAACATCGTTGCTTGCTTTAAAAGTAGCACAATTCATGATGTCAAACCTTGGAAAGTATCTAGATATCCCTGCCCTAATGCCAAAGTAACTGGCAACTGAATATGTTTTGCCGTTTGATGTCTATGTCTGGACCGTTGCGTAAAAAGGAGGGTTTCTGCCCCGTTACTTCTCCGCTGTTTTCTTGTCCCAGTTTGAAAAGCAAACTGCCAAACTGTATACAGTTCAATCGACCGGACTTCTTTGTGCAGATGTGAGCGTCCGTAACAACGGTCAATAAGTCCTTGACAGCGTTCTGTCTGTTCTGGATTAACAACGTGTTCTGAATTGACCAATCAGAATCGAGTACTCAACTAAGCCATGTAATAACATAAAATAATATTAGAAATAATAAAAAATATAGCAGTATTTACATAGAAATAGAATGGAATAAAATTCGGCAGTAATATAAAAAAGAAAACTTTTTTTTAAGGTAGGGATGGCAGGTGTTTAGGTCTTAGGGAGGTGGGAAAATGGTGGAGATTAAATGTTATTATTGTATGGTTGTATGTCTTCAATAAAACATATACAACATAATGAAAACATGTAAATATATAGATTTTGTGATATTATAAAAGGATTTCCTGCATCATAATGAATGATACTGAAGACCATATTGCCCTATTGAGTGTCTAAAAGTGCTATTTGTTTTTTGCAATTGGTGGCACTTGTATGTGTTTATCTTCAGAGGTCATTATGCCAACCCCAATGAAGTGCCTATATTTGCCTTTTGTTTCATTTATCACTTCTATGGTTGCCTTTCTCTTCAGACCCCTCAGACGATGAGTGGGAGGAGGAGTCGAGCAGCGATGAGAGCGACCTGGGTCCGGACGGTCTGTGTGACGGAGTCTCCAATCTCATGTCTCCTCTGTGTTTATCAGCGGAGATTCACAGCGCTTTGATCAACCACAACATCCCAGAAAAGGCAAATACATTTATATATTTGATCAATTAGGGCCTGTGTCCAAATTGCGTCTGTTTTTAGCAGGAAAAACGCTCCATTTTGATGTTTCTTTGAGTAAAATATCGCTGTTAGAGTATCTATTTTGCTACTATGTTTTTTCAGTATTGATACCAAGCTGAAGACGTCTGCTCTCACACTTTGTATGAATGAGCTTCACCGCTCAATCAGACAGCTGTAAAGCGAGTAGAATGGTCCACGTACGGAGATAAAAGTACAATATCGGTCGATCTGCTCCAACAAATGCACTTATCAGTCTTTGTGATGATAGTTTCTGTCTGACATTAAAATCAGGATAGAAAACGCATCCGTAAACTGTTTCCAAATGGCGTCTGTTTTTAGCAGAAATAACGCTCCAAGTTTGAAGATTTGAAGTTTCTTAGAGTAGAAAACCTCCTTTTTTATATATTTACTTACTATGTTTTTCAGTATTGGAACCAAGCACAATATTTGTCGATCTAATCCAACAAATGCACTTATCAGTCTTTGTGATGATAGTTTCTCTCTGACATTAAAATCAGGATAGAAAACACGGCCAGAACTAGATCCTCCTCCATTTCCACAGCCATTTGACCGTTGCTCTTCTGAAAAGTTTAGATATTTTCAACTAGGAAGAGCTTGGCACAAATCAACAAAAATGCCTCGTGAAAGCATACACTCTCTCCTTTCTGGGAACACTTTATAAAAGACGCTTTGGCTCAGAAAAAGACACTATGTACAACAGGCCCTGACACACACCTTCATTAGCTAATAGCTCTCAGAGAAAAAGAGTCACACATGATCAGATAAGCATGTGAATGTAATCATACTGTCATTTAAAAACCTCAAAATATAGTTTTAATTGTGCAACGAAACACTTCTCCCTGAGGCTGACAGGTTGAATTACTTAACTGTGCAATTAAAGAGATTTTTTATTATGAAACCGCAATAAATTGTATTATGATGTAATATTTTTTTTTCCCCTTTCCAGGTCCTCAAAAAGACGGAGATCCCTAGAAAGGAAGCTATGGATGTGTGCGGTCAGAACTCCTCCTGGAAAGGCATGATCAAAAAGTAATCCTCTCACTTCTCATAATTCTTTTTAACTTTAAAACAAGGTTTAAGGTTTCTGAGTTGGATATTTTGTGCCTTTTTAATCTGGTACTTGTTGGAAGTGTAAGGTATTGTGGCTCTTGAATGAAAGGTTATCACTGAACCACAGTTAGGTCAATATCAACAGGTAAATTCAAAAACTTGGTAACGAAATATACCATGGTATAAAAACATGTTTTTTAGTTCAATAGATAAATAGTTTGTATAAGGTTAAGTATAGTTCATTTATATATCACTTTTCAGATATTAAGGCTATTCAAAGTGCTCTAGATAAGCATTAACACAAAACAGATGAACAAAGAAAAGGGTTAGATATAATACAAAATGAACATTGGAATTACATAAATTACTGCAAAAGTGTAATAATAACATATTCTTAGATGGCATACAGAAAAGCAAGGATTTTAGCCTTGATTTCAAATAAACGTAACCAAATAATTGCTCTTTAAAACCCATTGATGTGATTTAAATACCTAACAAAGACATTTTGGCAGGGTAAATGAGTTATCACTCAACTATGACAACAGTTAGCTCAAGTATGTCAAAAATCCTCCATCACAAAGTAGGTCATTTCATATCTTGATAACGAATGATATCACAATATAAACTGGCAAGCCCGAAGGTTGCAGTTCTTCTTGCCATTTGTTTTACCGGCCTCATGACTCATGGTATGTTGCCGGACTCCATGTTGACTGTTACTTTGGTGCCTGTCTTTAAAGGTCCCATGTCATGGCCATTTCTACTGATCATAATTCCATTGTTGAGGTCTACTAGAATAGATTTACATTGTTCAATGTTCCAAACTCACATTGGTTTCTCATACAGCATCTCTGTATAGTATGTGTATTCACTCTGTCCTAAACGGCTTGTTGGAGCTGCAGCTGAGAAAAGATTGAGTATGTGTGTGAGGAAGTCCGCGGATTGGTCCAAAAATAACGTCACTATACCCAATACGTCACTGTACTCAGGAATAAAAAGAGAAATGTCTAACGAGGCGTTCTGGGGCAGCATAGACAGGTCTTTTCTGTGTTAGAGTTTTACTCCCTACAGGGTGTACTTTGAGGATTTGTGACTTTGCAGACCGTTTACACGCAGAAAAACCTTCATAACTCACAAGGGGACGGGTAATAACCGGAAAAGCATGACATGGGACCTTTAAGGACAAAGCGGGCAAGGTAGGGAGCTTGGATAATTATAGACCAATTGCTCTAGCCAGTGTGTTATCCAAACTCCTGGAAAGAATTTTGTTAGACAGATTATGTTCTCATTTATGTACCTCAGATAACCAGTTTGGCTTCAAGGCTAAGCATGGTACTGAGCTATGCATCTATGCTTTGAAGGAAATGGTAGAAATATATAGAAGACAGAATTCCACTGTTCTGATTGGTTTTATTGATGCCTCTAAAAGGCTTTTGACCGAGTTAACCATCATAAACTGTTTTTAAAATTGAGACAAAGGGGTGTGCCCAACAGTATAATTAGGATCCTGGCTTATTGCTATGCCAACCAGAGCATGCGGATCAAATGGGGGAATGCAGTCTCGGCGCCATTTGGTGTTAGTAATGGAGTTCGCCAGGGGGGGCTCCTCTCAACATGCCTTTTTAATATCTTTATGAATGATCTATCAGATGATTTAAGTGTCTGTAAAACAGGATGTGTGATCGGTAATGTGATTGTAAACCATCTTATGTATGCCGACGATCTGGCTATTGTTTCTCCTAGCAGTGCTGGATTTCAACAGCTGCTAAATATATGTTCTGATTATGGTGTCAAATTTGATGTTGAATACAATGCTAAGAAGAGCGCTGTAATGATCTGCAGAGCAAAAGGGGATAAACCTTGGTTTTCCAATATTCTATCTGTCAGGGCAGGTGCTGTCTGTTTGCTGCAAAACTAAGTATCTGGGACACATCATTACAGATGAAATGGCTGATGATGATGACATGTATAGACAGCAGCGTGTCTTATATACACAAGCTAACATGTTGGCTAGAAAATTCTCTTGGTGTTCAGATAAGGCTCTTAACGGTACGTCCCCAAGGCAGCGTTGCGTGCTTCAACGGAGACGCTTCCCATTCACTTTGAATGGGGTGACGTCAGGCTTTGCCGAACTGCATTGTGTTTCCGTCGCACCGCTTTGCCTCCGTTGCTCGCTTCGAAAGTTGAGAACATTTCAACTTTTCAAGCTTCGACGGAAGCGTCAGCCAATCAAATCATATGCCAGTACAAGTGCTAGCCAATCAAACCGCGTGCTTGTGTGTCCGGGGCGGGAGATTAATGTGATTGGTTGTTGGTCGCACGCCAGACACGCCCACCGGCAAGCTTCAACGCGACGCTGCCGTGTGGACGTACCGTTAGAGCTTATTGCACTCCTCTTTGTACTGCCCCCTTGTGGGTCAAGTTTAAGAAGGCGAGCCTCCAGAAGCTCCAGGTTGCTTATAATGATTGTTTGCGTATACTGCTTAGAAAACCAAGGTGGTGCAGTGCAAGTGAAATGTTTCGTAATGCAACCAATTTTAATTGATGGATTCATTCTAAGAACTTGAGTGCAAAATAAACATAACCAATTCAAAAAAAAAAAAAAACATCTAAACGTAGCTGATAATGTAGAAAAATATGTCCAGTAAACATTTGTGCTGTAAAACACAATTTTGATTGAATTAATTCATTCTAACAACTTTAGTGCAAAATGAACATATTCAAGTAAAAAAACATCTAGATGTAGCTGACACAATAAATGTAGAAAAATGTGTCCAGTAAACATTTCTATATATCGTTTAGATGTTTTAAACCCTCATATCACAAATCAAAACTCACCTTTTCAGAACTGCTTGAATCTGTACTTAAAGGTGGGGTAGGTAATTCACTTCAGAAACACGTTTTGTTATATTCCATGGAATGCTCTTAACATCCCGATAGCAATTAATACATTAAATGCTTTGACAATAAATACATAATAAAACATTTCATCTGTGGAAGCCGTGGCGCTGCAAAAAGCACGACCAATCATCTGAGCCGGCCCGGCTAAAATAACTGGATGGCCTACCTGCCTGTCAGCCTTCCATCTCATGCACAAACTTATCTCGTGCCCTCATTGGTCATGTGCGCGTTCGTGTGTGTTGGAGGAGGGGCTCTGTGAGGAAGTCTGAAGGAAGGGGCAGATTTTTTTCGGCTGCGTACTTTCAAATTCTAGCGCACTCGAGCTGGTTTCTCCTCTTACCTACCCTACCTTTAATGTTGTGTTTTAAGTTTTTTTAGTGTGTTTTAAATGTAGTTTTTATGGATTTTAACATGTAAAGTGTCTTTGAGTACCATGAAAAGTGCTCTATAAATAAAATGTATGATTATTATTATATTGCCCAGCCCTAACCTCAGCCATCTTCCCCCCCCCTTCAGGATGCAGCGTGTTCAGTCCCGCGCTCTGACCTGCCTCCACAGCCTCGTCTCCAGCATGGACGCAGACTCTCTGGGCGGAGCAGCTGCTCTGCAGGCGGCCGCGCAGCACCTCTCCACGCTGGTGTTCGGAGCAGCAGGTTCGCACTCAGTACATTTTCTTTAGCTGACGAGTTATCTAAAGCGACTTAAGGCCCTGACACACCGAGCCGATTTCGGCCGTCGATAGATGTCTGGCCGTCGATGAGCGTCCTGTCGCCCTACTCAGATTGGTGTGTCCCGCACCGTCGTGTCTTTTCGGCCGTGCCGACACCTTCCGCATGTTGAATCGGGAGGCTGTCGGCAAAAGAAATCACTCTGGCTGTTCAGCTTAGCGAATCAGTGCATGAGAAGCGAAACGGAAGTGAAGAAGGCACACACAGACGGCTATTATTTTTCATTTTCCAGTACCGCACTAAACATGTTTTCGATTATAAGTCGTTATGTGAAACAGTCTGTGATGGACGAGAGTGAAAATGGAACGCACGCTATTTGTTGTTTGTATTATTATTGTTGTTTGTATTATTATTATTGGCCACGGTGCAGTCGAAACAGGTTGTTTTTATTCATAGACAGGAGATGTGTAGACTTTCTGCTGTCCTGATATCAAAGATGAGCTTGTTCCACCATTTAGGAGCCAGGATAGCAACAGATGTGTTCGGAGCAGCAGGTTCGCACGCATTACATTACATTTCCTTTAGCTGACGTTTATCTAAAGCGACTTAAAGTAATCCACGATGAGGAAACACTCTAAACAGCAAGAATCCACTCAGTACATGAACTTTTAATAGGATCATCTTTCACGGTCAACTTGTACTTTTTAGTTCTGTTATATTTTCTATTTTGACATTCTACTCTATTATTTCAAATGATGTGCAATGCCTTAGTTTTAACATGCTGCTGTAACGAAAAGCTTTTGGAAACAAAATTGGGATGAAATCCACAATAAAACTAAAGTAGACCAATGATGTGTATTCCTAAAATGATCAGTGGAAGCAGTATAGTGATGTGAAATTTAGGTTTTTATTACATCTGTTTACTTAGTACAATTTTCGCTCTCGCGTTTCAGAGATCCCCAAAGATGAGGAGTTCCTGGAGGCCGTCATCAGCGCCATGAGGTCTCTTTTACAGATGATCGCCTCTAAAAATATCACCCAGGTACAGAACACACCACAAGCTTCAGTCTTTTCTTTGTGATTTCAATCTTCATGTGTCATTTTAACAGAGATGGCAAAAGTACAAACATCCTTTCCTCAAGTAGAAGTACAGATACTCGTGTTTAAAAATACTCTGGTAAAAGTAGAAGTACTGACTAAACTTCTTTACTCAAGTAAAAGTAAAGAAGTATGGGCTTCGTAATGTACTTAAGTAAAAAGTACCCATAGCTACCAGCTGTTTTAAAGAGTACCTGACCTCCCTTTATACTAATAAAACAATAATGTCATTGTTAGCTAATGAAAGTTTCCATGCTGAACAACGGCAACATGACAACGTTTTCATTGGTCCCTCTTCTTTAGAGAAGACCAGGAAATGATGGATACACGGATCGTGTTCAAATCAATAGGCACGCAATGACTCTAAATAATAATGATCACGCCACCAAACACACATTCAAACTAAAGGAACCGGCCTGTTTGGAAATGTAAGAAGTACAAAGTACAGGTATTTGTGTTAGAAAGGTAAGAAGTAAAAGTAAAAAGTCGTCAGAAATATAAGTAGTGGAGTAAAGTACTGATACCAGAAAAATGTACTTAAGTACAGTAACGAAGTATTTGTGCTCCACTACTTCCCACCTCTGCATTTTAAATAGTTATTCTTTGTATTCTTAAGACTTTGTATATTATATCAAATCCACTGCCAGTTCTCACTAACCACTATTGACTGATTGTTTTTTGTTTTCTCAGTGTATGACCCCCCAGCAGCTGATGAGCCTGAGTGAAGCCGCCACCCGCTGCGATGTCGTCAGTGTGAGGGTGAACGCTGTCGCTATTCTGGGCATCACCGGCAGCACGTTAGCCAAAGAGAAGGGCACTGCGGAGACCCTTCAGGTGTGAAACTCCTCCTGCAATATCTGTCCTTCCTTTACAAGCCCTGACACACCAAACCCTGAAATCAGAGAAGTGTCTCCTCACGATCTTAGTCTTAATCTTGGCCAAAAAGTCTAATTTGGACACAACACAAAGACTGCTACATCACAACACATCATAAACCCATAATATATGCCTACAAATAGCATGATAGGAGATCTTTAAGACAGAGGGGACACATATTTATGTATAAAAGACCTGAAAAAGTGGATCTTGCGTAATAGGTGACTTTTAAGACAAAACAAATGCACAAAGAGAATAAGGGGTGGCCTTACTTAAAAATGAACATTGGAAATACATGAATTGATGCAAAATGTTATAATAAAACATTGTTTGACATCTGGAAAAACAAGGCTTTTGGCCTCGATTTCAAATAACGTAACAAAATAATTGCTTTAAAGGTGTCCTATCATGCAAAATGCACTTTTTGATGTCTTTAGTACATAAATATGTGTGTCAGGGAACTCACAAAGTGTCAGAAAATAAAACCTTGTCCTTCCTTTACACGCCCTGACACACCAAACCCTGATCACATACATTCTGCTCCTGCGTGAGAGGAAATAACTCTTCATACTAGCAAGGGGCGGGGACTGTTTTCAATATTCAAAACGTTAATCGGAAAACAAAGGACTATTGAGTAGTGCAAGAGTCCTAAAACCTGGACATACTTGGCATTTTACCACTCGTCTCGAAGTCAATGGTTTCCCAACATTTCTCTCACCACACCTACTCGCCACATACACTTTCTTTAAAAGAATATACAGAGCTTACTCTTAAGAAAAGGTCTTGGAAGCACAGTCAAGAAATACTCCATTCAAGATATTACTTAAGTAAAAGAACAGGATCAAAATGTAATTTTAGTATCCAAATCAAGCATCCTCAAGTGCAAGAGTCCTAAAACCTGTTCTCAAAGTCAATGGTTTCCAACATTTCTCTCACCACACCTACTCGCCACATACACTTTCTTTAAAGACGGCCATATCAGTCTGGCAATATTAGTATCAGATGATGATAAATAATAAGAGACTCTTGATTTGAGTCCTTGCTTGTTGTCTTGCTTCTGTCAGGGCTTTAATAATCTGTTCTCCCACAGATGATTGGAAACGCTTTACTTCAAGTCTCCACGAAGGACACCGACCTGGTTGTGAACGGAGAAGCTCTGGACGCTTTGTTCGATGTTTTCGCGGACGGAGACGAGGCGGAGAACGGCTGCCAAAAACATTGCGTTACTCCCCGCACTGAAGGCTCTGCAACCCATCTTTAAAGCCAAGGTACCAGAGACGTCTTACCCGGGGTGGACAGTAACTAAGTACATCAACTAGAGCAGGGGTTCAGCCTGCGACCCCCAAAATAACAGTGCCAGAGACTGGCGACCCCCCACCACGTGAATTGTCAACGAGGGGGGGGGGGTGCTAGTGAATTGTCAACCTTGAGCCTCGCTGCGGGGACATTCTACAGATGGCCAGTCCGCCCCTGAAAAATGTCTATGCACACGTTATTCATTTAATTTTGTAATCATCTCGCGACCCCCACTTTGGGAAACCCTGTACTAGAGTACTGTACTTAAACTTTACTCCATTTAATGCCACTTTGAACTTGTACTCCAGTACATCTCACAGGAACATTTTGAATTTTTTACTGCAGTATGATAACTTAATGCTTGTAGTTACAACTTATTATATTAATAACATGATTCATATAAGATATATATTCAACTAATCTATCAGTATTATACAAACATTTCTCCATATTGACACATACTACAACTATAAGGCAAGGCAAGTTTATTTATATAGCACATTTCAACACAAGGCAATTCAAAGTGCTTTACAAAATGAAAGACATTAAGAGCATTAAGAAACATATTATAAAATGATATTAGAAACACTCATTTAAAAGCAAAGATAAAAAGCAAAGATAATAAAAGTTACAGTGCAGTTTAAGATATGAATAGTTAGCAAAAAGAAAAGTCTTCAGTCCTGGATTTAAAAGTAGTCGGAGTTGCAGCGGACCTGCAGGTTTCTGGGAGTTTGTTCCAGATATTTGGAGCAGAGTAACTGAACGCTGCTTCTCCATGTTTAGTTCTGACTCTGGGGACAGAAAGCTGACCAGTCCCTGAAGACCTGAGAGTTCTGGATGGTTCATAATTTAGCAGGAGGTCAGACATGTATTTTGGGCCTAAACCATTCAAAGCTTTATAAACCAGCAGCAGTATTTTGAAATCTATTCTTTGACACACAGGAAGCCAGTGTAAGACTTCAGAACAGGAGTGATGTGATCCACTTTCTTAGTGTCAGTGAGGACTCGAGCAGCAGCGTTCTGAATCAGCTGCAGCTTTCTAATAGATTTTTTAGTGAGACCTGTGAAGACACCATTACAGTAGTCGAGTCTACTGAAGATAAAAGCACGTTTTTCCAAATCCTGCTGTGACATTAGTCTTTTAATCCTAGATATGTTCTTTAGGTGATAGTAGGCTGATTTAGTAATTGTTTTAATGTGACTGTTGAAACTCAGGTCAGAGTCCATGACTACACCTAGATTTCTGGCTCTCTGTTTTGAACATTGCAGACTGAAGCTCAGCGCTAACTTTTATACATTCTGCCTCGGCTCCAAAAACAATTACCTCAGTTTTATATTTGTTTAATTGGAGAAAGTTCTGACACATCCAGTCATTGATTTGTTCAATGCTCTTACTCAGTGTATAGTAAACTCTGTGTTTGTTGGTGAAAACTTTTGAACAGAGTATTTCTTGACTATGGTTGTATTACATTTTCTTAAGAGTAAGAACTGTATATTACTAATTATTCACAATTTCCATTCGCCCTTTGAGGACTTTTATCCCGTCCCTCACACTAGTTAACAATTTGTTCTGCCTCTTGTATTGCTTACAAATTATTTACAACTGATTTGAATCAACCATAACACCTAAACTGATTTTTTTAAATAAACAAAATGAGAAAAATGTGTTCCTATATGATGTGACATAATGTTTATTTTATATTCCTTCTAGATTCGTAAAGAGGGAAGAGGCAAGTACAGCCCGCAGCAGCTGTGTGTGCTGGACAACATCAAAGTGAACCTGAGGAGATTCATCGGTTACCTGGAGAAAGTGGTGAAGAAGTAACGAGCGCTGGACGTCACGAGGGTGTGGAGAGAGATGCTAACGGTAGCATCAAAAGAATCAGACTGTGGTTGTGAAATCATCAAATATTTATTATGTTGGTAGTAAGCCGCCTGTTTCAGTGTTAATATTCTCAAAATAATAATGATTTACTATTTTACCTGTATTTGTTGTGAAGAAAGACAGGATTATTTTACTTATTAGTTACTGCAAGTGGCAGTAAAGAAAGGTTTTTATTTTTCCTCCCTTGGTTTAAATGTGACAATCAGGACCAACTGTTTGTCAGACTTGATTTGTTTACTTTAATTTCCCAAAGTAAGTAGTCTACACCACCAGGTTTTGATTTGGGTGCCCTTAATTCTGCCACTTGTTCCAATAGCCTAAACGTTGATGTTTGCAGAGCGACGCTACATAAGATGTATCAGTATGGGATAATTGCCACCTAATAAAAAAGAGAATATTTTGTTTTATTGTTTAGTATAAACATAATTATCTTTGGAAGAAATTGGTTTGCATTTGAAGAGAGAAATACAAAATGACTCATTTTAAACCGTACGAAGCTACCTGTTCTCACTGCCAAGGTGTTAACATAAACATTTTTACCTGTTTTACCTGTTTTCACGGAGAGCTGAATTTGTGACTGTATTTTTGTGAAACGTTCAGTCTGCAAGTCACCACAGAAACCCATTTTCTGCTGAAAGCATTTTTTTCAGTAACAAAGTGAATATCAATTATGAATTAAATCAATTATCATCCAAAATTGCAGCTACAACTTAGAATACAGTTTGATAATTGTGCAGGTTTGAAATATGTAAATAGAGGGTAGTAGTGCCATCTTTTTGCACCTGATCCAAAGTGTATCCTGCTTTGAGTTTCTGACAAAGTTAACTTATTAGCTCTCATTAATGAATGCATTCAATGCTCAAATTGAATGGTGACTTTAAACCATAAATACAATTTCCTAAAGATCAAAATTAAGTGTGTGATAGTTCTTAAGTTGTAAGAGTCGGGCACAGCTTCTCTGGGTTCCCACACGTTTTCAGGGACATGTTGATACAAATGCCTATCATTAATATAAAAACACATTTCAAAGAAAATGTTTGTCTTTGGGATGGGATTGAATGCCTTTTTGAAATAAATCCTGATTTCTTAAGCATTGTCTGATGTGTTTTCTTTTTATTATTTGAATAATAACAATCTCCACACTCGTATTATCTGGGATTTCTGTAACCCTGATAATATACTTTTTACTCAACTACATTCATCTGACAGTTTTAGTTACTTTTCAAATTCAGATTATATAGAAACAAATCTAAATTAATTAATAAATTGTGATAAATTATTTAAGGTTAAGATACCTTGCATTTTATAAAGTAATACAACAATATCTCCATCTTTAGAGATGCAACATTTAAGTGGTGCACATAAATCCACTAATAATCCAATCAAAATGATTAAATAGGCAATGTAAGTATATTTTGATGCTTTGGGCTTTTACTTGGTTACCATGTGCTTGTACAGTAATAGATTTCCTATAGTATAGATATTTTAATTAAGTAAAACATCAGGCCACTTTTGCCATTACTGTATGTTAACAATAACCCTGGTTCAATCAGAATCAGAAATACTTTATTTATTTAGTTATTAAAGATGAATAAAATAGGGTAAAATATTTATACAAACATAAAAGTAAGTATGTGCACTATACAAATACTTTAAAATATGTATATAAACATAATAATTTGAAGTTAAAATGATACATTTAGATACAATAAAATAGAATTAAATAATGATTTAGGCCTTTACAAAAAAGTAAAAATTCCAGTCCATTGACTCAGAGTGGCTGACAGACTGAGGGAGGAGTTGAACGCCACAGGCAGTAAGAGTAAGTTCAAAATAAAACATGTTTTTCTTCATAGTACTTTTCTTGACACCTTGTCCATCCCCCCGTGATGACAGAATAATAAATCTCACGTCGTTATGTAACAAAAAAAAACACAGTTGTCTGTTGCGTAACCACTCTGTCCCCGCCCCCTTTTTTCCACTCACCCCGCGCATGCGCAGTGTCCCCCTACACTTCGCCATTGAGTTAGGGAAAGGGTCAGAGAGCCACTTCTTCGACAGGCAGCAGCTGCACGTTTCTACACTCTCACACTTCTCCATTAACCTGCATTTTTACCACTTGACTCACAGCATTTAGTCCTGTGGATTCTCTAGGTTGTCAACCGCGTATCGTCACCACTACGGAGCGTGTTTTGTTTTTTTTCTCACCGGATTCTAGAAGTAACGGGCGGCTGAGAACCTGAGCTAGCAGGCTAGGTGGCTAACGGTTAGCTAGCGACCTGGCTAGCTGCACACGCTGAGGGGTAAGGGGTGTGCGGGGGGGAGGGCTACTCGCCTACTACTGTGTCACAACGTTTGATGGATCCGAGGATCGCCTGGTTTCAACCGGAACAACGTGGACCAGCCAACAACCTGTGGATGCAGATTTGGGAGACGACACAAGGGCTCGGCTACTTGCATGTGAATAACAGCGCCGGATCTCAGAGCACGTCGAGCCGCCTGCAAGCGCTTGTCAACGGGGCGTGTGGAGCCAGAAACGGGGCACTGAGTGACTCAAACAGGACTCCGGGGATGTCATCCTCAAGGGGGAACGGGGACTTCACGGCGCAGCGGGACTTTATACCACTGGACATTAATAATAGCAACCAGAACAACCGAGGAGCCGGTGTCAGGCAGCAGGGCGGTGTCGGCGGCGGAGGGGGGCAGCAGGGCGGCGGGGTCTCCGGGCTGTGGAACGGACACCCCAACAAAAGGAAAAGAGACAACAAAGCTAGCACTTTTGGGTTCAATTCCAGCCTCTTGAACAGTGGATCCAACACAGGAGGCTGTGATGGTTACTCTGGCACGCCATGGAAAGTCAGGAACTACTCAGAGGGGATTATAGGGTAAGAGAGTTTGATAAAGTCACACACACTCACACAGAGAAAGCATTTAAACGAGGGGTTAATGAGCTGTTATTTTTCACCTATTTTAAACACTTACACACTGCAATGACATGCAATGGAGAAGATTGGTTGTCAGCCTCACCCCACCCACTTTTCATCCACACACACTGAATGGAGAGTTGGATAACTTTTGTAGTATCACCCAGTGGTGTTAAGTAACATTTACTCAAGTACTGTAATAAGGTAACACTTTGAGAGACTTTACTTGAGTATTTCAATGTTTTGCTACTGTGTTCTTCTACCCCACTATAAGAAGTAAATCGTGTACTACATGTATTTGATACTTTAAGTTACTTTGCAAATAATACTATAGTAACATTGACAAGCTACCCTGCAGTATACAAAGTCATTCAAACTAGCTGCTCCTTTACCAGCTTTGATAACACTTTAATGATCAATCATTATAAAACATATCATATATATTATTCTGAAATGGGCCTATTTGCATAATGAGTACTTCTACTTTTGGTACTTTAAGTATATTTGTATACTAATACTGTTCTATTTTTACTTAAGTAACATTTTGAATACAGGACTTTTACTTGTAAAAGATTATTCCCACACTCTGGTACTTCTACTTTTACTCAAGTACAAGATCTTAGTACTTCTCCCACCTTTAGGATCTGTGAAATGTAGTCCATGCACACACATTTCAATACATTATTACATTCATACATCAAGGTTTAGTTGCAAATGTCTTTTTGTGGATAAGATGTAGAAGCATATGTCTTTGCCTTAAACAAAGCGAGTGATTATTTATGCTTTATCATAGATTTCAAGGAAGTATGCACCAAATCTTGCACATTATTCAAACACTTGTATTTCCTGTTAACCTTTCAACAGAATGTCCTGGCATGAACACACACAAGTTGTTACAAACCTTTAAACACCTAGGAGGTTTAACCATTTAGGTTTCATATTACTTGAAAGAGGACATGGACACACCTCCTCTGCACTGCCACAGATATTGCCTCCGGGTATTACTGTATAAACAAAAAATATTCCATGTGTGCTAACATCATGGTGTTCAATGAGGGGTTGCAAACCAAAAATTGAATAAAGGAGCATGGACACAGTACAGGTTTGCAGCCTACTAATGCTAGTTAAGATGCATATTTGAGTAAACCTGTCACCATTAAGCTGTTTATATAGAGAAAGCCAATTGAGGGTGTAACAGGGTGCTGCTCCAAACAAGTGACACTTTTTTACCAGATGCGGCCCATTTTTCTGGTCCTCCACAAGATATTAGGCTGGCAGTATTTCAGAGGAAGTGAGAGTTTATGGTTGTTGAGAAACTGCTTTGCTTACAGTGTTGTGAGCAAAGGTTGGTTTGTTCGATATGATCTAAAAGCACAACACAAACAAACATTTTGAAGCCATTATCGTGCACTGATTTCTGCAGGGAGCTTTCTGAAAGCTTTGAAAATCTCCATATTTGAGAGGCTGTGAAAAGCATCTTAAAAAGTGCTACATTGATAATCAAATGAGTTGGCCAATAGTTTTTATGTCGATCGACTAACTGTTTGTCGTCTAATAGTAGCAGCTCTCGAGAAATCACCAAATTAAACCAGGCAGGGTGACAGTTCATCATAAATGCTTTTGCAGGGCGTGTGCCTATGTGCATTTAAACTTGAGTAATCTTTTCGGGCATGCTTCATGTGTTTTACTTTTTTATCAGATTTAAAAAAAAAAAAAACACTTCCACTTCTTTTTTCATAGTGTGTGCCAGGGGCGTTTCCTGGACCTGGAAACATTCGGGGCTTAGCCCACAGTTCATTAAGGTACATTAAGGTACCGGGCGCTACAGTGGAAATTTCTACTGCAACACTCCCCACACGCACACACACAGTGCACCTGCGACTATTACAATGAAGGCTCGATAATCAGCTCACGGCATATAGGTGCAAGCGGGGGTAAAGTGCTATTTTTTATAAGTGGGGGGTGGACCTAACCTCCTCTAGGGGGGTCCTCACCTCCTCCAAGGGGGTCCGGGGGCATGCTCCCCCGGGAAGATTTTTTTTTAAATATTGAAGTTAAAAGCATCAATCTGGTGCACTTTGAGAGCAACATTAAGAGATATGGATACATCTCTCAACATATTATTTATAATACAAACAAACAAATCACTCCCCTGTGACTGTGTACTGTAAGGTAGCTTCTAGCTTCATGTCGAACACTGACAGTAAGTCAACATTTCCCAGAGAGCTTTCTTTGAAATCACCAGGTAACGCTAAAAAACATAACATTTATATTGTATGACAAAGTGTTAATTTAATATCTCTGGCTAGCTATAGCTACTTGCTAACGGTTTAGCTTACCCGCGCGATTCAAAGTAACTTCAACAACGTAGCTGTAATTTATGCTTTGCTTACATGTTCGCATAACTTGGAAGTTTTCTGACATTCACATACCTTGTTTACCTGGCTCAAGTGGTGGCTCTGGGGTTGTTGTGTGAGCCACCACTTGAGAATTGTCGTCTTTTTTAAGAATTTTTTTTCTTATGTCCATCTTCAAAAACTCAGAGTCCGACTGACAGTTTAAACATTGTCACAGGATAGGTACCTGTCAGCCAATAAGACACGTTTATTTCCATGTAACTCTCTGGTGATTGGTCTGGTGTCTTGCCTCTGTTGCATTCACCGAACACGGGAAATGACAATCCTGCCGTCCTCTCTAGTGTCATGATGAGGTTCAGGTAAAGCACGGTTAATGTATTATATTATTGAGGGAGAATTGTCCAGGGCTAAAGAAAAAACATCCGGGGCTCGACGCGCCTGGTGTGTGCTCAGACTGACCTTCTCAGCATGTGTACAGAAAGACTGGCTTTGACACTTTCCTATTGTCGCAGAACTAGGTTAATCCTCTACTTCAATATATGTGTTATTCATTATAGAGCGCTTGGATTGAGCAATATTAGGTCACAAAGTATAATAAACATACAAGACATTCATTAACTTCTTCGTCAGCCTTTGCTCACCAGTGATTCTTTTAGATATTAGGACTTGGGAGAAATATTTTGTGGGCGAGGCTCTGTTTTAAAGACCTTTTAGGTGCACAGATTGGCCCTTTCCACGCCCCTTTGTGTCAGACCTGTGTAGACAAGCAGGACACCAGAGTGTGGAGCTCACTGTTTGGCTGATCCTCATGTATCGTAATATGGAAGCTCAGTGTTTGCATAAAGACATTCCTCTGTGATTAGCTCTACTAATACCAGAACGTGAACCTCAGAGGCTTGATCACAGCACTCTCTGACTAACCATACTGTGAATACACAATGCCAGCATGCTCTGGAAATGCGTTTCCAAATGTAAAGTATAGACCTACAGTATGTACGGGGATTTAAACGCTCCCGCTGTTAAGCTTAGTAATTCTAGGTTAAAGCTCCACTTACAGTACATGCTTTGTTGCTTGGGAGATCCAGTCATGATGTGGGATGTTTAGAAGAGGAATAAACACCCTGGTTCACGGTTTTTAATATCCCATTTCCATCTGGGGTGATCAGCCAAATGGGAAGATGCTAATTGACTGCAGTAAGCTTTGTAATTA
Organism: Dissostichus eleginoides; assembly: GCA_031216635.1. Lineage (NCBI taxonomy): Eukaryota > Metazoa > Chordata > Actinopteri > Perciformes > Nototheniidae > Dissostichus > Dissostichus eleginoides. Next base: position 36,192,111 of record CM062264.1, on the reverse strand, counting down.
TAGGTGCTATCATCCATGTTGTGTCAAATTTGCAGAGCCCCTTGTGAACGCATTGTTTTATTCTCCATGGGTGATTGGCTTTTGCTTATAATTACACCTTTTATATCATTCTTTTACTCTGTGTTTACAACTATTTTTGCCCTTAAGGCTTATGCTTCCCTTAATAAGTCATACAGTCAGACAGAGGCAGTTTGACCATTCAGTCGGATTATGTTGTTGAGAGATAAAGTTGGATAACATAACTAAATACTGTTAATATTTACGTTAATGATGTGACCATCTATGTCTCCTGTAGTTATTGAATTGCTCTTTTTACTGCACTGTTAGTGTACAGTTGTATTATTATTGCGCTGCTGTGTTTATTGTATTCTTGTAACTCTGGCACAACAATTTCCTTCGGGATGAATAAAGTCCTATCTTATCTTAACATTTGAAAATATCAAGGGGACTGATGGTGGGAGTCAGTGGCATTGCATTTTTCCACGGGACACTTAGTACACTATATTTGGCCATGGGGGTCGGCTGGAGAGGCATTTCTTCGTGGGACAGAGAAGAAGGAAAGGGTTCAGTGTTTACATGCTCCACACGGCCTCACTCCCTCAAAACAAAGCCAACCCTCCGAGGGAGAAACCCGAACCCCTTCAGTGTCTCGCCAGTCACGTTGGGAGCTCTAAGGGAGTGTTTCCACCTCGGTTTCTGGTGGGGTAGAAGAGCTTTTTAGACTCTTTATATGGGCACAGGAAGTCAGTGTAGCCTGGGAGACCTGTGGCCCATTTCTGTCCCCCTGAACTTTTCGGTTGTGCGGGCAAGATGCAGTTCTCCTAAGTCATTTTCTAACAGAGGGACTTTGTGAGTGAGGTAGAATTGGTGGAAACACTTTTGTAGGGCTAGGCAATATATCTATTATCTAGGTGATATGAGACTTAATATTGTCTACAGTAAGTGTCTTTTCCTGGTTTAAAAGCTGCATTACAGTGAAATGATCTAACTTTCTAAACTTACATGCCTCATCTAGGTCTTGTTTTATTTGTCTTTTCCCACTTAGTCATTGTAGCCACATTACTGATGATTAATAAATGACAATCTTGTCATGCACATATTTTGTGAACGCCCCAATGGTTCATCTCGTCTTGAGATATTTGGTCTAAAGCAGGGGGTCAAACTCAATTTAATCGCGGGCCACATCAGCATTATGGTTGCACTCAAAGGGCCAGTTATAACTTTAAGACTATATAAAAATACATATATAAATATATATATAAAATAATGTATTATATTACATTATTGCCTCTGCATTGGATTATTATCGGATAGGGTAATAACTTCATAATTAACTACGTCTGAAAGCAGAAGTCTGGGGCAAATCATTGCAAGTCTCTTCAGGAAGAATGTCACAAAATGATTTAAAAAGAAAAGCCAAATTCTGGGAAACAAGTCACAATCAAAAAACAGAAGTGACATTTAAAAAAAAAAGGAAGTGACATTTAAAAAAAGACTAACGTTTAAAAAAAAAAAGTCATTCTGAGGAAAAAGCATATTTAGAAGAAAAAAAGTCAAATTCTGAGAAAAATTCAAATTTGAGATGCATTGTGGGACATGTAGTTTATGAGCAACGTGCTTCTGTAAATCGGCATGTAACCGTATAATAAACATATTATATTCTTTCAGAGCTCTTGTGGGGCCTCAGAAAATGATGTCACGGCCGGATTTGGCCCCGGGCCTTGAGGTTGACACCCCTGGTCTAAAGTATTATAATATTTGACTTTCTTCATACATCCAGCCCCAGTCTGCTGTTTCTCTGTATAAGTGCCCAGCAACAAGTACTCTTTTGAATTGTACAAAGGTAGTTATCAGGAAATATGAGTTTCACACAATTTAACGCAATTGTTACATTCACCTCCCGTTTTTTTATTATGTGAATTTAGCACATAGTGTGATAGTAAACTGTCCTCAGACGGTGCTCAAAATTATGAAAAAGTAGCGTCACAAATGAAGAAGGAAAACATAAATATCAGTGCCAAACCCCTGTTTTATGGTCTGCAGTCATGTTAGCTCACATTTTAACTAGCATTAAAAGTATGTTTCCAGTCCCAGCTCACATTAAGGGTAATTCATACTGTGAGAAAACACCAGAAACTCAGAGTGAGGGACTCGGGATGTTAGTCATTGTAAGTTAGACAACTGAGCAATCCTGACTGTTGCACTTTTGTTTCTTGTGTAAATGTCTTCATGTTTTGCCCTGCCGAAGATTAGTTATCATGGGTTTTATGGTATGAGACATGTATAGTGTCAGCAACCTGCGTCATGAACATTCAGTCAGCAAATATTTCCTGGTCAACCAGTTCATTCGATACACAGAGTTGTTGGTTTAGTTGCTCGATGACCCGCACATTTTTTTACCTTCTGTATGCCATCAACTGAAAAGCTATATTGATCAGTGTGTTGGAGGATAATCAGTTAGGCTGTATTGCTGCACTTTGTTAAACTTTAAACTGGCTGTCAAATCAATACTTGTGTTTTAGTGTTTTGAGGAAATAGAACACGTTTCGATGTGAAGCTTGTAAATCTCTCTAGTGTTGAAATGTGCCCTTAATTATAGTTTTTCTCTGTTCTCCGGCACAAGGGCACCTCGACTTTACTTCAGTGTGTGTGTGCTACTTGTCCTGCATGCCATGCTTTGCTAGCTTGCCTGTGAATTCAAACTCATTAGTTTCTGCTATCTTCTGACATCTTCAATTTAACCTCACATGTGTTGAATGTCTTATTTATGCAGCGCAATTTGCTCTGAATGTTGGTAATCTCAGAGCAGCCTATACCTGATTAATTTGACTGGAGCCTGGCGTTGGCGTTTGGTTCCAAACAGTGAAGCAGAACATCACTTGCAGGCTAATGAAAGGTGTGGTTAATCGCTCGCTGATGAGTAGACCCGGCTTGTGATTTTATTTCCATTTGTTGCCGCTGTCTTTGTGGAGATGTATGATTCTCATCACCAGGACAAAGATTGCACCCCTGCGAGGCTGCGACTGAAGATCCATTATTAGATCTGCGGTTCGCCGGGCCTCTCCTGGCTTTGACATCGACGTTCTCCCCCTTTCACTGGTTGGCTGTGGGCCAGAGCGTGTAAGAGTGAGGAGCTGCATGCCGGTCACTTTGACTGCAGGTGAAACACGCCTCGTCTGAACAGCACGTGTGGGCAGCTCTGTGTAACGCACACTTCCCATGTGTACCGAGGAATGGGTTTCTCTTTTTTCCTCTTCCTGTCCAATGGAAAGCCTCCCCATGCTGCAGACTGATGCAGTCACTGAGCGACGCACACTGCCTTTTCATAGCCTGTGCTCAGACTGACCTTCTCAGCATGAGTACAGAACGACTGGCTTTGACAATTTCCTATTGTCGCATCCCACTCTAATCCTCTTTTCCGTGTTTGTCATGCTGCATTGTGTTGACAGAAAATCACATCTGCACTGTTACATTACATTTAGCTTATGCCTTAATCCAAAGCGGTTTACAATAAATGTATAAACCATGAAGATACAAACTCAGAACAGCAAGAATTGTACATTAGTTTAAAATGAGCTAAACCTTTTGAATACTTTTATGTGTGTGTGTGGTATGTATAATGGCCAAGGTGCAGGAAAAATAGTTTGTTTTTTAGTCTGCATCTGAATATGTGTAGACTTTCAGCACTCCTGATATTTAATGGGAACCTTCGACCATTTTTGTCTGATTTTTTTATTTTTAAATACTGCCATAACAAATCCAAATTAGCCAGGAAAAGACATTTCAATGTATTTGAAAATGGATGTAATTAGTTATCAACGAAAAACGATATCATTGTTAATTAATAATTGTCATGCTGAGATTAACTCTGAAAATACCTTTTATTTCATTTGCAAAGATGTGCGCCCTCTCAGTGTTTGTGGCCTTTCAAAGTCAGCGATAACTTTTCTGTGGATCAATTTGACTAAATATTGTCGCCTACGTTACATTTGTTTTGCTTGTAGCAGGACAACTACGAAAAAACAGTTGGAAACTTAAAACCGTTGTTCAAGCTACTCCATTGGAAGTAGTTTGGGTAGATTTTGAAATATCGAAAAACATATCGCAATTGAAATATCAGTCAAACGATTGCAGTTATTTATGCAGAGTTAGCTTGGTTGAGAAATCTTAGACTATCAACGCATGATGGTGTGATTCTGCTGGTTTGGACTCATCGATATGTTTGTCCTGCCGCTGGTTTTTACCATATAAATAGTCCAGATGTTTCTCTTCTGACCACAATGCTCCACTAAGCCTCGCACCAGCAGTCAGCTGTTTGGGTTTCTCTGTAAGCGGAGCCTTTTTGTCTCAGCGGCCAAAACTTAGCCCCCAGATCAGTTCATTGATGAAACATTAATGAATCTGCCACGCACGCACGCACGCACTCGCGCGCGCGCACTGAAGAAGAAGCTAACTCTGTTTTTTAGAGCAGAGCTGACAAAAGGCTTAGTGATGTAACCATCCAAATGATTCACACACACACACACACACACACACACACACACACACCCTTTTTGTGCTTTAGGTGGCAACAATGTTGGGCTGCACAATTTGGGGAAATTACACAATTGTGACTTGTATTGCAATTGAGGTATGATTCATGATATTGAGTGAGTATCGGCCGATATCGATCGGTCCCTAGTAGCAGCCACACTTAGGGTTAGAAAAGTGCTTTACAATGAACATTTTTAATTACATTATTACCCTCCTTTGTTGAAGCCAACATTTCAAGCCCTTGGGGATGTAGGGTCATGATGTTGGGACATGTTCTTAGGTAACATTCCCACAAAAAAACTGTTTTATTATGAGAATCCTGAATTATTGCTTAACACTTGAACATTGATCAGAGCATGTTGTACGTTCAGCTGTCATCAGGGTCATGCTTCAGGCAGGTGTTCCGGCACGCCTGTTTTTTTAAGTGTTTCAGTCTAAAGCTATGCTTCGAAAGACACCTTTGTATGTCGTGCCAAAATATCTGTCAGTAAGAACGGTTCAGTGTGAGGCCATCATGCCCAACTTAACAGATGGCTTCGGTTCACATGAAGGCATTTCAGCACCACACCCAATCCTCTCTCTCTCTCATTTTTCTCTCTCACCTTATACATGTATCTGGCCTTCTTACCTTTTAATTTCCCCTTCAATGTTCCCTCTTTTTACCTCTGCCTTTTGACATTTGTCTTTACATTTGTCTTTAGCCGCATAAAGGCCTAAAAGCTTTGCAGGATTAGCGAGTGTCCTACTGAGCTGATTTTGAAGCTATTGTTTAATATAAAATCTTCATGAAATGCTTCTTAGAGTTCTTCAGTGATGCTAACTGATAGCTTGTCTTGTTTTTGAGACGTTTGTCCAGTTTGCATTCAAATCTGACCGCTAGATGATTGCAATAGCAGTATGGATGCAGTAATTGCACTGTTTTATCTCCCAATACTGATTCCAGTACACTAGGACTGTACCCGAATATCTGAATATTCGTTCGTTGGAGTACTATTCGGGTTTCAATTTCGTTATTCGGATATTCGTTTTTTTTTTGTTTTTTGATTGAATTTATTGAAATCTCCAATATCAACGTAAGAGCTTGTGCCTCTTCGGGGGGTGCTAACTCTTAACCATAAACGTTATCGTTTACTTTCTCCGTCTTTATATGTAGAATGACTTTTCTCCGTTAATCTCCGTCACGTTGTTTCCATAGCAACAACAACTTTCTGTCAACAGCGCTAAATCTCCTTCAAAATAAAAGCATGTCCATACAAAATAGGAAGCCAAGCCAAATTACACTTAAGACATATACAACTGCAACGAAAGTAACAAACACAATATCCTTTTCAATTTCAAAGGAAAATAATGAAATAAAAATAAAGGTAAAATACTGTCATGTCAACAGAGGAATAAACATGGAATTTACCATAGTGCAATATTGTGAACTGAATCGCGTTGCTATGGCATTCATTGGTGTACAAATACACAACACTGCCTGGTAATGCAGGACACTTTGACTCCAGTGCTATGACTGCTCAGCTCAGTTATACTCCTGTAGAGATGTATGTTGAAAACAGCATTTAGTAAATCATTCTATTAGTCAATTGACAGAAAATGCATCGGTAACTGTTACCATTATTTGTCATTTTTCAAACAGAAATGTCAAATATTTGGTTCCAGTTCCTTTTAAGATTTGCTGCTCGTTCCTGTCTTGAAATTGTTTTCCCACTGTCATTTCAATGCAAGACATCGAGGACATCTCTTTGCATTCTAGGAGATTTTATTGGCATGTTTTATTATGTTCTGATGTTTGAGAGACCAAACAATTCATCGTATATAATTGAAATGGTTTGTTGAAGACCTAAGTGTATGCAGGTGTTATCACAGCAAACTCTAAATGAAGGAGGACAATTCCACAAGTCCTCCGAGCATCGAAACTCAGTGCGTCTCTGGCTCGCTGTCAGAAGAGCTTTTAGCACTTAGCATTCAGATTTCACTCATGCATGCATACAGCACAAATCATCTGAAAAACAAGACTAGCTTTTACTGCAGCAGCGCTAACATTACAGGCCATCAGTGAGCATGACCCGCAACATTTCCCTGCCACCAGAATAATCGTGCCAGAGGGAAATGTTGTGGAGAAAAAAAAGACGTGCTAAGGAGAAGGGATAACACTTTTCCTCCCTCTCAGGAAGCCTCGGCTCTCTGGAAATCTGTTCCTTGTGATTACATAACATTACTATGATATATGCAAGTTGGATAATCTGATAAGCAGTGCCAAGGGTCCATGTGTTCCCGAGGCAGAGATGAAACTTGATCCCAGAAGGAGGGGCATGAGATGAGATTTCTTAGGCTGCCGCTAACACGTGATGACAGGCGAGCTGTTTGCTGTGAAATGAAACCTAGAGGTGCTGTTGTGGAGTGGAAATACTCACCTCTCTAGATATCAGTTTAACTATAAAGGTTTATTATATTGCGCTGTAATAGAAACAAATGCCTTCTTTATAGCTTGATGTTTAAAGTACATTAAATGGGATCATACAGGCCTTTTAAAATCCTTAAATTCAATTACAACACATTAGATTATGTTGCATTAGTGTGAGGCTTTGGGCTGATGTGTGTTAATGATACAAAATGAAACTACAGAGAGTGTTCTCTGACTAATGTTGCGTTGGATGCAGACTGTAGCTGCTGAGTTTCTCTTACCCTTAAATGAAACCTAACGTGTCCGTGATAGAAGCTGGAGTCTCTGCAGGGAAACAGATTAGGTCATTCGAAAATAGAGTTGTTTTCATTATACTAGAACAGGAGGGGCTAGAAATGGAAACCGAAACTTTTTCCTCCTGAGAAAACCCTAACAAATACAACAAAAACATAGATTAAAACATGCATAAAAGGTGGTATTTCAAACGACTTGGTCACCGCATTAACAATGGGGAAATCCCATGTATGCTGGGATAAAAGCTCAAAGTATTGTGCGACAAATAACTCAGTTTTCATTGGGTTTTTTTTCACAATATGTTTATTGGTATTTTCTTATTGAACAACAAAGTACAACACACACACATACATGCATACACACACCCTCACATTGCACCAGTATTAAAAGCATAGGCCTACAAATAAAATAAATAAAACAGAAATAATTTCACAGTTTCTTTTCAGAGGCAGTCCAGATTCCCGTCCCTCATAATGTGCATAGATGGCTCCCAGAGCTGAACAAAGTCCTTCCGCTTGCCCTTAGCGACGTAAGTCAGTCTTTCTAGACCAACACTTCCAGAAAGTTCCTTCAGCCAAATCCTCAGTGATGGGGCATCCGTACATTTCCAGTTTTCATTGTTCATTATCTTTGACTAAACAATGGAAGTCAGTGAAATAAATATTTGTTTTATTTGTGCTCAACTCTCTAAATGTTCCCTCAAGATAAACCCACCGTCATGATGGATTTGTCTGTGTGACATGTGTGGGATGAAGCATAGTTCTCATGCATTATGCAACAGAGAAACTTGTGTTTTTGTTTTTATGGGCCTATCATAGTGGCTGGCTGTTTACATTGGCGCTGTTCGATGCTGGCAATAAGATGCGTATTCTGTTATATAATCAGAAGTAACACATGTGAATACTTCCAGGCACATTGGGACATGTCTCCATGCTTTAATGTTCAAAAAACTCTTCATTTTTCTCATACTGCCTGTGCTGCAGCACCTCTTTTCACCCTCTGTCTGAAACCAGAGCCCAGTCTGCTCTATTGGTTAGCTGGCCGGCTCTGTGGTCAACCGCTTAGAGATGTCCCGCCCCTAAGCCTAGCACGTACAATGTGTGGGAGCGCTAGCCAATAGAAGCACATTTTTCACATTTGTTTTGACATTATTATAATTATGAAAACATTACGTAGTTCAAGCCCTTTTTGAGACAGCTGTGAATGTTTTTCAAGTATTAGCTGCTGTACAGTGTCCCGTTGTCTGAAAAGCCTTCAGAGTAGCTTCCTTGTTTTTATATTTCATATTCATCTCTATTCACACACTTGCATAGCGTTGTGTTTTTAATGCTGTTCTGTTTGGTTGCCAGTATTTAGGGGGTGGGTTACTTTTCTCAAGGTCACCATGATCGCATTTAGCTAGGAGAACAATGTTTTATTCTGTATGTATTTCCCCTACAAAGTGAGCAGAAGTGCAACATCTTAGTGCTGCCACATGTCTGTGACCCAAGAAATGATAACGGTGAAGCCCAAAAACGTTGTCTGTAGTCAGAGGAAGTGTTGTTGTAACATGAAACCCAGAAACCTATGTGGACAAACAGTTCTCTATGTGGTGCAATCCAAAGAAAAGGCAGTGAGTGTCAAAAGCTGCTTTTGGTTTTTCTTCTCCAACTTTCTGTGGCATACGCAGACTTTACTTATTCTATTTTTAAAAGCTGTAACATGACTTTTTGCCACGAGGAGTTGCCTATTATGGTCCTCATGTGTGATGTGTTTTTGCACACATCGGTGTTTCTTAAGGTCAAAAACACTAAACTCACAACTTAAAATGAAAGCGTTTAGTTTATTTAATAAAAGAGCACATGTTCAATGTGAAAAGTGACAGTAGATATAGATTAGTTGCAATTTGGTGCTATATATATATTTAAAAAAAAAAAAATTATTAAAAAAAAAGAAGAAAATTATAATCTTTTTATTTATTTTTTTAAACACCTTGAATTTCAGGGGGGGCGTGGGGCTCCGTTGGCGGGGCGCAGCACCCCTCCAAGACAATGGTAGGGGAAACACTGCACGTGTGTTTCTGTTCTTATTTGTCCGCCCACACACTTGTCAATGTGGACAAAGTTGGTCAGTGGGAAGGTCAGCGCATGTGGCCTCAGCAACCTGTTCCAAGGGCATGTGGAACTGTTGCTTAGCCTGCGTTTACTGAGTACATATTATTTTTGCTCACAACTTTGGCACTCAGTTACGGTTCTTGTTTTGTTTTTGCTCAGCCCTGTTATCCTAAAAAAAGGGATATTTGGTTTGGCTTAACATTGAAATTACAACCGGATAGAAGTGACCCCTTTTGGATTGCAGTTAATTATTCACCTCCACAGACAACCGATAAACAACTATCAGGTGGCGACTTGCGCTTTAAACACATCACAAGTAGGTTGAAAGAGAGTGTCAGTAGGAAACGGCATTTTCAAATTGTTTTTTTATTTTTATATAGGCCTTGTGATTTGAACACAGTAGCACACCTTTATTTATAATTTCATGTATTTATTAGGTACAGTGCACATTAATAAACAGGGGCTATTGTTCATCTGTAGTCAGCTGTTGTAAAGTCAGTCACACTCAAAAGAAATGATATTTAAAAAAATAACATTTCATAAAATCCTTTAAAAAGTGCAACATAGAAGCTCACCATTTTGGAAATGCTAATAAAACACAAAACCAACAATCCCATCTTCCCTCTTATTTTCTCAGTGATTGGATTATTTGACATACAGACACGCTAGTTGAGGCGTGAACATCTCTCATATTTATCTGATTATTTGCAGGAGTTGTGAGTTTAAATATGCACGTAGAGAGAAGCGAGTCAATGTGACTTCAAGTCTGACTTGTGTACCGGCAGCAGTTTTTGTTGGCAGTGTCTCAGCATACAGATTGTGTTTCCGCTGCAGGGAGGGCACAGATTGGACTAAGAAAACAAGAACAGTCCTGCCCAGATATACTCAATCTTTATTGTCAAAACAAATGTACTTAATTGATCTGTTTTTAAGCCCGTAACAGTTGATGTCTATTTTTCTTTTAACAGTATTCCCATTGTGATATGATTCGCAAAATAAGTCATTTTTCAATCATTATTTTCATTTTCATTGAAACATTTAACATGAGTGGGATTTTTGAAAATAACATATTATTTTTTAATTCTGTTTCTGGAAATCTCTGCACCACCAGCAATTGTATTTAAAAAAAAAAACCTGTATAATTACACACATTTAAACAAATGTTGCATGTTGTGCGGATTTCAATACAATTCAGGTTAAAAGTTCATCATTACTAAACATTAAAGGGGACCTATCAGCAAAATGCACTTTTTGATGTCTTTTATACATAATATGTGTCCCCGGTGTGTCGGGGAACTCACGCAGCGTCTTTGTTTACATTAGCAAGCCTCGCTAACACTCAGAGCTAACCTGTACTGTAGAGCACATGTGTTTAAAAGCTATTCTATTTTCTATTTTTAAAAGCTGTAACATGACTTTTTGCGAAGAGGAGTTGCCTATTATGGTCCTCATGTGTGATGTGTTTTTGCACACGTGTGTTTGTGTTCTTATTTGTCCGCCCACACACTTGTGCATGTGGACAAAGTTGGTCAGTGGGAAGGTCAGCGCATGTGGCCTCAGCAACCTGTTCCAAGGACATGTGGAACTGTTGCTTAGCCTGCGTTTACTGAGTACATATTATTTGTACTCACACAACTTTGGCACTCAGTTACGGTTCTTGTTTTGTTTTTGCTCATCCCTGTTATCCTAAAAAAAGGATATTTGGTTTGGCTTAACATTGAAATTACAACCGGATAGAAGTGAACCCTTTTGGATTGCAGTTAATTATCACCTCCGCCTATATCAGACACCTGATAAACAACTATCAGGTGGCGACTTGCGCTATAAACACATCACAAGTAGGTTGAAAGAGAGTGTCAGTCGGAAACGCATTGTCAAATTGTTTTCATGAAGCCCATATTGGACAGTTCAATTTTCTTAAATGTTTTGTATCACCAAGGCATTTGTTGTTTTGTATCACTAGATTAAAAGCAGCAGAATTTAAGAAAATGTGCTTGTTTATGGCAAGTTATATAATGATGGTGATATTCAACAACATTATTGATATATCCTCACACGGAAAGGGAAAACACAGATACTATTCTATTTCTGCTGCATACATTTTTATATAGGCCTTGTGATTTGAACACAGTAGCACACCTTTATTTATAATTTCATGTATTTATTAGGTACAGTGCACATTATAAACAGGGGCTATTGTTCATCTGTAGTCAGCTGTTGTAAAGTCAGTCACACTCAAAAGAAATGATATTTAAAAAAACATAACAATTTCATAAAATCCTTTAAAAAGTGCAACATAGAAGCTCACCATTTTGGAAATGCTAATAAAACACAAAACCAACAATCCCATCTTCCCTCTTATTTTCTCAGTGATTGGATTATTTGACATACAGACACGCTAGTTGAGGCGTGAACATCTCTCATATTTATCTGATTATTTGCAGGAGTTGTGAGTTTAAATATGCACGTAGAGAGAATCGAGTCAATGTGACTTCAAGTCTGACTTGTGTACCGGCAGCAGTTTTTGTTGGCAGTGTCTCAGCATACAGATTGTGTTTCCGCTGCAGGGAGGGCACAGATTGGACTAAGAAAACAAGAACAGTCCTGCCCAGATATACTCAATCTTTATTGTCAAAACAAATGTACTTAATTGATCTGTTTTTAAGCCCGTAACAGTTGACGTCTATTTTTCTTTTAACAGTATTCCCATTGTGATATGATTCGCAAAATAAGTCATTTTTCAATCATTATTTTCATTTTCATTGAAACATTTACATGAGTGGGATTTTTGAAAATAACATGTTATTTTTTAAATTCTGTTAAATATAACGTGTATTCCAGGAAATCTCAGCAATTGTAATAAAAAAAAACTGTATAATTGCACACATTTAAACAAATGTTGCAGCTCCATGTTGTGCGGATTTCAATACAATTCAGGTTAAAAGTTCATCATTACTAAACATTAAGGTTCAAGGTTAGTTATTTGTGTACCACATTTTAAGACACAGAGGCATTCAACACATATATATTCAAAGCAAAGCAATCATAAAACAAACTAAGACAATTCATAAAAGCGATAAAATACTGGTTGCAACTAAAATTGCAATGATAAGGCACGGTTAACCTGTTAAGCCCGAGAGCCCCTATTAATGTGTCATACCCGATTAACGGGAAGAAACTCAGCTAACTGACGATACGAACCATTTCACAAGAAGCGTCTAAATGAGCCCTGAGCGAAAAAATGCTAACACACTTAGCACAGAACTCACGTTAAAATACCTTTATTACTTATCGTATCTGCACAAACAAGATATCGATTATCAAGCTGAGATTCCACAGATTCTACAGGTATTAGTATCATCACTGAGCGATCAGAACTCGCAGCGAAATGACAACAAACAACAACAACAACAAAAATTAGCTTTACGGAACCAAATTGGAAAATAATCTTACCGTTGCTGTGTTCTGATCAAAAGTTGTGTTCAATGGCATTAAAACGATAAAAACGCTGCTGAAGGTTAATCCATAGGTTAATCCAATGTGTCTGTGTCACTTTGAAATGATTCCTGATAATCCATCTTCATATTTATGTCAATAACGGAGTTTTCATATTAGCTGCTACGATAGCCACTAGAGTGTATGACAGCTTCCGGTTCCGGGGCATTCTGGCTACGCATCACTAATTCACCAATGGGTAATGTTTAGATGGATTTTAGGAACTTCCCCTCGATTCTATTGGCTCTAACGGATCAAAAGATATGTCAATCATCAAAATCGACCAATGGGTTCCAGAGATATGGAAAATCCACCCAAATGACCCCAGAAGTGTTTTTTTGTTGCTAAAAAGGTCAAATGTCACTTGTTTTGCATCAATCTTGATACAGGGTACTTATTATATGTTATAGTTTGGATTCCTAAAGCTTTTAGTCTACTATCCCATCATTCAAGGGTGGTTTTCACTATAAGTAATGGTTTATTTTTGGACGGACACTATCATTTACATTTGTTTTACTATGTTCAATCTGAATTTACTTTACAATAAAAAAATTCTATATTGATTCTGACTTTTCTACATCCAACTCAAAGGTTTGTCATTACTTTGAGAAAAATGATTATTAATTTACCCCTTTTAGAAGTGAAGTTATAGTCAATTGTTCTGGGAATGTCATTTTCGAGCCTGAGGCCGAAAAACTAATTAAAGTAGTGTTTCTAATTGAAATGAAATGTATAATGGATGCTACCACAAAAACCCACTTTTCCCTCTGTCCTCACAACGCTGTGTTCTGTCTGCAGGTTACACGAGGAGGTCAGCGACTTCTTCGAGTACATCTCTCCACGACCGGAGGAGGAGAAGATGAGACTGGAGGTGGTGGACAGAATAAAGGGAGTCATCCAAGACCTGTGGCCCAGCGCTGAGGTACACATCGCCTCTCAATCATTTCATTTGTATTTGTTCCGTTCACGGTATGCACAACTTAATGTATGACAATTATTTGCAAAACACGTCTCTATAAACACACCACACTCGGAAAGGAGCAGGGAGAAGAATACAAAAATAAATAAATAGAAATATATGGTCTGTCCTTCATATTTTCTTATTCACAGCCAATCATAACAGCATCGTAGGAAAATAAGAGAAACACAAAAACGTACTCACTTGATAGTTAACGGAAAGAAACAAAACAACAACACAGAACAAAGTTCATCTGAGTCCTACTGGAGTAGAAGAGGGAAAGCGGCGCATAATAATAATAATGATGGGACCTGCAAATAAAGAACTTAAAGGTCCCCTATTATACTGTTTTTCATCAATATATTATAGGTCTCAGATATATACAAAACCTGTCTCTGAAGTGTTTGGCTCCAAACACCAAACAGATCATTGCAGCATCCCATAATCCCCTCTGTTTCAGTCCTGTTTCAAAGTGCTGATTCTCTGTCTGTTACTTTAGATGAAAATAAGGAGCCCCTCCCCACGCCCCTCTGAGAGATATTTGGTTAAAAAGAACTCAATGGTGCTCTAGGAGGAGATTCAGGTGATAGGTGGGGGGGGGTTACCTTGGTTGTGATTGGCTAATGGTTACCAAGCCAAAAAATCGTTATGACATCATAAAGTGGCCAAAATCTGATCAGCTCATTTTCAGACAGGTTTTATATATAAATGGATCAGGACAAAAAGAGAGAGAATCTTTTTCCTGATGGTGGTTGTGGTTGTGGTTTGAATCGCAGCGTGTGACAGAGCGTGATAATCAGATTGAGAATTGCCCCCAGCTGTTTCCTAAAAATCTTGGCTCTAATCTGAAAGGGGGGGCGGGGGTGGGTGTCGTGCGGTGCCCCCACAAATAGAATCAAATTCTGTGGGAAACACTGACACCTATGATATTACATTTCCAAAACTTAAGTCAGGTATAAAATACGTCTACTCTTATATCACTAACTGATCAAATATCCAACCAATTTTGGCCGAACAACTGGTTTAACAGGTGGGAAATAAATGTTCTGTTAACTGGTTTAATGCTGAAACCAGACTACCTTGACACAGTGGCTTTTGTAATGTGTCGTTAGCACAGTTAGCATATGAGCTAGCTAATGCCTTTCATACAGCTTCCTGTTTGCTGTGTTTGGGCCGTGTTATCAGCGCCACCTCAGGCTTTCTCTGACGCTGACTTTGATCCCGCTGATAGAGCAGTTTGCCTCGAAGGTTGTCTGCTCCGAGCTTAAAGCTGTTCCTAAATTAAGGAACACAACTCTGACCCAAGCCTGCACTCCTTTACTCCTTTTCCACTGTGGAGTGAGCGAGGTGAAACACCCACTCAACCTGGTGCCTGTTTAATTAATGAGCTTAGATGCATAGACGTCTACCAGGCGCTCACAAAAGTTTCCACACCGTCTCAACAGGTATATATGCCGGCTTGTCTGGGTCAAATGCACTAAAATAGGTCTAGGAATTCAGAAAAATAGTACAATCACAAGATGTAATATAGTGTATTCTATTTATATCCATCTGTCTACAGTGTTTATACCAATACCTACTGTTAATTCTGTAAATACTTTATGTTTTTCATATATTTGATGCGTTTATTCTTATATTATAACAGGGTGTCCACGGGGTCTTAAAAAGTATTAAAAGTTGATAAATCTATTTAGCGAAAATTAAGACTATTAAAAAATATTAAACGGTATTTTCCAAGGTATTACATTTTGTAGCTTGTTTTCAATAAGTATATAAATGGTCCAAAGAGGTTGTATTCTACAGTCTGCCTGAATGTAATCATTGCGTAGGTGTGTAGTGTGATTCTGTGTAGTTTATTTATGGCATCCCGTTGGCTTTGACGTCATCTGAACAGGACATCGCGCGCTCACTGACTGATAGCGCGCGAAGGTCCGTTTACGCCGGTTGTTAAACAACATCGTTATGGGGGATTGCAAGTCTGCGTCCAAATGGCTGGAAGATAAGGAGGAAGGACAATCAATACTGTATATAGTCAATGTGAGGTAAAGTGTGTCGCCAATGTAACCGGTTAGAACTCGAAGTGGCGATGAGGTCTTAAAATGTATGGAAAGGGTCTTAAAAAAGGTCTTAAAAGGTATTCCATTTGACTTCAGGATTCCTGCATATACCCTGTATATAAAAAAGATTGCACTTTACTGCTTCTGGTTTGAAGCTAACTGCATTTGGTTGTCTGGGTACTCTAAGCAATGACAATAAAGTGTAATCTAATCTAATGGAGATATGTAAAGTAGGTCGTCCCGGTGAACTATCTGAAACTTTATAACATGAGCTCAGACACTAAACAAAAAGTATTTACAACATATTATTAACACATCTAGAAATGTAGAGAGTTCATGTATTATACAGAAACATAACAAGCTAAAACGCCTCGTAAGACTAACCAAAACGTGTCTAAATCGAACTACTAAATGGTCCAAAACACGACAGTATAAACACTTGTTTTATTGGTAAGATATGATAAACAGACACATTACAGACACAGCAATTCAGAATAAAGTACATTTATTACTTCAATATCTAAACCTGGAGAGAGTTAATGTATTACATAACACATTTACAACCAATAAAACAGACATAAATAAACACTGTCAAACTAAACTAACGACTAAACGGTCCAAAACGTTAATTTAATCGGTCTTAACATTGGTTTAAAACAGGCAAGATATAGCAAACAGAAGTGAAAAAGGGAATATGAAGATACAAATTAAATGCATTTCAGAATAAAGTAAATGTAGGAGTGAACGTTTGACCCGAGAGCACCAAAACAAGATTCAAAGTAGCTCACCTCCTCACCATCTGCAGTCACTCCACCTTTTATATAAGACTTTACTCTACACTCATTCACAAACATGGCGCTGCAATCAGCTTAGCCCGGGTCATGTGAGCGGCTGTAAAACACCGTTTATACTCCTGTTGATGTGGGACTAAAGGAGGGGTCAAGGCTTAACTCTATTTCTGTTCAGACAACCATTCATTGGGGGATCAAAGGTGGAAGGGTGGGGATATTTTAGGCTCTATAATAGCGTGCAGGATAAGGACTGTTTTGTATGTCAAATTAGCAAAATGGCGTAGTGCTAGTTTGCAGTCTGTAGTAAACTTTAATTTATAAACTGCGATAGATAGATGGGTAGATGGGTAGGTAGATGGGTAGGTAGATGGGTAGGTAGGTAGATGGGTGGGTAGGTAGGTAGATGGGTAGGTGGGTAGGTGGGTAGGTAGGTAGGTGGGTAGGTAGGTAGGTAGGTAGGTAGGTAGGTAGGTAGGTAGGTAGGTAGGTAGGTAGGTAGGTAGGTAGGTAGGTAGGTAGGTAGGTAGGTAGGTAGGTAGGTAGGTAGGTAGGTAGGTAGGTAGGTAGGTGGGTAGGTGGGTAGGTAGGTAGGTAGGTAGGTAGGCACTTTATTGATCCCAATTTGGGACATTTTGGGGAAAAGGCAATGTACATTGCAGAAATTAAGACACAAGAAATAAAAAGTCCAAAATATTTCTGAAATAAAATAGCAAAAGTAAAAAAAAAAATTACTTAGCACAATAATACCATGTTGATATTTTGTTAGGTTGTAGGTTGGACTATCATGGGTACACTGACTTCAATTCTGTATATTTATGTTGTGTATTCAATAGAGATACTCTTTAGATATGTATGTATTTACTGTTTATTTTCTATTTGTTTTCCTTTTTAAAACATGTGCAACGCCTTGTCTACATGCTGCTGGCACAGAACATATTCCCACATTCGGATCAATGGAGGAAATATAAGTTAAACATCCTGCCAGTTATGATGACCATAATATCCAATATGTAACATTTAAATGAAGGATCTATGTGTTTCATATATCATGCCAATCACTTGAAATGCAACTGAACTGCTTTTTAAAATATTCACACACTTCTCTTTCACACCTGAGGTAGTTTTGGTACCACGCCTGTGCCATTTGTTTGGACTTGTCATTAAATCATTTTCTTGCAGCTTGGAGAACAGGTTTATATAGAAGTGATGAGTGAGGGAGCTTAGTGTGAGAAAACACAGAAGTTGGTGACACATTTGAACCCAGTCTACGTTGTATTGTAACATGGAAAGTGTTAAAAAGGTTAAAGCAACTGTCGATGAAACGATCAGGTGTTCTTGCTGCAGGATGTGCATAAATACATGTTATATATGTATATGTGTGTAACTGTGTCTCATTTCCCCAGGTCCAAGTGTTTGGGAGCTTCAGCACGGGTCTTTATCTGCCAACAAGGTGAGACATTTCAAATCACACTTTATTTATACAACACTTTTCACACACAAAAGGTAACGCAAAGTGATTAAGTGAAAAACAACAATCCATACTAACCCTCTCTTCCCAAGTATTAAAGGGGACCTATCATGCAAAATGCACTTTGTGATGTCTTTTATACATACATATGTGTCCCCGGTGTTCCAGGGAACTCACAAAGTGTCAGAA
The DNA here is from genome assembly GCA_031216635.1 of Dissostichus eleginoides. Taxonomy (NCBI): domain Eukaryota; kingdom Metazoa; phylum Chordata; class Actinopteri; order Perciformes; family Nototheniidae; genus Dissostichus; species Dissostichus eleginoides. The sequence continues at coordinate 36,173,826 of CM062264.1, read as the reverse complement.
AACACAACCCTCTCTCTTTTCCTCCATACCCAAATCTCTAAAAACGGGGCTGCAACGGATTTGATACGGGTGGATTTTTTATTTGCACCTTTTTGACGTAATGTAGGTGCACTCCGCCTGATTGGTCAACTCTCCACCAATCAGGGGAATGAGAGGCTGGGCCATGTTGACTCTCCACTCGTAATCACAGCAAGCATGATAACATGACGCTCGTGCCGGGGCCGTGTCACGCCCCCCTCTTCCGCATGGGGGCGTGGTCAGCTGAATCAGACCTTGCAAAGACAGAGCTGGAGTGAGGCAAAATGAGGCATGGCTAAAATGCATGATCTGTTTCGTATTTTGAAAATTAAAACGTATTAATATACCTTATATATATACCTTATATATTATTTAAATATAGCATGATAGGTCCCCTTTAAACATAGTAGCATATAACTGGGATTAATTCAGATTCAGATTACTCTATTGTCGATTAAAGGTACAAAGAAATGTGTCTTTGGCACCAGCAAACAAAACAATGCTCACAAACAGAAATCAACAATCAAAGGAATGAGTAAACAAAATAAAATATGAACAGAGTGGTGCAGAACTCATCATTTTAGCACTTCCAGTTTCCTCGTCTCTAAGTAAACGGTTCTTTGAAGGTGTTTGTGGTTAGAAGCTGAAATAAGGTCTGCGGTTAAAACAAGCTGAAGAGATTTTCACGTTTGATTCTCCAACATAAAATACGTCAGAAAATATCCCACTCGTTAGTATCTGAAGCTTCTTTATGTTATTAAAACGGCGGTTGCTTACAAGTGACGAAAAGAGACTACTAAACGTCACCACGCCGACACGAGACCGCCTTTAACTTAGCGGCGTCGATGCATAGCTATGCCACCGTGATGTAGTTCAGTTATAGCATTACGTTAGCTTTTTATTTAGGGCGTTTGGATTTGAGCTTAAAAAAAATCATGTTTCAAGAGTGGTGTTTATGTGGAGATTATCGAGCTGAGCGAAACGTGTTTAGTATCATGAAATACTACGTATTTTTTACAATATACCAAAATCCCAATGCTTTTTGTCGAGGGACCCCCTTGCTATGCTAACTTCTGGGTCGGCCTACAAAACACTTCATCACCGCACAACTCTAAAAGAATACGAATAAATACAATTCAATTAAAAGCCAAGTAAAGCGGAGCATCTTGAGTTGGCTCTTTGATCGCTCTCTGCTGCCCTCTGCTGGGAGGCGGATCAACAGCTCGTTTCCTAAACCAAACTTTGACTGTGAACTGGCACCGTACCCAAAAAAAGTTTTATCTCTGTTATTGAGAAAGTGCTAACCCAAGCCGGGGAATGATCATCTGCTTTGGATTAAAGGATCAGGTTTAGTTATTGAACTGTGGATATTGTTTACGCTGTTATCTGAGAGAGGTCCACACACACACACACACACACACACACACACACACACACACACACACACACACACACACACACACACACACACACACCTGTTTTATTCGACTCTTGACACCATAATGATCACTTTAATGGTGCAGAGTTCAGATTGGATGTCAGTAGGTGATGAGTGTGTGTATGTGCTTCTGTGTGCTTCTGTAATCCTGGAAACCAGATCCTTTTATAAAATCTAATCCTGATTATTCTAATATCTTTTTGGAATATAGTGTAAAAAACTCTCTATTGCATATCCTATCGCACTCGCAATATCGGTCAAAATGAATTGGTTTTTCAATATCCTGCAATCCTAATCCCCTTTAGCATTGGGTATTCTTCTTGGGGTCGACACACTTTGAGACGAACACACAGGAACACAACAAATATAAACAGAATTAAAAAATAATCGTACTGAAGTGAAACAAAAATAATCATCTTTAAACTTGTATCCTTAAACTTGTGTTTGTGTAATGTTTCAAGTATGTGCTTATGTAACATCCTGTATAAAGTGAACACATGGCACTGCTAAAATAGTTCACACACACACACACACACACACACACACACACACACACACACACACTGTTGCACCAGTGTTAATTTCGTCAACAAACTATGACGAAATGTATATTTAGTTTTCGTTGACGAGACGAGACGGGACTAAGGTGTTAATGGTGGACTATCGGACCTTCAAAATGCAGGGTATTTCCCCCAATTGTCCGTCTTGTCTGTCAAAATGCATCTTACGTTTCTAACTTGCAATATCATTATTTCCGCTCTCTTCACTCCAGAAGAGCGATCTCCCTGTCTGTGTCTCGTCTGTGTGCGGGGGGGCGGGGCCTCTCTGTGTGCGGGGGGCGGGGCCTAACAGACATGCTGCAGCGGCCTGCACACAGATTTTTAAGAGTAGTAGTACCGTTAAAAGTAAAGTGTTAAGAGAGTGAAATGTTGCTTTTCGAATTTCAACACTTGATGCTGTCACCTTGATTCCAATTTCAGATACATGTATTAAACTGAATTAGTTTAAAGAGAGAAAACATTTTGACGGAAAGTTGACTAAAATGTAATGATTTTTCATCGACTAAAACTGGACTAAAACTATGAAGGATAAAAAGGACTAAAATGTGACTAAAACTAATAACCATTTTCTTCTAAAGACTAAAATAGCTGCCAAAATGAACACTGTGTTGCACACTGTTCTTCCACAAGAGGGAAGCAAATCCTCCTCTCAGATACCATGTGGAGGATATTTAAAAATGGCTGTTGTAAGTCTTTTTTTTATTAAAGAGCTAGCATTTCGTCATGAAAAAGCAAAATGCTCTTCTTTACTCCCCTTGTGCCGCTGTACGAGACGATCGTGTATGTTTCTTCACACCTCACTGACACCTGTCATGTTCCCCCCCCCCCTGCAGTGACATTGACCTGGTCGTTTTTGGGAAATGGGAGACGCTCCCGCTGTGGACGCTGGAGGAGGCGCTCCGGAAGAGGAACGTCGCCGACGAGAACTCCATCAAAGTGTTGGACAAGGCGACGGTAAGAGAAAGTGTGCTCTGTATGGTTTGGTTTCACTTTTTAAAGTTCATTTCCCTGCAAAGGATTTAATATATCACAGTTTAATTGACCTGACAGCGTTACAGTAAGCAAGGAACAATAGTACAGTCATTAATCACTGCTGACTCTCATAAATCAGGCTTTGGATGATTGTTGTTTATTGCATCAAAAACCTTGTTGGCATGCAGTATTCAAACATTAAGCTTCTATTTTTATATTGACTAGTGCTACAGGTCTTTGCTCTGCAGATCTCATTTCTTCCTGATCATGTTGATTTAAAAAGTCTTCATGAAGTCTGAAATGTAGAAAGTGTTCTCTATTTGTTTCCCTTTTCTTGCCAGTGATTTAATATGATACCAGTTGAATTGATCTGTCACCTCGCTCCATGTAAATGCACAAGTAATGCCAGTTTGACAACTGTGAATATTAATAGTTTTGGTCGTAAATAAGGGCTGACTCTCATAAACCAGGTTTCTGATTTACTTTCAAACGCCTCAGGTTTGTCCTAACATGTTTTACAGATACAATCCTCTGCGTCTTTTATGTTTTACCAATCCTGTTGGTCCTGGTTTCAGACAGGGTTAAAAGAGGTGCTGCAGCACAGGCAGTAGGGCTGCGCGATATTCACAGGACGTGCGATATTAAGTAGGCAAATGACCTCAAACACGTCATGTTACAATTCTTTTGCTGCTTCCTACAAAAGGAAAACTCGCGCGGCTCTCATGTCAGGGGTACTTGAGTGAGTGACATGCAGGCTCTGCACAGCAAACCACCAATCACAATCATTCTTGATCAGATCACAGCAGGATAACCGAGCTAGCTCAGCTTGTTGCTCTGATAACTTAAGATCCAGAAGTCCGTGACTAAAATCCTTCATCCGGTTAAATATAGTTAAAAAAATTAAAATTGTATAGCATTAAAGTTCAAGAAAGGGTGGTTTGCGAAAGAAAAAAAACTGTCTTTTCTTCAATTCCTGTATTTTTTCACATCGCAATATATATCGCAGGGGAAGAAAATATCGCAATGTCAGTTTTTTCCAATATCGTGCAGCCCTAACAGGCAGAATGAGAAAAATAAAGAGCTTTTTGAACATTAAAGCATGGAGACACGTCACAGTAGAGGCATTACATACTCATATGAACCTGAGAAGCAGCGGATTACCCCTAGATTCCACCGGGAGCGTCGTGGCGTAGCCGTAACGCAGCGCAGACGCTCCCGGTGGAATCTAGGGGTTAGGGCCCCTTTAAATTGAACTTGTTGAAACCTGCAGAAGCCCTGACAACACCACTTAGTGTTTTGAGTTATTTTTAAACGTTGCGTCGAATGGATTGAGTTTATATTGCATCAGGATCTGAATACAGCTCTTTGTTTCTTTCAACTCTCACTTTTGTTAGAGATTAGAAATAGCAGATTAGCACTTCTCTGCTCAATTAGTTTAGTTAAGGATTAGATCAGCATGTGTGTGTTTTGTTTTCAGGCTTGCAACAGGACTATTGAAAGGGGCTTACAGCACATTGTCAGGAGGCTGCCTCAGTTTAAACACCTGCTCTAATGTGTGTTTCAGGTTCCCATCATCAAGCTGACCGACTCCTTCACTGAGGTCAAAGTGGACATCAGCTTCAACGTGAAGAGTGGCGTAAAAGCTGCCCGGCTCATAAAGGAATTCAAAGAGGTGCGGTGTGCAAAAATGATGCAATTTGGGGGAAATGTTCACACAAAAAATGTCTTTCCTGTATCCTTCCGCCTGAGTATTTTCCATGTAATGCTGCTTCATACTTCCCCTTTACTTTGGAGACTGCATTCTACTTTTTACAGCTTCAGTTACTTTCAGCTGATTAGCTTATATTCTTCCTCACTATGTTGCCACTACAGACCGTACAAAACACCAAAATGAGGAAAGTAAGTTGTGAGAAAATAGAACTGTTATAAAAATACATATTGTAAATAAAAAAAACAGAGAAACTATTACAATGAATTTTAAATACACGTGAAGTGAAACTATGAGAAACATTTAAATCACAGTGCAGTATATTACATGTTCAAGTGGAGAGCTGTGCACATTTTAAAGTTAAATACAAATTGTGTATAGCAGCATTAACAAGAGAAGTGTTTATTGCACAGTAGAGTGATTCAATAAAGTGGTTCTTAGTAGCATTTTCAGTTTTAAATAGCACTTTTTAACACGTTTTCATTCAGGCAATATGAGAATAAGCCAATCTCAAGTTGGCTTTCCATATACTACTCATTAGTATGACAGCACACACAAAATCCTGTTTTTCTAACTTCCTGTTCTCCTCCAGAGGGCGCTGTATGCATCTACATTTATTCCTCCCTGTGTCTCTCCCTGCAGAAATACCCCGTGCTGCCTTACCTGGTGCTGGTGCTGAAGCAGTTCCTCCTGCAGAGGGACCTGAACGAGGTTTTCACCGGAGGGATCGGCTCCTACAGCCTCTTCCTCATGGCTGTCAGCTTCCTGCAGGTAAGAGACTCTCCGTCATCCACCAGAGCTTCAATGTCTTTATTAGGGAGCGCTCAAAGACACTTTTTATGTCCAAAACGTTGTAAAAAAACACCTGGACAGGCTCCAGTTCATCCAGAACTCAGCTGCCAGGGTTCTCACACGCACCAAGCGCTGGCAGCACATCACCCCCCCACTCTCTTCAACCTCCACTGGCTCCCGGTCAACAAGTCCCGCATCACCTACAAACTCCTCCTCGTCACCTACAAGTCCCTCCATGCCCTCTCCCCTCAGTACCTCACAGATCTCCTCCACCCATACATCCCGTCCCGCACCCTTCGATGCTCAGACTCCGGCCTGCTCTCCATTCCCCATTCACGCCTCCGCACCTTCGGGACCGTGCCTTCAGTGTCGCTGCCCCCCCACCCTCTGGAACTCCCTCCCTGCTGAAATCCGTAACGCCCCTTCTCTGAACATCTTCAAATCTACCCTCAAAACTCATCTGTTCAACAAAGCCTTCTAACATTAACTCACTCTTCCCCCCCCCCCCCCCCCAATGTAACACTTCCACTTCTGCCCCCTGTTTTATGTCTTGTCCTTATATGTGTTTCTGCTGATACCTACACCCTTTTTTCCCCCGTCTTAAAAAAAATAAGCTTCTAATGTTACATTTGTATGGATGCACTTTGAATAAGAACACAGCCCACAAGAAATAATAGTACAGATGCTGCTTTTATCTAAACTTTTTATAGTTTGTTTATTTATTTTTTGATGTCTGATCCATTGATTTTGCCGTTATCAGCGCATCCCTAGATTTTAATCATTTTTTGTTTTTTTCTTCCTTATGAAAAACTGATATTTGGCCCTTAAACTTTAGTAGCTTTATTTGTATCCATCTGAATAGCTTTTTTGAGAAGACAGCCAGAATCACAACTATCTGCCGCCTTCAGTGAAAACAATGTATGGATGCACTTAGAATAAAAACACCATTAGCCATTAACAAATAATAGTACTGATGCTGCTTTTATCTAAACTTTGTATAGTTTTTTTTCATTTAGTTCAGATGTCTGATCCATTGATTTGGCGTGTGGCGCAGTGGGTTAGTGCGTTGGTGTTCGGATCAGGGGGTCACAGGTTCAAACCCCGCTGCAGTCAGCATGTCGTTGTGTCCCTGGGCAAGACACTTCACCCCAAATTGCTCCTGTGGGGATTGTCCACAATATTGAGTATGTAAGTCGCTTTGGATAAAAGCGTCTAAGAAGTGACATGTAATGTAATGTAATTTGTATCTATCTGAATAGCTTTTTTATTAAAGTGGGTGAATCCTAAACACCTCAATCAGAAAAATAGAGAGAAAACAGCCCGAATCACAACTATCTACAGCCTTCAGTGAAAACAATGCAAAACGTTGTGCCCACACTTCAATTCCTTTTTAAAATAACTCACTTCTGCAATAATCCTGACATGGTGCTGTGTTACCTTCCAGCTTCACTACAGGGACGATGTGTGCAGTCCCAACATCAACTTCGGCGTTCTGCTCATCGAGTTCTTTGAGCTCTACGGTCGCCACTTCAACTATCTGAAGACAGGCATCCGGATCGCTGACGGAGGCTGCTACGTGGTCAAAGACGAGGTTCAGAAGAGCATGATGGACAGCTACAGGCCCTCCATGCTCTACATCGAGGACCCTCTGCAGCCAGGTGGGAACAGTGGACACGGAGGAGAAAAAAGGGTTAGGCCAGGGGTGTCCAAACTAACTATAAATGTAAAAATATATTACACCGTAGTACTCATGTGTTAATAAGACCACTTTTCAAATAAATTCGGTCAATTCAAGTTGGAAACATTTTCTAACATATCTTAGTTGATAAGAAAAAAGCCCAATGACTTATTTACAAGCTTGATATACACCCTTCCTATTTCTCCTTATTATAATCAATCTGAAGCTTCTGTTTCAAGGCATGAGCTAAACACTCACCTTATAGGCATACTTTCCCTACATTTGATTGATTTTGCTGACTTATAACTGAACTTATGAGGCGATATACCTCTAGTGAGTGGCCCAGCCCTTCGTATATTTTTCTGTATGTGGCCCTTAAGCATATCGTGTGTCTCGCATTCACACAATCTCACCGTCGATTTGTTTCCAACAGATAACGATGTGGGTCGCAGTTCATACGGGGCCATGCAGGTGAAGCAGGCGTTTGACTACGCCTACGTGGTGCTCAGCCACGCCGTGTCCCCCATCGCCAAATACTACCCCAACAATGAGAACGAGAGGTGAGATCTGATTACATTCAACTTTATTGAGTGGTGCAGAAATGTGGATTTCAAAAAACCATTGCCTTGTAGACAAGAGAACAATAAGTGGTGAAATGCTGACTTATCAGGTTTTAGGACTCATTCCTGCACCCCTCCATGGTCATTGCACATAGTACAATGAAATACAGCTTGCATCCAAACAAAAATAGTGGATATGGTGCGGATGAGGTTACAGTATATGCATGTTGTGATATATGCTTGTACAAATAATACAATGACGGCATAAATGAATAAAATAAAGCTTGCTAAAAGTCAGAACATCTCCATATTGGCTGCTGTGTCGCTTTAAGTTTAGGGAGCGCTTGATGTGATATGCAGACGCGTTATTTGGAGGCAGAGCACGCATTTTAAACCTATTTTTGTAAACGGCCTCGGCCCAGTTTAACTCCTGGTTTTGAGAGGTGTGACATATCGTTTTTTTATGTCTGTGAGAGGAAGAGAGGACAATGGGAGAGAGCAAAGAGGAGCAAAACCCCAAAGCAAGTCTCACGTCAAAAAGTACCAGTTACTTTATGTTGGCGCTATAGTCATATTTTTAGATAGTACGTAGGCCGTGACACATTGAGTTTATGCGACATATCGCCCGGCCCTACAGGGCACAGTACCATCTGTTTTCAGACCGCTGTATACACACACTGGTTTGACAGGTTTACCTCTGTTTCCCATCGCAGCATACTTGGTCGAATCATCCGAGTCACACAGGAAGTGGACGACTACAGGGAATGGATCCGGAAGAACTGGGGGAGCCCGTCTCAGAACGACCTGCCGCTCAACAGTACGACCAAACTCCTTACATTTCTTAACATATATCTTTGAATCATATTGCATCTAAATATTGACTCTAAATCTAAGAGAGGCAAAGGGAAGGGTTATTATTTTCAGTTACTGGTCCCACATGGCTTTATTAAGACTGGGGCAATTGATTGATATTAATCTATGTGGTTATATGGTGCTAGATTTAGTTTTTGATATTGTCTTTCCCTGGTTTTAAAGGCAGCGTTACAGTAATGTTATGTTATTTGTATGATTTAACTGCACTGTTTGTTAATTAGCTTTTACCCACTTAGTCATTAAATCCACATAAATAATGATTATATCTTTTTATTATACATTTGAATTATTTTGGACAATTTTAAAATACAGGATTACTAATAATATGCGTTGCAGGAAAAGGCAGAAAACCCACTGGTCTTATTTGAGAACTCTACCTAAATAATGTCAAAGTTCATAATGCTATAGAGAAGATAAGATTTATTTAATAGTGATGGCAAAATAATAGAACAACATATAATTAAAAACTAATAAACGTGTTAATATTTTGTCTTACGTCTCTCCTCTCCGTTTCTACAGAAAATGACGTCAGGCAGTTTGAGTCCAAGCAGCTCGATGAGTGCAACAACAACGTCCCGGATGATGAAGATGACGACGAAGATGAAGATGTTGTTGTTCTACCGTCGGCGCCCTGCAGCAAAACCTCCTCAAACTCCTCCTCGCCGTCCCCCTCCCTGCGCTCCTCTCCCTCCTCCCCTCTGTCGCCTTCCTCCTCCTCCTCCATCTCCACTTCCAGCGACGCGGTCAGTACACACACACACACACACACACACACACACACACACACACACACACACACACACAAAATATACTTTTGTACTTAGGGTTTTTAGTGGTTTTCCTATTAGATCAGAAAACATGTGATTCAACAACCAATTAGCTAACTTTGCAAAGGGGCACCATATTTTTCTTGCAAGTCAATCAGAGCAAGCTGATCTTTTTTAGGAGGGGGCCTTAAAGAGACCAAAACTAAGCGTCATTAATATGTTCAAGTTAAAACCAAAGCAGAAGCTCGACTAAAACCGAAGAATATGTCCCCTTTTAACCCTTAGAGTGATTGGACTCTACACTCCAAAGTGGGTCAAAAATGACCCTTATTAGAATAATGTGTTTTTATGCAATTTTGGTTAAGAAATATCACTTGTATAATATTTAGTATTATATGTTGGTCCACACAAGAAATATTTTATATTTTATTTTTCACTATTTCTAATTTTAAACATTTTTTTTAACATTTTGAAAAAAAATGTTTGAACATATTGATATTTGAAAAAGAAGAAAATGACCACGCACGCACACACACACACACACACACACACACACACACACACACACACACACACACACACACACACAAACACAAACCTGCAGCTACTTTGCACACTTTTTTTTAATATCCTATGTTGATATGGTTCATTTTTGCCGTAGATTGATCAATGAAACAGTATTCTAGTTCATTTTGTATATTTCAAATGTATGATTCTTTAGTGAGATTTCTGTATTTTAATAATCCATTTTTGGAAGTCTTTAATTGAAACAGTATGTCAAAAGATAAACGTTGAAAGGCAAAAATCAAACTAGTATGCTAACACTAAATATATATCTGTAATAAAATGAAACGTGTATAGGCCAGTCATGACATTAATACATTAGATACAGTGTATTTAGCACATTAGATACAGTGTATTTAGCACATTGGATACAGTGTATTTAGCACATTAGATACAGTGTATTTAGCACATTGGATACAGTGTATTTAGCACATTGGATACAGTGTATTTAGCACATTGGATACAGTATATTTAGCACATTGGATACAGTATATTTAGCACATTGGATACAGTATATTTAGCACATTGGATACAGTGTATTTAGCACATTAGATACAGTGTATTTAGCACATTGGATACAGTATATTTAGCACATTAGATACAGTATATTTAGCACATTAGATACAGTGTATTTAGCACATTGGATACAGTATATTTAGCACATTGGATACAGTATATTTAGCACATTAGATACAGTGTATTTAGCACATTGGATACAGTGTATTTAGCACATTGGATACAGTATATTTAGCACATTAGATACAGTGTATTTAGCACATTGGATACAGTGTATTTAGCACATTGGATACAGTGTATTTAGTACATTGGATACAGTATATTTAGCACATTGGATACAGTGTATTTAGCACATTAGATACAGTGTATTTAGCACATTAGATACAGTATTTAGCACATTAGATACAGTGTATTTAGCACATTAGCACGGTTTTTAAATCTCCTTTTCTCCTGTGTTTGTGTCTCAGGACTCTGACGGGACGCCCTGTAAGACGGCGAAGCAGCAGCAGCAGCCGCCGCCGCCGACCGGCCGGGGGAACAGCAAACACAGAGAAAAGTCTGCGGTCGTCAATAACAACCGATCACAGAGCAACAGCAACAGCACTCCAGCAGGAAGCAACAAGGGAGGAAAGGTACGCAACTATATATATATATGTACACATCTTAACAAATATCCGCACTGTAAATGAACACGGTGCATACAAGTGAATATGTTTAAAAAGAAACTCTGAATTTTGCACATTTCCTCTCACTACCTCTCTTAAATCAGCACAGCTCTCCACTTTAAATACAGTATATAGTATTTTTCCTATTTTATTGTACTTGACTGTACTCAGTTTCTCACGTATTATATGTTGTGTTAATATTGACTTTATTTTGTATTTGTTACAATAGTCTTAAAATAGTTTTTTTAAATAGCTGTCATAACAGAACAACTTTTATAACGTATTCTTCCATCTGTGTCTCTGTACGCACTTCATACACCAAAGCAAATTCCTCCTATGTGTACTTGGTAATGAAAACGATTCTGATTCGATCTTTAATTTTACGATACGATATTACTTTAATGGTCAAATCAAGTCTGAAATTCGACTTGCGTCACAGCAGCTCCTATTGCAACATTAACAAGGACCGATTTTTAGACACAATGGTTTTTTATGTGACAGTTTGACTTATTTTTGTAGGTTTATTGATGTTTCTTTGCCGGTCAGGTCTCTCTCCTGACATTGAAACATTGACATTATAAAATAAGAAAAGACACAAAATTCTTCTGTATCACGAATAGCAATATATTTCAAATATCCCACAGAACAATCCCTCATCCCACAGTTCACAATTAAATCCAAAACGGTCCACTTCGGGTTTTCTATAACAAAAATATGCAATGGTCCACAAATCACAGTTCTCTTGTTCAAAGGAAAGTTCAAAAGTAACCAAGCTTGATAAACATCTTCGTTTAGGAAACAACACAAAAAGAAACTTGTCTTCAAATAAATAAAACAGTCAATTTCACATAGCATCACAATCACTGAGAGAAACATGCTCAAGACCCTTTAGCGTGCATTGGACCCATGGATGTATAATAAGAACTAGATACAGCGTGGGAGGCGGGGCCTGAAGCGCGAAACGTCACGAAAGTATTCATATAATCATATAATCCGTTCTTATTGTGCATCCATGGGTAAAGGTAAAACTCATGTAGTACTGAACACGTCCCATGAACGTGCCGGGCGGCGCGGTCCCGTGGGGTAGATGCGCGTTCGTAATGCCAAGGAAAATAACTCTCAGAATAACGTTATTAGCACATTTTACAACTTGAGGACGGAATTTTTTAATAAGAGCTTTACAAATGTTTATACTGGATAAAAATGATCTAACCATTTACAGACGTCTCTTTCCCAATGTTAGTCAATGGGAAAAAGTCTTTCTCGGGCCCAGCGACTGATACGGAGGTGTAGTACCGCCGTTTGGCCACAACGAATATTTTCCTCAGAGTCCGGCGCACTTCCTGGGGGCTTGATTTGACCTGGGATTCAGCTCTGTGTTTACTGTTAGAATCCACTGGTGCTCTAAAGGAGTGCTGCAGTCTGACTTTATTCAAACTAAAAATGTTTTTGCATATCCCCCCCTCCCCAGGCCAGGATGTCTCGTTCTCACCAGAAGAGCGGCAACCACGCGCAGCAGAGCTCGACCTCCACCACCAAAAGTCAACAGAGCAACAAGCCTCACCAGCAGGGCAACAGCAAGAAGAGGAAAAATGTGCGGGACTCCACACAGGAAGAGCTCTGCAGATAGGAGACACCATGCGTCTCTGTGACTGTCCTGTCCCTCTACTTCTGCTGCAGAGTCAGCCTCCGGAGGTCGTTGGGAGTTGAACCCACAGCCAATCTGTCGAGCTTCTTACGGGGAAGTTGGCAAGGAAATAAAAAGAACAAAAAAAAATAAAGAATTGTTTTAGGAAAAGGGGGTTTCATTTCTTGGACCTGGATTGAAATCGTAAGGATAAACGCTCTCACGCCTCCCTAAAGCTTCTTTTACGGAGTGGATTTCCTTCCCACAGCCACAAAAACATGCCTCTTGCGCCTCCTGCTGTACGGGAACACAGGAATAATCGACTGCGGAGCAAAATCTGCTGCTGCTGCTGCTGGCTGGAAATACAATGATGTTTTTATCCCCAAAAAAAAAGGAAAAAATGGCGGAAAATGTACAAAATCAAAGATGTGTGAGAACAGATGTTATAACGATGGTTACTTACAAATGCAATCAGTAAGAGTGGGACATAACTTATGCATGATTTTTTTTTTTCGTTGGTTGATTTTTCTGTTAATCTGTTTTGTTATGTCTAAACAGATTATACAAAGATTTGTAAAAAAAAAAAAAAACATACGCAAAAAAAATGAATATATATGAGTAAGAAGAAAATGTTTCATAATAACTTTTTACAAGATATACCGATGGAAGACATGTAAACGTGCCCTTTTTTTGGCTAAAGCCAAGATTTTGGGGGTCCCATTGCCAACATATATCATCAGCATTGACTTTGACTTCTCTCTGCGAGTGTTCACGTACACACACATCACTAAAAGCCTCTGCACACATCACTAAAGACCACTGCACACATCACACCAGTGCAGATGAGACTACAGGTATACAAGAGGTGGTTTTTATCCAGAAATGCTACTCTTGGAGTGTGTTAACAACTGTTGGTGTTCCTTTTGGTAATTTACCCACTGCAAAATCATTTGTATTTGTTAAATGTATTTATTTTTTTATTAATTATATGAACATAGTATGGAGAGATGTATAATTAACATTAGAGCCCGTATCGTTGAGGCCTATATTGAAGTAGGATGAGTTGAGCGCGAGGGTGGGATATGTTCAGGTTCAGAAAAATAATCACATTTATTATCATTTCATTTGGTTTTTTCAGTGACAGTTGAGTGACCAAGTTTCTTTTAAGACGTCATGAGACCATTTTAAAAGTCCAACAGTGAGGACTCTGTTTTAATGTGTGGCTGGTCTACCTACTTTAAACGCAAAATGTATTTTATGTTCTAAAATATCATAGCAACAATCTTCAATATGTCCGCTCCCTCTCTCCTGTAGATGGCGTCATTGCTCCGACTCTGAATCCATAGAGTTTGGAGCTTGTATACTGCATTTGGATGGGTCCTTTCTGCGTGATTTCTTTAAATAATGTTCTGATTATTCATCTGAATGAGCAGCACATGTGGAGTGCATGCTGGAGGGAGTTTCACACCAAAAGCACACCACCACCATCCTCTTTTTGTCTCAACAGGTAGACAGCAATAACAACAGCCTTTTCATGAAATGCAGAATGATCCTCTTTAGACTCACCGCTGTTTCATCTTCTGTGTTCAGACACTGAAGCACATTTTGATAACTTGCAGCCAACTGTATGTGGTGTTGAAAAGTTGAAGGTACAATTGATCGCCCCCCTCTTTCCTCTTCCTCATCCCTCGGTGCTACAGTGGAGGGTTTTAAATGCAGTGTGTAAGTGCTGGAGAATCAAGTTAGCCGTGCCATCTGAATGTCCACTGACCATGTTCACTGCAGGAAGGATTCAAACCCAACTGTACTCATCTGAAACGTCTGCAGCTACTACAAATCATGCAATAAAAACAGTTCAATTACACCACGTGTTGACACCGTCTCTTGCTTGCACAGTTTAATATGTATATATGCCAGGGGTGTCCAAACTGCGGCCCGCAGCCCATTTTGAAACGGCCCTAATCAAATTCAAAAAGTATAAAGGAATATGGCTCACAAATAAAACTTGTGCTTGTCATATATTGTACTTCTTAAATATATATGTATTCATATATTACACATTATTTACGTGTTAATAAGTACACTTTTCAAATAAACTCAGTCAATAAAGTAGGTAACATTTTCAAACAAATCTTAGTTGATAAAAAAAAAAGTTATTTAGATTACAAGCTTCAAATAGACCCTTCATATTTCCTCTTATGAGCAATCTGAGGCTTCTGTTTTAAGGGATGAGCTGCCAACTAAATAAAGTAAACCCTCTGGAGAGCTGGGATGTAGGCTGTTGTACCTACATTTGACTGATTTTGCTAACTTATAACTCACCTTATGAGGCAAGACACCTCTAGTGAGTGGCCCAGCCCTTCGTGTGTTTTTCTGTATGTGGCCCTCGGTGAAAAAAGTTTGGACACTCCTGATTTATGCACTTATTGGACCTCTATGAACCAGTTTGACCTTAAAATCCACAACATGTTGCATGTCAATCATCAACTTTACACTTAATATTTTATGTTGTCTTCACTGTTAAGCAGAGGTGGGAGAAGTACTCAGATCTTGTATTTAAGTAAAAGTAGAAGTACCAGAGTGTAGGAATACTCAGTTACAAGTAAAAGTCCTGTATTCAAAATGTTACTCAAGAAAAACTACAAAAGTATCAGCATCAAAATATACTTGAAGTACCAAAAGTAGTCATTCTGCAGATTGGTCCATTTCAGAATAATATATTTATAATATTATATTTCCCAGGGAAGTTCCTTCAGGATTTGCATTCTCTAGTTAACTTATATTATCTTTATTTGTTTTTGCAGGTCAAAAGATTTCCAAAACTGTTGGTAGAATTTAAAAAATGTTTGTGTTTTGTTTTAAATCCCCAAAATTGCTTTGTTGAGTATTATTTTAGAGTAGATTCGAATTGTATTTAATAAAAAATTATTCAATATATCTCTGTCGGTGCAACCTGTAGATGGCGTCATTGCTCTTACTCTGAGTCCACAGAGGTAGAACACATGTATTATTCAACTGAATCTGCATCAATAATAAACACATTATAAAGAAATATAAAACATTTGATATTATTGTATTTTGTTCTACTTGGGTTATTGATTTTTATTTTATTTTCTTGTACAGAAAAAAATCTATATAAAAAAAGTGTCCCGAGGATTACTTTAAAATATATATGTTATTTCTTCCTCCCGTTATTCAAGAAAATATCTCAAGCAAATAAAAATGTCACAATAAATCATTCTATTTCCCCCATTCACAATATCTCTTATGAAAAGGCAATATTCAATACAGGCTCTATTTACCTACACAAGTATACTATGAGCTTATCTTGTCTTCGACCAGTTCAAATCTATTACCTTTAGAGACGTTGCAGATTTGGATGAATGATGTGAAATATAATCAAGTGTTAAATCAGACTTTAGTTCCACCTGGAGTAAATTCACAAGCTACCCTGCAGTATACAAAGTCATTCAAACTAGCTGCACCTTTACCAGCGTTGATAACATTTTAATGATCAATCATTATAAAACATATCATATATATTATTCTGAAATGGACCAATCTGCACAATGAATACTTTTACTGTCGCTACTTTAACTATATTTTTATGCTAACACTTTTCTGCAATACCTGAGTACTTCTCCACCCTCTTATTTTAGGTATAATGAATCCCCAAGCCAATAGATCCTCCACCATTGAGCCTAAACAAAAAAAAAAGCGTGCGCGAGAGACCTTGACTGGAGGAGGGGCATCGTCGCATCGACACTTGTAGCAGCGCGGGGACCACAGTAACCTCCACGCGCTCATCTGTGTAGGTCTGTCCTCCTTAAATCCGTCAGGTAAGACCCTCAAACTTCTCTAAATATTTAAAAATAAGGTCTTCTGGACTGGTGCACGCTTTACCACCTGAAACCAAATGTTGCTCCTCGCCGCGTGAGGAAACTGTCGCTTCGCTGGTTAACAAAAACATTTAAAAGACGGATTCATTTTTCAAAGCCTAAAAGTTTCCACCTATGTGAAGATATTTGGGTCGAAGTTTCGACTAAAGGTGTGCATTTTGCTTGAGTTTGATTTCGACTATTTTGGGCGGTTTTGTGTCGCCTTTTCACCTGGCTGCTCTTGTCATCCTTTATGTGGAGTTTGGTCCATTTCGTGGTCATTTTAGAGTTAAATAATGTGCTTTCTCACCGAAAATGAGGAGTTTTAAGTTGATATGTTCAGCAGGAAGGGAACAGAAGAGGCAGATATCACAATATGAGCTGATAGAGCTGTCTTTATTCTTGTTATTTCCCTTTTTATGATCCTCACAGGTTGTTGAGTCCCTATGTAACGTTATATTATCAATCAACACAATACGATATATTGTCCTACATGGAGCATGTGTCAAAATGTAATCAGTGTGTCATGCAAATGTAATGCTTTATCTTTTAAAACCTCATCATTTCTGCTACCAGGAGTCATCTAGTGTCAGTCACTTGGTGTTCTTCCGAATAAGCCTGACCCCGAAATACCATCACAGCAGGAAATGCTTATTTTGAAATCTTTTTCAGACGTGTGCAGACGTGCTGCTGTGTTGTCTTAAGATCTCTGCATATCCTGGAACAGTTTTCTGGTGGGCTTTGCAGAACGAAATGAGTGCCTCTAGTTTAAGAGTCAGTGCTTCTTAAAAAAAACGACCACATTAATCCATTTTGAGAAATAGAATGACAGCTTCCTGTTTTTAATACAGCATGTACAAAAGTGGCCAAGTCTTCACAGACAGCTTTAATGTTAATGCCTTTTTATGTCAGTAGTACATCACAGTGGCTGTTGATAGCCATAGTTTTATAGCTACCTCGAAAAGAGAATTGCATTATGGTCTCATTTTGTTGTTTTAGAGGAGAAAGCATAAGTGTTTTCTAAGCGGACAACAATGGGTCTTGTTTCATCCTGACATTTTTCTCCCTTTTTTAAAACAAACTAACATAAAAGTGTCATTTTTAATGCATGTACAAGAAATTCAACCATAAAACTTAGAAGTAAAGAAAATCATGGATTCATTTTCCATACATTGGCTGACTTTACGTGCATCAATGTGTACTATAATGATGTATAGATTATATCAATAGTTGAAGATTCTTGTTTTTCTCCTATTAATCGACTAATCGTTGCAGCTTTTAAACAAGGCTTTGCACAAAGACATAGAAATAAACCATCCTTTTGCTAACATTTACTGTAACAAATAATCTGGACGATAATATAAATATTATTGCCAGTCGATGTGTTTTTTTTTTCACTCAGTGATGCATTTCCTCAGCTGCAACTATGTCCTAATTGAGTTTGAAAGTGGACCTTTCCTGATATCATCATGTAGTTTAAACAGTAGATAGGGAAGGGAAGTCTTCGCAGCAACAACAGATTGTGTAGCTTGTCTCCTGTCTTGAGAAAGCATCTTATGCCACTGTGTGTTTCTTCACTCAGAAATGCAGTTCTGCAGATTAAAGCTGTTTGATCAAGCTTAATAGCTATTGCTGTTTGCACAAGTCTTTATTTGATGATTGAACAGAAAGAAGAATGTGGAAACCCTGGGGTTAGATGATGCATTCAGCAGAGAACTCAATACATTTAGCCTCAAGTGTGTGTCCATATTGACACCATGACAGACGTGTGTGTGTGTGTGTGTGTCATGTGGATGGTTACATCACTAATCCTTTTGTCAGCTCTGCTCTAATAAACGGAGTTAGCTTCTTCATTTGTTTACAACTCTATTGTCAGTTCCTGCTGAAGTGCATATACTAAAATACTGCATAACCTATGGAAGTACAGCCAGTACTACAGTACAGGTAATGCTATAAGTAACAATATAAAGAGGTTATGAATGAAAGTACTTAAGGAATTAGAGAATAGAGCTGTAACAGTATAAGGAACAAATACAGTTGGTAATATTTAAATTTTACTAGTGACATCAGTATGTAACAATCGCTCTTCTATTGGCTAACACTTGAACACATTGTACATGATAGGCCGAGGGGCGGGACATCTGGTTGACCAATCACAACAGAGCCGGCCAGCTAACCAATCAGAGCAGACTGGGCTCTGGTTTCAGACAGAGGGTGAAAAGAGGTGCTGCAGCACAGGCAGTATGAGAAAAATAAAGAGCTTTTTGAACATTAAAGCATGGAGACATGTCACAGTAGAGACACTACATACTGATATGAACCTGAACATTAGCATATTATCTTTTATCTATCTTTAAATAATTGAGAAACTGGATTTTCTAATTTTACAGACCAATCAATGAATCCAGAAAGAAGTTAGTTGCAGCCCTACTTGTGTCTTTCTCACAAACGTAAAGAAATACATAGGGTTAAAAATCAAGTGCCAGAGCATGGAGGGCTTGATCTGACATATGGAGCTCTTTTGTTGGAGCACAAAAGGTGTTTGACCCTGCGGAGCGGCACTGGGGTTACATTCTTGGTCGTGGATCAGCGGATCAATGCACCGCCGCGATTCCTCTGCCTTTTCGTAGGAAAGATGTCCTCCGGATTGTGACACATAACATACGTTGGCATTTGCTGTTGGTGCGCAATTACCCATTGTGCTGCTG
This sequence comes from Dissostichus eleginoides, assembly GCA_031216635.1. Lineage (NCBI taxonomy): Eukaryota > Metazoa > Chordata > Actinopteri > Perciformes > Nototheniidae > Dissostichus > Dissostichus eleginoides. Next base: position 36,154,502 of record CM062264.1, on the reverse strand, counting down.
CGATGTATGTCATTCGGAAACGATGGGAAGCTTGTTGTGATTGTCCATGTTATTAGATTCATTTTTACAGTTTGATGGATCTGGACAGGGACCGCTTGTTGAGGGTTGTGCAGCTCAGAGACACACACACACACACACACACACACACACACACACACACACACACACACACACACACAGATCTGTACTTTGGAGTGACGACAGATTGTGCTGTGCTCATCATTGTTTTGCGACGGGCCTCTTAATAACCAGTGGTGGACTTGTTTTGTGCTTCTTTTTTCCTCCGTCATGCAAGCTCAGCTGACCGTGGAGAGCAGCAGTTGTTCCCAAAGTGACGTTTTACGACTTTACAGGGTCTGTCAGGAAGGCTCGTCCAAATTAGAGCGTCTATTTTTAGAGAATCTTTAAGTTTCAGGTTACATATTCTCTGCCTGTCATGTCATGTCACACCCATAGTAAAAACTAGGATGCAATTGGAGTGTGCGGGACAAATTGATTTGGTCGTTTTGGCTTTTTTTTTTACTAATGTGCATTGATTTAAGTGTCATTATCATACATCTATATCCTTTTGGGGTGTACTGTTACAACGACCAGGCTTTGGTTCCTGACTAAGGCCCCATTTACACGGGAACGCAAACGAAAATGAACCGACTTCGATATCAAAAAAGTCTTCCGTTCGCACGCAACGCATGCGTGGCCCCCCAGAGCGTTCCGTCCGCAGATCTACCCACCTTGGGACCCGTTATCATTTGAGGGGTCCGTTTCCGCGGTTCCGTTACGGCCTCGTGTGAACGAACGGGCTATACGAAAGAGAAAAGTAGCAGATACAACCTGAACCGTATCCATGTAAACGGGGCCTAAGATGTGCCTTTTATTTTCTGGACAAATAACAAAAACAAGGGTTAACTTTGAGTTTTGACTTTAACATGAATAAAGTATTCAGATTTTTCCTTCAATCACCTCGTTGAAACGGTTGATACAAGTATTTCACAAAGTTTAAAAGCAGGTGTGTGTCTCCTTCTGACCATGTTTGTCGTTTGGGCTCTCAGTTTGTTTGTGTACAACTCACAAGGCGGGACAATGAGACACATGTTGAAAAAAACCCAATTGAGATGGGTCTTCTGTATGCGCTGAATATATGTCCAAAGAATGCTCCAAAACCTGAGAAATATCACCATATCACACGTCTTAACGGGGAATAATGCTAATATCAGAATAAGGTTGTTAGCATGACCTTTATTGTATTCAAAATGTAGTAATATTCAGAATAATAGTGTAATATTTGTGTGCATTTAAACATAGTCATTTATGCAAGACTCATTGGTTCTCAATTACTTCAATCACTAGTGCTAAAGAGAAGGCTGCTTACCTTATAAAACGCCTATACACAAATCGCTGAAACCCACGTGCATTGACATACATAGAGACAGTGGCAGGAAGTATGGGGAACCTCCACAGGAAATGGGTGTTTGACATCTCGCAGGTTTTCTTTAGAAGTAGGGTTGACACCGTACATTATGTCAGTTACACAGATAAATGCAGACAACACATTTCACTGTGTGTGCTGTGTGCTCTGCATGTGAGACCATTAAAGAGGGGTTTCATCCCTCCCATTCTATTCTATCTATTAAGTTTGACTCCAACTTCCTCCTGTAATACAACATTGGACGTTTACCATGAATTGCATGGCAGAAAGCGAAGAAATTGGCATAAGCTACATGTATTAAAGTGACTGGAGGCCAATGGAAATCAGTAAGAACACTTTCTCGTTGTAACGGCACATCAGATCCATGACAAACGTCCTGCACTCGTTAGCTTTAGATGCGATGAAAATGGAAGAAAGGCATTTTGTTTGAACAATGCAGAGGATATCGGAAAGGCTCACCACTATAGGAACAGATAGGGCTCTCAATATGATACCAGAAAATATTCTCTGTGTAGCACACATGATACAGAGGGGAATCACCGCGGCTTTGTCGAAGCTTTGGCTCAGTGTCGAAAAATGTATGCCAATAATTCAGAAAGCATGTTATAATAAAGTAAAACACCCTCAGATTTCTCACACCAGTTTGTCATGCATGTCTTTATCAAATCCTGTGTATTGTTTTATCCCCCCCAACAATACTAGTACTTTAAACTTGGGATAATCGTGACAATGGGTTCTGTTACAGTAGAGAAAAGGCATCCTGCTCTGTCTTCTCTAAACACTGGCACAGAGGCAAGAGGCGCACTAATAGACATTTTCTGTTGTCATTAGACCCCATGATGTTTGCCAAATGCTTCTAGCCACCCATAAACTCGATGATTTCACTCCTCTTCCTCTCTTTGTCTCATCCTCACTTTCCAGCCGTCTCTCTCTCTCCTCTTCAGGCTTGAAATGAGGAAGGTTGCTCTTGTTGGACATTGTGCTAATCCCTGAACACTCACTGGGGACAAATCGGACTCATTATCTCAGACTCTGGTGCTCCCAGCCAGAGATCAACATTAATCCTTTCCTCAGCACAGCCTTACCCATGCATCTTAGTATTGCTCCTTCTCTTTTCCTGTGTAGCTTCAATGCAAACGACGTGAAACTTATTTCTATTCTGATCATTCTCAGGTTCATATCAGTATTTAGTGTCTCTACTGTGACATGTCTCCATGCTTTCATGTTCAACAAGCTCTTTATTTTTCTCATACTGCCTGTGCTGCAGCACCTCTTTTCACCCTCTGTCTGAAACCAGAGCCCAGTCTGCTCTGATTGGTTAGCTGGCCGGCTCTGTTGTGATTGGTCAACCTTACGCTTAGAGATGTCCCGCCCCTTAGCCTATCACGTACAATGTGTTGGAGCGCTAGAACGGGACCATTTACATCCACTAAAAACATCTAGCGCTAATGGAATAACTTTTTATAACGCTGCTGGATATCGTAACCTATAATTAGATGTCGAGTTTTATCTATTAGCTGATTTTTCATTTGTATTGGCTTATAATATGGATGTGTAAAGTAGGTTATCAAATAAATACAATACAATAAATAATACTAATCAATGTGCTTTTAGAAAACAGTGAAGTAGAAATATAAAGTACTATAAAATGAAATTACTGTCACTCAGGTGAGATAGAAGTCCCTCAAAACTGTACTTAATTAAATGTACTTCATTACATTAGACCACTTCATCAGAGCCATTGCACTTAAAGAAACAGCTGATGGTTGTTTTTAACTTCTTGTTTTCTTCTTTGTCCCCTGTGGACCAAAGACGTCCACTTTTAGCTTCAAACATCACGTTTATTCCTGACATATTCATAATGCACTTTTGGCCACACACGTCATGCTTGTCACGTTTTAAGCGAGTAAATACAGGGATAAAAACAGAGCAAAAACATTGGTCACCAGATCCTCTGTCAGTGATTCATTTCCACCAAAATGTCTCGATTGTTTTTACTCTGCTTAAGCTTGTTTGATCTTTTGAAAGTGAGCCTAACCTCAGGTCAATACCTGCTGGTGAGTTTAGTTTCATGCTAGGGTGAGGGTGGAGATGACCTTTACTTGGGTGATGCCTCTCTTCATCTCTCCCTCCCAGGATTTCTCTCATATTGTGCTGTGAAACAGTAGAAATCTTTCTCACTGTAAAAAAAACTGGTTGTGGGTCGCTAAAGCCACGAAAAGTTCAAAGTTTTCTATCATTGACGTCAAGAAACCTGCTTGAGACTCACATTCTTTAACCGTCCAATGGAATCCATGGGAAGACTCTTTTTCTTAACTGGGCTGTTTTGAAACACACAAGTTCTTTTCAGCTTGCAACCATGCTAATTCATGCTGCTACAATCATCAATTAGAGCTTGATATAATAACTCACTGTGGAAAGATTGAGCATGACACAGTCCTCACAGTCAGTCCTTAGATCTAGATCAGAAGATAACAACTGTCAGCTGCCCTTTTTTTACAAGCTATGTCACGCCAAATCCGTACAAATTAATAAGTAGCAGCGGCCGTATTCATATTTTCCACAAATCATCACTTGTGGAGTTGATTACTTTTCTCATGACATGTCAAAAGTGTATCACTGGTATGAACTGGTCTCTGCAGGGATCAAATGAAAAGCACACTTCAAATCTATTTCATCATTGTTGAAAAGCTCCAATTAGTGTATAAACCTTCTTTCTTTTTTTACCAAGTAACTGACTATCCGGAGGTGCAGTTAGGGTTGCAAAGGGGCGGAACATTTCCGGTAAATTTCCATGGGAAGTTAAGCTGGGGAATTTTGGAAATATTCCATATTGGAATCTTTCCATGGGAACTTATTGGAACTAACTGGGAATTGAGGGTAATGTAATCAAATTTTATCATTTTATTTTGAAATGAGCCCACTCTGATTTCGATAGAGCGGGTAACATATGAGCACAGCCCTCTGTGGATGTCAGCATGAGCAAGAGAAAGGTATCTGAGGAAATTCGTGTTTTCCAAGAGAAGTGGGAGAAAGAATATCTTTTCACTGAATTCAGGGGTAAACCACAATGTTGAGTATGTTTGCAGACCGTTGCTGTAATGAAAGTAAGCAACTTGAGCCGCCACTACTACTAATTGTGTGTGTTCCAAGTGAATCTGCGGCCCCCTGGTGGCCAGTACATAAATGATGTGGCCCCCACCACCATCCAAGTTGCCCATCCCTGCTGTAGGGGGTGTGGTCTCAGTAAGCAGTGTGCTATGTGCATGTGATGGCATAGGAATGGCATGGATATTCAAGTGTACTTGAATGGCATCTGTTTGTTTTAGTCAAGATTAAGCTAAAATATACTTTCCCCAACTATATTTAAGTTCCCTACGAAGAGCCAACCTTCAATTTTGAAAATTCCCAGTTTATTCCCATAAATTCCCGTTAATTCCCATGGAAAGTTTCCATCTTTGAAAATTCCCGCAATTTTGCAACCCTAGGTGCAGTACAGCGACTCATGGCTAGGCATGTTTTATTCCTGTTTTGAGTAGTGTGGATCTTTTCTATCTGTTGGGTCTGCAAGTTCAGACATGCTGGTCCGTTCAAGTGGAAACTGTAATTTCAAGACCGTCTTCTTGCAACAGAGGTGCAGGAATGAGTCCTAAAACCCGGAAATTAGATAACATTGTACCTCTTTAGATTCCCTTGTCTTACAGTGAACGTTTTTTGAATGTGTTTATAGAAGCTTGAAATAATATATGTTAACAAAAGCTGAAAATATATAAAATACTTCAGTAAATACTCCACTAAATGAGACAACTAAACATCATCACTCAGAATATCCTGCTCACATACAAACACATAGACAGACTCAAAGACTAACAAGCTAACGGTGTAGGCTACTGTTTGCTGTTTTTGTTACACTCACAGAAATATTTGTCCCTCATATAGAGGATTTATGTATTTCAATTGCATGTAACATTTCCATCCATTTGGATTACATAGTTCTTACATAAATGGACTAATAAACTCTGCATTGCAAATACATAATAACTATGTCTACAACCTTATTATCAATACATCCGATGTGTTTCAAATACATTAGAACCAGGCTTATGTATTCGATATAAATAAAGCCTTTTCAATTCACAAGATCCAGGTCTATGTATATCAAATAAACATAGTTTATTATGTGCATTAATTTAAAGGTCACCTATCATGCTATTTTTAGGCAATAGCATAGGTCTCAGATATATAGAAATATATAAAAAACATGTCTATGAAGTGTTTTGCTCAAAATACCAAACAGCTCACCCATTCTAGCCATGCCTCATATCCCTCTATTTCACTTCCTGTTTCAAAAGTGCTGATTTTGGGTATAAAGCTTTAAAAAAAAAAAAAGAGGGGGCTGAGCTCATGCGGGACCCGGCAGCTACTGTCTAAACTAAATACTGCGGTGATGAAACGCCATATCATGGATTATCAAGGATTATTTCTGAAACAGTATGGAGCTCAAAGGCTTTCTCTCTTGCCGGTTATACCACAAGGTGAGTTCCTTTTTATTTCCTGCTTCTTCACACACATGCTCTCCAGTACAGGTTAGCTCTGAGTGTTAGCGATGCTAATGTAAACATGCACCGACCATATTACGTCCAAAACAGTCGGGCATTGTTTCTGATAGCAACTTTCTGATAGTGCCGTGGGTCCACATTTCCGATATGACGTCATATCGGACTCAAATCTGGATCAGCTCCGTTGTAGATTTGGGTACGGAGGAAAAGAGAGAGGGTTTTATTTTCTGACGCTGCGTGAGTTCCCTGACACACCGGGGACACATATTTATGTATAAAAGACATCAAAAAGTGCATTTAGCATGATAGGTCCCCTTTAATAATGCATAACATTTTTGTAATAATGTACTTTTATAATATATAACCACATTTCCCACACTAACAGGACTAACAAAAAATGTGTCATGCCACCTTGTTTCACATATGAATGCATCAAGAAATCACAGATAGCCAAAGTGGAGGGATGGCAGCAAATGAGGGGAAAGAACGATGGGGAAAGCTGTCGATGTGTCATTGGGAAAGACACATAACCCCAAATTGCTTCGGTTGGCATATCAATGGTGTTTAAATGTGTGTGAAAGCTAGTTTCCTTGAGCAGGTGGCACCTTGTACGGCAGCCTCTGAATGAATGCGTGTGATTGGGTGAATGCTGACTGGTATCAGTAAAAGCTCCTTAAATGGGTCATAAAAACAAGAAAAGAGCTATATATAAATGCAGTTGATGTAATTAAAGTAGAGATGTCATGACATCCGGCAGTGGCTCAGTCAGTAGGGGCTTGGACTGTGAGCTGTAGGGTCGCCGGTTCAAGTCCCCGAACAGACCTAAATATGGAGTGTGGACTGCTACTTGGAGAGGTCCCAGTTTACCTCCTGGGCCCTGCCGTGGTACCCTTGAGCAAGGCACCGGACACCCCCCTTCCCCCCCACTCCCATTGCTCCCTGGGCGCTGTACAATAGCTGCCCACTGCTCCTAGTACTAGACTCCTGGTACTAGGATGGGTTAAAAGCAGAGAACACATTTCACTGTGTGTGCTGTGTGCTCTGCATGTGAGACCATTAAAGAGGGTTCATCCCTCCCTCCGATTCTATCTATTCTACATTTGAGATAAGATGGACCTTTATTAATCCCTGTGAGGAAATTCAGTAGTTCAAACAGCAACAGGGTAAGGATGAAAAACAGGACAGCACAGATTTAGTAGTTGATACCAATATCGGCAAAATTCTGCAATTTTCAATACCTTGGTTGATTATTGATAAAATACTAATCCCATGTACTTCAACACATATTCCTTTTATTACCGAATGCATCGTGGTTTTTGATGCAAGAACCAACTCTTATTGCGCTATTTCACTATTTTCTTTTTTGTATTTACTTGCACTATTTTTTCAGTTGTATTGTGTTGCACTGTTGGAGGAGCCTGTGACCTAAGATTGTCATTGTCATAACTACACTGTAGCTATGTTCGTATGAATAACAAAAGCCTTGAACTTGAACCTTGAATCTGCGTGTGTGCATTTTGGACATTGCATTTCACGGTAGGCAGCTTAACCCCCAAGCCTCCCCAAATACACAAAGGAGAGCCATGTTTGTTATTTCCTAAAACCATCACATCTTTCCTATCGTAAATGTGTTTGTGCACGCCTACACCACAAAAATGCCACCGTATTGGCTTGTTACTTTGAGTGTGGTGCACCCTTCTACACTTTGCAGTTTGCACTTCGAATGTCAAAATCTGTCCACTAATTAAATATTTTGTAAGTGCTTATGAGATCTAACCACCACAGACACAAATCTGCAAAAAAAAACGTCATTATGCAAGCCCACATTCATTAAGCTACAGTTTGTTTCTTAAGCGATATTTCCAATATTCTTACAGTTCATCTATACATGCTGCATCCCCACCAAGTGCCATTGTATTATTTTGTACATGGTGTGCAGATCTGGATCCATTTTGGTCTATTGTGACATTGTTTACGAAAATATGTGAAATCTAATACCCCTATTATTTGTTCTTCATCATCATCTTTTAGTCTGCTTTTTCCTAATACAAATCAATAATAGCACTATAGCACCCTGTGTGTTTACAGTTGGGATATTCATTATGTATTTTATTTTCATCTTATGCCTATTGACACCATCTAACCTCTAATTTTCAATCAGATGATCAAGACTGCTAATGTGTTTCTGCTGAGAAAAGCCCTCGAGGGGCCAAACGGGGCCTCTTGTACTCTCTTGGAGAGGATCAGTGCTGCTGAGATGGGATGCTGTGTGAGGGCCATTAGAGAAACGCCTCTTCACCCTATTGTCTGTTAAATTGTTCCATTTCCTCGGCACCTTGCCCGCCCACAGTCCCTTTGTGAAAACACTCATTACAATCTGCCTTCAGCAGTTTGGTGAGAAAATGAGATTCTATGTAAGCGCACACTCAAAGGGAATCATTTATTTATCATTTAAAGGTCACCTATTATGCAACATCCAATTTCTCATGTCTCTTCTACATTAACATGTGTCCCCTCTGTGTAAAGAGACTCTGAAAGTTTCAGGAAAAAAGATTCTCTCTCTTTTTGTCCTGATCCATTTCTATAAAAACCTGTCTGAAAATGAGCTGATCAGATTTTGGCCACTCTATGATGTCATAACGATGTTTTGGCTTGTGTAACCATTAGCCAATCAGCAACCAAGGTAAACCCCCCCCCCTATCACCTGAATCTCCTCCTAGAGCACCATTGTGTTCTTTTTAACCAAATATCTCTCAGAGGGGCGTGGGGAGGGGCTCCTTATTTTCATCTAAAGTAACAGACAGAGAATCAGCACTTTTGAAACAGGGCTGAAACAGAGGGGATTATGGGATGCTGCAATGATCTGTTTGGTGTTTCAGCCAATCAGAGACATGTTCTGTATATATCTGAGACCTATAATATATTGATGAAAAACAGTATAATAGGGGACCTTTAAAACAATCAATCAAACATTCAGACCCATACATCTTGCACAGTTATATGCAAGAAGTGTTACAATGCTTTGAGGCACATGGATACATATATGGAATAACCTTGTGTGGCGAATAGAGAAAGCTGTGTTGAATGTTGAAAAACCCTGCAGCTAGTTGGAGCGATGCATGCCTCCTGTGAATCTGTTTCAGTGTGGACGCTGCTGCAGATGTGTGGGAGTCTTTCTCTCTCTTTGTTCCCCATTTCACTGTTGTGTGTGTGTGTGTGTGTGTGTGTGTGTGTGTGTGTGTGTGTGTGTTGTGTGTGTGTGTGTGTGTGTGTGTGTGTGTGTGTGTGTGTGGTGTGTGTGTGTGTGTGTGTGTGTGTGTGTGTGTGTGTGTGTGTGTGTGTGTGTGTGTGTGTGTGTGTGTGTGTGTGTGTGTGTGTGTGTGTGTGTGTGTGTGTGTGTGTGTGTGTGTGTGTGTGTGTGTGTGTGTGTGTGTGTGTGTGTGTGTGTGTGTGTGTGTGTGTGTGTGTGCTGTAGTTCAAGGACATTATGTAACGCTTATGAGAGCATCCCATCTGGAGAAGTGCCATTGAGACGCAGAGTTGGCAAAACTCACTTTACAGCTGAAAAACAGCTTTCATATTGTACCTGTGAAAGACATCAGCAACTGAAGGATATTTAACGAAAAATAGGAATTTGCAGTAAAGCAGGTAAACAGCTTTGGTATGAAGAGCATCTGAATTTGAAATATAATGAAAGGGGCCATATTGGGCTCATTTTCAGGGTTCATATTTGTATTCTGTGCCTCCACATGTCTTCATGCTCATACTGCCTGTGCTGCAGCACCTCTTTTCACCCTCTGTCTTAAACCAGAGCCCAGTCTGCTCTGATTGGTTAGCTGGCCGGCTCTGTTGTGATTGGTCAACCGCTTAGAGATGTCCCGCCCCTTAGCCTATCAGGTACAATGTGTTGGAGCGCTAGCCAATAGAATAGCGAGTGTTACATGTCCCTATGTTCAGGAAGTAAACAAAGGAGTCCAATGGAGGCGTTCCATATTACACACTACAGGAAAGGGAAACACCCCCAAAAGTAGAATAGGGCCCCTTTAATGATTTATCATGGAGGTCTTCACTTGGTGGAAGCTGTTGTGTGTCTGTATTGTAGAGTTGTGCAGTGTTTACATATCACAGTGAGGCTTTAACAAGCCACTCATTGTGCTCCGCTGGTTCATGAGTGTTAGCCAGGAAGAGTATTCTGGTTATTAAAATGAAAACAGTGGAAACGCTAAGATACAAAAGTGGATATACTACTGAATAGAAAATGTTGAGCACTGGATGGAAGTCGAATGTTCAATTTCAATTATTGTTTGTATTGAAGTCCAGAGTGGTATAGAGTGCTACAGGGCTGAGTTTGTTGAAGTGAAACCCCCAAAAATGTGATTTTTCTATTGCATTTTGGATTATCGCAGGTTACACTAGATTTTATTTGCAGTGAACTGACTTCACCCTGTACGATTTACCTAATATTAACTTGTTTACACCGTTCACCAATTATACTGCATCCAAAATATGCAGAAGAACACATTAACATAGGGAAGTGTTATCAATCACTGTGGCAAGTCAACGGAAAAATGTCTTAAAATCCATCCATCCATCCATCTTCTCCCGCTTATCCGTGGTCGGGTCGCGGAGGTAGCAGTTCCAGCAGAGAGCCCCAAACGTTCCTTTCCCTGGCCACATCAACCAGCTCTGACTGGGGGATCCCAAGGCGCTCCCAGGCCAGCGAAGAGATATAATCCCTCCACCTGGTCCTAGGTCTACCCCTCGGTCTCTTCCCAGCTGGACGTGCCTGGAACACCTCCCTACGTCTTAAAATGATTCTTGAAAATGTCATGTCATGAACAGCGGGTTCTTCAGTTCTACGATTAGATCCCTAATTACTGTGAGAGAAAAGCGGTGTGAGAGACATTTAAAAGTATTGTATTTGTTTGTTGAAAGGTAGTTTATCTTACAATAAAAAGAAAATAAATACATCTATTCCTCATTTTGCTCAAGCACCCTTTTGACCTTGATTATGGGGACAACAGCTTTTTAAAAAGATCAAGTTTCTGTTGCCGTTTCAACGCACGCACGCACGCACGCACGCACCCACGCACGCACGCACGCACGCACGCACGCACGCACGCACGCACGCACGCACGCACGCACGCAAGCAAGGACGCACGCACGCACGCACGCATGCACGCACGCACGCACGCACGCACACACACACACACACTACTTTCTTTATGATCTTGTCAGCCGTGGCACTGCTGTCACCATTTGAATTCAGCGATCCGAAGCTTTAGGCTCAGATGCCGCGCCGTCAAAAGGATAATCCATGAATGAATTATGGAGAATCAATCTCTTGTGATGTTATCATGTTATCATGTTATCAACACTTACCTATTATACTGTGCAGCATTTGATATTATATATTCTACTTTATCTTATTTGATATGTATATATTTCTCCTATTCCTGCAACTTACTTGCACTATTATGTCTTTGGCACTATTTTATTGCAATTTTTTTAAATGTATTTTTACAACTTTTAGTGACTCTTACCTTTTCTACTGCAGAGCATTTATTTTATCTTACTTTATTTTATTATTATATTATTATTTATATATGTTCTAATCCCTGCAACTTGCTTCTTCTATGTTAAGTATAATGTATGTTGCATTGTTGGAGCAGCCTGTGATATAAGATTTGTATTGGCAAAAATAGCTTTTGTGCAAATGACAAATTAAGCCTTTGATTCTTGAGTCTTTTAATTAGACGGCTCAATACAAGAGCAGAAACCATGAGCCCGCAAATCAATATTTGGTTCTTATCCGCACATGTGCTTATCTATCCTAACTAGATCACTGTGTGCCCTGACATAACTTCAAGTCAGACGTTGCGTTTGTTCATAACGGCATCCATCTGTGAGTGATCGTGCAGCGGCTGCAGGTTCCCTTTTCTGAAGCTGTCCTTGCCGCGATGTTAGGAAATGACTCACAGTCGCTAAGGAAGTGAGATGGTGTGCGGTCGGCTGCATGTCACAAGGTACGCTTGGCCTTCACTCAAGACGACCTCTCGCAGAAATAAAAACCTGTGAGTTTGTTTGACGCCTTGAACAAAAATGATGCATTCAGGTTTAGAGAAAAAGGAAAGTAGAAAAGGTGAAGAGTGCCAAAAGAGTGGGAGGGATAAAATCCCATTCACTTACAAATATTCTGAAACTTCCTGTCTTAAAACACGGTGCAATCTGCTGTAGAATAGCTGACAGTTGGACACACACACCTCCGCGAAACGCCGCTTAGACGCCGGGGAGCTTGCAAGGTTCTTTAAGGTGTACAGCGATGGTGGAAATCAGTTTCTCGGCAGCAAGAGTGAAGCAAATGTCATTTACTTCAATGATTCCTGACAGATCTGCTGACAGTATATTGAACAAAAAGCTCTCTGTGTTCCTCTTTCAGATGTAGTCTGTGTGTTGCAGCAAAGTGTGTGTGTGTGTGTCTCAATACAAGACGGGCAGTAATGATTTAAAAAGGTTATGAACAACGTTAGCGGTGGTTTTACTGAGTTAGAAGATCCCGATGTCTCTATGCAGGATAACGAAAAGCTGCATCTTTAAGTAGTGTAATTGTTTTATGAACAGAGGCAGGTGCGATTACTTGACAATAAATGTGCCCAGAAGCTGACAGTTCTGACCTTTCCTTGTATTGCTCACTTGCTGAATTTGAGGGGTTTTATTGGTAGAGTTGTGCTTTGTTTAGCCAACGTTTTGAAATAACATGTCCATGCATAAGGAGGTGGATTGACACTTTTACGAAATGAGATTTGGTCTAAAAATGTGTTGGTTTTCATTTGTTGTTATACGTTTTACATCCCTACAAAACATGCTAAATTAAATTACTTGACATGAAACCGAAATAATCTGCTATCTGTGTGGCTCTCATGTTGCTGTATAAGTCAACCTACATGCAATAAGCCTGTGCACGTCACCATAGTCTTTCAATAGCTGTTAGCCTGACAGCTGTCCGTATTAACAAAAGCCACGTTTATCATGATCATTTTGGAGCAGTGTCTTTGATGCCTTAATTGATGTGTTGTCAGGGTTCCTTAGCGACTTTCTCGCTAGATTTATCGACTTTCTAAGCTAGTGTTTCAGGCTCCTTTCATTAAATGAATTGTACGTAATTGGGGCAGGTTTTTAATTTGGGATGCATCTTACTTTTGCTTTTTTCTTTTCCAACGTGACCAAGTTTTAAAGGATACGTTTGGAGTTTGGTTTCAATTCAAAATCTAATAAAAACCAATGATCAAAAATAGTTTGTAGCCAAAGCCTTTTTCAGCTCATTCCTCTCTGCCCCACATTTACATTGTCGACCAAAGATTATTAAATAACCAGCTAATAAATGAGCTTTAACTGGATGAAATATTTCTTTATCACCATGAACATGAACACTATAGTTTACTTAGAGTAAACCCAAACCACACTGTTCAATATACTTTCCCCCATAAAAGTCCCCATTTGAACTTTCTCTGCTTTTTTAATGAAAGTTGACTTCAGTGCCCAGCTGCTTAAGGACATTATTTATGCTCTTTTTTAAAAATATTGATGTCTTCAGTAGGAACAAAGTCGTCTTGTCTGAGAGCCACAGACTGGCTTTGAAAGTCAGACAGAGCAGTTGCTTGTTTTGGTATTTTTACGATATTGGTTGCCAATATTTGAGGACAATAACAAAAGTATACAGTATCTAAACCTACGCAATTAAAACGTACTGAAATGTGATGCCCAGTCCAAGCTATAGCATGTTTTAAGAGAGTATAACCTTCCTGTTTACAAGCTATGAAATATCACCAATTGTTTGCCCTTTTTGGAGTAAAAACACACTATCTGTTGCCCCTGTTAGGGTCATAACCTCACTTAAAGGTCCCCTATCATACTGTTTTTCATCAATATATTACAGGTCTCAGATATATACAAAACATGTCTCTGAAGTGTTTGGCTGCAAACACCAAACAGATCATTGCAGCATCCCATAATCCCCTCTGTTTCAGCCCTGTTTCAAAAGTGCTGATTCTCTGTCTGTTACTTTAGATGAAAATAAGGAGCCCCTCCCCACGCCCCTCTGAGAGATATTTGGTTAAAAAGAACACAATGGTGCTCTAGGAGGAGATTCAGGTGATAAGGTGGGGGGGGTTACCTTGGTTGGTGATTGGCTAATGGCTACACAAGACAAAACCTCGTTATGACATCATAAAGTGGCCAAAATCTGATCAGCTCATTTTCAGACAGGTTTTTATAGAAATGGATCAATCTTTTTTCCTGAAACTTTCAGAATCTCTTTACACAGAGGGGACACATGTTGATGTAGAAGAGACATGAAAAAGTGGATTTTGCATAATAGGTGACCTTTAAGTTGAGTTCTTCACACCTGATGACTTCGTCTACATGCAGCACAAATTGAGGCTGTGACTCATATTTTTGGAGAGGCTGCAGCACGGTGATCTCCAGCAGCCACTTCCTTTTGAGAAATGAAGTGGGAATAACCTCGCCTTCACCCAACTTAGCCAAAACTCTTCCTCCCACTCAAGCCGCAGTAACCCCAGAAGGTTCCTCCTGCTGCCTGCTCACATTCCTGACCGTGTGGCTTCTTCAAACGCTACGCTTTTCCTGCACATTCCTTGGCTCCCAGTGGCAAAACATAGAGGGTGGATTTCACAAAACGTGTAACTGTAGTAGCAAAACAAGGCCTCCATTGAGAGTCTTTTAAGAGTGGTGTGCCGTTGACTACCATGAGGTGGACACAAGTACAGGAAATGTGAACAGAGCTAATGAAGACCCTCAAAGATTCAAAGGTTTTATTATCATATGCACAAAGTGTAGAAATGGCAAGGAAATTATTCTAACCTATATTGCAAGATGACAACAGGAATCAGCAAAGAGACAAGGATGCTATTAGCTAAATCCTCCGGCTCCATGCACTCCAGTCATCTATAGCTCCCAGGAGGCATTTGAGGTAATGAGATCCCTCTGAGCTGCTTCTGCGTCACTCCCAGCGTCCGACCTGTCTGCTGCTGCTGCACAGCGGCCATTATGGGCTTAGGAGAAAATGCTACTCCACGCAGCGCTTATAGCACATATACAGTCAGCATTTATCTACCTGTTACACATGTGTCATTATTCTTGGAGCAGCTATAGAGTGGTTCAGGGATGATGTATTTGTATAGACTGACCAGGAAGTTTGCATCGTAAGGGCTCCCTCGACAAAAAGAAATGGGATTTTATCATTGGATTTCAGAAAAAAAGATTTGTGGCAAACACATTTTTCAGGCAGGATACTCTCCACACATTAACACCACTTTGTGATTTAAAGCATTAATGCTATTGCTAGAAGTAAAGAACGTTAGGCTATGAACAAACTACATTAAGGTCACATGACTTCACCTCACTATCGCTAAGCTAAAGGCGGCTAATGTTTGGCATGATGACGCTTAGTAGTTTCAATTAGTCACTTGTTAGCAACCGCCGTTTTGCAGACACATTGCCAGTTGAATATCTACTATATTAGGGCTGCACGATATTGGAAAAAACTGACATTGCGATATTTTCTTCCCCTGCGATATTGCTATATGAAGAAATACAGGAATTGAAGAAAAGACAGTTTTTTTTGTCCGCAAACCATCCTTTCTTGAACTGTAATGTTTTACAATTGGTATTTTTTTTTAAATGATTTAACCGGATGAAGGATTTTAGTCACGGACTTCTGGATCTTAAGTTATCAGAGCAACAAGCTGAGCTAGCTCGGTTATCCTGCTTGTGATTGGTGGTTTGCTGTGCATGCAGAGCCTGCATGTCACTCACTCAAGTACCTTTTCCTTTTGTAGCAAGCAGCAAAATAATTGTAACATGACGTGTTTGAGTTCATTTGCCTACTTAATATCGCACGTCCTAAAAAAACAAAAACGTCCGCACATCCTGCGATGTGAATATCGCGCATGCGCATAACGCGATTATCGTCACGACACGATATATCGTGCAGCCCTATACTATATCTATCTAGTATAACAAAACGTGAGAATCCAAAGTGGAGTCTAAGTTGAGAGACGACAGGAGCCATGTTTACGAGCTAATTTGAATCTAAATCCAACTTTAGCCAATGGCATTTGCAATTTAATTTCAACCAAATGGATCCGCCTTCTTTGTTCTCCTTGACTAAAGACACTGCAATCATTCTCCGAAGCTTTTCATAGAGATTACTAGACCTTTCCTTACTGGAATCATCCAGCTGTCCGTTCCCGCTCGTGTCCTGATCGAAAGGCAGTGACGGAAGAATTCATAATGTCTAAAGTTCCTTTCTTTTGATGTGGGAGGAACCCCAATCAAAAAACTGTGACGCAACAATGAAGGTCAACTTATCAGGCGTTTTTCAAGGTGCTGCTGAACTTCTGGTCCCCTCTCCCCTCCTCCTATAGCAGCATTTTTGGCTGCCGTAGAGACCTGTGCCTGAACTGTGTTGTTTGGCCCTGGCTGCATGATGTAATGTATGTTTGCACTGGTCCTGTATTCCTCGCCCCATCCAGGCAGCTGTTAGCAGACAGACGACTCCTCCCTGCCTGCAGTGCACACCCAACGTCATTCACAGTAAAGAGTAAAGCCAAATGAAACCACTACATGCTGTTTTTCCAAATCCTTTGAAGTGTATTTTGTTTTTGTGTGTGGTTGCACAGTTTCAGTTTGAGCTGTTGTTGGCTGTAGTAGATTTGTTGTCTCTTTATGCGAGGACTAATAAGACCAATAACCTATTGGCATAAAGGGAATTCAATTCATTTTGCACACTAACAGTTCAAATGGAAAGTTTTTTGCTTTTGGGCTTTTCAAGGACTTTCATCCTCCTTTGCACAGAGCTGTTTGACAGAGAAGGTGAATTTAACTCAATTCATTGACAAAAATACAAGTGAGATCATACGGCACAATGGAGATAATGTGAAATGGGACCCCTCGTTAGATGGATGCCCAGACACTACACAGAAAGTAAATACAATACATATTAACATACATTCAAATACAGTGGCATTTACAACCTATAAAATACCTAACATCAACCAAATACCCTAAAACAAATGACTAAATTGTTGATTTTATCAGCGTAAACATTGGTTTAAACTATGAAAGACATGATAAACACAGATCTGACAAGGTTAATAATGGTACAAATGAAAGGCTGTGTGTGTTCTTATTAAGCATGACTGCCTTAAGCTCTTTGAATGACACAGAAACAAACATTTTTATAGTTTTGTTATCAATCTCATTTCATACTTGCCAAAGCTGATGCATTTAAGTTGAATGTTTGTACCTGTTATTAGATGCTTTTTCCTGCTCTTATGTCATGTGTGTTGTATATCAGAGCACCATGGCAGATGGCACTATAGATTAAATTCTACTGTTGAATTTGTTGGCAGTATTACACATATAGTCAAGAAAAAGGTTGCTTAGAGTATTTTGCCATTTCATTTTCAAATGCAAACGAGTTGCATAATGATGTAATGTGGATTAGACCAGTTTTATGCACAGAGTTTCATACGACTCCCTCTTGATGCCCCCTCCTCTGCACACAGATGCTTTGACTAAGAGCGTGCTTGTGCATCCTTCCTGGCTTCCCACCCACAAGCTCTGCAGGAACAATTGCTGTTCAGTGTTAAAAGCAGTTTGTAAGAGTCTTCTTATCTATTAGGATGTAACCCCTGGTAAAACATCACATTTGGAGCTTTGCAAAAGTAACAAAGAGATAGACAATGTGGAAAAGAAAGACACATTCATTACGAAGCTGAAGCCTTTACCTTTGCCTGCAGAATCTACATATTTATAAGCAAGTACTTAAGTATTATGGTGATTTGAGCATTGCGCATTTTCAATACAAAATCAAATCTCATATAAATCTGTTGCATCTAAATGGGAGTTTAAGTGAAAAGAGATGCTTTTTCTGATGTATTTGGCCTTGTGAGAGGCAGACATGAAAACCCTACTCTTTCACTCCGTCGGAGACCTTGAAGCCTGCAGGAAGAGAGGAAAGCATGATATCCAGCAATGAGCTATCGTATAGATGAGAGCAGCGCTATGTCACCGCCGGGGGGAAATGATGGCATCCTTAGAGGAGGGAAACAAAGAATCGGCAGTTACGATTTTCTTTCCTTTAAAGTGGACCTATCATGCTATATTTGAATAATATATTGTAGGGCCATACCTATATAAAACATGTCTGTGAAGTTTTTTTTTCAAAATACCAAACAGATCATGCATTTTAGCCACGCCTCATTTCGCTCTATTTGCTCTTTTTTAGCCCTGTTTTTGCAAGGGCTGATTCTGTGAGAAGTCTTCTTCGCTGCTTTTGTGGCAGACTACAGCGCCACTTACAGGCCTGGCATATGTACTA
This sequence comes from Dissostichus eleginoides, assembly GCA_031216635.1. NCBI lineage: Eukaryota > Metazoa > Chordata > Actinopteri > Perciformes > Nototheniidae > Dissostichus > Dissostichus eleginoides. The sequence goes on along the minus strand of CM062264.1, from coordinate 36,136,114 downwards.
CAGCGTCTCCAGCGCTTTCGAGCGGCAATGGCCGTGGCCGTCTCCTCCTGATAGGTGGAGAGTTGCCCATATAGGCGGAGCTCCCCGTTTCTGACGTCAGAACAATTTCAAATCTGTATCAGTCTGTATCAGCTCCGTTGCAGCCCCGTTTTTAGAGATTTGGGTATGGAGGAAAAGAGAGAGGGTTGTGTTTTCTGACACTTGGTGAGTTCCCTGACACACCGCGGACACATATTCATGTATAAAAGATGTACAAAAGTGCATTTTGCATGATAGGTCCCCTTTAACTAAGAAAAAAGGACGGTAAAAAAAGATCTGTAGTTTCAAGGCATCAGAGGACGTCAATCACAAACAATGGGACAGATCACTCAACGTCTGTGGGGAAACACTTCATCACAGATACATTATAATACCTATGAGGTAAAGTCAATCGTCAAAGTAAACAGTTGTCATGTTAAAGGTCAGAGTAGTTGTATTGAAACATAAAACACAGAGGCTGCATCTCAGGTCGGTTATTTTCATTTCCTCGCTCCTCGCTCCTCGGTATCACCGGAAGTTGATTTGTCTGCGCCATCTTGAGTAGCGTCCCAGTGGCGCTTATTTCTGCCGGAGGATCGAGGAGCGATAATGGAGGAACTACCAGACCATCCTCCGGTGAAATCCTCAGATACTCGCCCCGCCCCCTTACTGTGTATCGCTCACTGATTGGACGTTGCAGCGCATGCACTGATCTGATGCTTCTTGACATGAGAGCAGTTTCCCAGCGGAGTGAAGAAAACACATGAAACTCACGGGACTCACTCCTCAGTTTATACTGTGTTTTGTTTCAATTAATGTATAATTTAGTTACAAATATCTGATATATCTGAACAACAGAGTGGTCAAAAATCATTTTATTCATTTATTGGAAACATTTTCATGATCGCTTTTTTCGTTTATACATTTTAAGAATGGCGTTTATCTTTTTTGAGAATGAGTTCTTATTTTATTTAATGTATTTGGGTCTACAACAGATGATACAACTGTGTATGTCAGTAAATGTGTACTACCAGCTCTGTCCCCGTTGAAAACAACGGGGACAGAGCTGCTGTCAGACGAACAGCTGTGCGGCGTCATCACAAACGGTAGTATGAGAAAAATGAAGAGCTTTTTGAACATTAAAGCATGGAGACATGTCACAGGAGAGACACTACATACTGATATACACCTGAACATCAGCAGGAGAGGACTCTTTAAAGTAGAGACCCTACATACTGATATACACCTGAACATCAGCAGGAGAGGACTCTTTAAAGTAGAGACACTACATACTGATATACACCTGAACATCAGCAGGAGAGGACTCTTTAAAGTAGAGACACTACATACTGATATACACCTGAACATCAGCAGGAGAGGACTCTTTAAAGTAGAGACACTACATACTGATATACACCTGAACATCAGCAGGAGAGGACTCTTTAAAGTAGAGACACTACATACTGATATACACCTGAACATCAGCAGGAGAGGACTCTTTAAAGTAGAGACACTACATACTGATATACACCTGAACATCAGCAGGAGAGGACTCTTTAAAGTAGAGACACTACATACTGATATGAACCTGAACATGAGCAGGAGAGGACTCTTTAAAGTAGAGACACTACATACTGATATGAACCTATAAATGAGCATCATATGGCCCCTTTAAGTGTTAGTCTGCTGCCCGCCACTCATCCACGGTTATACTGAACACATATCGATCCCTTATTGCTTTGAATTTCACGTCATATTGCCACCGATCATTAAACTCCAATGCCACTATGTCATTTTTGGTCTGACTGACCATCTGTTGGGCAAATTGTAGATAAAAACAAATGCTCAGTTTCCTTCATTTTCCGGATCTTACTCCTTGAGACCTCAGAATTTGTATTTACCGCAAATGACAGTAGATGTTTTCTCCCAAAAGTGCGGCTGTTACGTGGGTTGCTCTCATGTTTTGCTGGGGATGAAGACACAGTCTGTGCATGGACCCTGGGAATTGTAATCCCTTAAATCTGAAAGCTTTAATCTAATGTACTAATGCACCAGATCAGCTGTATGATCATCTCTGTTATGAGCTGCAGTCAAATCCGTGTGGGAAATCTGTTTCTGTCTCGAGCTTTGGTCGTTCAGAGACGACTTCACCTGCGTTTCTTAGTCAGATCCATGTACGATGACTGATTATGAAATTACTCGTGGTCAATTAGTGCAAAAATGTTGTTTCTTATCACCATTGTTGCAGAGAGTGTGACATCAAAGGGACTATCCACAGTGTAAGGGTTGCTCAGTTTGAGAAAACACCTGATCATTAGTTATGTTTTTGACTGATATCGCAATTGCAATATGATTGGGAATTATCATCTTTGAAACATTAATCACAGTATCATTGAAAAACATATTTTCCCTTTACCAAATGTTGCACTTATTGCCATTTTGCATTTGCACTAGTCCATGTTTTAATTTCAATTCAATGTTGATTCACTGTGCAGCCCTACAAAGTGTATTTGAACAGAAGAATATAGGAGATGTATGTGTCTACAGCATATAGTATAGGGCTCACAGACGACATAAAGACATGCACCCATTAATGACTCAGATAAAACCCCTCTAATATCTGAACAACTCCTGGAATAATACAGGCATTGTGCATTTCTTTGATAAGCTTTTCTTGAGTAGTCAACAAACATGAAGTAATTAAGGATAGGCCAAATCTCATTGATGACATTACCATCACATTCTGCATTATACCTTATTAAAGAAAACAATTCAAGCGGTTGGTAAGCTCCTATTTGTCCTGTGGTGACGTGTAATGGATATTACATAACTTCTTTTGTCAGAGAGGAGTGTAAATCTCTGCTGTCAATGCCCCATTAACCTTAATTCACATTTGATGTTGAACAGAACCTCACCCTGTTGTACAAACATTCATGAGCTGATATTGAAAAGCACACAATGGGGTTTAAAGCCACTGCACTTAAAAGCATTGTTATGGTATGAATATTCCAATTTCTCCATGTGTTAACTGAGTAAATCTGCGTCACGCATGAGTTATCAATCAATCAATCAATCAATCAATCAATCAATCAATCAATTAATCAATCAATCAATCAATCAATGTTTATTTATATAGCCCAATATCACAAATGTTACATTTGTCTCAGTGGACTTCACAGTTTGTAGGAATATCATTATGACAATACGACACCCTCTGTCCTTAGACCCTCACATCGTACAAGGAAAAACTTCCAGAGAAAAACCCACAGTTTAAAGGGGAAAATGGGAGAAACCTCAGGGAGAGCAACAGAGGAGGGATCCCTCTCCCAGGACGGACAGACGTGCAATAGATGCCGTGTGTAAATCGAAGAGATAATACATTTTACAGCATAGGTAGACCAAATGTTTGGAAATGCATGTGTCTATAATAAGAAGATGAATCCACGAGGATGTCAACAATCCTGTGGGAGCCATCAGGGAAGTAGAATGATGAGAGTCAGGCAGGACCGCAGTGACAGGTTCAGCCACGACTCGAAGTCCAGGACTCAAATCAGGACTCAGGATAGAGGATCCAGGACACAGGATAGAGGATCCAGGACACAGGATAGAGGATCCAGGACACAGGATCGAGGATCCAGGACTCCGGATCCAGGATCCAGGACTCCGGATCCAGGACTCAGGATGCAGGATCCAGGACTCAGGATGCAGGATCCAGGACACATGATAGAGGATCCAGGACACAGGATCCAGGACTCCGGATCCAGGATCCAGGACTCCGGATCCAGGACTCAGGATGCAGGATCCAGGACACATGATTCAGGATCCAGGACACAGGACCACAGCAACAGGATCAGCCACGACTCAGGATCCCGGCGTAGATAGACACCAAAAAGAAATTTAGGCGAAGCTGGGTTATTCGGAACATGAGAGTACACAGGTACAGACAGAGAGAAGGAAGAAGTGAGGTGTCCCCCGACAGTCTAAGCCTATAGCAGCTAAACTAACGTGTCTACGTACATGCACTCCCTTAGGATAGGTTGAGGGAAAGGGGTAGCAAGTAAGAAGTAAGGACCAGAGGTGGAGAGGCACCTCTGTTAAGCTTTATGTTAAAGATTATACTGTTAGCCTTAGCAATTTTACAGTGATATACAGTATATATATATAATTAAAGTGTATTTTATTGTCATTTAAGAACCTCCTGCATGAAAACTATGTTGAGGTTGAATTTCCCTCATTACATTTACTCAAGTGCTTTACTTTGGCACATTTTTTAGGTACTTATCATCAGAAATAGAATAAGTTATTCAACACAAAGTGGATAATAGATTATAGAAAGACAAACATAAAAGCACTCAGAAATCCAACAGTTTTAAAGTGGAAGTGACCAAGCTTTTTGTATTTAAATATATATTTGTATTTGTATTAATCACACTGGATATATTAAAAAAAAAAAAAAAAGACAAAGAGCAATGAGACAAGGAGATGATTGTGGTATTTTTAGCGAGTCAGAATCGGCTCTTATAAGGTTAAATCTTTTCTTGAGCGTGCTACAGGATGCAGGTCATCACAGCTGACAGATGAGGGTGTGGCGGTGATCACACACACACACACACACACACACACACACACACACACACCAAAACACACCAAAACACACACTTGGAGAAGAATACGTTTGTAGGTCAAACTACTACAGCACTGCAGGGATTTTCCTATATCTGAACGCCTTGCAGTGTTACTCATTCCTGCTGGGGGGTCCTTTGTCGTTCCCAAAGATAACAGGGAATGTGTTTAACGAGGCGGACATCTTAGGTTTCCCTTTTAATGCCTGGTTATTACATGTGGGGATTACTTAATCCTTGCTTCTGTAGCTTCAAAGGGCCTCTCTCATAAGCACTGTAAGCTAGCGTGTGTTTGCTTATGTATTTATACACGGCAGAGTAAATGTAATTATTGTTCCATCTTCCTTAACACAATTATGTCTGACAGTGACAATTAAATGTATTCCCAAACAGTCAAAATACAATCATAAGACGGACTGAAGATATGTGAAATGGGACACCTTGATAAACCAATCAAAGCTTAAATTAGGAGCTCAGACTCGAAACAGAAAGGATTGAAAATATATCGTACATTTCTATAATTGAAAAGAGGATATGTTTTAAACAGGAACATGTACAAGCTGCAAAACACTCCTAAAATCAGAGGACGATTCACATTCAGACACACAAGTAAAAGCAGCAATACTAAGTTGTGATAATACTCTGTTACAAGTAAAAGTCATGCATTCAAAATCTGACTTAAGTCAAAGTATATTGAGAAATCCTTTATTATGAAATGGACCGTGTAACGGCAAAGGGACAGTGCATATAAAAGGCAAAGACTAAAAGGAGTAACATACAAACACATGTTAATAAAATACAACATGTGTATTGGGGCTGGTCCCCTGCAGTCAACATGTCGATGTTTCCTTGGGCAAGATACTGAACCCTAAGTTGCTCCCGATGGCCGACGGTGTGTGAATGTGTGTGTGTGTGAGTGTGTGTAAGTGTGTGTGAGTGTTAGTTCCTAGAGAAAGTGATACTGCTCTGTATGAATGAGGAGGGTGAATGACGTAGTGTGTAAAAGCGTAGAAATCAACTTAGCACATGAGGTAGAAAAAGATGAGTGGCAGCATTATAAAATACATTGAGGAAAATATGGAAAGATAAGATTAGTTAAAAGTATATATTCCGCAATGTTATTGTATTGATATAGATAGAGAGATAGAGAGATAGATGGATAGATGGATGGATGGATAGATAGATAGATTAGTACTTTATTGATCCCAATTTGGGGAATGCTTCCGTTGCAGCAGCATAAAAAAACAAGGCAATGCACATAAGAGAAATTAAGACACTAGAAATAAACAATCCAAAATATTTCTTTTATTATTTCTATAGTATTGTTGTTACAGTATTCAGTAGTGCTAAACCTAGTAGCAGCCAGTACTAGCATTGTAAAGTAGGATATTTGATGTGTTATTGCACCACAGTTATGTTAATAATTAACTGAAGTATAAACTCTTCTTCCACCTCTGGTAGTAAACACACACCGGATGGTATTCTGGAAAATGACCATCATCAGGCGGATCTGAAGCGGCCACTCATCTCTGTCGCAGTAATTTAGTTTAACAGAGTAAACAGATCCTGATGTTGGGGTTTCTCTTCGCATGGCAGGAGGCTGGCTGCACGATAATTATGGTTTTCTTACTTTAGGTGGCGGTGGTGGTGGAAGGGGCCTTACAGGATGGAGAGGGTTCACTTGTGAAACCTGAAAATAGGGATGTGGCCGGCCGCTCCGACTGGAAACAATGGTCTCTCTCATTGTAGCACATTCTTTCCACAGTTTTTCGTTTTTTTCTACCAAAATATGTGTCTTTTGGAAGAAATCTAACAAAAACAAGGGAAACACGTTCAATGAAGGTCATCTTTCAGTGTGTATGAACAATATTATGTTGTACTCGAGCACAAACTTAAATACTGTGGGAATGAGCTGGATAAAAAAGTATTCTTAAAAAATAAACAATTCCCACATACATAGGTCAAAATGGACCTTGAGTCTCTTCAATAAAGCTGATGACGATGATGATGATGATGATACACTATATGTATATATCGTATAGTTCAGATGTTTTACTCTAGCAAGGTACATTTTGTTTATTGATTTTGTCCGAAATAAACCAGAACAATATCACATTTCTACCCAACAACAACAACGCAAGGGTTGAGAAATAAACAATAACTTCTGTAGGATTTTATTTCAAAATGAACTTTTACTGAATTACAGTTTTGGCAGGAAAATACATTGCATTACACAACTCCATTTACAAAAAAGGATTACAAAAAAAAAGGCAAAACTCCTGATCCTCATCGAATTGTCTGTGTCTACGCCGACATAATACCGAGGAGACAGTCTGTCTTTGTGAGTGTGCAGGTGTTTTTAAAAACCCAAAGTGCACATGAGAAGGAAGCTGCGCAGACTAATTCAATAAACGCTACTTCAATATTGGATTTGCCTCGTGGCGGATATGTTTGAATCTGAATTACACGTATCTTTAAATCAATAAACCCCTGTTTGGATTGCTGTTTGTTGACAAGCAGCAAAATGGATGCTTTCACTTGAGCTGGCGTAGATCGTCTCTGGTTTTGTGGAAGTAAATGTGAAACACTTCAGCCGTTTCCGAGCACGTGGTGCCCTCGGCTGCACTTCCTGTATTTATTATAAGCAATGGCATTTGAAGCTGAAATCAGCACTGAGATAGCATCCTGTTAATGTTGTTAGCTTTGAGCAGCTCCTCTGGCTTATTCGATACCAGGAGTAGACCGTACTGGGAGGAGAGCAGGTCTAATCTAATCTGCACCATGCATTGCTGAACATACATCCGTCATCTGTTTATCGAAAGGCTCCTGCAGGATTACGTAGGTACACCTCCCCCCAAGTCTGTCTGTTCCAGTACTGAAAATAACTCTTTTTAAGTCACTGGTTACATCAGAGCAATAATTCCTACTTGTAATTGAATAGGTCTTAGATCTTCAAATGGCCTTCTTTCTACATCCATCTGTGCCTTTCGTCCACAAAAGAAGTTAAGTTTATTTGTTTATAGTGTCGTGGACAGCCCCCATTAATCAACAATCACAACAAACAGTAAATGGGGCAGCTTTAGCCGACATGGCTAATGTGCAGCTGTTGTCCCCGTCCAGATGATAATAGACAGCTTTTTGAAATCACAATACATCAACAGCATTGGTTATAAAGAAAGGATGAAAGAGAACAATAAACACACGTTACTACACACATGTCACATATAGCACATCACAATCACACAACAGAAACGAGGGGTCCATGATCACAACATGTAACACAACATGTAACACAACATGTAACACACACGCCATATCCAACACAGACTAGTGTGTGCAGGTGTAGTTCTCGGTGAACCATGTTTTGAAGTGAGCTGTGAAGGTGGTATATGTATGTATGTCTTTGTTGTGAGTGGGTAGAGAGTTCCAGGTTTGTATTGCAGAATGTAACATAGGTTACAAGCTTTTACAAATTTGCTAAATGGCTCAAAGAAGGCTTTCAGTCAGGGTGCGCTAGGGCCGAACAGTTCATTGAAATGTACTCGAAATTGCAATATTGACTAGTGCAATATCCAGGCTGCAGTCAGCGTTATATTTGCATAAATATCTGATAATATACTTGACTGTGTTGCTGCAGAGAAGTCCTGCAGCAACACAGTACTTGTTTGGTACAGACTCTATTAAAAAATCACATCTTAACTAGGGCTGCACGATTTGGGGAAATAATCTAATTGCGATGTTTCTGACAGATATTGCGATTAGATTTGCGATATTTGTTTTTTAAGCGACCCAACGGAAGTTTATTGTAAAATGCAGCCATATCTCCGGCTAGGAAGGTCGTATCAACGTGCTCCCGTCTCTAGCACCCCCGCAGCCCGAGCTACGAGTGAAAGAACTAAACTTACATGAAACTAACTTCCGTTGGGTTGCTTTAAAGTGAAGCTTCAGTTTCAGATTCACCCTGTAATAGAAACATGTGATGGAGCATTACTAACCTGACTCAGACGGTTTGTTTCACCAAACCATCTAGGAAAGCTCCATTGGAAGCCATTTGGAAAAGATCAATCTGTCTATCACCTTCTATCATGGGCCACTTCTGATTGGTTAACAATGACTGGTATATGTGGAGCACAGCACTTCTGATTGGTTAACAATGGCTGGTACATGTGGAGCACAGCACTTCTGATTGGTTAACAATGGCTGGTACATGTGGAGCACAGCACTTCTGATTGGTTAACAATGACTGGTACATGTGGAGCACAGCACTTCTGATTGGTTAACAATGACTGGTACATGTGGAGCACAGCACTTCTGATTGGTGCGGATGACTGACACACAAGAAGAACAAAAAAAAAAAGTAAACAAAAGAAAATCGCAGGCTTTGCGATTTGATAATTGCATCATTTCAAATCACGATTTCGATTTAAAATCGATTAATCGTTCAGCCCTAATCTTAATCATTAAAAAATACTTTTCAATGATCATGTGAATAGTGTTTAAAAAGGATTATTCCCTCTATTAACAGGAATCATATCGCAGTTCCGATATCAGTCAAAAATAATCCAAATAAGTTGCAAATTTAAACAAATAATTGACTCACAATCGCACATATAAAACACATTCACCCAATTACAATCCCTTATATAGAAACCCAGGAACACTCGACAGACACAAAGCAAGGATAAAAGCAAATATGCACACACAGTGAAATGTACTATATTTAGTAATCATTAAATGTAAGCCTTTGTTCTAGTTTTACATAGAAGTGTAGCGTGAATGAAGTCTTCGCTAACAGTGACAACCAGAGATGTCTCTTATGAAGGAGCTCAGTGTTGATGTAGCCATTGCTCAGCATCGACCAATGACAGAATTAAGACACCAAAAAGGAACATTATTTGAGTTTTTACAAGACGATGTCCACCAGTTTGGCTCCTTTGGTCTCGCTGACCTTTACCCCGATCCTTGGGTGAGAAATGCAGAGCTCCATTTTCTTTTACAGAGGTCACGCCGCTTTGTGTCTTTTCTGTCCGAGCTTATTGAATGCCAACACAAAGACGGTCATAAAAGCCAGGTGATTAGCGGAGGAAAGAGACCGTTCTGTTTGCTCTCCATGAAAAGGCTTTAAAAAAGAAGAGGCGTGGGTTTGGTGAAGATGTGAGCAGATCTTTAGATAAGATTGGTTTATTACCCATGTGATTACTCGGCATAAAGAAAATGGATTGAGCGTTCCCAGGCAGTATTCAACCAGAGCATTTAATGAATCTATTTCAGACATGCAAATGAAAATGTCCCGGCCTTGAATCAGACTCAGGTGGGAGCAGAATTCATATTCATTTATGATAATGACATTTCGAGCAGAAAGACATCATTTTAACGTCATATCAATGTTTCATTAAACATCCATATGCTAAAGTATGGAGCCAAATTGAATACAAACTGTCTCAACATCCAAATACTGACTGCAATAGACTTGCACAAATCTGTCTACTAAAACTACTTCGACATATTACCAATTATTTCAATAAGTCTTAATGCTAAAATAGCAAAAAAGGCAGTTTTTAGCCTCTTGAATATGTTGTTCTTCTCCATTTCTCTGTTTATATCATATTAAAGTGAACATATTTTGGACATTACATGTTTTGACTTGTTTGGACATCTCTTAAAGCTTATCTCTTAGTGTTTAAGATTGTATATGTCTGTTTATTTACCATTGAACTAGCCTAGGTTCAGCTGGGAAGAGAACATATATTTATGGTAATGACATTTTAAGCAGAAAGTCAATCACAGTTTCATTTCAAATCCAAATGCTAACATAGAAAGCCGAATCTACGGTGGCCGACAGGTGCAGATGGCCCCAAACATTTATATTAGGAGAGACGCGCTGCAGCTTCAAAAACAATGCAAACGCCAACATGCAACATTCACCGACTTGACGAAACTTGCACAGTGTGCCCTAAAAAGTGACGCACACAGCTGGGACCAGAGCACTTGTTGATGTTCAGGGATTGTAAAGTTGGCCTTCTTTCACTATTAGCACAGTTAGCCGGTTTCACAATTTACGTTTTTTGTCAGTATATTTGAAATAACTACGTTGACTATGTTAGCTTAGAGCGCATATGCAATAACATCGAAAGGAATCATGTGATCACATTGTTAAAATAAGCTGAGGGACATTTCCATTGACAGTTTCCTAAAAACGATTGTGAGAGAATAATAAACGTGGGTAGGTTTTCTTTAAATGCACTGAGGAAAATAACTGCGTAACGAGATTTAAAGGCACTAACCTTGCACGTTGAGAAACTGTGATGGACTATATCCTCTACTTTTGGGTCATTTACTAAGATTCCACATTTCTACTATGACGAGGTCATTCTCAGACCAGCAGGAAGAATAACTCGCTGTGACTTATAAGTTTCCTGCAGTTTATTTAATGAAAACCCACCCACGCTAATCATTGTCGCACTGTTATTCTTACTGAAGCTGTCTACAATAACTCTCTCTTTCTCTTTCTCTATCTCTATCTCTCTCTCTCTCTCACACACACACACACACGCACACGCACACTCACACACACACACTTTTCTCTCTCGTTCCTGCGTCTCTGCAGTGACGTACGTTGGTTTTGTTCGGCTGCTGTTCCAGGATTTAGTGACGCTGGTTTTACAAGGCTGTTATGTGATTCCGTCAGTTGCCAAAAGCTTTCATAGTAAAAGAGCTGGCAGTCAATGCGCCACAGTTTCAGCCATTCATCCCGCTCCTTTGAGGCGTGCATCCCGGTCTGTGCTCCCCACAAACCCTGCAGCACAACCACAGGTCTGATGCTGTGGCTCTCTCTTGCCATGGTAACTTTTGAGTCAGAGCATAAAAAGAGTTTAAGTTCCTAAGGGCTTTTTTTCACATCTGCTAAATGAGAGATCTTGCAGTGTGATGACATATCAACCCTTTACATGCTGAAGTGCTGGAGTCATCTGACCTTCATCATCGATTTAAGAGCTTTTTATTTTACCTTTCAGCTTTGGCTATTGAGGAAAATGGACACAGTCCTCAATAGTGTTGTATAGACTTTAGTTTGCACTTGTTTCTGGGTCATGTTTCACTTTGTGACTTGTTGATCAGGGAGCCAGTAAATTACTTCAAATAAAAAATAAATGCATTTGTTCATTTGAATAGCAATTAAAGAGTCCTCTCCTGCTGATGTTCAGGTGTATATCAGTATGTAGTGTCTCCACTTTAAAGAGTCCTCTCCTGCTGATGTGCAGGTGTATATCAGTATGTAGTGTCTCTACTTTAAAGAGTCCTCTCCTGCTGATGTTCAGGTGTATATCAGTATGTAGTGTCTCTACTTTAAAGAGTCCTCTCCTGCTGATGTTCAGGTGTATATCAGTATATAGTGTCTCTACTTTAAAGAGTCCTCTCCTGCTGATGTTCAGGTGTATATCAGTATTTAGTGTCTCTACTGTGACATGTCTCCATGCTTTAATGTTCAAAAAGCTCTTTATTTCTCTCATACTGCCTGTGCTGCAGCACCTCTTTTCACCCTCTGTCTGAAACCAGAGCCCAGTCTGCTCTGATTGGTTAGCTGGCCGGCTCTGTTGTGATTGATCAACCGCTTAGAGATGTCCCGCCCCTTAGCCTATCACGTACAATGTGTTGGAGCGCTAGAACAGGAACATTTACATCCACTAAAAACATCTAGCGCTAATGGAATAACTTTTTATAACGCTGCTGGATATCGTAACCTATAATTAGATGTCGAGTTTTATCTATTAGCTGATTTTTCATTTGTATTGGCGTATAATATGGATGTGTAAAGTAGGTTATCAAATAAATACAATACAATAAATAAAACTAATCAATGTGCTTTTAGAAAACAGTGAAGTAGAAATAGAAAGTACTATAAAATGAAATGACTGTCACTCAGGTGAGATAGAAGTCCCTCAAAACCGTACTTAATGAAATGTACTTCATTACATTAGACCACTTCATCAGAGCCATTGCACTTAAAGAAACAGCTGATGGTTGTTTTGAACTTCTTGTTTTCTTCTTTCCTTGGAAGACGGAAGTTATATCATCAGAAAGAAAGGAGAAGTGCCGTCCTCCAGAGCATAAAGAGTCAAGTCTGGAGATGATATGGCTCCCTCGCTCCCTCTCAGACAGAAACTGTCTCTCTTCTTTGCTTTCTAAGATTAACTTGTGTCTTTCACTGCACTTGGTTTATGCTTTAAGCCGTTTTTGTTTTGTTTTGTTGTCTATACATTTGTTCAAAAATACCAACCCATTTTTTCCATACAGTATAAATAAAACAAAACAAATAAACATGGCTGTAAAAGTGCTCATTCCCTTCACCTCCACCCAGGGGCGGACTGGCCATCTGTGTGTTCTGGAGAATCACAGAACGGCCGGTCGTCAGCGGGCCGTTGACGGCTGGCCCGGTTCGCTGACGGCCGGCTCCGCCCTTTATTTTTTATGTTTTTAAACGGCATCATTTGAGTTGCGCTGACCGGCGACAGAGGTCCGTTCAGCGAGCCGTTTCCACGCAGCGAGCCCCCCCCCCCCCCCCCCCCCGTTGAAAGTTCACTAGCGTGCTCAACCAATTTGTGTGGGCTGTGAGATTCCAGGGCTGATTTTTAGTCCCAGTCCGCCCCTGCCTCCACCTACCTGTGTGAGTGCGGGTTTTCCGCATTGACTTTGATCAAAAGCAAGTACCGGTCAAGGCTGCAGCCAAAGGATGATCTAAGTTTATTCCTGTCTACATTGCATCCCTGAATCATCCGCCTGTGCGCATCAAAGACGCAGACTCATTGTTCCCACTAAAGTAGGGGGTGAGTGTAATAAGGAGGCAAAGTTGACGTTCACTGTGTTGCCGGGAGCATATAAGGATTCATCCACGCTGTTGAAAATGTTAAAAAAAAGAAAACTCAGCCAATATAATCGGTGCAGTCAGTGAGTCAGCTCGGTAGATTCAAACACAGAGATGAGACGAGAAGAGAGAAACAGCAGTGAGTAATTTCAAATGACGTTCTCAAAAAAGAGAAAGGTAGAAAGCGAAAACAGAGCATTTAATGACATTTTCTCTTACTGGACCTCTTTGAAATGCAATTGAATACCCCTGCATTATAGCAACAACAACAACAATAATAATAATAATAATAGCAATAATAATTGGGAGGGGGGCGCGGCTGTTCTTATGTTCTCTAAGGGGAGGCTCACCTTCCCACACTTTGAAAACCCCTGCCTTAGAGTATGTTTTGAATCTGAAAAGAGTGTTTTTTGTGAAGAAGAAAAAAAATATATATATTTAGAAAACAAAAATGGATTAGGTACTTTTCAAATGAGTAAGAAGTTCCCATGCTAGTCATTGTCTCACTGTTATTTTTCCTGAAGCTGTCTACAATAACTCTCTCTTCTCTCTCTCACTCACACACACACACCTGATGATACATTGTTACAATCTAAGCACCGAGGAAACGTTCTGTTCCTGCTCTCCACCCTCTCTAACCTTTGAACTGCACAAAATGGTCACATTTTATCGCACTGTAATCCTCACACCTGCACACCAGACAAATAACTCCACAACCCCCCACCAGCAATTTGAGCAAAGATATATATATATATAGATAGATGGATAGATGGATGGATGGATGGATAGATAGATGGATAGATGGATGGATGGATGGATAGATAGATAGATAGATCTATGTTCAGAGGGCTAGGAGCTAATATGGGAGAAGAGTGAGTGGATTGGATTGAGAGAATCTGGAAGGAGCAGAGAACTAAGTATGTAGGAGCCATAGGAAGAGACCCTAACAACAGGTGCAAAATGTGAGCATAATTCAAGGGTTAATATTCATGCATTATTCAAGTGGCAGGAAGCACAATAGACTGTGCAGACGTTACATACTGGCTATTAAGATTCATTAACTCATGACACTGCTTAGTGCATGTTTCCACTGAACGATGTGAGCACTGTTTTGACTTTTCACTCACACACAGCCCAACAGGTGCCTTTTTGCTCTGCTTTCTCTTCTTTTATGGCTCATAGCATCTGTCGCAGTTGCTATGTGAGGGACAAACATGAAGCAGTGCTGAACACACTGGACTCTCAGACAGAGATATTAACAACCGGAGGAAATGAGCTTTCTATTGACAGCAGTGCGAAGTTCACATTGTTTCTATTGAGCGTCAAGCCGGCGTCTCCTCCTCTCTCTCAAATGGATGCACAGCTCTGGAAAGAATAAAGAGACCACTGCAGAAAAGTGTTTTTTACTATTATTTAAACAAGATTATTTCACCAAATAATGATTTCTGAACTGTTTTTAGGATAAAACATTAGTATTTTGGTGTTCAAAAATGAATATTAACTTGTTTACAGTCCATTATTTGAGGTCTGAAAACACTTATGTAAAATATTTTCTGTTAATAGTCAAAAACAAAGAAGCAGACACCGAGATATTTTGTGTAAAGCAAAAGAAAAACCTGGATCCTACATATCCCATAATGCAACTTTATAGAAGCTTGTGTTAGACTGCTTTTCCTCAAGAGCAATTGATTAATCTTGATTAAACAGTTTCCATGCAAAAATAATCAGGAATTCATATATTGTATTTGTATCCACTTTCTGTAAATAGACAACATTTTATTGGACATTTGGGAGTAATGATGTTAAAAGTTAATATAATAATACCAAAATAGCCATTTTACTCAACCACAGACCTATAAATAGTAAAAACACACAATGTTTTTAAACCACACTCTATATATAAATGCATCTTCTTTGCCTCTTCTTATAACTGTGGTATCAAGAGACTGACTTGATTGTAAGGAGTTGTTTCGCAGCTCAAATTGCTATAAGATATATCCACTAGGGTTACACAATTAATCAACATTTCAGCAAAATCGCAATATTCTAGTGCAATTTCCAAATCGCAGAGACGTCCAACAAACAGTATCTTACAGACTTAAAAATAAGTCCTCGTCTGGTACAGATCCTCCTAAAAACAAATCAAACTCTTCTGATTTTAATATATTGAATCATATCACAATAGTTGTATAATTAAGAATTGTCTCATTTAGTTATTTTCTCCAAATTGTGCAGCCCTAATCCATGTACCAACTGAGGACTGAGCGAATAAATAATAAATACAATCATATTAATCAGAACATTATACATTTTATTGACATTTTAGATATGCTTTCATTAAGATATTATCCAGTTAATGTAATAATTAATGCATATTATGGACACTGTGTGTTTTGACTGAGCCTAGCATCTTTTTTCAGTCTCTATAAGTTATTTTGCAACATGGTTCCTCACTCAGGAAGCAAAGGAAGACGTTTCTCTTTGTTTTGTGTTTCTGTTGTCTCCTTTTATTCCTGTAACCTTGTCCCCTTTGTTATTTCTGCTCGAGGAGAATAAAGCGGTTTGTGGTTGCTCCAAAGTTCATTCCAAGACGTTGTATTGTTTAGTAAATTGGCTCGAGATCCGTTGCTTTAATTCTCTGTGTAGCAGATCAAGACAGCTCTCGCTAAAACTGAGTCAGGATGACTGCTGGTGTAAACAGAGACGGGGCTTTCTGGCTTCTGGTAATCGAGGAGTTAACATATGAATAAGCATGTGTTCATCAAGGGATCCGGATATTTATGTCTCACTCTCAAACTAGAGAATCCGATTTGAGGAATTACATCCAGTCTTTTTCAGAAGTTAAAGCCAAGTTTTAGCGATTGCTCACATTTCCAGTTTTTTTGTGTTGAAATTGAATCCACTTTATAATGTGTTTCTGTTTCACTATGGCTTAAAGGGGACCTATCATGCAAAATGCACTTTTTGATGTCTTTTGTACATAAATATGTGTCCCCGGTGTGTCGGGGAACTCACGCAGTGTCAGAAAATAAAACCCTCTCTCTTTTCCTCCGTACCCAAATCTCTAAAAACGGGGCTACAACGGAGCTGATCCAGATTTGCGTCCGATATGACGTAATATCGGAAATGTGGACCCACGGCACTATCAGAAAGTTGCTATCAGAAACAATGCCCGACTGTTTTGGACGTAATATGGTCGGTGCATGTTTACATTAGCATCGCTAACACTCAGAGCTAACCTGTACTGGAGAGCATGTGTGTGAAGAAGCAGGAAATAAAAAGGAACTCACCTTGTGGTATAACCGGCAAGAGAGAAAGCCTTTGAGCTCCATACTGTTTCAGAAATAATCCTTGATAATCCATGATATGGCGTTTCATCACGGCAGTATTTAGTTTAGACAGTAGCTGCCGGGTCCCGCATGAGCTCAGCCCCCTCCTTTTTTATTTTTTTTAAAGCTTCATACCCCAAATCAGCACTTTTGAAACAGGAAGTGAAATAGAGAGATATGAGGCATGGCTAGAATGGGTGATCTGTTTGGTATTTTGAGCAAAACACTTCATAGACATGTTTTTTATATATTTTTATATATCTGAGACCTATGCTATTGCCTAAAAATAGCATGATAGGTGACCTTTAATATTTTCAATAAATCACTTTGAATTGCCTGTTGGAAATGTGCTTGTAAATTAACTTTCCATGCCTTTATCTTTGGTTTATTTTCAAAGCTTTAATAGTTTTTGGGTGAAAAGTGTCCATCAGTACTGACTTGATGTCCTCAAATGTCTGGTTTTCTCCACAACTCAAGATATTCAGTTTCACGAGAAAATACACGAGAAAATATCCACATTTAAATAGTTGGAATGATGTCATTTTGACTCATTTGATTCTTAAAGGGTCTCTATAATGCTAATTGTTATGATCATATCAGTATGTAGTGTCTCTACTGGGACATGTCTCCATGCTTTCATGTTCAAAAAGCTGCACCTCTTTTCACCCTCTGTCTGAAACCAGAGCCCAGTCTGCTCTGATTGGTTAGCTGGCCTGCTCTGTTGTGATTGGTCAACCTCTCAGAGATGTCTCGCCCCTTAGCCTATCACGTACAATGTGTTGGAGCGTGTAATGGAAATTATGATTATCAGAGAATTGAATGCTATGATGTTATATTTAACTTATAAATAATTCAATGCTGTAAGCCTTACATGTCGAGAGACAGTAGATCTCAGCTCTCAGGAAGGTAATCAGTGACAAGGTGTCATGTGACCACACAGTGATCTGATGATGGGTCTATTGTACTCTGATAGGGTCATGGTTCAGTTATCTCATGACTAAGCATATTCATTGTATCTGTATAAAAGCTCTCTTTTCAGTTGGAGAAGTTGCACTCGGCTGTGGAGACATTACTCTTCATGTTGCCTTTTTTGCAAAAGATTAAAGGACCAGAAAGACATCTCTTTGACTAGTTAATATCAAGAATTTCCACCACAAGCGCTAGCCAATAGAAGCGCTATTGTTAGTGTGTGGGGGGAACACAGGGATTTTAGCCTTTGCATGCACTCAAACCTATAGAACACACTACAGGGAAGAGAATACCCAAAAAAGCAAAATAAAACCTCTTGAAAAAGTGACTCAAACTAATTAATCGGTCAAAATAGTTGGCAAACACTTCAAATCCAATAATTGATCATCTTTTTCCCGTCTACCAGGTTCCTTTTCAGATAGTAAAGC
Organism: Dissostichus eleginoides; assembly: GCA_031216635.1. Lineage (NCBI taxonomy): Eukaryota > Metazoa > Chordata > Actinopteri > Perciformes > Nototheniidae > Dissostichus > Dissostichus eleginoides. The sequence continues at coordinate 36,117,888 of CM062264.1, read as the reverse complement.
CATTTTCTTTTTATGTAAGCCCATTAACATTTCAAAGTCTTACCTTGAGCTTGTTTTTTGCATGTTTGCTTCTGAACTTTTTCTAAAATGTCTGTCTTTTTGTGTCCCCTCCTTCCCTGTGCCCCTTCAGGAGTTGATCTGCCAGCCCCCCCTCTCCATTACACCCTGAAACCTGGGATGACCTTTTGTTGCTGCCCTCTCCACCTCCTGTTTTCCTCCTTACCCCTCTCCTCCCCTTTCCTAAACTCCCCTCCTCCTCCTCCTCATTCTCCTCGGTGTCTCCCAGCCTCGGGTTTATTACTCTGGACTGAAGGGAGCGACACAGCGGCTGGCAGAGGATGAAGAGGGTCTGCCTGCCAACTCCAGACAGAGGATAGAGGGAACAAAAGGAGAAAGAGACACAGAGAGTAACGACTGGTGGACAAGAGAGGCAGCGATTCAAAATGCCATGACGAAGGAAAAACACTTGAGCGTCATGAGCTAGCAAGGGGCCCCTAAAACACATCTTCTTCAACAAACTTCTTGCTGTGGAGACACACACACACTCTCTCTCCTGCTCCTCGGGCTCCTTGTTAACACCTGATATGCCTCTGTGAGAAAGTGAGAGCCATGCCAGCCAAAGGGAAGTACCTGCTGAACGACCAGGAGCTGAAAAATGAGGTGCTGTACCGCAAGTTCTCGTGCATCAGCCAGTACCAGCCGCTGGTGCTGCTGCTGGGCCTCTCCATGCTCTCCTGTGTCATCCTCCTCATCATCTTCTTCGCCCTGCAACTGGTGAGTCTGCTCTTCCATGTGTTTGTTGAAAACTGTAAGAAATTCTGCATTTTTTGCAGGTTTCTCGATGGTCATGGAGAGCGTTTTAGGTTATTGATCATATGCAAAAGTTAGTTAATTTGTCCTTGAGCCCCTGTACTGTAATTGGAGTTTGTCACAATGTCCTTCGCTGTGTTCATTTATGTGATTGTTAAAAACAGAGAGAAATGTTGCGTTTTTTGCAGATTTCTCATTGGGAATATTTTAGGTTATGATAATGTGCAAACGTTGATTGCCTCGATTTAAGTCGAGCTATTAGCGTGTGAGCCACTGTGTTTATCTATGGGTTTGTTAGAAAGTGGAAATAAGTGTTGCTTTGTTTGCAGATTTCTCATTGATTATGGGGAGTATTTTAGGTTATTAATCATATGTAAGAGTTGCCCTCAAGTCACTGTGATTATCTCCTTGACTGTGTTCATCTATGTGTTTGTTACAATATAAATAATTGTTGCTTTGTTTGTATATTTCACTTGGGTCATGGAGAGTATGAAGGTCAGTGATCAAGTGCAAAAGTCGATTGCCTCAATTTAAGTTGAGCTAATTGCCTGTGAGTGAGGTTTTCATAGTCATTTTCATTTATTTATTTACAGTCCTGCACACAATTGATGAGTACTTCCTGCAAAGAGACATTAGGCATTGTTTATTGCACTTTTAAAAGGCAGAAAAGTTGATATATTCATGGTATATTGATTTGTTATTGAGGCTCAAATGTCAGAAAATGGGGGAAAATGTTGATCCGTACTGAGTCGACATCATCAAATGCCTTAGACAATAATCTCACTGTAAAATAGAAGTTAAACAAAATAGAAAATGCTGAAACTACAGAAATGTGACTTTTTTTCCGTCTCAAAAAAAGAATTGACCTTAACCCACTCAGAAAATATATTGTCAACATTGTAGGCGATCATTTCCCTGTGGTAGCAACTTGTTGAGCAACACAGTACTCTTTTTGTTGTGTTGCCCGTTGGCCACTGTTTTTGAAGTTTTCATAATCTCCTTCACCGTGCAGAAAACACATTTATCTGTAACTCAACACCTGTGCATCAGACTTTGAATCTGTGTAACATTACCCCACCAATCAGCAGCCATTGAGGCAGAGGAATGATTGGCATCAGTTGTTCTCGTGAACTCCTGCACATGAACGACAGTTACTTTCCTCGGAGAGACATTAAGCTTCTCTAGTTGCGCCTTTAAAGGCCAGAAAATGCTTCTCTGATAAAGCTTGGGATTATCCGGCTAGTTGTCATTTTTCTCCCTTTGACATAACCAATTATGTTGTACAACTTGTTTTTACCAGCTGGTGGGAACAAGACACTGTCAAACTGTGTAGATGTGCACAGGGTTGTCGTGCATACAGTATAAATGGCTTTAAATGTCAAACGCATTACTATGCTGTGAAAGATCCTGACCTGATATGCCCTTGTTCTGTTTTCGGAGTATTTGTGTACTCTTGCTGGGAAGAGGAATGACACATCAAAATAGTAGATGGCGCAAGAAATGGTGTAGAAATTTGAGTCATAATGAGTTTTCAGCAGATTTTAACAAACAAATTAACTCACATGTAACAGTAATAACGAAAATTGCTGGATGTTTGCACTTTCTTCTTCCAGTTTGACAGTAATTTGAGCCTTTAAGTAACTTCACAGGTGTGCTTTCATCTTGGAGCAAAGCAGGTACCTCACATTTGAGCACAATGCTTCTTATTGTGCAGTTGAGAACAGGTGGACTCTAATGCACACGTAATGGCTCATAAGCTATGAAATGAGGGATTCTGACAGTGAGTTAGGACTAAACATCAGAGGCTGCTCGCAAATCAATGCTCTAATGAAATGTTTTGATTAGTTGAGCTAACAATGACAATCTTTATGTGACACATAGACACCTGGTTCTGCAGTTTAACCCACACCACACTTACATTTAGTCGTCCATTTCTGTTGTATATCCTTTACAGCTAGTTGATTAAATCATGTCAGATAAGCAAATTAGATACACTATTATTGTCCGATCAACTATGTCATTATTAGGTGAGATGCTTTAGATTAGATGCCTGGCACTTTAACGTACTTCGATATTGACTTTACTTCTGACCTATATCTGTGATCCGTTGACTCTTTCACTGACTCGTCGTCTTCTGTCAAGTACTGACATTTAGCTCTTGAATTTGTAGAGTTTTGAGAAATGGTGTTTGTTAAATGCTTCTAAAAAAAAATTAAAATATTGAATTGACAACAACATTAGAAAACTACCATCTTATTCAAACATTTGAAGCAAGCCACAGGACATACTTTTGTTCTGTTACAATATTTTTGTGATAAGAGCAAGTGTCTTAAAGGGGACTTATCATGCAAAATGCACTTTTTGATGTCTTATACATAAATATGTGTCCCCGGTGTGTCGGGGAACTCACGCAGCGTCAGAAAATAAAACCATCTCTCTTTTCCTCCGTACCCAAATCTCTAAAAACGGGGGTACAACGGAGCTGATCCAGATTTGCGTCCGATATGACGTAATATCGGAAATGTGGACCCACGGCCCTATCAGAAAGTTGCTATCAGAAACAATGCCCGACTGTTTTGGACGTAATATGGTCGGGCATGTTTACATTAGCATCGCTAACACTCAGAGCTAACCTGTACTGGAGAGCATGTGTGTGAAGAAGCAGGAAATAAAAAGGAACTCACCTTGTGGTATAACCGGCAAGAGAGAAAGCCTTTGAGCTCCATACTGTTTCAGAAATAATCCTTGATAATCCATGATATGGCATTTCATCACGGCAGTATTTAGTTTAGACAGTAGCTGCCGGGTCCCGCATGAGCTCAGCCCCCTCCTTTTTTATTTTTTGAAAGCTTTATACCCCAAATCAGCTCTTTTGAAACAGGAAGTGAAATAGAGGGATATGAGGCATGGCTAGAATGGGTGATCTGTTTGGTATTTTGAGCAAAACACTTCATAGACATGTTTTTTATATATTTTTATATATCTGAGACCTATGCTATTGCCTAAAAATAGCATGATAGGTGACCTTTAAATAACCTTAAAAAGCGCTCTATAAATAACATGTATTAAGTTTTATCCTTTAGCTTTGGGGTATGTTTTTACACTTGGTAAAGGTGTTGGCACTGGGCTGCAATACATGTAAGGTGTTTTATATATTTATATCCATTAGGAGGAAGTATGCAAATAATAATTGTTATAAGATAGATTAAGATTTATTTTAGAGAGTCACTATGCCCCATTGTATTTTTCTATACCTTCGATGGTGCAGAGATGATTCATTGAGTTGGTTAGCGTATGGGGACTCATCTTGAACATTAATACATTCACATGCAGCATAATGTAAAGAGGCGCAGGATGGTCAGTTTGAATCTCTGTGAAAATGTGAAAAATTGAAAACTCTGTCCTCTCCCTCGACATCTACTTAGATGAAGCTCTTAACTCCCCTTCACTAGCCGAGTGAATGAGAGAGTGATTGTGTAACTGTTTGAAAGTGAAGGAGCACATCGTCGCTGAAATAGACTCGAAAGTAGAGGACGCATACTTCCCTAGATTAGAAAAAAAAGGCACAAAGTAAGAAGTGCATCTCCTCAACAACATCACCGTTTCATAATACTGATGATGCCCTGGCAGGAAATTGTCTTTCCTTTCTCTCCGCAGTGAGGTCAGGGGTCAGGGTGAGCTGAAGAAACAGAAGCCTGCAGCTGTTAATGCTTCAGTTTTACTCAAAAATACTTCAACAGAAAAAAAGTCTGCCGGTGACACGAAGTTATTCACTGAGGCGCTTTATTTCTGCTAAATACACTCCCCTGCTGCGCTTAAAGGGTTTGGTTGACAACTTAATAGAATAAAATGAACCAAGAGGGGATTAAGGTATGAAATGGAGGTTAAAACAATGTAGCTGTCAAAGTGTATAGAGGGTAATTATGTGAGGAAAGGCAGGTATTCATTGAATATGCTGTTGACGTTGGCATAATGGCAGGTAGCATAGCAGTCAGTGGTTAATTTAGTGAAGTGACAGATATAATGACTTTCCCCTGTTGGAAAAAACATCTTAATAATACGTTTATTTATTATTATCTTAACCTTCCCTCCATTGTGTTGCTGCTGAGTCTATGGCACACTCCCTTTCTGTCGTCATTGTACCTAAATATCTCTCACTCTCACACACTCCTTTGAACTGCATCCATCCCAGGGCGTGATTACGTCAGAAGCTAAAATCACAATTATTTAGGCTTTTTATTTTTTTCAAGATTACTTATTATCTTAATTATACTTAATAAAATCACCTCAAAATGTGTATTTCCTTTCAAATTAAATGTAAAAGACATATAGATATAAATAAAATATAATAAATAAAGGTATATATAATAAACGTTCAAAATAAATACAACAAATAATGCATTTAAAAATAAACAAGATGTTGTGCACTTCCAAGTGCTATTGCAAAATTAATAACCTATATAAATAAATTGGTCCATAATTAATTCAGTCAAACTATATATATATATCCAGAGGTGCACGTAACTGGTACGCTGGTAAGCATTCGCGGCAAACATCTGAAATGCGTACAGTCACTTGTCTCACTAAGTGCATTTGCGTACCGACGGACTTGTGAAACATTTCCAAAAGGCGCTGCGATCACTGGACGACAGAGCCGGTCGCCGGTCGCACAGACGGGGCTGCTGTTAACGTCGGTGTTTACAACGGAATTGTGCCACAACTTCCGGCGCGAGTTCCACGCGCGTGCTCCACTAGCGCCCACCTCCACCCCTCCCGTCGACGTTCAATACCACTGCCCCACCCCCGACCCCCCCCCGTCGACGTTCGCAAAACAGAGGGGCTGAACACATAACTTTGCGTGGGCAGCCCTGAGTACCAAACATTGTCTCCTGGTACTCATTCGAGTAACTCACTAAGAAAGTTATGTGCACCCCTGTATATATCAACTAAATGCTTGATTTATAACACAAGACAAAATGAAAGCATAAATAAAAAATGGACTGCTTCACAATATTCAAAATAACTGTTTTATCTTGATTATCTAATCTTCATAATCAGTGAAACATAAATCCCTGTTTTAAAAATAATAAAATGTGCTTAATAACCCAGTCCTGCTCTATCCCTCATGTATGTACACGAAATATACATACAACACCATTATTTTTGTGTTTTGCTCATACAAATACACACAAATGATATGTCCCACAAGTGTTTCATTCATTTGAGTTGCTCCTAGTTTGCAATAAATAAACAAACTCTTCAGCCAACTCATCTATCACGGGAAATACCGTCACTCCCTCTTTCTCTTCCTTCTCTCATTAATCTTCCTCCTCTGTCTTCCTGCTCACTCCGTTGCCAGGGGGAGAGAAGAGCAAAGAGAAAATGCTGCGAAGCTTGTGTAACGCTGTAGTTAAATGCTAAGGAGAGGGGGGGGGTGTGCCTGTTAGAGAGGTTGGATACCGGTGGCAAAAAGTCAAACTTATATAACTCCTCTCCAATCGACAGCGGATGAAGAGCAACGCTGAGAGGAAAACACTTGTGAGACCTGTACAAGGCTCTGATTGGTTGAGAGATGATAAGGTTGTTTGGGGTCTTTAAAGGTCACCTATTATGCAAAATCCACTTGTTCCTGTCTTCTCTACATCAACATGTGTCCCCTCTGTGTAAAGAGACTCTGAAAGTTTCAGGAAAAAAGATTCTCTCTTTTTGTCCTGATCCATTTATATAAAAACCTGTCTGAAAATGAGCTGATCAGATTTTGGCCACTTTATGATGTCATAACGATTTTTTGGCTTGTGTAACCATTAGCCAATCACCAACCAAGGTAACCCCCCCCCACCTTATCACCTGAATCTCCTCCTAGAGCACCATTGTGTTCTTTTTAACCAAATATCTCTCAGAGGGGCGTGGGGAGGGGCTCCTTATTTTCATCTAAAGTAACAGACAGAGAATCAGCACTTTAGAAACAGGGCTGAAACAGAGGGGATTATGGGAAGCTGCAATAATCTGTTTGGTGTTTGGAGCCAAACACTTCAGAGACATGTTCTGTATATATCTGAGACCTGTAATATATTGATGAAAAACAGTATAATAGAGGCGTGTGGCGTAGTGGTCCGTTGGGATCAGGGGGTCACAGGTTCAAACCCCACTGCAGTCAGCATGTCGTCCACAGTATTGAGTATGTAAGTCGCTTTGGATAAAAGCATCTAACAAGTAACATGTAATGTAATGTAATAATAGGGGACCTTTAACTCTTTTCTAGAGTATTCTGATGCTTATTTTGAAAAGGGAATTTGGGGTTAAGTATCTCGCCCCAGGACACTTCTACATGCTGATTGCAGGGACTAGGATCGAACCAACAATCTCCTAATTGCAAAACGACAGCACTACTTCACACAGTTACACAATATTGACATTAAAATGATCTGGAATCACTCGATCTCCTCTTGAAATATGACTCAAATCCAGAATCAAAATAGTCGTCAATCATCAAAATAGTTGCCAACAAATCGATGTATTGATTGGCCAAAATGTTTTAGTTATTGGCCCGTGAGTCACCATCATTATCTCCTCTAGCATCAGATTATGAATTTAACATTACCCCACTAATTAGCAGCCATTTGGACGGATTGATTGGGCTTTTTTTGTTAGTTGTATTACTTAAAAAATTACGCAATTAATACAGATTCTTTCTGGTTTGATCGGAGAGATGGCCAGTTTGATGTCTTCACAGAGACCGTTATTCTCTTCTTGAATAACTTCCTTGACAATCTCCCGGATAGCCAGTAGCTTGCTAGCGTCCACACTGCTCCTGCTAGCAGCTTTAGCCTCTGAGTCGCTAGCCGGCATGGTGTTTTGCGGTTCGAGGGGCATCTTGTCCAAATAAGGTTCCAAAAAAACGTTGTTGACTCTCCAAATACTAAAATATAACGAACACTCAACTATATAAACACTACAGAACTGATTTTGACAATTTTAGACAAGTCTGAAGGTCTCTAAAAAAAAAAGTGTATAATTTGGTGTTCGGGTCTGGGAAGACTCAGCAGAATTGTTGTGGGTGACTCGAGGTCAAATTTGGCCCAATCCCCCCCCACCCCCTTCATACACTGTAACAATAATTTTTTCGCAACATGCACCTGGTCTCCCCTCCCTCTGGCCCCCCTCCCCCCACGGGAATTCGACCTTTCAGAAAGAATACGTACACTAACACTTGAACCTGAACACACACATGCACGTGTGCAATATGCGGTGTAATGTGTTTTCGGCCATAACATTAAATTACAACAGGATTGTACGGTTATGAATGCATTATAAGTTAGTTATGATGTAGTTAAAACAATATTGGATGATAGTAATTTTTCTTTTGTGTTTTGGACTGAGATAAATCATGGGTCAAAATTGACCCACGAACACCATGAACGGTAACAGCTTTCGAACACAACAAGGGTTAATTATGTATAAAACATATCTACTCCCCCTAGTGGGAGGCTGTGGCGCAGTGGATAGAGCCTTGGTGTTGGGATCAGGGGAGCACAGGTTCAAACCCCACTGCAGTCAGCATGTCGTTGTGTCCCTGGGCAAGACACTTCACCCGAAATTGCTCCTGTGGGGATTGCCCACAGTATTAATGTAATGTAATGTGTCCCTCAGACTCTTCCTGGTTTCAAACTGAGAATTTGTCTTTTACCTTCAAGCAAAAAGCTTCAAACTGTACCTCATCAATATCATCGTATGCTGTCGTCTCATTGAAACATATGGAAATACACATTTATTATTGCCAGCATCATTTTTTCATAATAGGATTTTCAAAAGTAAACCTGGTTTCATGTGAGTTTTTTTAGATATTGGTGTGATGTGTTGAACATTACCTACAGTATAGCTGTATCTGTTCTCTAATTTGAACTCCTTTTTATTTATTAATTGATTATGTAAACACAGCTCTCTATCATTAAAACCCTCCTGATAATCCACACATAGATACCACAAAGTAAAAGGAATGCACATATTACAGAGACGTACATCTGGTTTCATGTGAGTGTTTTTTAGATATTAGTGTGATGCGTTGAACATTAGCATATAGCTGTATCTGTTCTCTAATGTAAGCTCCTTTCCATATAGAATAAATGTTCTTTTCCTGCCTACAAAAAGGTTTTCTGTCGAGTCTCCGAGCTTCACCGGGAGCAGAAAGTGCTTTAGATGAGATCTGGCCTCCTGGCTGCCATGGTAACCAGAAAGCTGAACATACAATGCAGCGATGGCCTTCTCCGCGCAGAGATCTATTAACGCCGACTTTGTGCGTCTGTCTCACTCCTGAGCTCTCTTATTAACCCTTGTTTCCTCTCTTACTCTGCCTCCAACACCCACTCACTTCCTCCCACCACCTCTCAGCTTTTTATGCATGAATTAAACACACTCACATGTTATTGACTGGTTAGTGTGCCATTTATTTCGTGTTTTACGACCGCTGTTTTCGTCTGCCGGTATTGTCTGTGTTTCATATGTTGTAACTTTGTTCATGCTGCCCTTCTTGGAAAAGAGATATTTAATATCAATGAGACTGTTACCTGGTTAAATAAGGATATACATGTATATCATGTGTTCAAAGAGTGCGCATGGTCGTTTTGTTTCACACTGTACAGTAAATCAATCAGGAAGATGGATGCCTGAAGCAAAGAGGACATGATGAATACATAAATATTTTAGGGCAACACTCCAACATAAGCCTCAGTGCTAATGAATATCAGCGTTTATCAGGAGCATCTTATATTCATCTAAAACCTCAGATTTAATAAGTGGGAAATAGAAGCAATAACCTGCTGATTAAAAAAGACAAAGTGTGCAAGCTTTGTTTATTATGTTGACACTAGATTTGAATGCATAGACAGAAGACCTGACAAAATAATAGACTTGTCTTGCAAAAAAAGCCCTGCAGTTTAATGATTTTGGTGAAGTTCTAGTGTTTGGTTTTTTGTTAGGACTGGTTAAAAAAAACGTGTTGATTAAGTTAAGTGGCAACCTCCATGTCTGAAAAGTTTATGTTCCTGTTTCTCCCTCAGATTCCATCGGACCACTGTGCCTTTGTGAGCGTGGTGAGCGGCAGCCTGTGTGTGTTCCTGTGTGTGTTCGTGCTGGTGTGTACGGAGATGCTGTCGCAGCGATGGAGGCATCTGCTGGGTCTCATCGTCTGGGCCACGCAACTCACCATGGGCTACACCTTCATCTTCAGCGGGCCCATCATCCTGCCCTGGGACCAGGTAACCTGTTAGAAAAATATCACTCGTCACCGGCTTGAGCTTCAATAATCAGGATACATGTATTTATTATCCTCTCAAGAATGGAAGTAGTCATCAATACAGAGCATTTGGTCCAACTAGTTCCTGAACAGTGTCCTTCACATGCTGATATAGAAGAGAGGGAGTTACGGCCCGTCCACACGGCGGCGTGCGTTGAAGCTTCAACGCTTCTGCCCATTCACTTTGAATGGGGTGACGTTACGCTTTGCCGAACTGCATTGTGGGAGCGTTGCTTCGCTTTGCTCGCGTTGCTCGCTTCAAAAGTTGAGCAATGTTCAACTTTTGAAGCTTCGGCGGAAGCGTCAGCCAATCAAATCATATGCCAGTACAAGCTCTAGCCAATCAAACCGCGTGCTTGTGTGTCCGGGGCGGGAGATTCATGTGATTGGTTGTTGGTCGAGTTTCAGACACGCCCGCCGGCAAGCTTCAACGCACGCCGCCGTGTGGACGCTGCGTTACACAGTCACAAGATGGAGGAACACCGGTTCTTGTAGGTAATCATACATCCTGTCATGTACAAAATACTGAGTTTTTTCTCAAAATATTGGCTTTTTTCTCAAAATCTAAAAATTCTGACTTTTCTCTCAAAATTCTGACTTTTTCTCAAAATGTCAAAATGTTGACTTTTTCTGAATACTTAACATTTTTAATAATCACTGGTCACCGGCTTGAGCTTCAATCTCAGGAGGATCCATGTATTTATTATCCTCTCAAGAATGGAAGTAGTCATCACATACAGAGCATCAACTAGTTCCTGAACAGTGTCCTTCACATGCTGATATACAAGAGTCACAAGATGGAGGAATACAAAGCAGTATTCAATGTTTAGTTTAGATTAGCTCCACGTCAGAAATGATCTTGCTTGGAGTCACTTTCAATATAAGATCCTCCTACGCAAACTGGAAATCTATCACGACAGATGCAACAAATCCACACACATGTGAAGAAGCTGCACGTCCATTTCCGTTTCTTTATTTTAGTTTGGTTAGGCAGGTAAATGTTTACTATTTACCATCTTACGTTTTTGCATAGGGATGGGACGATACAGGATTTGATAATGGATTTACATTAAAACACTGACAATAAATCCATCATGGCGTCTTTTTATTATCAGGATAATTGTTAATTTCATCACAAATGACTTGAAAAAGTAGCTAAAAGTAAAGCCTGGTTTAAAAAACACAGGAATTAGGCCTATTATGTAAAAAAGTATTCATGTTTTAATGCATTCTTTATTTATGCATTTATATTGAATCACAATCATTCTGGCCATAATAAAAACAAAATGTTTGATATCATCCAATGCCTTATTAGGATTTCAGATAATGAATTAATTTAATCATCTTCTAGTGTGTAAATATATGCTTTGGCACTTTATTATCTGATCATTTTGTTGGTCTAGTAGTGTTATGGCGCTTTTCCACTGCAGCGCGTAGCACAGTTTAAGCGTGCCGTGCCAAACCCGGCCCGTTTTTGGTTGCGTTTCCACTAGGCGTGGTTCCGGCTAACGGGTAGTTTTTCACAGTTTTTCTGGCCCTCCAAAATCCAGGTTCTTTCCGGGCCAACAACCGGGCTGAGTATGCTAAACTAGTGAGAGAATCGCTGGCAAGAGGGCTACAACTACAACAAAATGAACATATTTGACCGTGATTTAATTGTAATACACGTTTCAAAATGATGCCGAAGTAACAACTTACTGATACCGGTTAGTAAAAACCATGAATTAATGCTTTGACAAGTCTGCAGACAGACGGCAGGCGAAAAACCTTTTAAAATGCTTGTTTTCTGAATGGAGATCGGCTAAGCTAACGTTGTATATGCTCCGACCGTCCACACTCACAACAACGGCCTACAGACATAAATAAACCAGCGACTGTATTCGCCATGACACAGACAGTCTGTGGTTTGTACTTGTTTAGCTTTTGTCTAGTTTCTGAACAGATATGAGGAGCTGTGAGCTCTGAGTGCTAACAGCTAACGGCTGATGTTGGTTTTGTGGTTCGCATTGAAGATGACGTCACGGCTCCGCCTACACTGCGTTACTATAGTTACTGCCCCAGCTACTAAACTGTAATGGAAACGCAGCATAAAGTGAGCCTGGCCTACCAAGGCCTAACTATACCGTACTAAGCCGTGCGAGGCCCTGCAGTGGAAATGCACCATTATATAGTGGGACTACAAACAACTTTTTCTAAAATTATTTTTCAAGTTTCATGACATGTGGGACCTTTTCTAGAGACCAGTGACTCAAAAAATCATTCAAGATTCCATTTTATTGTCATTTTTACATAGCTGCAGTGTAGTTATGACAATGAAATGCTTAGGTCACAGGCTCCTCCAACAGTGCAACACAATAAAACAGATAAGAGTAAATACAAATAAAATATAATATAATAGAAATAGTGCAAGAAGAGTCTATATACAAGTAATTGGAATATTGATATATATAAGTTGCAAACAGATGAATGTTATGGATGTTCTTGAATGAATAAATGAATAAACATGATTAGATAATTGACCCTTTGTGTCTCCAGGTGCCTTTCTTCCTCTTCATCATCTTCACCGTGTACACCATGCTGCCCTTCCAGCTGTGGTACGCCGTGGTGCTGAGCGTCGTATCCTCGCTGTCTCACATCATGGTGCTCGCTCTGCGCCTCACCGTCTACGAAAAGAAGACCCCTGATTACCTCGCCTACCAGGTAACACAAAAAATGAGATTTTATGAAAAAAGGCAATATATGCATATATGTTCTGAATCACTGATGTTTTTTGTGTTATTTAAAGCCGATTTCATCCCTCTAATGAAGCTGCACGTCAGTTTTTACATTCTTTATCACTAAGTTTAACCAACAAGTGACCAGAATTACACATAGTATAACATTTGGCAAGGATCAGATGCAAAACAATTAATAGAAACATAGAAAGTAAAGTAACTGACAAGGTAAATTAGTAATGTATTATGTCACACTCCAGCAGGCATGCATAGGGATCCAGAAACATGCAATTATGTTGTACAAATGTTTCTTTAATACAAAATAATCATTGTGCAGCCTTTTTTTTATGAGGATTTTAAGCCAAAATATGCTAATTTAAAAACAAATCATCTCCATAATGAAGCTGCATTTCAGTTTTTATATTCTTTTTCACTAAGTTTAATCAATTTATTTTACGAATTTAGACTTTATATAACAATTGGCCAAGGTTAGATACAAAAAAGTAAATGAAATTTGAAATTAATTTAGTAATTTCTCAATTTACATTGTAGGGGTGTATGATAGATAGATAGATAGATAGATAGATAGATAGATAGATAGATAGATAGATAGACAGATAGATAGATAGATGGATGGATGGATGGATGGATGGATGGATGGATGGATGGATGGATGGATGGATGGATGGATGGATGGATGGATGGATAGATGGATGGATGAATAGATAGATAGATAGATAGATAGATGGATAGATAGATAGATAGATAGATGGATAGATAGATAGATAGATGGATAGATAGATAGATAGATGGATGGATAGATAGATAGATAGATAGATGGATAGATAGATGGATGGATAGATAGATGGATGGATAGATAGATAGATGGATGGATAGATAGATAGATGGATGGATGGATAGATGGATAGATAGATAGATGGATGGATAGATAGATAGATAGATGGATGGATAGATGGATAGATAGATAGATAGATGGATGGATAGATGGATAGATAGATAGATGCATCTGTTTCCATTTTGGGCTCTAACATCTGTTTCTGTGTCTTTGTTCCTGCAGCTTCTGTCCAACGCGGTGGTGTTCCTGTGTGGCAACGTGGTGGGAGCCTTCCATAAAGTCCTGATGGAGAAGACCCTCCGTCAGACCTTTCAGGACACCCTGAGGTGCCTCAGCATGCGCATGAAGCTGGAGATCGAGAAGAGACAACAGGTAACCAGAGCATTATCTGTTCACAAGGGAAGTGTCTGCAAGAAGTGTTGCTTACGATACGATACGATAATACCTTAACGGTCAGATCAAGTCTGAAATTTGACTTGCATCACAGCAGCTCCGTTTGCAACATTAACAAGGACAGATATTAAGACACAATACAAGAAAAACAAACATTTAACATAAGATCACAATCAGAGAGAAACATGCTCAAAGAGCCTTTAGTGTGCATTCGACCTGGGAGCTCTGTATTTATTTACTGTTGAAGTTGTCATATAAATATGAGGGAGAAAGGAGTTATAACATCAACATAGACAAATATCAGGACACAGTACATAAAAAACAAACAACAAACTGTTAACATAACAGCACGATCACTGAGAGAAAACATGCTTGCATTGACTCCTGGAAAGAGAAACGAAGTTGCAACTATGGCTTATCCAAATTGCAATAAGCACATTTATTTGTGAAAATATCATTCTGACATAAGTGTTGTTGTGCTGCAGAGAAGTCCTACTCCTTGTATTCAAAAGACAGCAAACAAACAGAGACGTATCGCTTAATCTGCTATATTGTCAAAGACTGGTTGGTAATGAGTCGTACAAAAATAGCTCCACTGTCTGCAACGCCTATTAAATATTAAATTGATTCAAATCATTAAAAAGGAAAATCCATTTAAAGGTCCCATGACATGCTTTTCTGGCTATTTCCCGTCCCCTTGTGTGTTATGAAGGTTTTTCTGCATGTAAACGGTCTGCAGAGTCACAAACCCTCAAAGTTCACCCTGTAGCGAGTAAAACTCTTAACACAGAAAATACCTGTCTATGCTGCCCCAGAACGCCTCGTTGGGGATTTCTCTTTTTCCATTTGTTTCTTCCGGGAACCGCATGACGTCATGCGGTTCCCGGAACCAAAATGGACCAATCCGCGGAGCTCCTCACACACCAGGACCTTTAGCGTACATTTTCAACTAACAGGGAGTCCCATTGACTTGCATAGAGCTCCCTGGTTGGTAATAGACGAGTTGGGATGGTGGGGAAATGCTCTCCGCAGACCCATTTTTCACAGCGTTTATAAACCTTTTTCTTACTCAATATCAAGCCCCACTTATTGTTTTTACTTCGGCTGTGAGTGTTTCTGTGTGCTCAGGATGAGTTTTGCGCCGTCCCGCTGTATCGCCGACCCGGAAACCACACCAGTAAGCCAGATCATTGAGCAGTGAGCCTCGCAACGTCCCGACCAATCAGAGCACAGTGGGCTCACAGGGAGGGGGGGGGCGGAGCTCCAACAAGCCGTTAGGTTTTCCTTACCTTTCATTTATGAAAAGAAAAACCAAAGCAATATTTCTCTATTAAAAAGAAATCAGGGATACCAACTTTTAATTTGTGGAGAGAAGCTCACAGTGTATTCTCAGCTAATGTTTGTGACGAGCATATAAATACCTTTTTGTTTTTCTACATCATCTGTATTTTAGTAACCTCTCTGGATGGAAACATTACAGATAAAAGATGAAAACAGCTCGTCCGTATGTTTTAATATGTTTTTTTGCCATATTTTTACAATTGTATTTCCTCTTTAATCTTTGCTCTTGGCTGGCCTCCTGTTGACTCTCCCATGGATGTTTTCATTGCGACAAACAAATCCCCCTGAAATTAGATTTTTCTGTGATGCCTTTTAAATTAGATGCATCTGTGCTGGCTTGCTCTTTCCTTCAGAGGCATTTTTAAAACAAATGTCCGTCCTTTTGTCGTTAGTTGTTATGTCCGTTGCTTAGTGCGGGACCACTGGGGAGCTGGTGTGTTGCCTAGCAGGACAGAAAGGAATGAAATAACCATTAACATTTAAAACTCCTGTTGTATTTGAACTGGGGCTGAACAAAGCGGAGCGTGTTGTTAGCCGAGGAGAACACGGACATAAAAGCACGTTAGGGGAAAGTCCAAAACCTGTCCAAGTGAGGAACCAATGAGGAACTCACGTCGTGTTCCCACATTCATCAGCAGCAGTGAACGCAGACACTCCTAAAAAATGTCTTCGCAGGGTGTGAAGGATGTCAGAAATGTCCCACAAATCAAAGTAAATGTGTGTCACTGCATGATTGAGTGACCACATGTTTCCATATGCAGATACTATAAGTAAGTAATTCAAACAGCAATAGACAACTTTCTTCCTAACAAGTGGTCATGTCCTCTGATTGGTTTCCTTTTTACTAAGACACATTTAACGACTTATTCAGAGGGTTAAAGCAATACATATGTATTCAAATATTTATGAAGTAATTCATTCTTTATTGCTAATTGTAGTAATAACAGTCCACACCCCTAATAATTCAATACGAGTCGTCTTACCTATTGTAAGATGCTTTCGATGTAATGTCTTAATTGATACAGCACGTACAGTAACCAACACAACAGGAATTTCTCTCAAAAGTCTGGAATATTTTGTGTATAAAACCAATACTTATTTTAGAAATCATACCCAGTGTCAGACAGAATTACAAAGTGAGAGTGAGGCTAATAAGGAACGATCTAAACGCACATCATTATCCCATAACCATTACATTGTGCAAACGACATTTACTTTATAATGATACGTTAAAGCATATCACTTGTCTATTGCCTCTTGAAAGTACTTTTGTACATGATGTAATAAAGACAAATGGATAACATTTACAGCTGCACTTCATCAGGTAACACATCCTATAGTTTCCCGCCTTCCTCTCTACAAAGACCACTTTATGAGAGGGGAGTTTTCCTGCTTCAGTGGAAAACTAAAAGTGTCCTTTGAACTTTGCAAGAGGTCAGCCAGAGTGAATGGAAGCAGTTCAGGTTGCAGCAAGTTCTCCTGCACACACACACACACACACACACACACACACACACACACACACACACACACACACACACACACACACACACACACACACACACACACACACACACACACACACACATACACACACACACACACATTCTTATCTTGAAATGTCAACTTCAATTATGATGTTTATTTTACTCATTAAAAAAATTAATCAAAAAGCTGGAATGCTTTCAGTCCAAACACATTCACCTCTTTGCAATAACACCCTCAAATTAGGATAAGGTGCCATTTTATTCCTTTGAGTCGAAGTCTGTGCCACCTGGAGAGGGTCCAGAAACCCTCCAGGGAAATAAACGCTTTGT
Source organism: Dissostichus eleginoides (assembly GCA_031216635.1). Classification (NCBI taxonomy): domain Eukaryota; kingdom Metazoa; phylum Chordata; class Actinopteri; order Perciformes; family Nototheniidae; genus Dissostichus; species Dissostichus eleginoides. The sequence goes on along the minus strand of CM062264.1, from coordinate 36,100,665 downwards.
TACGGCCCACTTGGCTTCTTCAAAAGACACATGGAAATGTCTGACGTGTTAAAGCAAAACATCCCATGGCCTAATGAAAAGTTATCTGAAGCCGTGTCAAAAGCAGCAGTTCATCCTGTCAAAGGTGTAGAGGTGTTAAATAAATCAGAAACATCGAAGAAAAGAGTTCTATGTTATGATCCACTAAAGTAAGGGATGATTCAAAACGAATTAATACTACTTTACGTAAACTTAAATGAGTTTAAGATGAAGAAGATGATGGCGACAATTGAATTAATTTCATCTTTTATGTGAGGGGGGAAAAGCGTCTGGCAAAAACACTGCCCTGTACTGAGCGCACTTTTCGTGTTTCTTTCATATAAAAACAATAGGACTTAACGTCCAAATAGTTTAAACAAGAATGTGAATGTCCTAAATACCCTTTGATATCCCTGTAATGACTGGTTCATCCCACCTGATCTGCCTCGAGGAAATAATAAAGAAGGATTAGGGATAAAGTATTAGAAAAACCCATATTTCATTAGCTGAAGTTCACATTTATGACGCACAGGATATGCTTGAATGCCTTAAAATGAGAAATATTTATATGAATTTCAAGCGTAGAGCTATTTTATATTTTCCCTTGATTCTGATTGGCTGAGCCGCTTTCAAAATGTACTTAACACTCTGTAAACAGACTGCTTTGACTACATACATTAGCATCACTGTTTGGATGTACAGTATTTGTTGTATTTAAACCTGTATGAAGTAGTATTACATAATACTGCCTCCAGATTGGTGCTAGGGCTTACAAATAAAAACGGTCATTGTCCACTTGCCAGATGAATGGTGTGGTCAGCCAAATGTTACAAGCTGGATTTTAAAGAGTGAGATGTTTATGAGGTGTGTGTGTGTGTGTGTGTGTGTGTGTGTTTGTGTGTTTGTGTGTTTGTGTGTGTGTGTGGCTCATCACGTATATTGAGTGCCACCGTCTAGAAATAAGCCCAATTTCCTGTCTCACCTAAATAGCAGTTATGCAACTAATTGTGTGTGTGTGTGTGTGTGTGTGTGTGTGTGTGTGTGTGTGTGTGTGTGTGTGTGTGTGTGTGTGTGTGTGTGTGTGTGTGTGTGTGTGTGTGTGTGTGTGTGTGTGTGTGTGTGGTGTGTGTGTGTGTGTGTGTGTGTGTGTGTGTGTGTGTGTGTGTGTGTTGGTGTGTGTGGTGTGTGTGTGTGTGTGTGTGTGTGTGGTGTGTGTGTGGTGTGTGTGTGTTGTGTGTGTGTGTGTGTGTGTGGCTCATCACGTATATTGAGTGCCACCGTCTAGAAATAAGCCCAATTTCCTGTCTCACCTAAATAGCAGTTATGCAACTAATTGTGTGTGTTGTGTGTCTGTGTGTGTCTCTGTGTGTGTGTGTGTGTGTGTGTGTGTGTGTGTGTGTGTGTGTGTGTGTGCGTGTGTGTGCAGGAGAACTTGCTGCAGTCTGTGCTTCCTGTCTACATCTCCATGAAGATGAAGCTTGCCATCATGGAGCGCCTGCAGGACTGTAAGGACAAAGAGGAGCAGCAGCGCCTCGTCAAAGACAACAACTTCCACAGTCTGTACGTCAAGAGGCACGAGAACGTCAGGTACGACCCAGAGAAAACTCATTAACACATGCAAAGCTATCGATGTGTTGATTTATTGATCATTAAATGGCCCTTCTCAGCTCATCGGGAAGCTTCATTCCCTCGGTTAAAGTATGCACTTAGGGGAGGGTGTTATTGATCAGCCATCAAGAGCTTTTAAGGGACATTTTTAATTGGCAAATGATCAATGGAAGTATATTGACTCTTTCCTGAACTTGTACTGCTTACAGTCTGTAATAAAAGAGAGGTTTCTCCAGACACTTTTCAAACTTAATAAGCTTGCTTTTTTATGATTTATTTTCCCTATCCGTCTCCTCTATCTGCAGTTTCATAAATCCTCAGTCGTTCACAGGGAAACTTGTATTTTCTGTTCATTTCATTAAAAGCATAAAACAATATGAAACTGCATATTAAAAGAGGAGAAACATCTCAGAGATGTTATGCAAAAAGAGCACACAAAAAAACACATATTTCTCTCAACACTTCTCATAACGACGGAGATTAGTACGTCATTTGCTTTTCAGCGCATTAACCCAGTTATGGCTCTTTGTTTTACGAGGGTTTTATTCATTTAGCAAGTGCTGACAGGTTTTGGGTCGGCTCAAAGTGAACTTTGGCAGATGGCACACCAGCTCGTTTTAGTTTTTTTCACAGAGTAGGTAGGCGGAATACAGCCTCTGCCTTATTGTAATAGGGAACTGGCATTATAGTGATTTTTAAGAGGAAATGAATACACTACGAAGGCTTAGTTGTGGATTGTATTATGCAAATGGATTTCTGTTCCGAACAGATACACTGAAAAGACATCAAATCCAACTCAAATGACCACAAAAATAACCAAACACACAGAAAGTTTGAAATGCTAGAAGGCAATGTTTTCTTCTAGAAGATTAGGACACTAAACCTTTGGTCTTTGCTCATCAACAGGTCATTGTGAAGGCATCAGTCATCAGTTGGCTGCTATGTTCATTTAGTAAAAGGTGTTGAATGACAGACTGCCACACTGACTCATCCCTGTAATTACTGCAGACGCTCATTATCTGAGCTTCTGTCTCATGGAGCAGCTCGACGTGTTCAGAAACAGCTGCTGTGTTTCTCTGCTGGACGACAGAATGGTTTAGTTTGACTTTTACCCATCTATTCTGTGCTGGATAGATGTGGTCAAATTCATGCAACAGCTCACATCTAGTGCATTATACTGTAGATAACTGACCACACACTAACACGTTTAGTTTAGTTAATGGGAATGTTACAAGCTGGATTTTAAAGAGTGAGATGTTTATGAGGTGTGACTGCAAGTGTGTGTGTGTGTGTGTGTGTGTGTGTGTGTGATCACCGCCACACCCTCATCTGTCAGCTGTGATGACCTGCATCCTGTAGCATGCTCAAGAAAAGATTTAACCTTATAAGAGCCGATTCTGACTCGCTAAAAGTACCACAATACACGATAACAAAGTGTGTGTGTGTGTGTGTGTGTGTGTGTGTGTGTGTGTGTGTGTGTGTGTGTGTGTGTGTGTGTGTGTGTGTGTGTGTGTGTGTGTGTGTGTGTGTGTGTGTGTGTGTGTGTGTGGTGTGTGTGTGTGTGTGTGTGTGTGTGTGTGTGTGTGTGTGTGTGTGTGTGTGTGTGTGTGTGTGTGTGTGTTGTGTGTGTGTGTGTGTGTGTGTGTGTGTGTGTGTGTGTGGAATGGGAAGAAAATAATGAATATAAAATGGGGTAGGTGTAATAAAGCTACACTGTATATATAAGTAATAACCTATAATGGTTAATGTAATACATGTTTTAGGGCCGTTTTTTGTCTGAATGTGTCATGATTATAATTAACAATCATAATAATTTATTTTAAATGAAAGAAAGAAACTAAATTACATTTTAAAAATATAATTTATACCCCAAAAGTCTAAAAATAAAATGTATATCTACATCAGAGTACACACCTTTGTTTCTATTTACACGATTTATTTTGTGTGCAATCCTAGTTTCTCTCTAGATGTATATGCATAGTTAGAAAATGAGGTAACCAAAGATAAATTAAATATATAACTTGAAAAAACACTTAACATTAATTATTTTGTACAATTCTCAATAAGTGGATACACTGAATATACAAAAGAAAGAAAGAGTATTACACTTTCCCACCATTTTAAAGGGTGTTATACGCTCTTATTTACGTGCACTTGCTGTCCTGTAAAGGAGAACACGATGCTCTCGGGGGGATTACTTTGCAAATGTTGTATTTTCCGTCCCTGCTGTCAGGCGACGTGTAAAGACAGGAGGCGTTCAGGTGCTTCTGCCAAACGTCCAGCTGGAGACGGGTCAGAGGAGGTCAGAGGAGAAAACACTGGCCTTTGAACCAGACAGGCTTTTTAATCCGTCACTGATCAGGTCCAGCGGAGGTTAATGGGGTGACGCTCGGAGCCTTTCTGCCTGAAGTCCTGCGCCCCAATTCAGAGGCTGTAATGGGTCGTAATGGGCCGGTGAGGGAGGGGCTGAGGAAATCAGGCCAACATTTAAAGGACACAAATGCTTTAAGCTTTTTGTCCTTAATTAGCTTTAATGCATTTAATGTTATTATTTGCTGGTAGCAGACACATTCCAACTGCATTACAATTATTTCTGTATTTAAATATTTATTTAATTGTATTAGTTTTTGTTATTTATCCATTTTTATTTCATTTTTTATTTATTTTTTCATTTTATTAACTGATTCTCAGAAATGCAAAATCTCACTATCAGTTTCGACAAGGTCACAGCAAATACATGTATTTTTTATTTATTTATTTGGTATCACTTTACAATAAGACTAGCCTTATAAAGGGTTTACGAATAGTTTGTAATTCATTTATTAATTAGGTTGTGAACACTTTATAAATCCTTAATAAGCTTTTATAAGACATGAGATAAACAGGGCAACTGTGACCGGTTGCTTGCCAAATAGTGAGCCCACATTTATCTGTACTGCTAAGTCTTATATTGGCTACTTAGGCTACTTCGTCTCCTTCATCAGCCAGCATCCTTGGTATCTGTTGTTCACTGAGTTGATTCTCGCTAATGGCGCATTTCCACTGCAGGGCCTCGCACGGCTTAGTACGGTATAGTTAGGCCTTGGTAGGCCAGGCTCACTTTATGCTGCGTTTCCATTACAGTTTAGTAACTGGGGCAGTAACTATAGTAACGCAGTGTAGCGGAGCCGTGACGTCATCTTCAATGTGAACCACAGAAAACCAACATCAGCCGTTAGCGTACAAACCACAGACTGTCTGTGTCATGGCGAATACAGTCGCTGCTTTATTTATGTCTGTAGGCCGTTGTTGTGAGTGTGGACGGTTGGAGCATATACAACGTCAGCTTAGCCGATCTCCATTCAGAAAACACGCATTTTAAAAGGTTTTTCGCCTGCCGTCTGTCTGCAGACTTGTCAAAGCATTAATTCATGGTTTTCACTAACCGGTATCAGTATGTTGTTACTTCGGCATCATTTTGAAACGTGTATTACAATTAAATCACGGTCAAATATGTTCATTTTGTTGTAGTTGTAGCCCCCTTGCCAGCGATTCTCTCACTAGTTTAGCATACTCAGCCCGGTTGTTGGCCCGGAAAGAACCACGATTTTGGAGAGCCAGAAAAACTGTGAAAAAGTAGCCCTGAGCCGGAACTACCCCTAGTGGAAAAGCAAAAAAAAACGGGCCGGGTTTGGCACGGCACGCTTAAACCGTGCTACGCGCTGCAGTGGAAAAGCGCCATAAGTAGCCAATATAAGGCTTAGTGATCTTGCCAAATAGTGAGCCTATGTTGATGTATGAAAATTATGTTAGAACTGGTTTATAAATGGTTCTTAATGATTAATAAAGTGACGATAAAGGGAAACTGTTCTGTTCTATTTGCATTTTAAGAAATTATATTGTTGCAGGGCATTCATAACAAAATAATATACAGTGAAGAAAATGAACATCAAATATTGAACATTTTTTAAATAAGAAAGATACAATTGTATAATCTCAGAAAACATTGCATTTTTATTCTTGTAAATGTGCACGTTTTATTATATTTTTAAAACTTCTATTTAAGTGTATCCAAGTTTTTTCCTGAAAGTTATGCTTTTATATCGGCCCTAATTTACCGTCATCGTTGTGTGTGTTAAACTGTCTAATTTGTATAATTTCTTTCTTACAGTATTCTGTATGCCGACATCGTTGGCTTCACGCAGCTGGCCAGTGACTGTTCTCCCAAAGAGCTCGTCATCATGCTCAATGAACTGTTTGGAAAATTTGATCAAATTGCCAAGGTGAGTAAACATTATTGTTTCATTATTACAAAAAAGCCACCACCCTCCAAGCTGATGTTGACAGTTTACGACTCATAGAGTAACAATACAAAGATTACAGTGGTGAGATTTCTGACCTCACACTGGCTGGGAAATCTGTGTTAAACAAGGAAACACCCTCTCCTTATCACCACCACCAAAGCACTCAAACACTGTGTATTGATTGACTCCCATGTGTTGCCATGTGTACACACACTGCTTACCCACAATTGAATGCAACCAGTTTGTTTCTATTTGCATTAAACCAGGCCAGTAACCAGGTTCCCTCTCTTCTATCCTGTATCCATTAAAGGAAAATGAATGCATGAGAATCAAGATCCTGGGAGATTGCTACTACTGTGTGTCGGGGCTGCCGGTCTCTCTGCCTAGACACGCCAAGAACTGCGTCAAAATGGGCCTTGACATGTGTGAAGCCATCAAGTGAGTGTGTGCCGACCGATACACCTTCATAATCTGACTGAAACATATAGAGTCCTGCAGGGATATCTGTACGCCATCCACATTTGCATCATGCTTTCTCGCTTGACAACAACCAAAAGGCATTTTTCCATTGAGGAAATTAGCTCTGAGGCTAACAAAGGTTTATGATACTTACACGTTTTGTTCCACAAGATAATCTTCACACAATAACGTGATGCAGAAGCAACATAAGGCTATCAATGAAGTACATGTGATTTCATTAGATCAACCTCTAAGCAGATGAGTGTGATGACGTTGAATGTACCCAAAAACGTTGGTCGTCTCAGTTAGCTACTTGTTAGCATCCGCCTTCTTTAAGACACTATAAAACATAAACAATACATAACAAAATCTTTAAAGCTTATGTGACACAACACAAACACAAAACCTTATTTCAGTCATCTAACCAAATTCATTAAGTCCATTGACTTTCTAACGAGGGAAGAGGAACAGGAACTAATTTCTTTGTTTTGGGACTCTTTCACTGGACTACTCTGATTAGCTCTTTCACAAAATGTGATAGGTACACTTAGGTCATGGATGATTTGTGTCAATAAGGTGTTAAAAGCCATTTGTGGAGATTCATTTTAATTCTTTCCCCCCAAAAAATAGAAAGAGTGGGTCTCGGGTTTAGGGAATGACAGTTTAAAAAATGTGTACAGTGATGCCTAGATATGCACAAGTACAAAAATGACATTATTACAACAGTAGGTAAATCTCAGCAAGTATTGACACATGGAAAGTCCCATAGACTGCATATAGAAACAACCTTCAACAGCAATTAGCGTTACTCTTATTGTGATGTCTTCTTTTAATGTGCGTAAAGACCATGTTCTGCATACAGGAACAACATGGAGAATAGCTGTATTAATAATAATGAATCTGGTGCAGGCAGGTGCGTGATGCCACAGGAGTGGACATCAACATGAGGGTGGGGGTGCACTCGGGAAACGTGCTCTGCGGCGTCATCGGCCTCCGCAAGTGGCAGTTTGACGTGTGGTCACATGACGTCACGCTGGCCAATCACATGGAGTCTGGAGGCCTTCCTGGGTACGTCGTATTACTTGAGTGATGTATATCTTTGTACATGTTTATTTAACATATTTCCGCATTATTCTATACAAATCTGTCCTTATTAAACGGTAGATTACAAATGTTGTTTTGTAGATCTGCAATTAGTTAACTTTGAGCATCAGAAATCTAAAGTTTAGCTTATTATTCATTTTCAAAATAAAATTATAAAATGTTTTTAAATATCGCAAGCTCCTAAATTTAAATTCTGTTTTCCGTTTTTGTTGCACATATGCCATTATGTTTTGTAATGTAGTTTCAGAAGGGACTAAGTAGACATATCGGATGCAATATAAACATTATTATTGGTCATCCATACACAGGTACGATACACAAAGCAAGTCTTTAGAAAAGTGTCTCAAGGGATAAATGTTGGATGGACGTTTGCCTGTCTTATCAAATAAAGAGGAAGAGGAAAACTAAATATAAAATACAATATACCAAGATAAGCATTTGAATCTCTCTCCTGCTCTCTCCTCTCTCTTCAGTCGTGTTCACATCACAGAGGCGACTCTGAAGCACCTGAACAAAGCGTACGAAGTGGAAGATGGAAACGGCCACCTCCGAGACCTTTACCTGAAGGAGAGCAACGTCCAGTCGTACCTGGTCATTGATCCTCGGGTGAGTCCTCTACTTTAAAGGTCACCTATTATGCTAAATCCACTTGTTCATGTCTCTTCTACATCAACATGTGTCCCCTCTGTGGAAAGAGACTCTGAAAGTTTCAGGAAAAAAGATTCTCTCTCTTTTTGTCCTGATCCATTTATATAAAAACCTGTCTGAAAATGAGCTGATCAGATTTTGGCCACTTTATGATGTCATAACGATGTTTTGGCTTGTGTAACCATTAGCCAATCACCAACCAAGGTAACCCCCCCCACCTATCACCTGAATCTCCTCCTAGAGCACCATTGTGTTCTTTTTAACCAAATATCTCTCAGAGGGGCGTGGGGAGGGGCTCCTTATTTTCATCTAAAGTAACAGACAGAGAATCAGCACTTTTGAAACAGGGCTGAAACAGAGGGGATTATGGGATGCTGCAATGATCTGTTTGGTGTTTCAGCCAATCAGAGACATGTTCTGTATATATCTGAGACCTCTAATATATTGATGAAAAACAGTATAATAGGGGACCTTTAAAAAAGAATGAGAAATGTGTTTCATTTTGAAAGCTAAGTGACCCCAGTGTACAGTAAGTGTAATGTTGTCCTGTGTGTGTGTGTGTGTGTGTGTGTGTGTGTGCATGCGTGCGTGTGTGTGTGTGTTTGTGTGTGTGTGTGAAGTCTAAGGACCCGTCGCTGAACAGCCGCAATGCCGTTAAACCTCGAGTGAACGACGGTCTGAAGATGAGGGCGTCGGTGAGAATGACTCGATACCTGGAGTCCTGGGGGGCCGTCAAACCTTTCGCCCACCTGCAGAACCGAGAGGGCTTCACCCCGGAGGCTATCGTCAACGGGAAGTCACGCCTCAAGGTGAGCAGAGGTGGGAAGTAGTGGAGTACAAATACTTCATTACTGTACTTAAGTACATTTTTCTGGTATCAGTACTTTACTCCACTTCTTATTTTTCTGGCGACTTTTTACTTTTACTTCTTACATTTTGAACCCAAAAACCTGTACTTTCTACTTCTTACATTTTCCAAACAGGCTGGTTCCTTTAGTTTGAATGTGTGTTTGGTGGCGTGATCATTATTATTTAGAGTCATTGCGTGCCTATTGATTTGAACACGATCCGTGTATCCATAATTTCCTGGTCTTCTCTAAAGAAGAGGGACCAATGAAAACGTTGTCATGTTGCCGTTGTTCAGCATGGAAACATTCATTAGCTAACAATGACATTATTGTTCTATTAATATAAAGGGAGGTCAGGTACTCTTTAAAACAGCTGCTAGTTATGGGTACTTTTTACTTAAGTACATTTCGAAGCCCATACTTTTTTACTTTTACTTTAAGAAGATTAGTCAGTACTTCTACTTTCACCAGAGTATTTTTAAACACAGGTATCTGTACTTCTACTTGAGTAAAGGATGTGTGTGCTTTTTCCAGCCCTGAAGGTGAGAAGACAGACATTATTAGATGGCTTTATTTACTATATTACTTACCTTCTCCTGAGTTAAACAATGCATGAAGTTGCCACGTTAATTATTTGCTATAGGAGGTTATTTTTTTTTAATTGATTCTTATAATCTTCTGATGAATGCTTGCTAAATGCACACAATCGAGTGACGAAGGAATGAGTTCTATGAGAGCCTGAAATAAGGGTCTGTGGTTCACACAAGTTTATGAGATTTTCACGTGTATTCTACGACATTAAAATACATCAGTAAACATCCTGTAGCTTTAAAACGGTGTTTGCTAACAAGTGACTGAATGACACGACTCAACATCATCACATTAGCCGCCTTTAGCTTAGCAGTGGAGAGGGGAGTCGTGTGATCGTGGTGAAGTTTCCTTTAAAGCCTAACATTAGCTTTTTAGTTCTGGAGATTTAATGTATTATTAATTAGATAAGTTTGGATTAGATTTACTTTATGTTTTCCTTATTGTATTTATTTGAGGACCATGCATACAAATACATTCATCTCAGACAAGAGAAGAGCCAGATTTAAGCTAATAGCTCATTTCCATCTGCAGTCCTTAGGTACAGTAGGTACATAACAATCAACACTAAAAACATTGCATAATCTCTATCACACAAACAATTATAAAACAGATTAAAGTACACGTCTTGTCTTTCACTTCTCCAAGTACAGCAAAGGTGTTTACAATACACATAAAACACCATTAATTCCTAGAAATATAAAATATACAGTAGTGAAGATGGGTATGTAGCAGCAATAAGTGAATCAAATATAGAAATGATAACTAGTTCTCTAGTGAAAAAGTTGCATAGGTTGAATTTCAATGTGTTCAGACTTACATTATCTAGCGTCTTTATTCTTATTATTCATATGTTTTTTTCCAGGACATCCCTCTACGGTCTACCATCTCCAGGATCACTGAGAGGTAAGAACGACACTTTATTGGATTTTTGCCAACATCGATATCTTGCAATTCAGACATAAAAATACAATGCTTTTCAAAAGCGTACACATTCACCAGGAGAAATAAGAAACGTCTTCAACTGAGGGAACATGTACTGTGAAACATGCCATATTTATTTTAATGTATCACGATTAAAATGTTTTTAATGCATCCTACTTAAAAGAATTCAACCCGTTTTAAAAGTTGCTAATCAATGTCAATGTCGCAGAAATGCAATTCCCTTGTATTTCTTTATATTTTAACGCTGTTGCGGACACTTTAAAAAACCCAGACATATTTTTCTTTTTGCACTTGCTTTAAAAACGTGTGCAAACACGTCAATTTATTGGACATATTTGATCTGCTGAAACCAAATACATGCAGATATCGTGCAACTTACAACAATAGCTGCTAATAATGAATTCACATGTTGAGTCTCCATTTGTGACTTTTGATTATTTACCTGCTTATTAAACTATAACACACACACTCTTGCTGGAAGTCGGCCCATGTTAACATCACTGTTACTCAATAATGTGTTCAAATTATTTCCATCAATTCTCCTGCCAGGACTTTCCTGAATCTTCATCATCTCATCGCTCCGTCACATTTCATTAACTCTCATTTCTATGTGAGAGGTCATTTTAGGCATTATGTGTAATATATAGGATGTGTACTTCTTATGAGATTTTAGATACTGTGATTGAAAAATAATGGGTGAGCATTATCAGAATCCAGAGTAACGTCAGACAACTTGTATATTTATATGTTCATACATGTTATCTATTTTGGGATACCATTACAGGTTAAAATAATACACATTTAAACTGATATTCTTAGTTAATTGCGTCCGTTATAGCGAAATATGTTCGTCAACGACCTTTTTTTCCATGACTAAAACGAGACGATGACGAGACGGCACCGACGGCAGTAAACAATAACTGTAACGAAATCAACATGCAATATCGTTGACGAAAAGTGACGAGACGAAAATGTAGTTTACTAAATAAAAACTTTGCCAAAATCTTTCTTTACTCTCGTTGACGAAAAATGAGGAGACTAAATATTATCAAAGATAACGTTACATCTCTGATAGTCAGTTTTTCTCCCATCAGTTCCATTTCCGGTGCTGCGGCTGGGCAGCAGCTGTGTGTCTGTGCTGCGCGCGGCGGTACATTTGAATTACACCGGGCCAGCGGCACACTGTGAACTGTCAGGAAGACTCGGGTCTAACTCATGGTCTAACTAACCTTATTTAACAGAAAATAAAATGGCAACAACAGGGCTTGGGAGCAGTGGTCGCGAGTGAGTGACGAGTTGTGTACAGACTCGACGGGTAATAATGGATTATGACGGAAATGTTACGATCCTGTCTGTCAAAATGACTGACAACGAAAAAGTCTAACGCCACCACTGCTTGGGAGAAAGGAACGATGTCATATTTGGGCCCATTTTCGCTACAATGAGGCGGAGAAAAAAAGCGAATGCATTGATTTATCAGAAGGGAAGCCATGTGGCCATAACACAGCTCGTAAAAACACCACAAACCTGACCAGATACTCTCTGCAAAGCTGCATTCTTAATCATTCAACCTGTGTTTTTCATCAAATAAGGACAAGATATAATCTTATTGTGAAATAAGTTTGACTAAAATTACAAATGATTGGTTTTGGCTAGACTAGTTTGACTGAAATGTTCTATATAATCTGATGACTAAAAAAGACTCAACAGTTTTCATTGACAAAAAGTAGACTAAAATAATTAGTTTTCTTTGACTAAAATAAGACTAAAATGCTCAGACTTTTAGTCGACTAAAACTTGACTAAATAAAAACAGGATGAAGGTGACTAAATATGACTAAAACTAAAAATGAAATTTAACACAGTTAACATTTTGTTAAATCAAATCACATCAAAGTTTATTTATATAGCCCAATATCACGTAAAACACGTTTCCCTCAGTGGACTTGCAAACAATAAAATTACAGGAAAATAATGGAAAGACAAGATACAAAAGTCTAAAATACAAATAGAAATAAATTGAATTAAGATACAAGAAAAGACAATACAAATACAATTAAACAATAAAATAAAATACCACAAAATGTAGGAACCAGGATATGGAATAATCTGAAACCAGCTCCAACTAAAGGCTTTGTTGAAAAGGAAGGTCTTCTAAAAAAAGATGCATTCATTTCCAGAACAGAGATGTAAAAGTCTAGTAAAGCCACGATAACATAACATCATATTTTGTAGACATGTTATAGTCCAAGGTTTTACGGAGGATGTTTTTGATATCTCTTTGTAGGTAAATCACAAAATACTCCCAAAAGCCATTAATGAAAATGTATTTTCACCATGTTTTTAGTAATTAAATGTTCTATCAGGCTATGAAGGATATAAGAACAAAACCTTCAGAATACAGAGAGAAATGAAACTGGAAGGCTTGGTGTATGTCAGTGCTACTCAAATGGAGATATAAAAGTATGAGAAACTAATTATTTTTGAAGCCTTGAAAGATACATATTGCAAAAACACTTTGCAAAACAGAACTGGTGAATAGGGTGAAAAAAAGCAACGTCTGAATGTCAACATAACATTGAACCTAGTTGCCTTCTTACATTACAAGTTTGCTAAAATATGTTGCAAACGAGGCTTTACCTTTGCCCCAAGTCTTAACGAAAAGCATAACTGTCCAACTCTTAATATTGAGTGGTGCATTAATGTTTGGCCTGTAGTGTGTTGAGGGTTTAATATAAAATGATTTAAAATGAGCAGGCAGGATGTTAAAGGGCCCATGTCAAGCCACACTTATTGTTTTTACTTCGGCTGTGAGTGTTTGTGTGTGCTCAGGATGAGTTTCGCGCTGTCCCGCTGTATCGCCGAGCCGGAAACCACACCAGTAAGCCAGATCATTGAGCAGCGAGCCTCACAACGTCCCGACCAATCAGAGCACAGTGGGCTCACAGGGAGGGGGGGGGGCGGAGCTCCAACAAGCCGTTTAGGACAGAGAGTGAATACACATACTTTACAGAGATGCTGTATGAGAAACCAATGTGAGTTTGGAAAATTGCACAATAAATCTATTCTAGTAGACCTCAACAATGGAATTATGATCAGTAGAAATGGCCATGACATGGGACCTTTAAGTTTTTTTGAATTTATGAGATATAAAACAGACTAGTGAAACAGTTTGTAAATCAAATGTTATTTGAAAGTAAATCAGCATATGTTTCCAAAGGCAAAAGGAGTGTTCGAGGAGTTTCAATAAACATCTTCCAATAAAACGTTGTCAGCGAGGGTCATCTGAGTTCAGCTGTGATTTGGCAGAAGCCCTCTTCATCGACTTATGCATGGACAAATTGGTTTGCAGTACTTAATGTTAGATTGTCCTTTGGACGACTATTTGAAGTGTAGCGACTGATCAGTATCTACACAAACAGTGTGTGCGCAGTTATGTGATTAGAAAAGACAAGTGTGTGTGCCTAAAAGCATAATCCTTCCTCCCTGTGAGAGCGGAGACTTGTTTTACATCGGAAATTGTTCATTTCATTCATGTGGGCAGCAGCCAGTGTGTGAGGTAACAGTGAAGCTGGAGGACGTTACACAGCAGGGTTTATTATGTCCGTGGTTGAACGTAGGACTAGGCAATATATCAGTTTTATATCAATATCGTGATATGAGAGTAGACATCGTAATGTGGCATGAATATTGTCTTTTCCTGGATTGAATAGCTAAATCACAGTAGTTGAGTAATTTTTCTAATTTGTAGTATTTGTCCTACCCACAGAGGCATTATATCCACATCACTGACTGTGATTACGTCAGATTATGAACCATCAATAGTCAATATCGTCACAAAATCAATTGAAGTGCTCTGAGCACCAGGAAAAGCACTACATAAATAACATTATTATTGATATCAAGGTATTTGGTAAAAAAATAATGTGATATTTGTTGCTGTTATCCGTATCCCTGAGCCCAAGGTAACACAAATGCTATTATTTGCTGCTTTTGGATGTTTTTTAATACATTTCTCTATAGTGGCCCTGTAATTGTCATGCCTCTGCACCTGGAAAGCCATGGCTAGAGGCTTTTTGTTTTTAGTTCTGTCCATTCTCGTAAATATCTTGATATCTCGGGAATACCTGGAAAGAATTTCTTCAAATTGGAGAAAACATCCACTTGGAATCAAAGATGATCATGTTCAAACGTTGTGGTCAAATGAAGGGCTGAAGGATTTGGAAAAAAAGAATTAATTGCAATTGTTATGACTGATATTGAAATTGCGATATTGGAGGGAATGATTTTCGCTTTAAGTGCCTTTACAAAATATTGCACTTACTTTGTTTTGTATATTGCGTTAGTCCATAGTGTGATAAAGTTGATGTGAAGCCCTATTCAAATGTCGAGGTCATGGTAACCTTTCAATATATGTTTTTGGTCAAAGCCCAATAATCAATACACTTACGGTACGTCCACACGGCAGCGTCGCGTTGAAGCTTGTCGGTGGGCGTGTCTGGCGTGCGACCAACAACCAATCACATTAATCTCCCGCCCCGGACACACAAGCACGCGGTTTGATTGGCTAGAGCTTGTACTGGCATATGATTTGATTGGCTGGTGCTTCTGTTGACGCTTGAAAAGTTGAACTTTTCTCAACTTTCAAAGCGAGCAACGGAGGCAAAGCGACGGAACCACAATGCAGTTCGGCAAAGCATGACGTCACCCCATTCAAAGTGAATGGGAAGCGTCTCTGTTGAAGCGCTGCCGTGTGGACGTACCGTTATTATGAACATTTCACACAGATGTCTAATGAGGACATTTCTGTAAACTGCAGCGTGAATGGTTGGTGGAGGAAACCACAAGGCGTCAAATTCAATTCAAGGCTTCTGAAGAATATTGAGGGTGGTGAGGGTGGTTGGTTCAAGGATTAAACAGTCAACGCAGTGGATTTAAAGATGAGCACATGGAGGCAGGAGTTCCAGATCATTGTTTTTATTGTAATTTGTTGATTCTTGTTTGTCTTAATTGTTTTCTGGTTGATCTGGTAGGAAGTACAACACATCTTAGTTCAAACATAATATTCGTGCTTCAAATGATAATCCAGCAAAGCAGTTATCTTTTTACATAATTATATGTAATGTAGAAATAAAGTAACCAAATGCAATCTAAACGGTACAGAAAATAGGGAGGTAAACTACTCAAGCTGCTATGAAAATACAAAGGAAAGGAAAACGTACTGATTATTTACTCAGACAAACAATTGGTTCTCAGGAGTTGCATGAGGCCTTTAGCTAGCTCCGCCCCTCCAGGGTGGCAGGAGGAGGGAGCAGGTAGAGGGAGGTTGGAGTGGGAGATGGATTTTCCACAGCTCAGTTTTTTCTTTTTTTTGGCTCTGTGTGATGAATCTGTGTTTTTGTTTCACTGTTGGCTCCGGACAGCTTTGAGGAGTCTCTAGAGGAACCGTTCTCCTTGCCCTCGGCTCCGTTCAGCAGCTATAAGTGAGTGAGGCCTTCAGGGACCGCAGGGACTGATTCCCTCAGTAGTTCTCAACCCTTTGGCTTGTGACCCCTGAAGACAAAAACAAATGGATGCACGCTCTAAAGCCACTTTGTGATTGTCATCTTTGACATAATCTTAATACATCTTTGGAGTTTCCACCATTGTTTCAAAGTGCAGATCAGTCGCCAGCGATCAGTAAGATTCAAGCAGTTTGAAATGAATGATCGATGAGAGTTGATGCTAAAATGACTAATTCATTTAATTTTTAAAGTGGCAATAGACACGTTTTTCGCTTTAACTTGATTGTTCAATGTTATGGTTGGATCAGGATTTATATTGGTTAGCTATAAGTAATATTATAACTAAATACATCTAATTGTTATCAGATTACCAAGGGAAAATAGGTAATTAAATGTTACTAAATGTAATGTTTTTCATATACAAATGGGTTAACCCTAACCCTGCCCTCAATAAAGTGTATTTATAATACAAAAAGATACCCACTTGTTCACAGTTCATATCTAAACTTAAAAAAAATGTAATATAATGATAATTCAAGTAAAGGGTGTGGGTTTTGTCAAATGGCGTTAACACCCAAATATTTTCCTTTGATGTCCCAAAATTGTTCGTAGTTTTCAGTAGTTATTTGACTACTTGAGTAACATATAAATGTAGTTAACTGAGCAACAAGCTACTGTAAAATTTAGGTAAACTACCGGATAATACATGCAGTTTACCAAACACTTTTTAATATGTTTTTCTTGCATATTCTGTGTGTCTGAATAAGTCCCAAAATGTGTCACTAGTAGTAGACTCTGAGGAAAACATAAATTAATCCATTTTCTTAGGTACGTCAATAATGTCCCTTGAAAACGCCAGGGGTAAAGTTTTGTCTATTGCCACTTTTAAAAAGAGAGCATATTGCGGCATAAATAACAGAAAACTCTGAATCCCACATCTCTAAAAAGGAAGTTTTGTCCTTCAGGGTGAGAACTATCGCCTCTCCGGAGAGCCTTGCTGTCCGAACACTAACCTGAGCAGTTCTGAAACAGCTGATCTCTAGAGAAACCCTTTGCCCTCTGTTAGTGGACTGACATGCTCCCTATTAACCCTGATGGGCTGCTGTGGGTCTGTGCGTCTGTGTGAGTGTTTCCTTCCTGATGGAGGGGGTTTCTGAGCAGACACACACTCCGGCTGAATCCCTCAGAGATCATCTAACACACAGCCCTCTGCATCCTGCACACGCCCTCCATTTAACCCCATCTTTTTTCACTAATTCCTTTCAAGCAACAGCTAAACCTGGACCTGAGTAACCTGCATGGCCTGATCTGGTGTCTCTCCGTCCGCCTGGTGCTTCACTTTCTTTCTTTAACCGTCTCTTTGCTCTTCGCTGCAGGAACAAATCCCAGAAGAGCAAGTTTGACGAGGAGCTGCACAACGAGATGACCACCACCATCGATGAGCTCAGCAGCAAGTAGGTCCACCTTTACAGCCACTAAAATCACATTTCAGGTTGTACTTTTGTAGTTATTTATACATTAGTTTATTTAGCAGAGACAATGCATATTGATAGACATTTCTGTAAATGCCTAGAGGCGGTTTTTATCTGTATTCCCTGGACAAATGATGTGAAGTCACTCTTAAAACAAATCATATTGAACTTAAAAGTTAATGAAATCATTCAACATGCAACAAAGGGGGTCACAATACTGGAAGTGCTAATAAAATAAAACATACATATTACATAAAACATGAAGATAGCCGCAGGTTAAAGCGACTAAAGACAGAGGACTGTACAGTGCAGTAAAAATGAGTTTTAAATAAACTGAACGTGACTTGTTCTCTAAGTGTTGTTAGGATGGAGTTCAATTGTAGTTCAGCTTAAACAGAAAATACAACTTATTTTATCAAATTAAGTATTAACCCAAACTGCCTCAACAATATAATTAAGTTTCACTTTGAAGGGCAACAAAAACTATCACTCTGTCTTTATATGGGTTTATGTATTCAAGAAAGATGCACTCTATTGATAAACCAGGTATTGATCGATGATGATAATTAAGAAACAACTGTTGAGGTATTACTGATGGTTTGCCTCAACTTCAAAATGTAACATGCCAACACCGTTGTTTTTATCGGAAACATTTGTCTCAAAGCTCTAAACTTTAAGTAACTACAATTATGTATTGACAACAATTATTACATTTCATCCATGCTCGTGGTTTGACTTAGTCTTGGTAGCATATCTATGCAAACACTTTCTTGTAACACATTGATATCAAGATAATGCTGCAACACTTGCTGTATTTATTCAATTATGCCTCCTAAAGTTGTCCCTTCCTCCCTTCCTTCCTTCCTTCCTTCCTTCCTTCCTTCCTTCCTTCCTTCCTTCCTTCCTTCCTTCCTTCCTTCCTTCCTTCCTTCCTTCCTTCCTTCCTTCCTTCCTTCCTTCCTTCCTTCCTCTCTCAGGCAGTGGTCTAAGACTGAAGAAAGTGGCAGTTTAGCTCTGTGGTTTCCAAAGAAAGATCTGGAGAAACAGGTTGGTTTAAAAGCATGATTTCATATTGAGATGTATCTATATCTCCATTGAGGCATCCCGGTGTTGAACTAGAAGTTCTGCTCCTGTGTTTCCTCTTCAAAGTACCGAGCCCTGGACCTGCCGATGTTCAAACATTACGTCGGCTGTGCCACCGTCATCTTCCTCTGCATCTTCTTGGTTCAGTTGTTTGTCACAAAGGAGTGAGTATGACTACATTTCCCTCTTTTTATTCTCATACATATCCAAGTTGTCAGCAGTTTAAAGGTCACCTATTATGCAAAATCCACTTGTTCCTGTCTCTTCTACATCAACATGTGTCCCCTCTGTGTAAAGAGATTCTGAAAGTTTCAGGAAAAAGATTCTCTCTCTTTTTGTCCTGATCCATTTATATAAAAATCTGTCTGAATGAGCTGATCAGATTTTGGCCACTTTATGATGTCATAACGATGTTTTGGCTTGTGTAACCATTAGCCAATCACCAACCAAGGTAACCCCCCCCCCCACCTCATCACCTGAAACTCCTCCTAGAGCACCATTGAGTTCTTTTTAACCAAATATCTCTCAGAGGGGCGTGGGGAGGGGCTCCTTAATTTCATCTAAAGTAACAGAAAGAGAATCAGCACTTTTGAAACAGGGCTGAAACAGAGGGGATTATGGGATGCTGCAATGATCTGTTTGGTGTTTCAGCCAATCAGAGACATGTTCTGTATATATCTGAGACCTCTAATATATTGATGAAAAACAGTATAATAGGGGACCTTTAAAGACAAACGTTAAAATATCTCATGCTTGTGTCACTGCTGAACTTATTACACACATCTAAACAAAAACCCATTGACTCTGAGGCAAAGAAAGCAAAAGGGCTTAAATGCTAACCCATTTGCGGGTTTTAGGACTCATTCCTGCACCACTCATTCCACTAAAATCAAAAGGAGATGTTTCTTTTTACACACTGGTTTTCCTCTCCCCAGTCGACAGATGTTGGGCACGTGGTTCGGGGTCCTGGTGTGTATGCTGCTGCTGACCCTGGCCATCTGTTTCGCAGGTCACTTCCAGGTCAGTGCGTTATTAAGACTTACGTTCACATTTACATGATTTCAGGGAGTTTAGGGTTATTTTTAGGCACTTATTCCCAGGCAGGTAGCATTGAGGTCTGTAGAAAGTAGAAACATCCTGTCATCCAACAACCTCTGGATGCAGGTCGAGTAAAGGAGTTTTTTTGTGTCCAGAAAAAATCCCACTCTGTAATGCTGGCCCTGAACTGCAGCATTACTGGAAAGTGTTTATCCCTAAAGTGTTATTAAGGAATTCCATTTCCTCGTGCTTGAGAAAATTCGATGTGAAATTCGTTCTGTATTTCTGTTTTGCTGTATTGTGAAGGCCACTCACGATGAATACGGACAAGCTTTCAGGAAGGATGTCATTTAATTCACCGTCTGTCCATAGCCTCTCTCCAGCTTCCTCTCTTTTATTTGTGCTTATCAAACACGCAATGTACAGATGAGGTTTTTAGAGAGAAGACGGTGTTTCACGAGAGCAAACTCCAGAGCAGACCGTCACCTTGTGCTTGTTCTCACATTGTTACGGGATCGGATGTTTCCGAGGTCGAGCTGTGAACATTGAAACTCAGAATAAATGCTGCAGTTTGAGTCAGGCGGTGTTTGCACAACATCTTCTATCCCTCTTTTTAATTTAAAGGACATTGAAAGAGAAAAACTTACATATTCTTCTGAAAAAATTATTTGAAACTCCATGCTCTTAATTTTTTTTTTCATTAATATTTGTTACTTTTTGTTTATATATGTATTCTACTTCCTCATACTACAGTATGCAGCTTTTTAAAGCTCAATTTGGTATATATGGTTTTCAGCAGAGGTGTAAAGTCACTAATTACATTTAATCGAGTACTCTACTTAAATACAAGTTTGATACTTGAGTAAAAGTAGAAGTACCAGAGTGTAGGAATACTCTGTTACAGTAAAAGTCCTGCATTCAAAATGTTACTCAAGTAAAAGTAGAAAAGTATTATCATCAAAATATAGTGAAAGTAGCGACAGTAAAAGTAGTCATTGTGCAGATTGGTCCATTTCAGAATAATATATATGATATGTTTTATAATGATTGATCATTAAAGTGTTCTCAAAGCTGGTAAAGGTGCAGCTAGTTTGAATGACTTTGTATACTGCAGGGTAGCTTGTGAATTTACTCCAGGTGGAACTAACGTCTGATTTAACACTTGGTTATATTTCACATCATTCATCCAGATCTGTAAAGTAACTAAAGGTATTAATACATGTAGTGGAGTACAAGTACACCATTTACCTCTGAACTGTAGTGGAGTAGAAGTACAAAGTAGCATAAGTACCTCAAAATTGTACTTATGTTACTTGAGTAAATGTTACTTTACACCTCTGCATTGTATCCTTAGCATTTACATTGCCTTAGCATCATAGGTCAATAACACTACTACAAAAGGCCAGTCCCAGTTAAATAAAGACGGGGTGAAAAGGTCATGTTTGATGTGTACACACTGCAGAGCCAGATTTAGCCGGTGTGAGAATGTAAAAGACGTAATTGAAGCGACTCGACTCTCTATATCCGACCTCCCAACACCTGACCCTTTGTTTCCTCTCAGACAGATTCTCTCTCTGGAAATAGCCGCCCATTACTCACTCACACATGATGTCTGGAGATGGATGACTGTGTGAAGGCCACGTGCGCCTCAAACATGTTTCACTCTTTCTCTCGTCTCTTTCAGCGCCTGTTTCCAGAGAAGCTGTCTCAGTGCCAGTGGCTCCCCGCCGTGTCCGAGGCGGTGGTGAAGCGGCCGTGTGTGCGCCTCCCTCTGGCCACCATCACCACTGCGGTCATTGTCATCCTGGCAGTATTCAACCTGGTAAGACTAGAACATCTCAAAGTAAATCAGGGGTGTCCAAACTCTTTTCTCCAAGGGCTACAGAAAAACATACGAAGGGCTGGGCCACTCATTAGAGGTATATTGCAGCCTACATCACAGCTCTCCATAGGTTTCATTTATTTAGTTGGAAGCTCATCCATTAAAACAGAAGCATCAGATTGATTATAATAATAAGGAGAAATATGAAGCGTATATTTCAAGCTTGTTAGGTATATAAGTAATTGGGCTTTTTTCTTATCAACTTAGATTTGTTAGAACATTTTTTCAACTTTAATTGAATGAATTTAATTGAAATTGGGCTTATTAATACATGAATATTGTGTAATATATTTTGAGAAGTACAATACAAGACAAGCACAAGTTTCATGTGTGGGCCATATTTCATTATACTTTTTGAATTAGCTGAGGGCCGTAGTTTGGACACTCCTGACGTAAAGTGTAAAATAAATGCCTCTTAAAAATTACCCCACACAGATGCTCATGGTGGAAAATCTCTCCATTAATTTTTTCTTTCAATATTTTTTACATTTTATTTTCAGATGAGACAATACAAAAAACATTAGGGACAACACAACAAAACATAATAAAACAATAACAACAAACAACGACAGAGCAACAGTAGCAACCTAGTACTCATGTGTGAGCACTTATCATGTTATATTTACGCCCACAGTTATAACACTTGACCATTCTTCCTTCATGTACGGTGTAAAATTGCATTTAAATTGCATTTAAAGTACAGTATATCATTAAAAGTACTCGTTTGATACTGTCCGCTATATTTAACACATTTTAATTAATAATACTAAAGCATCAATGTGTAGGCAGCATTTTACTGTAGCTGGAGGTAAGGTGAGTTTGAACTTCTCTACTTTTTTCTTTTAAATGTTTCTCTAATATTTAATCAAAGAACATCACTTTTCGGGGAAGCAACTCTGACATGTGACCCCAATTACTCACTGTTTTCTTGCAGGGCGTCAAAGGCCAAAAAGGTTTAAAACCTGTAACAATTGGATTTATTTTAAAGTATGTTGTTCATACATTTCAAGACACCACAAATGCTTGTGGTGTGGTTAGCATGTGGAAATGACAGAAAGAAAAAAAGATAAAATAAATAATAATGAATCATAAAAATAATATCTACAAGATCTCCAGGTTTTCCCGAGAAAACTGACATTTCAGCAGTCGTCTTTATGCGTCACCAAAATGTACAATACCGATCATCAATCGCTCGTTTTATTATCCACTGTGTGAAATCGTCTTCTGATAAGTATCTAGGAGGAGATTCAGCTGATAAGGTGGGGGGGGGGTTACCTTGGTTGGTGATTGGATAATGGTTACACAAGACAAAACATCGTTATGACATCATAAAGTGGCCAAAATCTGATCAGCTCATTTTCAGACAGGTTTTTATATAAATGGATCAGGACAAAAAGAGAGAGAATCTTTTTTCCTGAAACTTTCAGAGTCTCTTTTCACAGAGGGGACACATGTTGATGTATAGAAGACATGAAAAAGTGCATTTTGCATAATAGGACCTTTAATAACCTTCCACCTGCTCACATGTTGAGTCTTAAAGAGGTCCTTATAGCTATTTCTGTCTGCCAAACTCTTCAAAGCCTTCTGTCCGGAGCTTCTGTCTCTCACGTGTCTTTCCTTCCTCGCAGTGCTTCGTCCCGACACCGGTGCCAACGTGTGTCTCTGAAATGGACGAGCTGCGTCCCACCAACGACTCCCAGGAGCAGGGATCAGAGGAGGGTCTCTTCTACCTGCCTGTGAGTGATGGCTCTGTTAACCATGGGCAATAATGACATAGTTTCATGTCAGGCTGGATTAGGCATGTTTTTAATTTAAGAACAGAGAAGACGTGATTTATCTCCGCTTACAGTTACAAAACAGTGTTTTATTAAACATGTATTGTTGGTATCTAACCCGCTTATTCCTTAGTAAGAAGGGGTTGTATTCTTTTTTTTTTCTTGATTACAAGACATTACTTCTTTACAAACATCCTCGGGTCTTGCATATTTAAATCAAAGGTTAAACAGTGATGAGAAAATGAACAACAAATATATACTTTATATAAATAAATATGTATACCCAATGTGTTCACAAAGAAAATTAATAATTATTTGCAAATCATTTTGTTATATTTTTTATTAGAAACCCCGGAAAACTTATCCCTGCTTGTTACATACAATTGTGTTATTAATATATATATTTATTTTTATTGATATTTGTATCCTGCTTTTTCTTTCAAATTAATAGATTGAATAACAGAGATTTATATCTATTTTTGTATTTATTACAATTGTTCCTGTTGTTCTCCTGCTTATTATTTAGTATTCTTAGTGTTTTTTAAAGACCTTTACAGATCTGTTGCTCCCGTATCCTGACTCTCTCCCCCTCTCCCTCTCTCCCCCTCTCTCCCCCTCTCCCCCCTCAGTACTCTGTGTACTGCTGCATCCTCTCGCTCATCGCCTGTGGAGTCTTCCTCCGCGTGAGCTTCGAGCTCAAAGTGTTCTTCCTCACCCTGGCCTCCACGGCGTACTACATCATCATCCTCAGCACCAACAGGGAGCTCTTTTTGGTCTACGGGCGCTTCCTGTTCGCCCAGGAGAGCGGCAACTGCAGCAGGTGGGATTACAGGGAGCGGAGAAAAGAGAGGCAGCTCAGAAAGGACAAGGTTCAAAGTCCTGAAAGAGAGGAACATGCCACATTTAAAACGTGGAAAAGGCTTGAATTTGAGATGAAATCCTTAAGAAATGCCTGATTTGAAGCACAATCTGGCATTTTATCTACACAATCACTCATATTTTAATAATTGGAACTAACTTATAGTCATTGTTGTTTGTTGGAGACGTAGCAGACCCTAAAGGAGAAATCGAATATATAATATTAGACAATTTGGAGTTTTTTTGCTTATGTAAATATGTCCATATATTATATATTTTTCCCATTTGCATTAAAAGTTATAATTTAAATGTGTTTATATATACCAATATAATATTTAAAAATGTAAATGTAAGAATAACAAAGTGCTTTTACATAAAAACAGAACCTTTAATACACGTTTAAAAAAACACAACAACAACTAAACACATTAAAATAACTAAAATAAATCACAAAAGAAAACTATAAAAGTGGGTTTTGAAAGTCTCTTAAAAGACCTGACAGATTTTGCAGCACAGAAGTGTGAATAAAGTCATGAATGTTGTGTTTTCCAGCGGAGACGATCACGGCGTCCTGAGATGGCTGGGTCTGGTGAAACACCCTCAGGTGATGAGCTGCATCTACATCACTCTGTTCCTGGTCACCATGCTCATCATCTCCCAGCAGGTAACAGCTTTCACTTGTCCTTAGAGGTCTCCTATTATGCAACATCCACTTCTTCATGTCTTTGTATACATAACCATGTGTCCCCTCTGTGTAAAGAGACTCTGGAAGTTTCAGGAAAAAAGATTCTCTCTCTTTTTGTCCTGATCCATTTCTATAAAAACCTGTCTGAAAATGAGCTGATCAGATTTTGGGCACTTTATGATGTCATAACGATGTGTTGGCTTGTGTAACCATTAGCCAATCAGCAACCAAGGTAACCCCCCCCCCACCTTATCAGCTGAATCTCCTCCTAGAGCACCATTGTGTTCTTTTTAACCAAATATCTCTCAGAGGGGCGTGGGGAGGGGCTCCTTATTTTCATCTAAAGTAACAGACAGAGAATCAGCACTTTTGAAACAGGGCTGAAACAGAGGGGATTATGGGATGCTGCAATGATCTGTTTGGTGTTTGGAGCCAAACACTTCAGAGACATGTTCTGTATATATCTGAGAGCTATAATATATTGATAAAAAAGAGTATTATAATAATTTGACTCATCACTGTACCGGATGTATTTTCTTTTTACTTCAAAGCTTCTTTTGAGGCTTTTAAATGAAGCTTTGAATATTTTATCCCCCTAAAAAGTAGAAAATCCTCCGAACAAAACCTTCAATTTGATTAAAGTGATATTTTTATTTGTATTAAATGAACTTTCTTTATTGAATAGAACTCGTCATTGTGCGTCTCTCTTTGTGTGCCACAAGCGGGGAAGAAAGCACTTTTTCATCATTAAAAATGTTTATTTAGGCAATGAATAGACATGCACAATAATACATTCAAAAGGTTTCACAGCCTTCGAAGGCGGATGTAGAATTTGACGTTATGAATGAAGTGTATTCACATCCCAACATTATAATGTGTAATTGATCTCCTAATAAGATATTTCAAGGCCTGTTACAAATGTATTTATATTGCTTATATTCACCTTCACATGCGTATATGTGTACTTGCGGTTCAGGCTTAATTGCGACTGCTTTGCATAACATCGCCAGCTTTATCAACCTTTACTTGCCAAATAAACAGTTTTTACGCTTTTAAATGAACTGTTATTAAGTTATAATACTTTATCAGGTGATAAACTAACAAATTCAGATTACCACTACATGATTACTTCATCAAAAAACTGTATATTTAAGAATTTACAGCGGTGTTTGGAGTTGTGAGGAGCGCGTCAACAATGCATGCATGAGCGTTTAAACCTTAGGTGGGGAAAAGGGGCGGGGCTTCATGAGGTGAAGAGTATTTGTACACTGATAACCTTCTGGAAATATACGAATCAACGCAAGAAACCAGGAAAATCTGATTTAAAACTGTTTTGAGCTTCCTTCATTGTTCTCTCGCTGTGTTTCGTCTGCTAGAACGAGTCGTGCTTCCGGCAGGACTTCCTGCTGAAGTACAAGAACCGCACGGAGCAGGACGAGATCGAGACCCGGGAGAACCTGAACCGCCTGCTGCTGGAGAACGTGCTGCCGGCACACGTCGCTGCGCTGTTCGTCGGCGAGAACAAGAAGAACGAGGTGAGGGGGAGGATGGTGTTACGGGGAATATATGATAAGCAATGAAGGAGTAACCAGTCAATTACAATTCATGTTATATTATGATTAGTTGCCCACTAAATAACCATGATGTATCAGCATACATTTACCTCGGTGGGCTGACAGCTGTCTAAGTGACATCTAGTTCAGCATACATTTTATGTTTTTACAAGAGGCAGATATTTTCTTAATTGATTCACCAAAGAGAAATTCATTCTGTGTTCTGCCTAGGTGTCTTGAAATGTTGTGTAACTTTTTAAAATAAGGCAAAAGCTTCACTTCTGTTCAGCGTTAACTGTTAGCTTAGCTTTGATATAAATGCAAGTAACTATAATGTCAGTCGTCTTTACTCACAGGTTCACTTTCCCCTTACACAACACTGTGCACATTAGGAAAGCAACATCTTATACAACCATACAATTATCACTGTGTGTGAGGTTCGTTTAGATTCCTTAATTCAAATTATGAACTCATTTGTTTGGGATGAATTCAAAGTATTCTTATCTGTAAAAACCAGCCTAATTGTCAGTTCTTCTAGAATAAGTTAAGGGAGGTTTGTATAAAACAAACTTTAATTGAAGACATTCCCAGCCTCCCCCTGGGGAATACAAATAAAAACACATTTTTGTAAGCATAATATACTTTACATCAAGCATAACTTGGAGGAGAGGCATATATCAACTGTAAATAGTCCTTATATTATCACATGTATCAGCAGTTAAGAGAGGCCTGTCTTAAAACGTACATCTAAGCCTCACATTCTCAATCGTGGATAAAGAAAATAGTGCATACATAAAAAACGACATAAAACTTGGAGGAAATTCTTAAAACAATAAGCCTGTTGTTCACTTAGATGTATGTTCTTGCCACGAGTGCTTTATTGGTAATAACAATATTCTTGTGATAGTAAGAAATATGAACTGTGCTTTTTGTACGTTTCCCCCGACAGGACCTCTACTATAAGTCCTATGACTGCGTGTGTGTGATGTTCGCCTCGGTGCCGGATTTCAAAGAGTTTTACACCGAGTGCGACATCAACAAAGAAGGCCTGGAGTGCCTGAGGCTGCTCAACGAGATCATCGCTGACTTCGATGAGGTCAGGAGCCACAAACACCTCCATCTTCCTTTGTACTCTGTGACACAGTTTGGTTTAGTTTATTTGTTTATAGTGTCGTGGACAGTCCCCATTGATCAACTGTCACAAACAACAGTAAATGGGGCAGCTTTAGCCAACATGGCTCATTTCCAGCTGTTGTCCCGGCCAGATGATAATAGACACCTTTAAAATCACAATACATCAACAGCATTGGTTATAAAGAAAGGATGAAAGACAAGTAGATACAGGCGAAAGGATAAACTACAGGCTTCACGTGATGTGATGTGTTTGAATGCAGCGGTGCTTTCAATGAGCATAGCATTAAAAGCTAATTGTAAACATTTGCATTGTTTAAACTGTGAGAGGCAGGTCTGAGCCCCGGTCCAATTTAGCCCCTTACACCTCAGTAAAGTTGCTGGTCTCTAATGGCGCATTTCCACTGCAGGGCCTCGCACGGCTTAGTACGGTATAGTTAGGCCTTGGTAGGCCAGGCTCACTTTATGCTGCGTTTCCATTACAGTTTAGGAACTTGGGCAGTAACTATAGTAACGCAGTGTAGGCGGAGCCGTGACGTCATCTTCAATGCGAACCACAAAACCAACATCAGCCGTTAGCTGTTAGCACTCAGAGCTCAGAGCTCCGGAGAATACAGTCGCTGGTTTATTTATGTCTGTAGGCCGTTGTTGTGAGTGTGGACGGTCGGAGCATATACTGCGTTAGCTTAGCCGATCTCCATTCAGAAAACACGCATTTTAAAAGGTTTTTCGCCTGCCGTCTGTCTGCAGACTTGTCAAAGCATTAATTCATGGTTTTCACTAACCGGTATCAGTATGTTGTTACTTCGGTATCATTTTGAAACGTGAACTACAATTAAATCACGGTCAAATATGTTCATTTTGTTGGTTTTGTGTAGTTGCCAGCGATTCTCTCTCTAGTTTAGCATACTCAGCCCGGTTGTTGGCCCGGAAAGAACCTCGATTTTGGAGAGCCAGAAAACTGAAAGAGTACCCGTTAGCCGGAACTACGCCTAGTGGAAACGCAACCAAAAACGGGCACGGCACGGCACGCTTAAACCGCGCTCCGCGCTGCAGTGGAAATGCGCCATTAGTGCTCCAGATGGTTTGATTTGTAGTTTTTGATGAGTATTAACTAACCAAAGTCACACAGCAGCCCAAACACACTCACATCCCTCTTCATGCTTTCCGCCACCAGCTGCTGTCCAAGCCCAAGTTCAGCAGTTAATCCATCTTCCTTTACACTCTGTGATACAGGGATGGTTTTAATGCCCTAATCTGATATCGTAACTCTGCCTATGCACTTACAGTGTTAAAAGGGGGGTTTCAAGTGTAGTTGTATGATGTACTTATCCGTAGTCAGTGTCTTACCTACAGTAGATGTAAATGCAAGCTAAGCAATGTGATGCTGTGAACTGGGCAGCAGCAAAATGTATTATAGCCACGTTAAAAAGTCATTATCAGTTTGCTTTTCTTTTGTTGGTTAGTTTAGTTTTTGATGAGTATTAACTAACCAGAGTCACACTATTATATTTTATTTGTATTTACTTGCACTATTTAATCTGTTTATTGTGTTGCACTGTTGGAGGAGCCTGTGACCTAAGGTTTTCATTGACATAACTACACTGTAGCTATGTACGTATGACAATAAAAGCCTTGAATCCTTGACTGCAGCAGAAAAAAACTCACATCCGTCTTTATGCTTTCCTCCACCAGCTGCTGTCCAAGCCCAAGTTCAGCGGGGTGGAGAAGATCAAGACGATCGGCAGCACGTACATGGCCGCCGCCGGGCTCAGCGGGACGCCCGGGCACGAGAACAATCAGGTAAATAAAAACCAATGAAGAACTTAAAAAACGATACATCTTGAAGCGGTTATATTGAAGATGTTGAATAGGGTTGACCCTCTGTTTCCCTGCTGCTCGCAACAAAATCAAAGCTAACTTAAATTAACATTAGTGAGTTTGCAGGTATGTGTGTCAGCGTGGAGGACAGGCGTGGGCAAGTCTCCTAAAAAAAACATGAGATTATTGGCTTCAGTAATAAGTACAAATAATTGTCTTATATGTAGCCTATTGAATGCACAATATTCCTTATTTAAAGGAAAACTGCAGATGTATATTCTTCAGAAAGATGATATCAAACAAGTAGCCCTCCATGGATCATTATCCTTCAGGTAGCTCTCGGTCTCAAAAAGGTTGGTGACCCCTAATTTAGAGTATTATAAAAATAAAACTTGGAGGAGATGCTTAAACAATTACACTTTTTAAATTAATTAAATTAATCTCATGTCTGTTGTGGACACTATTGAGAAAGACTCCTTCATTGAACATAAACCGCTCACATCTGGGATCAGTCATAGTGTTACGGCTTTGGCAGAGGGGCTAAATACGGGAAGATAAACACTTTGAAACGCTCAAACAATTGCTCCACTCCTTCTGTTTCATTTGACCATTTATTGCAGGAAAATGGGATCAATAAAGTTCATCTTATCTTATCTTATATTAAGGCAGGGGTGTTCAAACTACGGCCCGGGTGCCAAATGTGGCCTGCGGACCATTTGAATCGGCCCTCAGCAAATTCAAAAAGTATAATGGAATACGGCCTTATATTGTACTTCTTAAATATAAATGTAACAATATATTACACAGTATATTCATGTGTTAATAAGATCACTTTTCAAATAAATTCAGTCAATTAAAGTTGGAAACATTTCCTAACATATCTGAGTTGATAAGAAAAAAGCCCAATGACTTATTTACATAACAAGCTTGAAATACACCCTTCATATTTCTCCTTATTATAATCACTCTGAGGCTTCTGCTTTAAGGGATGAGCTGCCAACACTCAGAAGCAGTGTTGGGTGTAACGCGTTACAAAAGTAACGGAGTTACAGTAATGTATTACTTTTTGCTGTAACGAAGTAATGTAACGCATTACTAATGACATTTGGGTAATATACTACCCGTTACAATTCTCAGTAACGCAGTTACAACACATTTTAACTCGAAATTAAATGGTGTTTTGTTTTTTAAGAATTTACCAACTTCGCGAGACATTCCGACACCAGGGAAAAATGTTGCGGGTAGATTAGTAAGCCTGGTGTTTACCCTTCAGGCTCATCAAGATCCCTCCGCTTCGCGTCGGGTTCCCTGATCCGCCTGTCGGATGTGCTTTTCCCCACAATGACCGCCTCGCTGCACATTATCCCGCTTATTACACGGCCATATACTAAACAAACTACAGAGCCCATTCCGTGTTCCTGTTATTGTTTACTTCCTCTCTGCCTTCTTCTGGGATTTATCTGACGTCCAGCGCTCCGTCTTTTAACCTCTTTTCCTTTCTCTTTCTTGATCCTCCTTAGCAACCTTCATTATAGTCCTTGACAGTGGTCTGTACTACTGTATTAACAACGTGTCACATGTTAAGAATTTACAATCAGAATCGAGTATTCAACTAAGCCGTGTAATAAAAGTTGTTAGTAGCCTTAATGGCCTGCACAGTGGTTATGCTATACCACATCGCCCTTCACTGGATGTATAATGAGCTGCACTAAACTACATTTTAGCATTTAAAATACCTAGCCATTCTTTTGAGGTTATTTTGGTAAAGTAACTAAAAAGTAACAAAAAAGTAGTGTAACTCATTACATTTCAGAGACAGTACTATTTTAGTGTAACTTATTACTTAAAAAAGACAGTAATAAGTAATATGTACTGTATTACATTTTGGAAGTAACTTGCCCAACACTGCTCACAAGCATCATTTACCTACATTTGATTGATTTTGCTAACTCGTAACTCACCTTATGAGGCAGTATACCTCTAGTGAGCGGTCCAGCCCTTCGTATATTTTCCTGTATGTGGCCCTCGGTGAAAGAAGTTTGGACACCCCTGTAATATTGAGGGTCTTTGGTGTATTCCTCCAGGACAAAGAGCGGCAGCAGGCTCAGATCGGGAACATGGTGGAGTTCGCCATCGCTCTGATCGGGAAGCTGGACGGCATCAACAGACACTCCTTCAACAGCTTCCGGCTGCGCGTGGGTGAGTGGAAGAAAAACAACCTTCTTCATTCACTGGGTCTGTACAATAACACAACAGGTTTCCATGGTTACACTGGACACGGAATGCATCAATGCAGCGTTGTTTCCATGACGTTGCATTCACTGACCATCGGGTATTTGTTACACCAGTGAAACCATCTTTATAAGATCTAGTAGCGTCTGCTATGTAATGTTTAGGGTCTTATTTTGAAGTTATATTCATTATACTATCTGCTGTATTACCATCTATTGTCCCTTATGTATTTGTATTGTTAGTTTTCCATAAATCATTTGTTTTTTTACACCATAGACTTCATAACGCTTTCATATATTCATAAATAAAATACCAAAATAAAACATACAAACAATTAAGTGGGTAACAAACAATCAAAAGGTAAACAAAAGATAAGTAAATACATGTTTTGTTATTTAAATACTTTCTTCTACTTATTTTCTTTTACTAAAGTGATGATTGCAGGAAGCAAGGTTCCCACAAATCCTTAAACATAATTTGGTATGAAAAATCTGTCTAAAGTGCTATAGAAAATCTTCCTATCAGGTATGCTCCAGTGTTGTTACTCAGACGTCCTAATAAAAAGCGTGTTTCATTCTTCCAGCAGAAGTCTCTCCATCTAATAATAAAGTGAACGTCATACTTAACCATGAGGAAGACTGAACCAGTGTAGGAGAGACTGAGCTGATTGTGAGCAGACAGTTTACAGATCAGGATAAAAGTTTTAGTTTCAACATTTACATTTCTTTTGAGATAAAACCAAACATAAGGCATAAACACTGAAATGTGTAGTGAGTGGTTTAAATGTTCTTATCAGCCACTGGGTCCAAACACCTTTGCTTTTTGATAACTACGCATTGAAAACAGTGTTTAGTGTTAAGCAAAGACTTGTTTTTGACCGGTGACATCATACTTTTGTTTTAATTTCAATAGGATTATAACTAAACTGACCAAATGTATGATACATCTTTATTTTGCTTCAAATGTCCAGTGTCCAGGCAAAGATCTGAAGCAGGATGACAATGTTCTCCTCTTGAATCTCATTGTTTCTCCTCTGTTTAATTCTAATCTCTTACTTCTTGTGTCACATTAACATTATACGATGTACCGTAAGAGTAAATCATGGTGTTCCTCTCCAGGTATTAATCACGGCCCAGTGATAGCCGGAGTGATCGGGGCGAGGAAGCCTCAGTACGACATCTGGGGAAACACGGTGAACGTGGCGAGCCGCATGGAAAGCACCGGGGAGCTCGGGAAGATCCAGGTACGCTCAGACAAACAGCGATATATACTGTGTTTAATCAGGTTTTCCTGAAGGCAACACGGCAATATATACTGTGTTTAATCGGGTGTTCCTGAAGGCAACACAGCAATATATACTGTGTTTAATCTGGTGTTCCTGAAGGCAACACAGCAATATATACTGTGTTTGATCTGGTGTTCCTGAAGGCAACACGGCAATATATACTGTGTTTGATCTGGGGTTCCTGAAGGCAACACGGCAATATATACTGTGTTTGATCTGGGGTTCCTGAAGGCAACACGGCAATATATACTGTTTGATCTGGGGTTCCTGAAGGCAACACGGCAATATATACTGTGTTTGATCTGGGGTTCCTGAAGGCAACACGGCAATATATACTGTTTGATCTGGGGTTCCTGAAGGCAACACAGCCTCACTTCTCACAGTTATTGCTCCTAAGGTTTATATAACAGCTCTAAATCAAAGTCATGGTTGCATTTAGAAAGATTTAGACTCTGTTTCAGGTTTTTCTATATCTGCTTTTAAAAAGGACGGAATATATATGAATTCCCATCCTGTGCATTAGGGTTATTGTAGATTAAAGAAGTTATTACAGCCCGGGGGAAGGAGTGAATATTCAGATAAATACGTGGATATTTCTCAGTTTAAAGCCATGAATTGAGGTGAACCACACTGCTTCACATAGCAAGGTCTGATACACATTAGTATGGGTCCCTTGACAGAACTTAATTTTTGAAGTCACTTCTTTCTCATATATTTGGGACTTTCTCAGAAAACATCACACACACACATTTTCTAGTAAATGATGTATTTTGTTCTTGTAAATGTAAGGTCTTTTTGGTTAAATTTAAGATGTTATTCTCTGGTAATATTACACCCCTCATCCAAGCTCAGTTGTGTTTTTAACCTACCTATTTAGCCTATATACAGTCTTTAATGAGACCCCTCATGAGATGAACATTTCATTTCAAGTCAAAGTCAACTTTAATGTAAATCTTTCAGTTTGTGTGCACTTTATTACTCTTATCTTATTATAGCATGCTTTAAAGGGGACCTATCATGCAAAATGCACTTTTTGATGTCTTTTATACATAAATATGTGTCCCCGGTGTGTCGGGGAACTCACGCAGCGTCAGAAAATAAAACCCTCTCTTTTCCTCCGTACCCAAATCTAAAAAAACGGGGCTACAACGGAGCTGATCCAGATTTGCGTCCGATATGACGTAATATCTGAAATGTAGGCTGGCTTTACACCCACGGCCTATCAGAAACGTTGCTATCAGAAACAATGCCCGACTGTTTTGGACGTAATATGGTCAGTGTTTACATTAGCATCGCTAACACTCAGAGCTAACCTGTACTGGAGAGCATGTGTGTGAAGAAGCAGGAAATAAAAAGGAACTCACCTTGTGGTATAACCGGCAAGAGAGAAAGCCTTTGAGCTCCATACTGTTTCAGAAAGAATCCTTGATAATCCACGATATGGCGTTTCATCACAGCAGTATTTAGTTTAGACAGTAGCTGCCGGGTCCCGCATGAGCTCAGCCCCCTCCTTTTTATTTTTTTAAAGCTTTATACCCCAAATCAGCACTTTTGAAACAGGAAGTGAAATAGAGGGATATGAGGCGTGGCTAGAATGGGTGAGCTGTTTGGTATTTTGAGCAAAACACTTCATAGACATGTTTTTTATATATCAGAGACCTATGCTATTGCCTAAAAATAGCATGATAGGTGACCTTTAACTTTGGGAACTACTTAAATTACTTTCCCTCTTCTAACAGCACTGCTCCCAAAATGAAATCCTACTGTAACTAAACCATAATGCTGCCAAATAAAAACACAATTAATAATTACTTTGTATTATTTAGTAAGCGAAGTCATGTTTTGTTCGTTGTTGAAAAGAGTTCGGTACTCCAGATGTAACATTTTAGCAACCAGACAAAATAAAACCTATAAACATGCCTTATTTGTATGTTTTCTAAGCTGCATCTTTGTGTTTGTTCTTCTAGTTGACGGAGGAAACGTCCGAGGTGCTGCACAAGCTGGGCTACTCGTGTGAGTGTCGGGGATTCATCAACGTGAAGGGCAAAGGGGAGCTGAAAACCTTCTTCGTGTGCACCGACATGAGCAAGCAGCAGGGTATGGGCCTGAGCTGAGGACACACACACACACACCAGTTTACTGCTGCACGCCTCCACACACAGAAATATGAAAGACCCCGCAGTGTGGTGGATGCGAGAGAAACTGGAAAAACATTTTTGTACTCCGAGCTGTTGAGCGGATCAGGATGTGTCTGTCATGGTGGAGCGAAAACGGACAATCGCCATCTTTTTTCTACGCACATTAACGTCCAGTGATCACTTTTGTACTTGTCCTCTTGTCTTTAACGTAGATGTTGTCGTACTAATGCCAAATAATACAGGTAAAGGACGTACAGGCCTTTTAAAAAAGAAACAAAAAACAATGGATACTGTTTGGGTCCTAACTTCAATGGGTTGAAAGACGGATGCTCTGTTACTGTGTAATGAGCGTAACATATGTAAGACAGAGCTGTTTCTAAAACAGAAACTGGCTGATTAAGATATTCAAATCAATTTTCTTGCTCATTTCTTTGGGTTATATTCACATCACGACAAAGTAGGACGCTTGAAAAATATCCTGAAGTGACTGTATCAAGACTTTAGCTCTTTGTGACAGCTTTGAGATCTCCCAGAGAAACAAGATATTTGCTGCATTTCTAAGAGGAAATATGTGCTGTGTGTACATCGTCTGTTGAAGCGTTTGTTCTGCTGCACAGGGTCACCTTACCCCCGCCTGCTGTGAATGTTTTTCTGCCTCCGGCTCAGACTATCACCTGAACTGATGTCACTTTGTCCTGTGGCCTTATCGTCTGTAATCGTGGTTACATAATAATACTGATAATAATAATGTATTGGCCTTCATGTGAACAAATGTGACATTGACTTTTGTACAGTGACAGAATGTAATAAATGTTTTCCTAAGTCTGCAGTTTGATGCACAAGAGCCGAGGTTTATTGAATGAAATGCATACAAATGTCACACAAAAAAGCACCTTTCGTACAAAAACGTAATAACTGTAAAAGTTGAGAGGAATTTAATTAAACAGCGATGATTGGAACTGAATCCGTCTCCATTGGTTCAGCCGTCTCCTGCACTGAAAACATTAAAAAAGTGAGATATATTAGACTCTTGATGAAACGTTATTTTAAATTTGAGAATTATTCAGAGTAGGACGGAGTAGGTGTAGAATTCAGATCCTTTATTTAAGGTCAAGTACTAATACCACACTATAAAACTGATCTGTTACAAGTAAATGTCCTGCATTTAAATAATTAAAAGTGAGCCAGAATCATGTATTTAAAGTATATGTTGAACCATCAGATTCTAGAGCTGCTTTTTAACTATTTTGTGAAAGGGATGAATCTGCTGATTAATTATCCAATTAGTGGATTGATTGTTTGTTTGTAAAACAGTCTAAAAATGGTGGGAAATATCGTCACAAGTGACACCTTTTTACCATATTACCATATTTTACAAGCTATTTCTATGTTTTGTAAGCAATGAAGGTCATTTGTTTAAAAATAGTAACTAAAGCTGCATGTCAAATTAATTGAACGCAGTAAAAATAACCATATCTCCATCTTCAAGTAGAAATGTTAAGTACATTTACCTCAACGTTATAACAGAGTAAATGCACTTATTCCACCACAAACGACCAGAAATGTAGTTCACACTTTGATAAAACAAATATAATACAAGTGTCAAACAGCAGTGATTATGTCCAGAGAGGAGATGTACCTGTGGTGAGGTCGATGAAGGGCCCGGGGGGGTCCAGAGGGACGGAGATGCCCATGGCCCTCCGGATGCCGTACACACTGCTGACGTCACACGGAGCCACCTGACCCGTCAGCGCCGCCAGGTTCCCCGTCACCTTCTCCGCTGAGAGGAAAGAAAACATTATTTGTTTGGTGCAACAGGTAACAGTATAATAAGGAATGAATGCATCATAAACTTGCTCACACAAAACCCTTAGTGTTCCTTTTCAGTGTAGTTCAGTGGGATCATAATTGGTGTTTAGGCCAAGTCACATTCATGTCATTAGATATTTACTTTATGATTTCAAATTGGGAAATTGTTGGTTGATGTGATTGAATGAGCTCTTTTGTTTTTGTGCAGTATTACTTGGTATCAGATGGATACTTTTGGCTTCATATCTTCCCCATATTTGAAGTATACACTTTGATTGTATGTTCAGATCACAAATTATAGTTAAATGGGAAGTTTCTTTATTCCACGTCAAATCCAAAATGTTTTCTCTAGGGCGTGCAAACATTCAACAGTGACAAACCCTTTCCCACAAACTAAATGAGGGAATCTTTAAAGAATACATCCCTAGGAATCAGGTCAATGTACTGATATGAATCCTACCACCTTCTAACTGTGACCTCTTTAATAAAAAGAACAACATCTGTGTATGGCGGCCGGTAGAGAGTTAAATGTGGAGTAGTTGGAGGTCTACAGCAGGTGGAGACAGCCTGAGTGAGGGGACAGAGAGGGGGTCAGTGGGACCCAAACCATGTTCTGATCAGCGAATATGAACTGCTATCATCTAATGGGAGATTCAATAAAGTCAGACTGAAGCATCCTTTGAAGCATCCTTTGTGCTCCAGTCAATCCTCACAGTAAACACAGAGCTGAATCCAGATCAAACGCACGCTAAAGGCTCTTTGAGCATGTTTTCTCTCAGTGATTGTGCTGTTATGTTCAATGTTTGTTTGTCATGTATTGTGTCTTGATGTGTCCATGTTCATGTCACACATGAAGCTGCTGCGATGCAAGTCAAATGTCAGACTTGATCTGACCAATAAAGTGTTATCGTATCGTATTATCGTATGCTGTTACCCAGCTCCAGCTCCTTGGTGGTGGGGGCCAGCAGGCAGATCATGTTGGGCGGCTGCTTGGCGCTCAGACGCTCCCTCTGAGCTTCCTGTAAGTCACGCAGGAGCTTTGTAGTCTCGTCCAGTTTCTCCTGGAAGTACCGGGCCTCTGAGGGAGAAAGGCGACACACAGTTAGTTAATACTTCCTCTGGGCTCCTCTATTACCGTGTGGTGAATTCCCCCCTGTGCTACAAAACATCCATTATGTCCTAATCCTCAAATATCTCACGGATACATCAACATCTGAGAGGGCAGAGGGGGAGGATAGACTTTTGATGGGCTTTTAGGAAGATCTGAGAGGAGACATAATGGCTCAGATAACTGCTTCAGATGATTTTCAGTTTTGAACTACCTCAATGGAAACACCATTAACAGTGTGATTATGAATCTCTCTGCTCCTATTGAGACGCAGCCAGGGAAGGGGCTGATAGATCGTGTGTGTGTGTGTGTGTGTGTGTGTGTGTGTGTGTGTGTGTGTTATTAGTTCAGTTGTATAGGTTTTCTGAGTCTGAACTGGAAAACGCTACGAGCTATTTGATGTGTGCATATTAATTTCACATCTGGTTCCCACATGTATCCCCATCAACGTGGCAGGTTTAAACTCATATTCAAGCAAAAGATGATGAGAATATATGAATAGTTTAAGTCAAAGAACAATTGGAAACATTCTCTAAGTCTAATACCTGCTTTTCAAATGTGTTGCTGAAGTGAAGTTTAAACAATAAAAGCATTAGTAAAGTCTCTCTTTATTGTCTGTTGCAGCACACAAGGGCACATTCAGGAGGACTGGGATAACTAACTGAAGTTAAGGTTATTTATGGAAACACAGAGGCTCAAGGGAAATAAATAATGAGTGTTTTAGCTAGACTAACTTGATTGGATTTTTCAATTAAATCTGATGACTAAAAACAAGATTTGTGAAAGTTAATATAAGATTTACATGCTGAAACTTTACAATGAGGTTAATTAAATGTGGTAAAAACTAACAAGGACATATGAGAAAGGAGTTTAATGCCGCATTTCCACTACAGCGCGGAGCGCGGTTTAAGCGTGCCGTGCCCGGCCCGTTTTTGGTTGCGTTTCCACTAGGGTAGTTCCGGCTAACGGGTACTTTTTCACAGTTTTTCTGGCCCTCCAAAATCGAGGTTCTTTCCGGGCCAACAACCGGGCTGAGTATGCTAAACTAGTGAGAGAATCGCTGGCAACTACAACAAAATGAACATATTTGACCGTGATTTAATTGTAATACACGTTTCAAAATGATGCCGAAGTAACAACATACTGATACCGGTTAGTAAAAACCATGAATTAATGCTTTGACAAGTCTGCAGACAGACGGCAGGCGAAAAACCTTTTGAAAATGCGTGTTTTCTAAATGGAGATTGGCTAAGCTAACGTTGTATATGCTCCGACCGTCCACACTCACAACAACGGCCTACAGACATAAATAAAGCAGCGACTGTATTCGCCATGACACAGACAGTCTGTGGTTTGTACTTGTTTAACTTTTGTCTAGTTTCTGAACAGATATGAGGAGCTGTGAGCTCTGAGGGCTAACAGCTAACGGCTGATGTTGGTTTTGTGGTTCGCTTTGAAGATGACGTCACGGCTCCGCCTACATTGCGTTGCGAGACATTTTTTAAATGTGTGCTTCCAGCTGCTTTAATGTGAATATGTTCTGGGTTCTTTACTCTTCCAAAGAAAATAAACAGAATATCTATGAGTTGTGGAAAAGACAAGACCTTTGAGAACGTCCTCTCCGCACTGAATCACAGATGTAACCATCAGTTCAGTCAGACAACTCACGTGTTTCTAATATGTTTATTAGAAGCAGCATATAGTTTGAGTTTGGCGTCTAGGCTCGGGCCTCATCACTCCACAGATTTACAAAGAACATTGAGTGATGATTAGATAACTATCCCCCGAGCCTACAGGTGGAAGCTGGGGTGAAGCTGGGGTGGAGCTGGGGTGGTGGGGTGGAAGCTGGGGTGGAAGCTGGGGTGGTGGGGGGGGGAGGCGAGCAGCAGCAACATGAAACACAGCAGCAGGAACATGAACGCAGCAATAGCAAGTGAACGCAGCAGTGGCAGCAGCAGCATAGCGAGGCAGAGGCAGGAAGACCTGGCAGCTTAAATAGAGCGGCATGTTTAGGAGAATGTGTTTGCTTGGTTGTAAGAGGGACGAGGTGCATCACGTGTTAATGTATCATTGGTGCTCAAGTTGACTGCCTGACCTAGCTCGCAAGCTTCGCCCCATTTATCGGACTTTAAATAGACACGTGTAGCCCAACTTTAAACGCATGGATGGATATTACAATGGAAATTTACAAGATGGAGAGGATAACATCATCTGTCAATCACAAACTGGAACTATTTGTGTCACGAGTCACGACGACGGAGAAAGTGGACTGATTTACAAACGTATGATTTGACTGTGAAGTCCTGATCACTCCCTAATGTTGATATTGTTCGTACATTTTTACTGTTTTTATTTTAACGCATTTCGGAAAAACTTAAGATGTACAATTACTATGTCTTGAAAAAACATTGTGTAATTGTTTGCTGCCAAATGTCAATAAAAAATATATTACAACAAAAAAATAAATAGCCATATGTAAGTGTTTTTACCCCCAGAGAGCCGCTCAGCTGTGGGGAGCAGGAAGTCCAGCCGGCTGCAGTCGGGTGTTACGGGATCAGCTTCCTACGAGACATGACGAGGGAGAGAGACATCATGTTTAGTCAGGTTAGGAAAATGCATTCCTCACTAGACAGCTGACGCTTCAAGGGCAACATCCAGGCCTTTTGAAGCCCCTTTAGTCACACTGCTTCCTCACCCCGATAGAATGAAACCTAATGAAAAGCTGCAGCAGCAGGCAGGGGATGAGAGGGAGCTGGAGGGCGGCCAAGAGCAGCAAACAGCCGGACAGAGGGGTTTCTGTACGGCTGAGGGAGGGGGGATTTCTGTTAGGCTGACGGAGGGGCTTGTGCTTAGGTTTCTTCAGCTGCTCTGAGGAGCGATTCAGCCGCGCAGCCAGCGGGCAGAGAAAGAAAACACGGCATCTCCAGGTTCTCCTACAGAGAGCATCACGTTTCAAGG
This sequence comes from Dissostichus eleginoides, assembly GCA_031216635.1. Taxonomy (NCBI): domain Eukaryota; kingdom Metazoa; phylum Chordata; class Actinopteri; order Perciformes; family Nototheniidae; genus Dissostichus; species Dissostichus eleginoides. The sequence goes on along the minus strand of CM062264.1, from coordinate 36,059,833 downwards.
CTTTTATTGTCATGTGTGCATAGCTACAGTTTAGATATATCAATGACAATCTTAGGTCACAGGCTCCTCCAACAGTGCAACACAATAAAACAGATAAAATAGTGCAAGTAAATACAATAGAATAGAATATAATAGAAACAGTGCAGAATAGTCTATATACAGTAATTGGAATATTGATATATATGAGTTGCAAACAGATGTTCTTTCAAAAGTGCAGGTGTTTAACAGTCTTATGGCCTGTGGGATGCAACTGTCTCTGAGTCTGGTGGTTTTAGACCTCATGCTGCGGTAACGCCTGGGTTTCAGAGGGAAATGTTCTTTCCATGCATGCACAGATCGCCGCTAAAGGCCAGCCCCTGCTATGTTGACACAGCTGGTTGACGTAGCAACCGTCTGCAGAGGACGCATTTAATGAAAAAACGAAATGAAGTTTCCACACGTGAGGCGAGAACACGCGCTGCAGGATCTGCTCTCGAACATCCCGTCCAGCAGGGAGGGTTTTACGTTACACACAGATATCTCTCATTGTGAACTGGATGTCTTTTTCCATGTGTGATGTGCAGTGGGACACACAGTACAGGAGGTGATATCACTCAAAGGTTTTCATATCTCACCTTCATGTCAACCGTGTTCTCTGGGGTCTTTGGTGTCTCCTCCACCTGCTGGACGGGCGGAAAACAAAACTTATTTAGTCATTCGATTCTCTTAGATTTCTTTCCATTGCTTTACATTTGGATGAGAGCTGCAACAATTCTATTTATTTCAATAATGGACTATTCTTAACCCTTAGATGCATAAGTGGGTCTTTTTTGACCCGGTGAGGTGGTTTTCTTGAAGTATCTTTGTAATTACATTTTTTTATCATTTCATATTCCAGCTATTCCTCAAAAAACATGTTTTGGATATCATGCCATTCAAATTTTAAATTAAAATTTTAAGAAATTGTAGTTTTTGTATTACTACCCCAAGCTTCCATAAGTGGGTCAAAAATGACCCGCATGCATTTTCTATGGGATCCTATGGGAACCTTTGATTCTTATCACCTGTTGCTGTCAGGAATACATTCACTGAAGGACCACACAGACTACATCACAAGTGACACCTCTCAGGAAGATTATTTTACACAGCAAGATCTGATACCTGTCAGTATAATAATAATAATAATAATAATAATAATAATACATTATTAGGGCTTTTCAAGGACTCAAAATCGCTTTCCAATATAAGGGAAGGTTAGGGTGGGGGGTATAGGACTATCAAACTTGATCAACCGGCATGGATTGATGGGGGGTGGGCTATGAGTAGACAAGAGGAGAAGAGATGAGTTTTGAAAAGGGACTGGAATACTGTGAGGGTCTCAGAATAGCGGAGATCTGTGCATCAATATGTTCAAAACGTTTTTTTTCAAAATGTAAAAGAAATGTCTAAAATGATAAATAGTGAAAAATTAAATATCAAATATTTCTAGTGTGAACCAAAATATAATACTAAATATTATACAATGATTTTTCTTAACCAAAATGACAAAAATACATATTATTCATGCAATAGTGTCAGAAAATGCTGTTTTCAGGCCATCAATGATGAAGATATGCTGCTTTTCTCTGTTTTAAATCATATTAAATTAAATACCTTTGGGTAAAGCCTTTCAAAAGACATAAGCATGGACTTTGGGAAACTGGGAAGGACATTTCTTTTTACATTATCTGACATTTAATTCACCAACGATGCATCGATTGATCTAGCAAATAATTGGTAGATGAATAGAAATTATTTATACAAATATTTAGCCTTAATTTGGATCAGTTAAGATGTAAGAGCATGAGCTTACTTGATTCTCCTTCAGGGATTTTGAATGCTCTCCGTTGGTCAGCGCATCCAGAACATTGTCAGCCATTTTGTAAACGTACTCGTCTGATTTGGCCAGGAAGTCTTTCAAACTGCTAAAAACACACAGAGATAACATTTAATGCCATTGTTTTCAGCAAAAGTAGGTGGAAAAGAAAATGAGAATCACTTTCTTGGCCAACAATAATGAGAAGTCGATGTTGACACGGCTGACACTCGCAAAAACTGAACCTCCTGCACACTGTAAGAAAAACAGTCCAATACATAACAATAATAATGGCTTTTTAAAAGAAGAAAAATGATGGATTGTTGAACACTAACATCTGGAGGGTAATAATCCTGGAATGTGTCTGGTGACGTTCAGTAGCCGCTTTCTCACCAAGTACTTTGCCGTACTTAGTTCCCAGCACTTAGTTCCCAGCTCTTAGTTCCCCCATGGAACTAAAGAGCCGATCGCGTTCACACCGAGGGAAGATTACGCAAATGAAGCCGCTGACGTCACTTCTTCTTCTTCTGCTTTGGGTTTACTGGCAGGCCGCAAACCACTTCACGGCGTATACTGCCACCCAAAGTCCCCGGCCGGAAGTCCCCGGAGTTGGGGACTGGCTTCAGTAGAAGCTGCTGGGACTCCCAGCAGCTTCTACTGAAGCCTTCCGAGTAAATCGCCAGAACGCCGACACCTCCTCATCTCCACCGCTCCCATGTTTTCTTTTGTGTTGCCATAAGTTAGTTTCTCTCCGTTAAAATAATAAAAATGGCGGCTTCACAAAACTTTTCAGAGTTTTACGGGGCGTGGTTTGCAATTCGCCCAGCCAATCAGAAATTGGAAATGTTTTCTCCCCAGGAAAGTACCACCTCTCTAGCAGGGACTGAAAAGGGGGGACAAGTTCTCATGAGCTAAGTTCTCTTTTTGGTGTGAACACAAAATCCCAGGAACTATCGGAACTAAACGGGAAAAATACGGGGAAAAGTACTCCGGTGTGAAAGCGCCTATTGTTTTCAGCAAAAGTAGGTGGAAAAGAAAATGAGAATCACTTTCTTGGCCAACAATAATGAGAAGTCGATGTTGACACGGCTGACACTCGCAAAAACTGAACCTCCTGCACACTGTAAGAAAAACAGTCCAATACATAACAATAATAATGGCTTTTTAAATTGTTGAACAGTAACATCTGGAGGGTAATAATCCTGGAATGCGTCTGGTGAAGTTCAGTGTGAGTGCCACAGAGCTTCAGATTGTTTCGGGGTCTTGCTGCACGTACCTGTCTGGAGCCTGAGGGCCGCCTCCTCTCCGAACAGCGAGCAGATCAGGTCCGAGTCGTCTTTGCTGATGTTGGAAAAGCTGGAGTCGTAGGTCGGAGCGTAGGAGGTGTACGGCCCGTAGTTGACGTAGGACACTGTGGAGAGAGTTTGATACAAGCAGATTAATATGGGTCAGAGGAGAGGGGTCTGATATTGAGTATCTGAATATAGGTTTTTCTTTACTGAAGATCTGTATATATTGTTTTGAAACTTTTAATTGTTGATCTTTGTCTTTAAGTAATTTTGTAAGTCCTGAAGATTTACTGTCAAAATGCTGCTGTGTCAAAATAATTCCCCAATTGGCATAAGTAAAGTATCTATCTATCTGATATTAGAGATGTGCAGAAACAGCACGAGTAATGAATGACCTGGAGTGATCCTGTTCCTCTTGTCCTCCCTGAAGCCCTGCAGGGAGTTCATGCCGCTCTGCAGCCGGTTGGACATCATGCCCAGCTTCACAGGACAGAACCCAACGTCTGGAAACAGGAAGAAACACAATATTTAGCTAACTTTTATTCATTAATTCAAGATCTGCACGCTTAATATTTAGCAGATTAATGGCACATCACACCTTGATTCAAACACAAACATTTACAAAGTCTAAACTCTGAAGTGATCAGATTCATAATTTAGATTGTATGGATGTTTTTAATATGGTTGCATTCATTATTGAGTTCATGAAGTGACAGTGTAGTTTTAAACATTACCGGTTACGTTCTACGAACAATAAGTACTTGTTTTTATTTAAAATATCGCAAAACGTTAGAAAAATATTCCAGTCTTTTGATGAATTTGTCTTTATTTTTTATAAGATATTTAAAAATATGTATTTAGTGATGAAAAAAGGTATCGATAAAGGACCAAGCAGATAAGGAGTATCAATAAGAGCAGTATCAATAAAATCCTAACAATACCCATCCCTACAATTAACCACCTGGAAAAATAGAGAAAATGTTAATCACAAATAACTTTGTTCAAGGAGACATCTTGAATTTACAGCGGTCCTCCAAAATCCAAAGATATACATTTTACAATCATCAGATGGGAAAACCAGCAAATACTCGCACATCAAAAGCTTTAAGTTATTGCTTTAAAGGAGTTTTATGGAAGTACATTTGACCTACCTCCTGCTGCCAGATCAGCTGGATTAAGGACTGCCAGAGTGGTCGAGCCGTCCGTCTTCCGCCTCGCAAACTCCAACTACACAACAAATAAAATACAGGGCTCAATGGCACATCAACACCTATACTAATCACTTTTCAGTATAAGAATTGGCTGCGTTATTGTTGAACATTTGGGATGGACGTTGAGACATTTAATCCCCATCACTAATTGACCACCATGATAAATAAGTTATGGTCTTTATGTCTTACAAACTTAAATCCATAACAAGGTTTTAAAATAACCTACTTTTCTTATTTCTCATATCATTTATTTGACAAAGGACTGGAATAATGAATATTGGTAATTTTGAGACAAAAAAGGACATTTAAAGCTCTTCCTCACATCGCTCTGCAGCACTCGGCTGGACAGCTTTCCTCCAGACTCCGTGATGACTTGGCGGATTTCCTCTAGTTCTTTCTCTGCCTTTGCCGCTTCGTCCTTGGAGTCCTTTTCCTTTCTGCAAATGAAACAAAAATACAAATTCTAAGAGACGACACTTGAATGAAAATATTTATTAGGGCTGTCAGTCGATTAAAATATTTAATCGCAAATTAATTTTGTATCTGTTCTAAATGTACCTTAGAGGAATATTTTTCAAGATTTTAATACTCTTATCAACATATGCGTGGACAATTATGCTTTATGTAAATGTTTGTTTATTATCATTGGCACAATGACAAAAATATTCTCTCTCTCTCTCTCTCTCTCTCTCTCTCTCTCTCTCTCTCTCTCTCTCTCTCTCTCTCTCTCTCTCTCCTCTCTCTCTCTCTCTCTCTCTCTCTCTCTCTCTCTCTCTCTCTCTCTCTCTCTCTCTCTCTCTCTCTCTCTCTCTCTCTCTCTCTCTCTCTCTCTCTCTCTCTCTCTCTAAGCCTGTTTACAGTTGTCGGCGAAATGCCGCTCCTCTGTCTTCATAACAGTCAAAGCATGAGACTGAAGTTCCCACAGGGTCAAAATGATGCGCTGTGATGTGCAGTCGACACGTTGGATGCGATCCGAATTATCTAACGCAGCACCCCCATCTGCGAGGCTCCACTAGCACCCGCACCCCCAAACGCTTTTGCGCTGTGAAACTACGGGGCGGCCGAGGACAAATAGAATTAAAATAATTAGTGGCGTTAAAAAATGTTTGCGTTAACGCGTTATTAACATGTTAACTTGACAGCCCTAATAATTATATTTTGTGGCGAAGTATTAAAAGCATGCACACTGCAGCAACATTTCTGCAGGGAGGAAACCTGTGTGGGTGTTTCTTTTCATTAAACCCTGACATTTTGCTTTCCATCACCAGATAATTGAGTGCTTTGTTGATCTCAATAAACGCATTATCTTTTGTTGTAATACAGAAAGAAGATGAATGAAAAGGCTCCTCGGATGTACCTCTGACAGTGAGTCATAACCAACATAACTCTAGCCGTCTTCAGGTGCCGTTACATCACTCGGAAACAACAAAACACCCGCTTTGAAAAGACGTCCAGCCTTGAGAGAAAACAAGACCGGGCACGCTGCGAGGCATTCTTCACATTCTCAGCTTCACAGTGGAAAAAAGGATTCACTTTAGTGTCAGAGGACAACACGCTCACAGAAACCCAAACTGTGTGGGAAACCAGCTTTATCATTTCATTATGGTTACCTCAATTGTACCTGAGTTGACTTGTGACTCGACAATTAATGTATTTACTTCACTTTTTCTTTTTAAATCGGATAGTCGCGGGCAAGCTGGAAAATGTAGTTGGATAGGCCAAAAAAATACACGTTTTGTTTCATATCAGAGAGAGCTTTCGGCAAATTCATGATTGACATGAGTGATCTCTAACTCACACTGACTTTAAGATAACATGAAATATCAAAATTCAAGGGGGAAGTGATAATAATTGTTATTTCAGTTATGGGCGTTGAAATCTGGGAACTCCTAGTGTAAGAGCAGATATGCTGAAGTGGCATATGACTTTACTTATAGGGTAACATCTGCAGTGTTTCCCCTACCATTGTCTTGGAGGGGCGCTGCGCCCCGCCAACGGAGCCCCGCCAACGGAGCCCCGAACCCCCCTGAAATTCAAGGTGTTAATAAAAAAAATAATAATAATAATTTTATTAATATATTTTTTATATATATATATATATATATATATATATATATATATATTATATATATATATATATATAGCACCAAATTGCAACTAATCTATATCTACTGTCACTTTTCACATTGAACATGTGCTCTTTTATTAAACAAACTAAACGCTTTCATTTTAAGTTATGAGTTTAGTGTTTTTGACCCTAAGAAACACCGATGCATTAATCAATAACAATAATCCACAGCTCCTCTCTCTGCTCCAGAGGATTTAAAACAATATATATCCCAATGCCACCCCCCCCCCCCCCACGCTCAGGCAGCACCCCCCAAAGCAGTAAACCTAGGGGAAACACTGATCTGCATTTGTTATAGATTAAGATTTTGTGTTAAACTGACTTCTGGGGACAACCGTTTTTTATTTGTTCCAGAATATAGCAATAGCGTTGCAGGTCACTTAAACAAAGCAGGCTGCAATGTAATCCAAGGGGGAAGCGTGTGGCGCAGTGGGTGCGTGTGGCGCAGTGGGTGTATGTGGCGCAGTGGGTTAGTGCGCTGATCTTCGAATCAGAGGATAGCAAGTTCAAACCCCACTGCAGTCAGCATGTCGTTGTGTCCCTGAGACACTTCACCCAAATTGCTCCTGTGGGGATTGCCACAGTATTGAGTATGTAAGTCGCTTTGGATAAAAGCGTCTAACAGGTAACATGCAATGTAATGTAATCCTTTCAAGCAATGGTGCAACATCAATGTACATCCATTAAAAAAAGCTTGTTGTTGCCACTGATGAAAAACAAATTCAAAGCCTCTGAGCTTTATGGAAAGGATCCTTAACTGGCATACAATGTTTGTTTTTACCCTTCACTTCAGTCTCTTTTTTATTGATATTGTGTGGAAATCCTGATGAGCGTTTGGTGTGTGGGAGAACAGAAGTTTGGTGTTTATCTAAACTAATTTTCAGTGTCATGGCAGAATTTTAAGCTGATTTTAACATGTGGATGAGACGACAGAGTCAAACAGAGCAGATCAAGCTGGATGTAAAGAAAGATCTAATATTTCTTTGTTCACTTTTTAAATAAAAATCGAAGCATGTCCCTGGTAAAAAAAAAAAGGACTTCTTATTCGAATTGAACATAAACAACACAAATTTGCCCATAAGAATAACATAGCAGCCTGCTTTACAGCCCAAGCAATATCACCCAATACTGAACCAGTTTTAAAATGTTGTTGATCCAAAATACATCCATGTAGGAAAACACCAAAGTACCCTTTCAGGAAACATGTATGTAAAGTAAGCGGGTTAAAGCACCTGGGGGTCAGGGGTCTCTCGCTGGTGTTGGTGCTCGAGGCTCCCTCTCTGTTCTGGTCCATGTTGGCGCCCCCCCCCGGCTCCTTGGTGGTGCCTGGCTTTTCATCAGAAGGGTCGAGGCCGGACATGAACGTTATGCTCTGCTTCAGACTTTCCAGTCTTTCCTGTTCAAAAGAAAAGCAAATGTGTTATCTTTTTACTTAGGGAAACTTCTCAGGAAGGAAAAGAGAATAATTCAAGGAAGAGCCGTTGCCTGATAAACCTGTTGGTAATAGTACCAGCACCAATACTACTACCACCATATGGCAAGCCATTTGAGTATTTATTCCATATCCTTGATATCAGATGCAGCTGCCTACACTAGTTGGCTCTTTGATTTCACTTGTTAGATATATGGTCAAACTAGTTTGGCACTCTGCTTTACTAGTTAAATAAAACATTACACTAGTCACTCTTTTTCAGCAACTAGTGGCACTTTTGTCCGACTAGTTAGCACATAAGCCTTACTAGTGACGCCAGGAGCAGCACTTGTAGCACCAAAGTCCCAACTTGTAAGCTTTTTGATGAACTAGTGACCCTCTGACCGTACTAGTGACGCTAAAAGTCTTACAAGTTAACTACTGCGCTGCAAAAGCTCTGACATGTTAACTAGTTACAAAAAAGAAGCAGAACTAGTTAACTAGTGGCATACATTGTCTGCACTAGTTAACTAGTAGCACCCAGAATCACTCACTAGTTAACTAGTAAAGGCAAAAGGTTCACTAGTTAACTAGTTGACGCCTCTTTTGATCTCACTAGTTAACTAGTGGGGCTCAAATGTCTACACGTTAACTAGTGAACCCTTTGCCCTTTACTAGTTAACTAGTGAGATACATTTAAATTCCACTAGTGAACTAGTGAGGCTTAAAATGTTCACTAGTAGTACTAGTGGATCCCAAATGTGCACTAGTCACACTAGTTGCACAGAATGCTAATGAGGAGGAGGGGAAAGAATGCATCGAGGTCTCCTATTGGCCCTAAGCTATAGAGCGCCACCCAGCCCAAATAGTTTATTTAAGAGCTTAAATACACTGTGTTTTAAAATACAGTCATATGACCATATTTACAAAAATATAAAACAAAAGTATTGTTGTAATTATGATCATATGACTGTATATCCAATTAGGTAAGAACATTGAAGACTTTCTTAAAATTAGAAAGTTGCCTTAGGACTGCAGACAGGAATATAGATCCTCTTTAAAACATGTTATTAAGCTGCAATTTGAAAGGTGCTTGGATTAGAATGGCATTGTGATGGACATTATTGATGGATAGAAAGAGGAAGTAACCCTCTTCGGATCACAGCTTTGAGAGATCGCCGTGACTTCCGTAAATATTGGTCTAAAGCAAAATATGGAGAGGTTGTTTATCATACGGATCTATCGTTACCCTGATTTTAAGATCTGTCCAGTGTTTCTGCTTTATTCATTTCATGAGCACCGCTTATAAAATGTCCCACGATCATATACTTTTGTGTCTCGAGTGCCGGTGTTCTCACACACAAGCATACGCACACTCGCACCAACAAAAACACACACACAAAGCAGAAACAGAAACATGTATTTTTCTAGGCAAAACACACACTGACTGACTTCCCACGGACAATATGTTAACAGTAGGCACTAAATACCCGACTGATGCACCTCACGTCTTCGAGACGTTGCTAAAAACATTGCAGGAGAACGCCCCCTAAGGCTCTCCCTCACAGAGCTGAACTGACCAATCAGAATATTTTATTTAACTAGTAAAGCAGAGTGCCAAACTAGTTTGACCATATATCTAACAAGTGAAATCAAAGAGCCAACGAGTGTAGGCAGCTGCCGTCTGATATCAAGGATATGGAATAAATACTAAAATGGCTTGCCATACCACCACCACTAATACTACTACAACTACCACTAATACTACTACAACTACCACTAATACTACTACAACTACCACTAATACTACTACTACCACCACTACTACTACTACTACTACCACTACCACCACTACTACTCTTTGAGGATATCTGCTGCCCCCATCTGTTGCAGTATAGTAGAAGCAAAGTCATTTAACTTTTTTTCAGTGCATCATTTGAAGTTTAAAGGTCCCATGTCATGCTTTTCCGGTTATTACCCGTCACCTTGTGTGTTATGTAGGTTTTTATGCATGTAAACGGTCTGCAGAGTCACAAACCCTCAAAGTACACCCTGTAGCGAGTAAAACTCTAACATAGAAAATTCCTCCCCAAAACGCCTCGTTGGAGATTTCTCAGTTTCTTTCTTTGCTCCACGGATGGGTCCGTTTGGTTCCGGGTACGAGCTGACGTCAGCTCGTACCCGGAACCAAACGGACCAATCCGTGGAGCCGTTACGTTACGTCCGCGGAGCCGTTACGTTAAGCCTCTGCTGATTGGTCCAAATTGACCAATCACGGACTTCCTCACACACACACTCAGTGCAGGCAGCTCTGCTGATTTCTCATCCCTGGCTGCAGGCTGATAACAGACAGTTGGGATCGCGGCGAAACTCTCTCTGCAGACCCATTCTCACAGCGTTTATCAACCTTTTTCTTACTCAATATCAAGCCACACTTATTGTTTTTACTTCGGCTGTGAGTTTGTGTGTGCTCAGGATGAGTTTGGCTGTGTTTCGCTAAACAAGGAAACCACACCTCCACGGAGCTCAGTGCGATTCACAACGTCCCGACCAATCAGAGCACACTGTGCTCACAGGGAGGGGGGGCAAGAGCTGCAACGAGCCGTTTAGTGGAGAGAGTGAATACACATACTTTACAGAGATGCTGTATGCGAAACCAATGTGAGTTTGGAAAAATGCACAGTATAAATGCACAGTATAAATCTATTTTAGTATACCTCAACAATGGAATTATGATCAGTGGAAATGGCCATGACATGGGCCCTTTAAGGAAATAACAACACTGTTACGCTTTGTTAAACTAGTATATATATATATATATGAAATAGTAAAGATAATGGGAACATTTTGACATGTACAGTTAATAGCATCTAGAAGAGGGAAATATTTTCTTTTTCAAAGGTCTTTCTATTGTTTCTGTTACTTGTTTGGTTTCACAGTATGTAAAGCTAACCAATTTCACAACACATTCCTACATTTGCTATACTTGCTACAGACTACATACTATCCTACAGACATATATTACAGGACATACATTTCTAGACAGCTTGACTCCAATCTCTTAGTGAATACTGACATGAGTCACCGACCGAGGACAAAAGAGATGTCAGGGTTCATGTTTTAATCATAATAAAATAAAAAGGACAACGTTTCATACCTGGCTCAAGATCTTCATCCCAGAGTGCAACAGTTTCCGAGCTGCTCTGTGGAAAATTGTCTCTGGTTTGTTGTAAATCATGGCGTTTTCACACATAATCTTGAAATCCACCTGCACAACAGATCAAAAACATGACAAGGAAACAGCTTTTGTGAGTTCATTTAATTAAAGTACTCCCTGGCCGATGCTTATCAGTATGTTGGGAATTTTGTATTTCTTCTTAATTGTCCTTAATTTTTACTCTCTGTGCATGTGCTCTCAATTTGACCTTCATCAACATAAGCAACATCTACTTGGTGGCAGTTATTTTTACAAAGCTTTACATGAACACATTTCAATCCATTTAATAATGCCCACCTCATGTTGTGTGTGTGTGTGTGCGTGTGTGTGTGTATAATTAGCATGCAACGATACAACAGTGTGCAATAAAGACAGATACCTTGATTTCATCCAACGACTGATAGTACTCCTTCTTTACTTTTTCCTTTATTGTACTGAAGTCCATAGGCCGTTTGATAATTACAGAGTAGCCAGGAGCGACGAGGTCCGTCACCGGAAACGAGAAGAATGCACTGGGATCTTTCCTACAGAGAAAAAACACAAACATACATTATTTATTTCCTGGAAGTGGGGGCTAATGATTAGTAAAATAATCACAAGCACACAATAATCTCATATTAACACATGATCAATGCTGTACCTTTGGAGCTGCCTGATGAGCTGGTTCAAAGCTTCCTGCAGAGGAGTTTGTTCCTTTTCTACAAGAAGAATAATAATAATAATGATTAATGGAAAGTTTGTCAGGGAAAAAATAGTTGACATAAACTGCGAACAAGAGGAAATGAGAGAGTACCTTCCAGTTTATCCAGCTCTGAACGTATAGGAGTTCTGCTCCGTTCATCATCTCCATCTGTTTCCTGTCCTTTCTTCTTCTTTGTCATCTAATATTACCAAAACATACATTGAATCAAACATGAGTACAATCCATAACAACTCCTTTAAGAGGCTTAACACAATATACTGTCCCATCTAGATGAGGGGCTTATGATCTTTGGAGGCCTTACCTTTTTCTTTCCTTTGGTGTCCTCTGGTGAGCCAAAGCTCTTTTCTTTATCCTTCTTCTTTTTCTTCTTCTTGTCTTTAGGTTTTTCAAAGTCGGACGCCGGGTCGTCATAAAAAGTGTCCCGACTCGAGCTACCTGTCGTCACTTCGTTCCCAGAGACTTTCAACACCAGCTTCAGCGGCCTCTCTCCGTACTCTGCAGATAAAGTCAACAACACAAGATCTCAGACTGACAGAATTCTATTTTAAATCGATATAGTTTACTTTGCACTTGCATTAACCTGCACAATGGTTACTTGCAACATTCTCTTGCATTATTTTATTTTCTGTTTTATGTCTTTTATATATGTATGTTGCATTGTTGAAGGAGCCTGGGATTTAGGATTTTCGTTACCATAACTACACTATAGCTACTGTGCATATGATGATAAAACCTATAAATCTTGTCTTAATTATCCCAATGCAGTCTAGAAATGTAAAGCCCACGGAACTCTGTTTTGAAATTGACTTAATAAATACTGATAATATTATCATCCTTGCTTAATTAAGACCAATAAAGCATCATAGAGCTAACTGTAGTTATCTGTTGACAGCTAAGAGATGCTAGGAACAATAGCCGCTAACAGCTAGCTTCCTTAGCAGGCATTGTAGTGACGCTGCAGCCACAGCTCACTTTATTTTGTAATCTTCAATCACCTGCTTTGTATTTATACTCAAAGTGTTTCACATTGAATAAGACATGTGGTAAGTAAACATGTAAATAAGCCTGGTAGCATGCTAGTTAATCAGCTAGCTTAGTGCTAATTATCGAGCTAACACGGCTAACAAGCGCGGAATTAGATCTTCCAGTTGATGTATTTAGAAACAAATCAAGAGATGGTAAAAGCAGTAAAATGTTAAAAAGATGTGTGAATTACTTACCTTCATATCCGTGTTTCTCGGACTTGTGCTTTTTGTGCTTCTTGCCCATTGTTTGTATTATGATCACCGGCTGCTTCTCTCTGTGGTGGCGGAAGCTCTGCAGATCGATGCAGGTCGGCAGCGCCCCCTGCCGGTGAGGAGGGGAAAACCACCCACCGTCGGTAGGGGGCGCTGTAAGCTCAGTATTAAACTTCAAGGACCAAGCCCTGCAACACTTTTCCCTCCAGATTTAACTGTCACTCAGTCTGCATTAAGAATCATGTACTGCAAAGATTGGACACTGAATTGAACATATTTCTAACGACGTCCTGCTGGTATTTCAATCATAGATGGTTGTTGAAGAAGTATTCAGACAATGCAAACATAATCAAGTACAAATCCTGCATTCAAGATTTGATTTACCTAAAAGTTCAACATTATTTCTATCAGAATATACTTAAAGTACCAACAATTAAAGTACTCATTCTGCAGATTAGCTAATTTCAGAGTAATGTATGTTTTATGTTTTGATTATAATTATTGATGTATTAGAGTGTCTTAAACGCTGGTTCCAAGTCTTCTTTAGTACAACATGTTGTTCATTTTGTGAATTATGGTCCCATTTAGAGTTTAGTAGACTTATGTTTAGTTTTCAGTTCATGAAAGACAAGTAAGTCAGTATTCAGTTGCCCATTGCGCCACCCTTTCTTATCACTCGTGAAAAAGATGGCAAAAGCCACTTGCCAAACTCGATGCTACACAGCGCTAGGCGGTACAATGAAGGCCTGGTGGCTCCATCCACCTCCTTTGGTCAATGGTTGGACTGGAATCAAATATGGGATTGAGGCTTGTATAAATAAACCAGAATACAAGAGGAGACAGATGACACTTGCTTATGGTTGGGCTCCATAGGACACCATACAGTCTGCAGAGCTGTTATGCTCGTTAAATCGGCACATATTGTACCATCTGATGAATGACAGATGTTTTATTCATGCATTCGTGCATTCTTCAAAGCACATTCCAGGTTTTATGAAGAAGGTACAGGATGGGGCTGAAAGTTTGAAAAGGATGAAGATTGACTGAAACCACATTTCAGTCATTCCTGCCTTCAGATGAAGAGGTGATTCTGACACCCTGTTGATGTTTGAGACTCCTATCCAAGCAAACCCATCCCCAACAAATGACCTCCTGTTATGTGTCAAGAAACACTAGCTCCATCGTACAATCTCTGCAAGTCTGCATACCTGTTTGATGACTAGCTTATGGAGAAAGCTTTAATTACGAGGAATGAAGTGTCTTGACCCTACACATCTTTATGCAAACAAATACAACAAACAAAGAAAGCCTTCAAAATTAGAAATATATTGAGTGATTTATTATGTTTAATGGATTCTTTAACACATCCAACAAATATGGAAATCTTTGGAAACATGTTTCACTCTTTATTCTCCTTTTTGCTCAACTTTTGGTCAACTCCAGAAAAACTACAGCTATTTGGTAACTTTGTCTGTCTGACGTTTGATGCTGGCTTATCAGAAAATGATTCTGATCTTGCAATACTTTTGGAGAAGGATAATTTTCTACATCTGAGACTGTGGGCCTCCCCTCAGACAAAACTTGGAAAAACCAACTACTTAATAGTTACATTTTGTAATCATTCCTACATCATAATTACATCATATACATGAAAAAGGTCTGTCATAAGGCACTTATGAGTTTGTGACTCTGGGAAAGTGGTAAAAAAACAGTAAAGTTCCCCAAAACTACTGTGTCTCTTAATCACACATCGTCATCTCCATGTGAACTTCTACAATTAAAGTATCAACTAATGTAATATTTATTTTTACTTCCATCCCCTGAAGCTGTTTTGAACCAACCTGGGGCGGCCCACTGTCCACTTTGAAAAACGTTGTAGTCTTTTGTAGAAAAATTGTAACATAATTGGAGTAGGTGAAGTGGTGTATTTGTTATTACCACCTGATGGCGCCAACCTTTTTAAATCCTACCCAACTTTAAACTGAGTGACTTCAGTTTCCAAGGAGGAACAAATCCCCTCAAGTCAAGCATACGTTTACACACTAATCATCTTGAAAACCTTGTCTAGAAAGAGTGACTTGGGAGGAAAATAACAGGTGAAAAAGCCTCATTACAGGCAAGTAGTGATCATTGCAGCGGTCAAAAGCTCAGTTAAATGTCCTGGTACCGATAAAGGAGGGATGTGTTGGCGGGATATACATGAGCCCTGTTCAGGCCCACTGCAGCCCCAGAGAGGCTGTGGCATCCATCTGCTTCAACCCAGCTGTGGAACAGCACACGCGTTGGAAGTCCACGGATTAAAAGGAGATCAGTTACACCAAACAGGGCTAAATGGCAGATGTTGTGAATTTCATTATCCTCTGTCACAACAGAGAGGCTAAAGGGACCCAGAGACTGATTCCACATGAAAGCTGCATCCCAGCAGAACCATGGGAAACCGCTTCCCACTCTGCGGAGGGCATGGAGCTTGGATGTTTGGTCTCACCACACACACACAACAAAAATACAAACAGGCATACAAGGTCAGGCTTTGCAAGGTTTATCTGTCTTGCACATGGTTAGACTGAACCAAAATTGGAGATTACATGTGACGCTGAGCCACAGGACATCTTCTAAAGGGGGAAAAAACGAACTTTTTCCAAGTTTGTTCTCATTCATTTTGGTATCTGGAGATCCTTCCAACCCACCAAACCATTTAGGGTTTTGTGGGTCAGAAAACATGAATTTCAACAAACCATTCAGATTTGGCTCCACTTCCTATGTCACATGGCACTGGCTAAATCATATACCGCCCCCATCAGCAGGCAGGGGCGGTTCTAGGGGGGGTGGGTGGGGGGGGGGGGCAGTGCCCCCCTAACACTGACTTTGGACCCCCCCTGTGGCCCCCCTGAAAAAGAAAAAAAAAAAAAAAAGTTTATGATTAAACGATTTCTTGGCTGACGGAATAGGCGTAACTAACGCTATTTGTCATTCTAGTCGATCGCGAGCTACCGGTAGCTAGCAAGCCCTCAATAAGTAGCTCGCCAAGCAAATCCAAAATATAAAAAATACACACAAAAAAAAGGGAATGTAATTAAAAGAATCTACCCTATGCATAAACCAAACCTCAATCATAGCGAACTCTATCTACTTACTACAACTCTATATCTATCTAACACCCCTCCTCCCCCCCACCCCCCACAATGAATATCGACCAATCACGTTCTTGCAACAGTTTAAAAGGGGAATGATTAGTAAAATATGCATAAATAAAAAGAAAGAATCAAATCAAATCAAGTTTATTTATAAAGCACATTTAAAAGCGATTTTTGGTCGAGCCAAAGTGCTGTACATGTAATAAAAACACATTACTACAATCACAATAAAAGACAATAAATTTCAACAGATATATAAAAAAAAACACAGGGAATAGTCAGGTGTCATGCTCCGCTCTGACTAGAAGGCCAGGGAGAAGAAGTGTGTCCTTAGTGTTGATTTAAAAACCCCTAGGGTCTGGGCCGACCTCACATGGAGGGGCAGAGTGTTCCAGAGCCTGGGGCCAGCTGCTGCGAAGGCTCGGTGACCTCGGGTTTTGAGCCTGGTCTTGGGCACTACCAGCAGCAGCTGGTCAGCCGACCTTAAGGCTCTGGCTGGGGTGTAGCGATGGAGGAGTTCGGCTATATAGGCCGGAGCGAGCCCATTTAGGGCTTTGAAAACAAATAAAAGGATTTTAAAATCAATTCGGAACCAAATTGGAAGCCAGTGCAGTGAGGCCAGAATTGGGGTGATGTGGTCACGCTTTTTGTGGCCAGTCAGAAGACGTGCAGCTGCGTTCTGCACTAGCTGCAGGCGTCTAATTGAGGCCTGGTCCATACCCACATACAAAGTGTTGCAGTAATCCAGTCTTGAGGTTACAAAGGCGTTGATGACCCTTTCTAGGTCTTTAAAAGATAAATAGGACTTGGTTTTGGCCAATAGTCTTATTTTAAATAAGCAGGATTTGACTACGGTGCTGACCTGCTTATCAAATTTAAAAATGCTAGTGAAGGTCATTCCAAGGTTCATGACAGAGGGGAGGATGTTTTCATTGAGGGAGCCCAGAATATCAACCGGGGAGGCTGGAGGCTGGGGTCCAAAAAAGATGACCTCAGTCTTGCTCTCGTTGAGGTTAAGGAAATTTTGTCTCAGCCAGGATTTGATCTCTATCGAGCAGTCCATCAACTGCTGTAGTGAGTGTTTGACATTTGCTTTGAGAGGCAGATAGATCTGTACATCGTCGGCGTAGCAGTGGAAGGGAATATTGTGTTTAGTGAGAATTGAACCTAGGGGCAGTATGTACAGTAAAAAGAGGATGGGGCCCAGGATAGAGCCTTGGGGAACCCCACAGGTAAGAGGGGCTTTGGCAGAGGAGAAGGCACCTAGCTGCACTGAGAAGCTACGGTCTGTCAGGTAGAATGCTAACTATAGGTAACATAAGATAAGAATAAACAAGTTTAAATGATTTGTTATTGGTTGTGATCATATTCTAAAGATTTTTGGATTATTGAAAAGTATACAGCTCCCTTTCATATGAGTGTTGAGAGCTGTATCCATAAATTCATTTTGTGCTGAAAGTGCCCCAGATTGATGCATTTAACTTCAACATTTAAAAATAATATTTCCCGGGGGTGCAAGCCCCCGGACCCCCCTAGAGTATGGGAGGTCCACCCCCAAATAAAGCAGGTTAAAATAATTAAATTGCATACATTTTCTTTTAGTAAACACTGAAAACGGGTCCCACAGACCCAAACAGCACACAAAGTATAATGTTAAAATGTGCTAAATATATACACTGCAAAAAACAAAAAAAAGAGGAGTAGCTCACTACTTGTTTTATTTTTAGAAAGTAGCTCTCATCCTAAAAAAGGTTGGAGACCCCTGCATTAGAGCGTAAAAACTGTAACTAAAAGTATCTGAAATAAATATGTGTATTGAAACAAATACCAATAACTGTATTGTATTGTTTTCTTATGCGCAATTACTTCATACTGTCTTTGTCTTTTTCGTCCTGCATTTATTGTGCCCCCCTCAGAAAATAACTGGCCCCCCCAGTCAAATTGGTCTAGAACCGCCACTGATTGCAGGGGGTACGTAGAAAGATTAGGGATTGCAATATATTTCCAGACAAAAAAACATTTCAAATGTCAGTAGCCTGGTGTCCTCCCCCAGAACTATCACAGCTTATGAAAGACAAGCCAGCTCAAGTCTTTCATCAAAAGCTCTAGCAAAAGATGTTGAAACCCCTAAAAGTGAGTCTTAAAATTATTTATTTTCGTTGACAATAAGTGTAAATGTCAAGTTTAAATGCATTTGTATTAAGGGTGAGTTATACAAGTGGTTTTCATCTAAGGAGCAGTTGGGTTAAATACGGTTACAAAGGGTTTAACACAGGAAAAGTGGATGAATCCAATGTAGGTGAATCATCACAGATAAGTGAGGGGGGTCCTATAGAACAGCGACCAGCTAAAGGGACAGCACACGAGACAAAAAAGGTTGGGAACCACTGGTCTAAGATCTCCACCCATGACTTGAGAACTATCTTTCAAGGTGCACCGTATACTATATATTTTCAAAGGAGTCTGGGCTTTTAAGGGATTGAGGCTTAAAAAGACAGGCGGTGTCAGACAGAGGTTGACTTTGAACCTCACTTTTACAAACCAGTGACTGTCTAACATCCTCACCGCCTCATCTTCTTCTTATTTTCAAATCGATGTTTATTACAAAAAACGTTCTTAAACTCAAACATGTCTTCTGTTCCACATATGGGGCGAAGCCTGCGAGCTAGTTCAGGCAGTCAACTTGAGCACCAATCATACATTAACTAACATGTGACGCACCTCGTCCCTCTTACAACCAACCAAACACATTCTCCTAAACATTCCGCTCTATTTAAGCCTCCAGGTCTTCCTGCCTCTGCCTCGCTATGCTGCTGCTGCCACTGCTGTGTTCACTTGCTATTGCTGCGTTCATGTTCCTGCTGCTGTGCACATTGCTGCTGCTCGCCTGCCCCACCACCACCCCAGCTTCCACCCCAGCTTCCACCTGTAGGCTTGGGGGATAGTTATCTAATCATCACTCAATGTTCTTTGTAAATTGTGGATTGATGAGGCCCGAGCCTAGACACCAAACTCAAACTATATGCTGCTTCTAATAAACATATTAAGAAAACGTGAGTTGTCTGACTGAACTATATTTGTAATTGTTTTATTGACATTTTGCACTGTTTCTCACACAGATTTTAAAGCTCTATCACTGTACGTCACTTTGGGTAATTCAAACGTAAAGCTTGGGACAAATGCAAATTGATAACTTCGCTCCTTATGGATACATATAAGAATATAGCGTGAAGTTTGGTCATAGAAGTATATTCTTTTCACTAGTAGTTGTCAGAGCGCTGTTCAGATATGACAGATGAAATGTTTGGGGTCATTACAACTGTCAACGCAGAACGGTTTTGAAGATGTAACCAGCCATCACAAGTAAGTCAGACAGAAACATCAAAGAGGAGAAGCCAATCATTCTGCCTCAGTGTTTTTCTCCCGCCTGCCACACTGTCATGGCAACATCTTTGAGCATCAATCACTCATCCCCGTCAAAGCGTTATGTGTATGGCAAAACTATTTTTATCTGCAACCAAAATACTTTGAATTTTTGGCTTTGATTATCAATCTTTACAGCTCGCCACTGTCTGTCTTCCTGAAGTTGCAGTCCTGTTGTCCTCTGACGTCCCACCAGGTCTGTGGAGGAAAGTCTTGGCCTTTGCACAACTCTTACAAGCTTTAATTTAGAAGGACAGAAAATACTAGCCATGTTAACGCCAGTGGAGATGGTTGTTTTGGGGATTTTATGGACAAAGACAGAGACCATTATGCTGTAAAAAGTCCCTGTTTTCCAGAGTGTGTTGGAAACCGAGCCAACAGGATGCATTAAAGTTACTGAATGTATTCGTATTGTATTACATTTTTGATGCCTTATATAAAGTGTGTTGCAATACATACTAACATACTAATTATATATGCCATTGCCAGCAGAAACTGAAGCAAACTCAAACAATACATCTTTCCTGCATCACATGACTTTGCATTGATCATGTTCACAGTTGAATACTCAGAAATTCTTACTTATCCAGTATACATCATAATAAAGCACTCTAAATATTCATATAGTGGATGCTGTCACCAGGAAGTCACCCATACAAGTATGGACTATGGTTTTAGAGCCTGTATTTAGACATTTTGGCCATTGCTGTCTTGGTTTTTTGGAACCAGAATTGACAGAAGAAAGTCGAGCTCAGAACAAACGAACGCTCAACAATACATTTTTAAGGGCGAACATTTTACAATTAACTTCATGAACTGAAAACAGAGTGAGAGAGGGGTTTAAACGTGAAAAAAGCAACACATAGAAAAAGCATACCTTGCTTTATGGTCTGTTTTTCTTTAAATAAACTATAATTTACAAATGAACATCATGCTGTTTCGAAGAAGACTTGAAAATGCAATTAAAACCATTAACTCGTTAAGGGAATATTTACTGAGGGGACACATCAAGTGAAAAGTACATCTTTTTTCTGAAAGACTTCTGACTTCTTGTTGCAAACACTGTATTTCAAAGAAGGCAGGTTCAGGCACTTCTGCATTTTCTACAGTTTTCAGATCTGGAGGTTTCTGCATTACCCATTTTTACGTCATATTGAATTGCATGTAAGTGTGTGATTTGGAACAGGGCCACAGTCTTCTCTGATCCACTACTCTAATCTATATTTCATTGGGCTTGCTTAATGTTTTTGTAGTATAAGGTCACCTCTGCTTTATGGTACCTAATATATAATTCTGTTTAAAAAAACCTCCATTATAATGGAGGGTTGTTTAAGGAGGCTGGTCTGATGTGTGGCTCTACGGGGGGTGCTTGTTGGGAGTTGTCTGTGTGTATTTTCATGGAGCACACACACATCAAAAATCCTCACATGCATCATAAATGTGCAAGTTTGTGTTTGTGTGTGAGCATGTGTGACAGCCAGGCAAAGGCTGATTAATGTCGATCTGAGCCTCTGAAGACAGTGGTCCTGTGGTGGGAGAAATTCACAGGGGAGCCGTGTTAAAAGCCTTCGAGCTTAGTGATGATCCTCCGTCAGATCCTTGGCCGTTTGAAAAGTTCATATAAACTGAAAGACAGCCACTGGGAAATGGTTTTCGCAAACTCAATGAGAGTTTATCATCTCAACACAGGGAGAGGCACCGTTTGAGGTGCAAACGTGGTGCCTGTTATCTCTCTCTCCTTCAGAGGTTTATCAGGGACACCTCCTTCCCCCTCAACACCAACCTGGGTCCTTATAAACAAGGTATCTCAGCTGTCATCCTTCTTAGCCTATAGCCCCAACTCCTGTTTGAGACCTGCGGATGCTGAAACAGAAGAGTTGTGAACTTCTATTGACTTTTCCCTTCAGGCTATTTGAGCAAACTGTCTGTTAGAAGAAGCCCTAAGGCTGGAAAAGAGTGATTTATCCAATACAAAATGTAATTTCCTGCAATTATCTTGGTACAATTGAATTAGGTAACAAGTGGGTTACTTGTTTGTATCACTAAATTATCAATTAGTACAATATTAATATGTTGTCAAACACAGGAGTCCTAATCCCTAAACGAACAAATCCATAAGTGTAAAGTAACTAAGTACATTTACTCAAGTACTTTACTAAAGTACAAGTTTGAGATACTTGTACTGTACTTGAGTGTTTCCATTAGTGATGTGAAATATAATCAAGTGTTAAATCAGACTCGAGTTCCACCTGGAGTAAATTCACAAGCTACCCTGCAGTATACAAAGTCATTCAAACTAGCTGCACCTTTACCAGCTTTGAGAACACTTTAATGATCAATCATTATAAAACATATCATATATATTATTCTGAAATGGTCCAATCGGCATAATAAGTACTTTTACTTTTGGTGCTAATACTTTTGTACTTTTACTTGAGAAACCTAGCTTTTGGATGCAGGACTTTTACTTGTAACAAGTATTCCTACACTCTGGTACTTCTACTTTTACTTCAGTACAAGATCTGAGTACTTCTCCCACTTCTGCACAAATCTAAACTCTGTCTTAAAGGTGGGGTAGGTAATTTTGAAGAAATCAGCTCGAGTGCGCTAGAATTTGAAAATACACAGCCGGAAAAAATCTGCCCCTTCCTTCAGACTTCCTTACAGAGCCCCTTCAACACACACGAATGCGCACATGACCAATGAGGGCACGAGATAAGTTTGTGCACAGATGGAAGGCTGACAGGCAGGTAGGCCATCCAGTTATTTTAGCCGGGCCGGCTCAGATGATGGTCGTGCTTTTTACAGCGCCACGGCTTCCACAGATGACGTTTTTTTATGGATTTTGTGTCAAAGCACTTAAGATATTCATTGCTATCGGGATCTTAAGAGCATTCCATGGAATATAACAAAAAGTGTATCTCGAGCCGATTTCTCAAACTTACCTACCCCACCTTTAATTGTTTGAATATAGTTTTGCCGCTAAACAGGGTTATGTTGGATGAAAGTAGCCTAAAGCCCCTTTCACACATTCACAAACCCTGGTTTCTGTTTTCTCTGTGTATAGTTTTTTTGTATGTATGTATTTACATGGGGAGTTGTGTAATTTACCATGACAGTGAATGCAACACAACTTTTAAGTAAACTTTAAAGTAGAAAATGTACAACAATATGGCAAGTTATGAGTATGCTCAGAATTCGGAGAACAACACATGTAAACCAAACAACGATCTAATAAAAGACAAAACATTAAAAAGCAAAGGCATAAATAATGTTGTTGTGAACCTAAAATCAAGAAAGAAACCTCAAGTTTCCTGGTTTCTGATTGGCTGAGGGGCGACAGGTGACACAAGATGGTGACGCAGTTCGTTAGAATCTCACTTGGCATAATCTTACCGATGGAGAGAAACCGCAGTAATTAAACACGTAGTGAAGTAAACGATGTTAATGAGCTTTACAGTGGCGAGAGGATCTCTTCAGCGACAACAAACGACAGAAAACTGCTTTCCCATTGGTAAGGATTGTAAACCAGGCTCTTTGGGGTGAGTCCATGTTATCATTGATGTTCATATCTTTACTTTTGTGGCCCATCTCACTACAGCCTCCACATGGCTTCCATCAAGTTTAAGTTTGAGTACATTTCCATCGTCTTTTGTTTACATTGTTTTGGCCCATTTTGTGTTTATTTGTCATTATTGTGGGTTTTTGAGTTGGTTAATTGAAGCTGGAAGGTTTATCGTGTCTCAAAGGCACGTGTATGTGTAAATCAAGTAGACTCTCTGTGTGGAGTTCATATGAGAAAATGGCTTAAGAGTCTTTCTCCTTGTTAAACTTGGAGTAACTGGCTTTACTGTCCAATTCAAGATCAATGCTGTGTATCTATTTTCATGTCTTCAGTATGCATCATCCACTGGCGAGGATGCTGACGTTTTGTTTGGGAAATGTAGCTATCATGTACTGTATACAGCCTTTAAATGCATATAAGACCTCTTCATAGTATTCAAACTAGGTCAGCAGTGGTTTGCTGGAGATGTGGAGTCTATTTGTATATGACATTAGAAAGACTGATTCTTATTATTACATTATAAGCTTATTGTGCTCATTTTATGTTGATGTGACTTTGGAATAAATAGACAAAATCACCAATCCCAAGGTTTGATGGATTGGATAAGAAACGAAGGGAAAAGTCACATAAGAAAGTTTTAGCCTGCAATACAGAGTAGCAAGGTGAGGTGCAGACACTGGAAGAATACAAAGAGTTATTCATGAACAGGACATCGCTCCGGCCTTGAGTTGTATGGGAGCTTCACTCCCACGTATAGCTAGGAAGCAGCATTATGAAGGTTTTCCACTATAACTGTAGAAACGTTAGCAAAAACAAATTACGTATGATGGCGACAGAGTAGGGAGGGACTTCCACAGGCCGGCCGAATGCTGATTGGGAGGATCGTGTTGCCAAGATACTTTTTTCTAAGTCTGTGCACCTACCAAAGAGAACGAAGTCTAAACCACGGTATCGCTTCATCTTCTTGACCAATCATAAATGTACGGGCAACGCCCTGTGTAATAAAATGTATTGTCGCACGAAGATCGGGGCTCTTTCCGGAAATAGTGGTTACAGCTTTGCTGCCTGTGATTTCTATGACGTGACGGCGTCCTTGGCCAAGTGAATATATATCTTTTGCTCTCTTATAATAAATAGTTAAACTTAGAAGTTGTCTGTCTTTCCTGGAATTTTGAACACAACAGAGACATTATTTTCAGCTGAGACATTAGCCTAATGATATGCCTAAATACTGCTGATAAAATATGTTGGTGACAGTTACTGCTTTTGTAACTCTGAAGTAAGGGACTTATTATTTAAAAAAATAACTAAGATTTTAGTGATAAATATGTCACTGGAAACACCCTAAGTTGCACATATGTGTCATGTTAGAACAGGCTTAGCAATAGTGAGAAAGCATTGAGCATTTATCAACAGTTAGAGGCATATATGCAGTTCAGGATATTTCTCTATGAAAACTTTCTTGTAGAGTAAACCTTGGTGTCTGGTTAGTCTCGTTCAGCCTCCAACAGACACACGTACAGCCTCCTAAACTCACGAACAATCATACTTCCCACTGGTTCGGCATAAAAGGACCCACATGACAGTGATTTCCAGGGCCTTGGCAAAATTGGAAGAAACTAGAGTTGGCTGTGAAGGGATGACGATAATTGTCACATTTAGAGGCTGATGCCCACAGGTAACAGTAATTACGGAGGACCATTATTCTCTCTCCTGTCGGTGTTTGTATGCTGCAGAGGCAAAGCTTTCAGGCGGTTCCCAGCAGCAGATTACAAAGGTGTGGCTTTCACACGACATCCAAATGTGACACATAAAAGACAAAAGTGTGGATCAACAGAGGGTGTCTCAGCCCCCATTCCTCTACTTTGCCATCAATCTGACAGATGGCATGGGCCTGTCTGGGGCCCTGGCAATGAGGAGTGCAGTGGCTTCAAAGGCCCTCTGTAATCTGCAGAAACATCACAGGCTGGGAGAAAGTGACTGTCTCTCAGACACCCGCCCTACGAAGAGGGCGAGCGAGGCGCTAATGAAAGGCAGATAAAGGGATTGCAGACACAGACAGTGCCTCATGAAAAAAATAGAGAGAGAGACGAGAAAACATCAGGTAGGCTCGCCTTTTTTCTTTCGCCTCTCTTTTTCTTTTAAAGAATCTACAGATAAATGGTCCCGTCAGTCCTTTTGTGTTCCCTGAAAAACAGCAACACACAGATAAAGAGTTATTTTCAAAGCTCTCCTCCCCCATTGAGTGTGACTCAATTCAGAGTAAATGGTCAGCGCTGAGTATGGGGTAAAGTTAGTTATGATGGAGGAAGGATGAAGATTGTGCTTTTTGGTGGAAATGCCACCAGTTCTTTGTTTTTTGTGTGGCTTTGATGTGCCAGTCAGTTCTGGGGCTCGCTGACAGCCTCAGCGTTAATCAGAGGAACTTGTTTTTTGTCAGACTTGGCTGCATTCGTTCATGGCCCAAAAAGGAGTCGCTTTCCTGCATTTGGACTAATCAATTCTTGCTTTTTTTTACTTCTCGTGAACTGTGGGTAACATCTCATTCTAAGTAACACTGATGTCTGTAGGCAGCAAAATCAAAAGCACAACATCTTCAGTTAAGTTCTAGAAAATGTGGGGTGACAGTTGTACAACCCTAAATGTTTGCTCAAAGTCAAACAAGTGTTTGCCTTAACTACATCCACACTAAGACAATATCAATATCACATGGCTATTTACGTACAGTGGCTATGCGCATACCAGTGCAAACAAGAGGCTAGTTACCCTAATGACACTAGACATAGGAAATGTTGCAAATCCCTAAAACAATATCTTGCCTCCTGTGCATGTAGGCATTAGCAGCATTATAAAATACAGAACTTTACTGCATAACAACTGGTAGCAGAGAAAACTAGGTCGGCAACCAATTCATGTTGAATTAGCCACTGTCCGTCAATGCCCTATGTTTATTTTCTTCCTGAAAATGACATAATAGGTAACGTGACCAATAATATGATTAGACCCAAAGAGCAAGCTAACATGGGTGTCTGTGTCATCTTTTCAAAAGTGTCTGTTTCCCCCCGACCATATTAAAAGACCCGGAAATAATGTTGATGAAACCACTACATTTCCCAGCAGCTTGTTTGTAGTTCAACTCCATTCACATTTGCATAGTGATCTTGAATGCAAAAAAGGGCAATCTTTACTTTTCCTATTGTCTATCTACTGTAATTAAACTGTAATTTGATTTTGCTCTGAGATGTACAAAGGTAGACCCATTGTTTAAATCGCGTTGAAGTTGGTCATAAGATCTTAAAATGTGCAAGTTTAAAATACCTTTTAATAGTATACTTATGTACACGTGAGGTCGTTTTTTATTGGTGCTGCCATTTGATTTTTATTCCACTATATTTTGTCCGAATCTGGCAATACAGAGTCAACTTGATTTTTTCTAAGGAGCTTTAGTTAAACAAACTAGATTTGTCCACAGCTGTTGGTTACTTCTACTTCTTCCAGTGTGAAGTAATTGGTATCTGGCAAAGCTTTTAACGTAGCTTTCCCAACCCTGGGTGGAAACATAGCAAAAGTTATGAACGTTAAAACCAAAACCTACTAGTGTGGAGCCTTAGTTACGCTCAGTTTGATCCACCAGCCTGCCTGTGACGGGGATCTGGACAGCTAGCAGGTCTCTGGAGGCCTTCAGCTGACTCTGAGTCGTACGAGGTTTGGACGGGTTCAGTGAAGCAAGCGTGGATCAGTCATAGTCTGCAGACCCTCACTCAGCTCCGGAGCCGGGGGATTTGTTAGCTGCTCTCAGGGTAACCAGGCCACTCTCCATTTCAACACAACTGCCTATTTCTGACAAGCCACTGGATTGTGGAGGCCTGTCAGAACTGGTATTTTCAGGCAACACACACAGCCTTATGTTATCCATCCTTTAAAGTGTGTAATCTTCCTACCTCTGTTATGTATTTCTTTGTGCAGCAAATGAAGAGAAACAATGATTAAATGACCAAAGCTTATTCAAAAATATCCAGTACCTTTTTATATGAGAATACATTTTTTCTTGGGGAAATATCTATTGCAATTAATTGGATTCTGATATGGATTAACCTTGCCTGCCAGTGCTGAATCCTCCTAAATTGAAATGCTTCAGTTGCTGCTGTTTTTCATATTTAGGTGGCAGGAAATGTACATCTTTTCTGCATCTATTTTTAGAGACAGTCTGCCATCTGTCAGTATTATATTTTATGTGCACATACAGCAACCGTAGAGTTACTTGGTGATTTATTTTAATACCAACTTAGGAAAAACCAACTGAAACTTTCAGGCATGTTTATACAGACTCAAAAGGTGTAGTCTGAAACCTTAACATTTGTATTTTCATATGCAAATGTATGTGTATATACCCAAACATCCACCCAAAATATATAAACGAGTGTTCATAAGTCAGTTTACCATTTGTTAATCATCTTATTTTCTATAAACACAATACATTTAGATATTGAACATGGTAAGTATTATTAGTAAGTTATACCTGATTGAAATGAACACGTTAGTCATTTCTTTTAATTACTGCAGCTCAAAGCAGAGATGCTACTTTCTGTTTTGGTAAGAAATAATAGTGATATATGTAAATTCTTGATGAACACCTGAACAGTCTTTTATCAACATGGTTTCTGGCCTCATCATTTATATAAAGTTACAAAGTATTCCTAGAATTACAGCCACAGCTGAGAGTAAACATCTTCTACAGCTTTCAGTAGAATTATTTATGTTTTGTTATAAAACTGCCATCCCAAAAATGATGTGATACAGAAGGAAAACGTTGATACAATCATCCCTACTTTAAGGGCTTCTAATGGCGCATTTCCACTGCAGCGCGTAGCACGGTTTAAGCGTGCCGTGCCAATCCCGGCCCGTTTTTGGTTGCGTTTCCACTAGAGGTAGTTCCGGCTAACGGGTACTTTTTCACAGTTTTTCTGTCCCCATAAAATCGTGGTTCTTTCCGGGCCAACAACCGGGCTGAATATGCTAAACTAGTGAGAGAATCGCTGGCAAGGGGGCAACAACTACAACAAAATGAACATATTTGACCGTGATTTAATTGTAATACACATTTCAAAATGATGCAGAAGTAACAACATACTGATACCGGTTAGTAAAAACCATGAATTAATGCTTTGACAAGTCTGCAGACAGACGGCAGGCGAAAAACCTTTTAAAATGCGTGTTTTCTGAATGGAGATCGGCTAAGCTGACATTGTATATGCTCCAACCGTCCACACTCACAACAACGGCCTACAGACATAAATAAAGCAGCGACTGTATTCGCCATGACACAGACAGTCTGTGGTTTGTACTTGTTTAACTTTTGTCTAGTTTCTGAACAGATATGAGGAGCTGTGAGCTCTGAGTGCTAACAGCTAACGGCTGATGTTGTCTTTGTGGTTCGCATTGAAGATGACGTCACGGCTCCGCCTACACTGCGTTACTATAGTTACTGCCCCAGCTACTAAACTGTAATGGAAACGCAGCATAAAGTGAGCCTGGCCTACCAAGGCCTAACTATACCGTACTAAGCCGTGTGAGGCCCTGCAGTGGAAATGCGCCATAACTGACACAACAATGAGTTAAGCTCATAGATCAACAGCAGTGGCCTGAACCCCTGTTGATGAACGATGTGTCAATAAAGCTTTGGTTTGGTTTTTGGGCAGCACATAACGTCTGGGTGTCAGCTGGTGTTTCACTTTTAGCTCTGCCAGATTCCCTATCCTCCCCACGCCCAGCTGGGGATACTGAACTCATTCAAGAGTTGTGTAATTAACTGGAGTTTAATTAAAGGCCAATTCTGAAAAAAAGGCAAATTAAAGAGACTTGTAAAATGGAAAATTGAACGCTTAACAAGCTCTGTATCACCATTCAGAGACTTAACATGGCAGTGAGCATGTTAACAATTTTGCGGGTTCAGTGTTACTGTTACTATAAAGTTGAGATTCTATAATTGAAACTGTACATCAAAATCTAACTCATTTAAAGCTACTTCTCAGTCACACCTTCAACTTTTTATACATCCATGAAAATTGTTGTGTGAATGAAATCTGTGTTTCATTATGCATTATTTCGTGATTAAAGCTAAATTAATATTTGCTTATGTTCTGTTGTGAATTGCACATTAAGTGTATTATTTATTACCAAATGTAATAATTGGCATAGTTTGCGCAAGTTAAGTTTTGACCAAACAGTGAAAGTTTCTCATGTTACTCCATCACTTGTGTTAACTCAGTGAGAAACAGGGGCCTGTCTCCCCTCACTCAGTCAGCTAATTGCCCCGCAGGGAGTCCAAAAAGCCACAAGCTGCTTCTCCCTGTCATCACTGGACAAACTGGGTCCAACACATCTATACTTTTCTGTTAACATTGAACACTCATAGTATAGTTTTAAAAAAAAACTGAAAAGAAAAAGCCAAACTAACTTTTTTGTGCTATACGTTTAAAACCTTAGTATTTAAATATTATTAAATGAGTATACTTTGCTGTTAATGATCCAAATAGAGTGCTGCAGTTATGACATACCAAACTGGGAGATGGCATCGCAAACATATGGTATTTTTCCTTGGGTTTTCGGAAAACAAGATCACGTTTTTGATACTTGCGCAGTTCGTTGAGCAGTATAATCTCCACACATTATTAGATGGTTTAGTTGAATACTCGATTCTGATTGGTCAATTCAGAACACGTGACACATTGTTAATCCAGAACAGACAGACCGCTGTCAAGGATTTATTGACCGTTGATGCTCAAATCTGCAGAAAGAAGTTCGGTCGATTTAACTGTATACAGTTTTGGCCGTTTTCAAACCGACAAGACAAGAGGGACAAGAAAACAGCGGAGAAGTAACGGGGCAGAAACCGTCCTTTTTACGCAACGGTCCAGACATAGACATCAAACGGCAAAACATATTCAGTTGCCAGTTACTTTGGCATTAGGGCAGGGGTATCTAGATACTTTCCAAGGTTTGACATAATGAATTCTGCTACTTTTAAAGCAAGCAACGATGTTTTCAA
Source organism: Dissostichus eleginoides (assembly GCA_031216635.1). Lineage (NCBI taxonomy): Eukaryota > Metazoa > Chordata > Actinopteri > Perciformes > Nototheniidae > Dissostichus > Dissostichus eleginoides. The sequence continues at coordinate 36,029,632 of CM062264.1, read as the reverse complement.
ATCTGTAATCAAAAAGGTCCTCAAAAACGCAATCGAAGCAGTTCCTGCCGTTGCTAAGGAGGATCAAGAAAGAGAAAGTAAAAGAGGGTAAAAGACGGAGCGCTGGACGTCAGATCAATCACCAGAAGAAGGCAGAGAGGAAGTAAACACTAACAGGAGCACGGTATGGGCTCTGCAGTGTTTAGTTTAGTTTGACTTGTTAGTGGATTACTGCCTGATCTTGGACCTCAGAGGAATCAACAGATTCCTGAAGGTGCTGCCATTCCATATGCTGACAACAGCACATGCACAGCGGGAGTGGTTCGCAACCGTGGACTTGAGGGATGCCCACTTCCACGTGGGCCGGTCAAGATGGTGCCTTATATTCAGTTCCTCCGGCCCTTGGGCAGACTGACGGCTGCCTCGGCCGTTGGGCCCTTAGGCCCGCTGTCGTTGCGCCCCATGCAGATGTGGCTGAACAGCCTTCACTTGGACGCCAAGTGGCACAGGCACAGGAAAGTCAGGGTGTTGCAGCATTGCCTCCACTCTCTGTCACGCTGGAGGGGCAGGGCCTATCTCCTGATGGGCGTGCCCATGGGCGCCATCCCATCCCATCCCATGGGGTGCAGTGCGGCAGGGCAGGACTGTTCAGGGTCAGTGGTCTGCCCAGGAGGGTGCACGCCATGTCAACGTGCTAGAGCTTCGGGCTGTGCAGCTTGCACTCACGCACTTTCTACCCCAACTGGGGGGCAAGCATGTGCTTGTTCCTTGGGACAGGATGTACACTGTTGCCCAGACAGCAGTCCCTTCTAGATAGTGGACGTTCTCACTCCACTCTGAAAGTTTATGTGGCTGCTATTTCTGCCCGACATGTTCGGGTCGACGGCGCCACGGCGGGGTGCCACAGCTCGGTGTCCCTCTTCCTGAGAGGGGCTTTACGGCAGCGTCCCCCTAGCACCCCCGAGGGCTCCGGCTTGGGACCTGCCCCTGCTTTTTGCTGAAAATAGTGTTTGAATGACGCTTGTACGTTTTAGATACGTTTGAAATGTTTAAAATGATAGCCATCAACGAATGAGCCATAGCTATGTTATGGAGACAATAGCAAAAGAAAAGCTAAACATAAAGAATGTGATATTGTGTTTGTTGAGTTACAAAAAGACATGTGTTTAAATTCAATCACTATACAGATCTTGGCAATCGTCATGCAGCTTTAGAGTAGAAATCTCTCAAGTGGTGAAAATGACAGACAGAACCACCCAACCATTACTTGTCCTCTGCATCCAAAATTACAATATTGAGCTAAAAAACCGACTATATAAAATGTGACCTGTAAAAAACAACTTGGCAGAGGTTAAAGGTGGAATAATATGACACCCCCACCCGATTAAATGAGTTTAGAGGATCACAACTTTCAGCAAATGATAAAAACATGATTACCATCTGCGCCTAGAAGAGCTCTTTCTCTGCCAAACCTTTTGATGAGAGTTCTCCAACAGCTCCAGCAGATGTTGTGGTGTGTTGAGCTGAACAGCAGATCTCAGACATTTCTCTCCTGTTGAGAGATTGTTTTCATTTTGAATCGAAGAGAAGGTTAAATAGGATTTGCAGCAGTGAGAGCAGCACCGTTCAGATCAGTTACAACATCAACACCCCGTTCTCTGCACAGAAGTACCTGTGAGGGCCACAATCCCCTCCTCATGGGACACACAGGCATTTAAAGATTGGACACTTGACAGAAACAATTTTTTTTTCAGAATCAGAATACTTTATTCATGCAAAATGCTCTTTTTGATGTCTTTTGTACATAAATATGTGTCCCCGGTGTGTCAGGGAACTCACGCAGCGTCAGAAAATAAAACCCTCTCTCTTTTCCTCCGTACCCAAATCTCTAAAAACGGTGGAACAACGGAGCTGATCCAGATTTGCGTCCGATATGACGTAATATCGGAAATGTGGACCCACGGCACTATCAGAAAGTTGCTATCAGAAACAATGCCCGACTGTTTTGGACGTAATATGGTCGGTGTTTACATTAGCATCGCTAACACTCAGAGCTAACCTGTACTGGAGAGCATGTGTGTGAAGAAGCAGGAAATAAAAAGGAACTCACCTTGTGGTATAACCGGCAAGAGAGAAAGACTTTGAGCTCCATACTGTTTCAGAAAGAATCCTTGATAATCCATGATATGGCGTTTCATCACGGCAGCATTTAGTTTAGACAGTAGCTGCCGGGTCCCGCATGAGCTCAGCCCCCTCCTTTTTTATTTTTTTAAAGCTTTATACCCCAAATCAGCACTTTTGAAACAGGAAGTGAAATAGAGGGATATGAGGTATGGCTAGAATGGGTGATCTGTTTGGTATTTTGAGCAAAACACTTCATAGACATGTTTTTTATATATTTTTATATCTGAGACCTATGCTATTGCCTAAAAATAGCATGATAGGTGACCTGTAAAGTAAAATGCCCAATAAAATATAAAATAAAATAAGAAATATTAGAAATATAAGAAGTTAAAGTAAAATGTCCAATAAAACAACATACCTTTCTTTTTTAAATTATTTAAATAATAAAATATAAAGTAAAATGTCGAATAAAAGATACAATAGATTCAAATATTTATATAGATATGAGAAGTTCAAATGCAGTGACTTTAATTTCTTATTTTTGCAATATTTGTTTAAAAGCTTGCCGCTTGAAACAACATATAATTAAAATAATTCCCAAAAAAGTTAAATGTAAAAAAGTCATTCAAAATGTATTTCTATGCGCTCTATTTTTTTCAGCACTGTGTAGCACATTTCCCTGTGAAAGTGACATTTACCACCTGACGCGCTCAGCAGGGAGTCGGTACATTATATGAAGCAACACATCAGCTTCTTCTCATCCTCGTTCCTTTTGTGTCAAATAAGAGAGAGCCGCTGATTCTGGAAGTGCTGCTCCTTCAAAGCAGCCTCCTTCACGGAGAAGCTGGCATGACCTTGTTTCCTTGGGAGTAAAAGATACAGAAAGCTGGAGGGGCTGGGCGAGGAAGAGGAGGAGGAGGAGGGGTGTAGGAAGGAGGAAGAGGGGGAGGGGGCATAGGGGAAGAGGTGGGGTAACTTCAAAACCCACATCAAAAGGAATAAATAATTGTTTCTGCTGGTTTTGTTGTTGTGATACGGATCGTCGGAGCAGCAAGTGGCGAGCAGGAAGCTTTGATTTGAGGCAGCCTTCCTGGAGAGGGCTCCTTCTGTCGGAGAGAAGCGGGCCACTGATTAAAGTCCTGTTTGTTTTAATCTTCTATTTTGTCCATGGGGGGTCCACAGAGAGAGAGAGATCCTGCTTTGGTGCTTTCTTGGGACCAATTCCTTCTCCTTTTGGGTCCTGAAAGGGAGGGAACGTGTGCAGCAGGGGGAAGTGACAGGTCGGAGTAAGGAGGGGTTTTAGGTCGAAGGGAAATTAGCAGATTATTGGAATGATAATCAAGTATTCAGTAAAGCTGCTGCTTGATTTTCCTATACAAGTGGACTCGTATTAGTGATCAGTTCAAGAGCGATCATAGAAATTCCATCACTGACGTTTTTAACAATCGTCTCTCCACCCTGCCTATTTTTCTTTACCTGTCATTGTTGTCCCCGTGGTTTATCCCGTTAGAGTAGTGCAGGGATTACATATTTTTGTAGGCCAACCAGAAAGTTACATTGCTAGGGTTCAGTCGACAATAGTTTTTTTTTGTATTGGATTTGGGATTATTGCAACAAATGTGCTCTGTGGAAACACATGTTTATAATACCTGCACGATTTGTTTAACATGGTAAACTCCAAATATTAAACCCTACATTTTGAAGCGTATAAATAATCGGCAAAAGTTAACTTTAGGATACAAACAAACTACAGGACGGTAACATAACTAAAGGCGGCTAATGTTCGGCATGTTGACGTTTATTCATTCAGTCACTTTTTAGCAACCGCAGTTTTATGACACGTAAAGCTTCAGACATTTACCAGTGGGGAATTTAATGAACATCTTTTTAAATTGTGGTAAACACAGACCACAGGCTCCTAACCACAAACTCATGCAAAGACCCAATGATTTAGAGACAAGCCATCTAGAAATGCTGACTCATTTCCTGAACGACACATTCCTGCACCACTCTGACCAAAAATCCTGATAAGGTCCAATTTAAAAAAGCAAACTATCCATTTCAGTTTTAAAGAGAAATCACTCCTGGCCTCAACTTCCTTTTTAATTAGAGTAATTATATTGCTTTATTGCATGTTTTGTCAATGCAACCTCTACCCTTAATACCTTAGCATAAAGGTTTACTACCTAAAGATCCTGTCCTGTACTAGATGAATGTATACAGTAGATGTCTCTGACATTACGAGGGTTAGCAGCAACTGGTGCCGCATGCATAAAAAAATGTATGCAGTCATGATGTTATACAGCTGTTTAGATTAAAATGATCACAACATGACATGTGATATGTAAACATGCAGCTGTTTGGATTAAACTGAACTTCAATGGTATGTGAAATTGTATATTAACAGTTGTGCAATGCTACATGCCTGCAAACCATCCCAGCCAACTGACCCCATGTATTTCCTCCAGAGCAGCAGAGCAGAACTGAGGTGTAGATAGGACCCCCTGCTGACAGCTTCTGTGCAAAATGGCAGATTTGAAAGGTTCACGTCTACATGGGTCAAAGGTCATACAGTGTAAGACAGCAGATCAGTGGGGGGTTGCACGTTGAATGTCATAGTTGAGGGAAATGGAGGCCACTCACAGTGGAATCCCAACAAATGAGCATATATTTGCACGCACACTGCAATGTGAACACATGCACACACGTACAGCCTCAAGCCTCATGAATCCACCGCTCGCATGACGGTGCCGTGATGAGAGGTGACACATGACATGAGAAGAAGAACAGTTCAACACGGAGGGTGCACGATAGTTATTATACATTTTGCCACCGGTTGACTGCAGTTAATCAGATTAATGAATGAATATGATGTTCCACGGACACTACATAATTGTTGTTTATTAAGTGAGCTTTATTCTTCAGTAAACAAAACAATGAAATACAATAAGAGCTTTTTATGGAAACAACACTGATGAGGTTGTTGTTGATGGTTGTCGTTTGTTGAACCAAAACAATGAGCTGAAAGACACTAAAATGCTCTGTGGAGAATGAGGGAAACTGATCATTATCTGTGGTTTGTCAATACAAACAACTTTTTCACATTTAAGTATAGTCATCTGACCAATTGTACAACAATATTGATTTCATACAGCTTTAAATAATACTCAAAAACTACAAAATTGCAATAAACTGGTGTCTTCTGAGCACTGTAGCATGTTTTACTGGATTCATTGGATCAGAACATGTGGAAAAAACACATTACAGTACACGATCATTGTTTATTAAGTGAACTCAGTAGAGAATCTCTGCACAAGCCTCGCCTGGTTAATAATTCCTGCAGTCACCTTCCCCACATCATGCACGCAATTACATTAATGTAAATGTCAGTAGGCAAAATGGAAATATTCCTTGGCACCAGACCTCTCGCCTTGAGTAAACGCAGTAATTGCGCTTTGATACAATCGGAGAAGTTCTCGCTGAATTGCATTAACTGATAACGTGCGACACCCAGTCTTTGACTCTGACAGAAATCCAGTATTGGCAAAAGTGTCATCAGTATTGCTGAAAGAATGAAACAGACTCGCTGAAGCGCACTTTTGCTCGGAGCCCTTTAATCCAGTCATTTCAACAAAGTACTCTCATTGGATCTTATCGACGTATGACGAAACGACGGAAGGCAGCATTTTCCAAACAGCCGCTCCGTTCACAGACCTGTCAGCGTTAGAGACAGAGCTCCTTAAGACACGACATCAAACGCTCATGCGGGCTGACGATTTAAATATTGAATCGACTCGCGGCAGACAGGAGAGAGCTGGTATGTGCTGAAACTAAGACAGATGTATATTTTAGCAGTCGTTTCCCAGATAAACTGCCTAATGGCCTTGGGGGGCGAGGCAGATGAAAGTCAGACCTGCAGATCTGCCAGGAAGTCTCCGGAGTTTGTCGTACTGTAAGTGGCAAAGACCTCCATCAACCCCCCCTTCGACCTTCCTCTGTTAATGCCCCCAGTCCCCCTTTTACAAGCTGCTTGACTCAGAGGAGAGGTCCCCCAAATGGAGGCCCCTCTCCAGGCCCCGAGGACACTAACAGGCCCTAATGATCTCCAGCCAGGCCTGTCTCTCTGCTCTTCCTCCACTCACTCACACCACAACCTGCAGGAAACACACAGAACCCACTGCCACCAATTCAATTCAATTCAAATGTATTTATATAGCCCAATATCACAAAACACATTTGTCTAAGGGCTTCACAAATCAACAAACATGAATGAAAATGTAAAAACAACAAGCATATCTGAGAATATAGTAAAATGACAAGATACATTTGAAAACCTGGTGCATGTATTGGAACATTCACCTGTACTGCATGTTCCAATACTCCCAGTTCAAGATGGGACGTCCTCTGCAGGTAAATGATGCTTCCTTATGCAGCACTCCAATACAATCTGAGGCTAAATGAATGTTTGGTATGATAGAAACTCAGACCCCTGTTGCTTCCTGCATTTCTCATCTGCAGGCATGTTTCTGTGCATATCTGTTCTCCGAGGGGAGACCAGATGTGAGGCACTGGTGGGATTGAAGATAATTGCCAACGTGTTTTGGCCTCCTTCTTATCTTAATTGTGTATCTATTTAAGGCCAAAGAGGAAGAGAGAATGCTGCTGAAAGGCCAGGAGCAACGAGGGCAGGTTGTGACTGCATGGGTCTGTTGGACATTAACCAAAAAGTACCATTCATTTGAATGTTTAGAAAAAGGAGTTGTTGGCAAGAGGTGTTGCATTCTGGGTTGCTATTGTTTTGATCCCATGTCATGAAGTCGACATACTTTCAGTGCACATGATTGGCAGCAGGCTTAGGGAGAAAAGGAATTAATGTAACTACAATATGTAATTAGAACAAACAAAAAGCAACTGTATTACATTACAGAAAATAAAAGTTTTCTGTCTACGATAAATATCAATAAAATGAGATTAAATGAAACATATTTTATTGATGTCCATTATCAAAGGCAAATTTAATGCAGAAATAAAGGGCTGGATTTTATTTCCAGTCGTAAGATGATGACAGCATTTTCACAGCTGGAAGGCATAACTTCCACTGCACTTTGATGTTGTTCCCTGCTTCTGCTTTATGTTCAAAATAAGGGCTACATTTCAGCATTTTCATGTCTTTATTTGCATATTAGGGATTGAGCTGATCCGAAAGTTACAGAAAGTACATAATCCGTTAACTCAATCCAATCCTTAAACAATTCATTAGTAATTGTATCATGTACTTTTTTAAAGTAAAACTACCATCAATGATTGGCACATCGTTTTTCAGTCATCAGAACTTAATGTCAGATTTGGTTGCAGTACCAATAGAGCTAAAAATAAATTAACATACCAAAAGTGAGATATCCAAATTTGCACAGTACAATGTGATATAAGGGTTTATCAGAGATTTGTGTTGAACACCTTTACCGGCTCTAACTGGAAAGGAGGCTTATGAGAGTAAACCAAAACAGTTGTGGTATATTACAATTAAAATAATCAGCTGAAAAACACTAAAATGTTCTGTAGAAAATGAGGGTAACTATAGAGTTGTGTTGTGATTATCAGTGGTTGTTACTATAAGCAACGCATTACACATTAAACCTAGTCATCTGACCAATTGTACATATATAAATATTGTTTACTTTAAAAAACGTATCATGTCAAATTCAACTAACACAAATACTTGCAATATACTGGTGACTAATGGCCACTGAAGAATTTGCCGAGATACATTGGACCAGTAGTTAGAAAATATAGAGAAAGACTAGAAGAAGATAATAAAACTTGATACTAACAACATAAATCATAAAAGCTGCTTTTGGATTCCACTGCACATCAAAAACTGATGTTTTCCAGGCGTGTTAAAGTGAGTTTTTTTTTCTTCATTTGGTGTATTTCTTAAGGGCACGTCTTGAAATGATTTTGAAAATGGAAATTATTACCATCTTCATTGAAACAAATCAAGATCAGCACCTCCTTTGTAGTTGTTCAACTGCCATGTGTAATGAAAACGTACATATTATTCCCGGTTAAACTCAGTTTCATATTGTTATAAGATACATAGGACATTGGTCACAAGCAGCCACTTTTTGTTGGCATTAAAATGACTGGAAATACACTAGTTAAAGCACTTGCAGTTGTTCGTATACAAATATTGTTATACATGCTTATAGAGAACCGCAGTGACGCGTCCTAAAACCCGGAAGTAAGTTAGCATTTTTACCACTTCCGGTTCCTTCGTCAAAAAGCAATGCAATTTTTCCATAGGGTTTTGGAAAATAGCTCCAAATAAGGTCTGTGTTTGACACAAAATTAAGAGATAGATCACGTTTTGTTCAACCACATTAAATACATCAGCAGTGACCCCGCTGGTGATTTCTGAAGAGTTTACGTGTCGGAAAAACGATGGTTGTTAACAAGTGGCATTAGTGGACTACAGAAATGGTCGAGGCCGTTGTACGTCATTACGCCGATTACGTAAACACTCGCGCTAAATTTCTTTCCCCCTGTGTTCTGCTTGAAAGAGAGTATATGCCTATCTTAAGTATCTTAAGTATCTTTAGTATCTATATCTTTATCTGACCATCATCATTTATAGTCGTTAATAGTCATTTTTGGCACCGTAGTTTTACACATTATAGAATAGTTAATTTCCAGTGTTTTCCAATTTTACTCGGCAGTTTGTTTTTTGCTTTGTTAAGCTTTGTTAAAATATGCAAGCGCGCAAAAAGTCAGTTGAGGCGATCTTAAGTTGGCGTGACGTTGAGTAGTGCGACCCTGCCGTTCTAGCTTGTAGTTCCTTTATAGCATAACGTTAGCATTTTGCTTCTGGCGACTAGATTTATGATTCGAAAATTATAAAAGTAGCGTAGATATGTGGAGATTATCTGGCTGAACAAAACGTGATCCCTCTCTTAAATGTGTTTCAACCACAGACCTTATTTTGAGCTATTTTCCAAAACCCTATGGAGAAATTGCATTGTTTTTTGACGATGGAACCGGAAGAAGTTTACTTCCGGGTTTTAGGACGCGTCACTGCGGTTCTCTATTACATGGCTTAGTTGAAAATGCTCGATTCTGATTGGTCAATTCAGAACACGTGACACGTTGTTAATCCAGTACAGACAGACCGCTGTCAAGGATTTATTGACCGTTGTTAAGGACGCTCACATCTGCAGAAAGAAGTAATAAAACAATAAAAACATTTTCTAAATCTATAAAAGCATTTCAATTAATATTGGGAGTCATATCGTTACTTTGTTGAGAATGTGGCCATGTAATAAGCGGGATAATGTGCAGCGACTTGGTCATTATGGGGAAAGAACACCCAACAGGCTCATCAGGGTGTTCTTTTCCCCATAATGACCGCCTCGCTGCACATTATCCCTTACATAAAATACTACTAGAAAATCTACTAAAACACATTATTGTTTTGCGCTTTTACATTGTCATTTTCTGAGAAGTTGCCAGACCTCCAACAGTGTAATTTGACTAAAATACAACATAATCCCTAAAGCTGTTGTAATTGAATTGGACTAATAAGCAATCTGTTGCTGAGTTGTTTACATTGATGTTCTTTTGTCTGTTTTTCTATCAGAAAACAGTTTCTTTCACCAACCAAGGCCGAATCCAGTCCTAAAAAAAACAATCAAAAGGACCATGTGGACGCTGGCATGCAGGCCAGACTGGGCAGACCCTCTTCAAAAAGTGAGTGCAGGACATTGTGTCGATGCTGCTCAAAATCCAAGACTATAAACAAGTTAGATTTAGTCTCAGAGGGCAGGACTGCCTCCAGTGGCTCTGTGGAGTCAGAGTTGACCAGAGACAGACAGAAAAATGTCCTATATGCTTGTTACAAAACCGGACTGTAACAATGTCCTATTGACCCATCATATTTAGCATGGCAAAAGTAGGTCGTAACAATGTTATCTATCTTTGGAATAACAAAAAAAAGGCTATCAATCTGTCAAATGTATCTTTAGCTTGGTTTATTACTGTGTTTTCTCACTTTTTTCAAGATGAATTCCCTCATATTACAAGTGTTTCAAATGGATACCATAACTGTACAATAGCTTACAAAAATCATAGTTACACTAATGATTAAAACTAAGGCAACAAGGTGTGTTCATAAACAACAAATCCAAAAGGCTAACACCATATCATCAGTAACATGATGATAATTACTTAAGTTTTTAATTATCAGTTATCTTTCAAATAACTGTTTATCATGACATACTTATTTTGAGAAAATGTTGATTATAGTTTATTCAAATTAAACAGACCCTATAATGCTAATTTTTTGGTGTCTCTACTGTGACATGTCTCCATGCTTTAATGTTCAAAAAGCTCTTTATTTTTTAGCACCTCTTTTCACCCTCTGTCTGAAACCAGAGCCCAGTCTGCTCTGATTGGTTAGCTGGCCGGCTCTGTTGTGATTGGTCAACAGCTTGGAGATGTCCCGCCCCTTAGTCTATCACGTACAATGTGTTGGAGCGCTAGCCAATAAAAGAACGAGTGTCACATGTTGATGTCACTATGTCGCTGGAGTAAACAAAGGCGTCCAATCGAGTCGTTTCAAGCAGGGAGAAGGGGCAGAGCTTTGGGATTTTAGCCTTTGCAGACCATTTACATGCACAAAAACCTAAAGAACACACTACAGGAAAGGGAAAACCCCCCAAAAATGTAATAAGGCCCCTTTAAAGTTTTGAGAGTACTCAAGACCTGTGATATGATGCGTTATAGTGCTTGTGTTCCGTGTGAAATAATCACATACAGTAACACTATACACTTTAAAACTGATTTATTGGAACAAGTACATTTTCAGATCTTTCACCGTTTTCTAAGAAATGGGCCATTTAATGACTGAATAACAAAAAATAACTCTTTTGCAATGCTCTGTCTGCTACAAGTCAGCCTCCTCTTTTGTTGTGGAGCACATTCTCCTCGGGGGAATAATGAGCATGAAGCGATCAGACAGCAAAGCTGGATGGCTCTCTGAAGTTTGTGCCAGAAACGCACATCCTCGTTAGACCGGTCCGCCGCTACAGAAAGTTCCCAATGTCGGCTTTTGTGGGCCATTGTGTTTGCATCACTCTGTAACCCCAAAACCTTCAAGTGTATAATTGAGTGGTTACAGAATATTTTCATTAAGTCAGAAGAAGCTGTCCGGCTGGGCGAGCTGCACGTCTCTGCTCTCAGCTTAATGTACTTCAAAGTTCTCTGGAAACTGGGCTCTGTGTTTATTTCTGTCAGCCTTGAAGTCCGTGTAATCAACGGGGAATTGGCTTGAAGGTCTTAAAGGGTCCACTTTGAAATATATCAGTACCGGCTTACATCCATCCCCTCACCCTGGATATAAGAGGTGTGGACATACATTTCGCATTGGACAGTGAAATAAAATGAATATGATGATTTTTTTTTTTCAAACATTTTGATCTAAGCATTGAGAGCGGATAAAAGGAAAAGTCCAAAGCGCATCTGAAAAAAGGAGCTTACATTTTCTATAATATTAAACCTAAGTCAGCCTTTGATCTTTTAATCCCGCCCTCATAAGGTTGTGAGATAAGCAGGCATGACTAACGTCTCTTTCTAATAGTCAAGAAAGAGCAGAGCCCACATAATGAGCTCTTTTACCCCTTTTGAAGGCAAATTGGACTGAAATTCCATATTTAATGGATCTTCCTTTCAATATAATTCTTGTTTAAAGTCAAGAGAGAGATATCCAGTCACGTTTACAGCGCTGCTGAACTCAGTTTGGGCGCCTGGTTTTGTTTTTCTCTCCCAGATGTCTGTCTGAGCCGTCTGCTGCTGTCGGGATCGTCCTTGTAGTTTCTTTATTTAGCCGACACTGTCACTTACACTGACTTCAGGCTGCGTGTAAATATGAGAGTGGAACTAAACTCTTGTGTTGCTTGTAACCACATCCTCAGTCAGATCTGCTGATGCCACCTGTGGTCACCTATCTGTCCTCAGCCAACCCCCCCTCCTCTTCGTTAGAGCACTGAGGCTGTTGGACTAGTACGTACTGTATGTATGCATTCATGTACTGTATATGTGTGTCTGTGTGTTTAAATATAAAATATAGAATAAAAAAAGAATGCATTCACCTTTTAATCTTCTCAAAAAATCTACATATGAGAATGATTTCAGTATATTACAAGATTACAAGTATGGGTGGTGTAGGAATTAGTGGGATTTATTGGCAGTAAAGACAAATAGTTGACATTATTATGTTTTTTTTATCAGCTTATAATCGCTATTTGTATCTACATTCAGATTTTGGTAGTAACAGATTACATGTTAAGGTAATCGGATTACAAAAAAGGTAAGTATAATCAAACCAGAATACATTTGAAAGAATGTCAATCAGATTTAAGTCAGTATAACTCGATTACGTTTTGATTACTTCTTTAAGATATGGCAATTAAAAAAATAATATGCCCTTTATATTTTTACGGATTTATGAATAATGTTTATTTGAACAGTTTTTCTTTACATTTGAAAAAGGAAGAACATTTTGAGAAAGGGCTTCAGTTCTGTTGCAAGGGCAACGTTTTTCATGTGACCTTTGATTTAAGAAAACAAAACAAAAAAAACAGCAACAACTAAAACTTAAAGAAGAACCAAAACAAAAGAGAACCAGCATCCAATTTGTTGCAGAATACACACAGTAGGCTACACATTAAAGGTGGGGTAGGTAAGTTTGAGAAAACCGGCTCGAGATACACTTTTTGTTATATTCCATGGAATGCTCTTAACATCCCGATAGCAATGAATATCTTAAGTGCTTTGACACAAAATCCATACAAATATTTCACCTATGGAAGCTGTAGCGCTGTAAAAAGCACGACCAATCATCTGAGCCGGCCCGGCTAAAATAACTGGATGGCCTACCTGCCTGTCAGCCTTCCATCTGTGCACACACTTATCTCGTGTGTGTTGGAGGAGGGGCTCTGTAAGGAAGTAGCAGATTTTTTCCGGCTGTGTATTTTCAAATTCTAGCGCACTCGAGCTGGTTTCTCCAAAATTACCTACCCCACCTTCAGAGATGGGGTCGTTACTCAAAAAAAGTAATATATTACATATTACTTTAAAAAAAGTAATATATTACTTTACTTCGTTACTCTCTACATAAAGTAAACGCGTTACTTTACTCGTTACATTACTCGTTACATTACTCGTTACTTTACTCGCAGGGCCGCCCCCCCCTACAGGCAGATCACGCAGACTGCGGAGGGTGCTTCATTTTGCGGAGGGAGCGGGAGGGGGCGGCCCTGTTTACATCCTCACTCTGGGTTTGGGGGTCCTCAGCTATTAGCTTCACGTTAGCATGTTGTCTTTGCAGGTGCTTGTTGAGGTTTGACGTTGTGTTTGCAGCAGTGGATAAAAGCTTCTGTCCTGCACACAGTTTGCACCTCACCTTCACATTCCTGTCCTTTCTTCGGACAAACGCAAGTCGCTCAAATGTTACGTAAATATAAACCTGCGGCGGAAATCCCTCTTGTCTGTCAAAGGGAGAATCCACGGCTCTGGGAGAATCTAGTAATTCTTTATGTTAGTAGGCTAACTGTACTGTGATTACTGATTTTATGAAAGTAACGAAGTAACGCGTGACACCCAACTCTGCCCACCTTTACGTCTGTGAGGATCTTTTTTGTAAGGGTAATTCGATTTGACCAACATTAAATCCTGAATACATTACTACCAATATCTCTCTATTTGAATGTATGAACAAATTAGAGAGACATGTGGTTAGCACCGAGCTAGAGTCTAAATCTAAATTGTAATTTGATCTTTGACCCCTTAAAACACACAAACAATAGTTGACACAATTAGCCTTTGCACGGGGCAGAGCAGGGCATCTAATCACTTTTACAGATTAGAGCCTCTTTGTAACTTCAGCCGGGTAATAGTTTCTCTCTGCTCTCCCACAGGCTGCGCTCAACCTTTAATTGGGTGACACTCAGTCCTGTTTATCTCCCTCCCTCCTTCACTTTCTCTTTCCCTCTGTATCTCTGTCTCTTTGTTTCCCAAGAACACAAAGTTATTTAAATCGCTCTAAAATACTTTCATCTCATATTCTCTTTGTCCCTTTGTTATGCAACCACACGGACTCAGATGTAAAAAGACAGTAACGGAACAAAGAGAGGAATATTTCAGATTTCATGCATTACTTCTCTTCACATATCTCTCCAGGCAAATTATACTCCAGATACGAAGCGGGGGGGGGCGAGGCTGAACAAGGCCAATTTGTTTAAAGGCCCGTCCACAGAGCTACATTCATATAATACATTTGCGTTTTTACACTTCTGACGGACGCTCTATCGTGTGGCTGTTTTCATCTCTCCTTTTGATGCTGGTTAAAGGAGAAGGCAGTCATTGTCCTCCGTGGCCTGAAGCTATGTTTTGAGCTACACAGTCAATGGAGAGATGGGGGCCGGCTAAATGTCAGCCGCACATGGCTACGCTCGCATAGCTTAATGCAGAGCTGTGTCTGGCCCTTGTCCCCTTCCAACTCTGTGTGTCTTTATCCCTCTGTCTCCAGCTTCTCCCTCTGTCTCAGATGTACATGCCATCTGGTCTGGCTCCACATCTGTGGATATCCTGTCTACAAAGCCCGGACAGCAGCGCTCTTTGTGCAGCCACTCTCTGCGCTCTCAGGCACCTGCCACGGCTTAAATCACTTTACCCATGCAAAAGAGGCAAGCCCATTAATTGTGTCCACTGCTAAACATGTTGCGTTGCACTTTTGGGGATATTGTTTATAGCCACAGGCCGAAATGGAGCTTTGCTTGGGAAAACCAAAGTGGCTCTACAGAGGAAGAAAATGTGCAGACTTGTCAGCGACCTGTAAAAACACAGAGTCATTAAGATGTCAACCCTTTGCCAAAGAGGGAAATGTGCCAGCAACAATAGAGTGGGGCAGTGAGGATTAATTTTGTAGGCCAACGCAGGTGTTAGCATCACAATGGGATTTTTCCATCAAATTGTAGATCTGTTGCAAACACACAATTTTGATACTTACACGTTTTGTTCAGCAGGGATTATAATCTTCACATATTAACAACACTTTTTGAAGCGTTAATGCAATTGCCAGAAGAAAATGTTATTCTCCTACGCGGCTTAAAACAAAGCTAGGAATTCAAAGAGGAATTACTCATCACCGTGTTTCGCCTTAGCAGCACTTTGCACCACAGATGTGTTCAATATGGCAGCACAATCGTGTGCACCAGAAACGAAAAAGCCATGTGCCACGAAGGCTTCCACAGGGACGAGCGAGAAGACGTTTGATTCATTAAACAACATGGAGCTTCTTATATAAGTCTGTTTGTGAAATGTGTCTTTGTCATTGCTTCAAAACCTTTTGTTGGAGATAAATTAGTTCCACATAAACATATTTTTAGTCTTCGTGTCCTGGTTTCAGCTGGGCACCAAAAGAAGAAGACGCTCATGAGGATATTTAAATCATTAAGTGTTTTGACGTGTACAAATCACTGTGGATACCAAATCACGTCTCATCAAAGAGAATCTGTATTTATTGTGAGACGGATATTACATTCTCAGACACATGATGGAAGAGGGAAGCTCCTTGGAAACAGGGACTCCAAACCAACCTTAAATCATAAATTGCTAAACATATACAATACAATACAGTAAACATACTTGTATGAAACAAGTATTATAATGATAGATGGCTGCCAAAGCCAATGTGCGTTCATGTGCTTCTCTTATTTGGGAAGGCTGTAGCTATTCATCTGAATTTTGTTCCAGTCGGAAAGTCATTTTTCAGATTATTCCAACAGCAAGTGAATGAAGGCTAATGTCCTATCTTGCAATATTAACAGAAGTGTTACTTAGTTCTGTTGGGGAATAATTTGCTTATGTATTAAACCTAGACACAGTTCATCATTTTCTCCTCTCACTGTCTCCTTTCCCATGGCATAGTTCTACGGCCTTGGGTATTGCTGCTATCTCTCTTAAGGAGGAGCAGCAATTGTTGTTGCCAGTCTATGACAAAGCACAAGCCGCCATGAGGTAGTTTACTGTTCAGGGACGTAGGTTCCCTGGCGCGCATTCTTTCCTATGGACGAGAGCTCTAGTTAGATTCAGGGTCCATATTTGTTTAGTCTCACTGATGAAGAATGTTGATTATTACACTCCGAACTAGTTAAAACCTCGAGCTACAGAAAGAGTTCTTCAGAATTGGTTTGGCAACCGCTGTGTCAACTCGTGACACACCACCTGTCTTGTCAATTCTCCGACCGAAGCTCCAAATAAACCATCAGTGTTTGCCATCAAAGCTCCAGCTCTCCTCGTGTCTCTCTGAGTCCTGACTCTCCATTGCTACAGAAGTTTCCCCCACAAGTTTGTGTATCCGCCCTATGATTTGGATTCACCGCAAAATGTGATGTATTTTTTTTTCTTGGGCTATGATACACCTTTCCACCAAATGTCTTGAAAATCAGGTCTGTAGTGTTTAGATCATTACTAGTCTGTGTCTTCAAAAAAAATTATGGTATTTGTGCTTGTGTTTCTCAAAATGACACATCATTTCCCAAAACCCTGTAGCTTCCTGTTGAGTGATGCTACCACACATGCTTCTCAACTGATGAAGATAAACATGTCAGCAGTCATCTTCCCGACTACTGTTTGTGCTGTGAAGCGTTCCTGTAGATTTTCCTGCAAACACAATTGACAGTAAACCAGATTTCTAAAGACAACAACATTATTTGTCTCTACATTTTATGCTAATCTGCTAAACTGATGTTGTAGTGATGTGTTACCTGTGACACCTTTTTTAAATGGGTGCTGTAGTGAGGATTGTTAAACAAGATACGCTTTAGGTGTAAAAACATTTAGATGGAGGAAAGTATTACAGCGCAGAGTATTCAAACGTTCAGAGAGTGCTGCTCAGTAAATGGATGAAACATTCATAGCTTTAATAGATTGAACCAAAGCAGCTCAGAGAAGATTCAACCATGTTATCTGTTCAGGCCCTCATGGGAAGAGACTTTCCCAGCATGCAACCCACCAATGCCAGGAACTTGAAGTCAGCTATGACCCTAACATGTTGACAGTATTATCAACAGTTTCATTTTTTGTAATTGGGAAAATATGTGTGCGAGACGTCTTGTGCAGGATTGGTATCAGGCAAATCCATTTTTAGACAAACATGCCCAACTGTGCTCAGTTAAACACAAGTACATGCTCTTATCACAAAGCATTGTGAGGGAAAGAGTAAAGAATATACAAGTCTAAAGTATTTTCTTATTTACTGAAGACTTTATTTGTATAACTTCCTTTGTAATCGTCTTAGGGAATCTCCTTTTTGGCTCATCCTAATACATCCAATTAGAAAAAGTAACATTCACCCAAAAAACCTAATTGTAGTAACCAGAGCAATTCACAAGAGCAGAGTCAGCAGAGCAAATCGAGAAGGCAGAGCCGAAAGAGTATGGAGATATGTGTCTGAAGCTGATGGGCAGTCGCCCTGAACAGACAACAGTGACCAAGGGCAGACCCTGTCAAAACAAAAGAGAAGCCTGCCTACACAGCATGTCTGATGGTGGATGGTGGGTGGGGGGGGGGCACATCGCAGGTCATTGGTGGAGGTTTCTCTCACTGGAATTACAAACATAGTATGTCATGGGTGCCAAAAGTAAATGCTTTTGTCGGGCTGGAAGGTTGGTTGTCGGATTTCTGGAGAATGGGCAAAGACATTACTCAGATAAAAAGATGTTGGCCATGTATTTACTTTAAACAGGGTTTTACAGTATCGCATTTAGACCTTAAAAAAATAGTTCTTAAAGTGACAGTAAGGAAGCAGTTTGGGTAGCAGGATGCAAGAATCATTGCTGCAACATATTCAAATTCAAATGAATCAATATAAACATCCACAGTTAAACATTACCCAAATGAAATGTAGACTCACAGTGAGGTACAACAACAACAACAACAACAACAAAAGGTTGTTGTAGGACAGATGTTACATTTTCCAAAAAAACACACACTGCATAAACAGTCTATTATATCTTATATGTGCCTTAAAATCCCAAAACACAGTTGAATACAACACATTTTTATTAAGTTTTATAATTTGGCAGGGTGAACGATAGTTATCTTTTTTATTTTAGTGCTCTTCTGTGACAGTTCTATCACTTATCAGCGATGCCTGTTGTATTCTGTCCGGCTATTTTCCTGCAAAAATGACACCACATGCCTTCACCTTGATCCAGTCCCTTATGTCTTTAGGCCTTTGCTATCCATGAATCCATGCTTCAGTTTAGTTTTAGCAGCTCAAACATGTCAGAAAAATTCATTGGTTGTGAACCCATATTTCAGGGAATTAGGGGAGTACAGTGTATTAGTTGTCTGGTGATCTAAAAAGCATCGCAATGCAGCCAGCATGTTGATCTCTTTGCCTTTTTTGGGTCCCGTCAGTCTGCTTTACCGAGATATAAGAGCAGGGAAAGTTTGCCAGGGTTTGATCCAAATTTGGAGTGCAGGGGAGTTTTTTTGCTAATATAAATACCACAGGACACACCCAACTCTCACGTGCTCTTCAAAAATCCTCCCACGTTTTCACCCACACACACACACACACACACACACACAAAAACACACACACACACACACAGACCAGTGGCAACACAATCTGTGGTTTCTCCTAATTTCAACTCTCCGGTGCTGGTTACTCTCCTATTCTGGATATTTATTTTATTTCTGCACAAAAATAACTAGGATCAGAGCAGCAAAGAGGCAACTTTGGGGCTCTCTCTGAGGTTTGATGGTGGTACTGAAGTCCTTTGGGAGTGGCTGGGTGTACCACCAGGGTACAAAGCTGACATGGTGAAAGATATTGCCCGGTTAATTAGTGCTGGGAAAATATATATAAATGTGCATTTTAGGGCTGCAGGCTGCGTAACACCATTGTGTTGAAAATTCCTACCCTTACATTTTCATCAAACGGGTCGAGTCGGGAGACACTCTGATCATCGAGCTGTGTACTCTCTGATAATGCTGCTTCAGACCCTCTCGCAGGCTCGCACGGGCCTTTCAAATGTGTTATTTATGTAAGTATTATGCTCATGAATTGCGGATTGTCAACAGTAGTTTGAGGATGAAGCACTGTGTCAATTAAAGTGATCTGCATTTGAAGTTGGAAGCATCCACCACTACAGAGGGAGCAGCTTCTCTGATGTGCAGGCATTAATACAAGCAAATGCATGTGATTAAATATTGTTTCCTTTTATTGTTTACTTGGAGATTTCTCTGAAGTTAATTCAGAAAGTCTCTCACATTGAATCACTTTGAGCCGCACATCAGAGGGAGAGCTTGAAATCAAATGCTTTTGGTTTTCTCATGGAAAGTTATTTGAGAGATTTATTTCAAACAGTTACTCTTGTCAGGCTGATCTAAAGCTCTCGTATTTCAGAAATGTGTGATTCTCTCCAGAGCCACCATCAAACCAGACTGAACACAAACTTTCAACATGTCAAACACATGTTGGCTTCTCTGAATTCCTTTCCGGACTGGACATGTGCATCGAGTAATGTTGTTTTTGTTATGACTTCTTTCCCATTTAACAATACAATACAACTCTGTCTTAGGGTGCATTTCTGGGGGTCTTCAAAATCTTAAACCTCGTACCTGCGATATGTATTTGGACATTTTTCTGAAAAAGTCTATTTCATCCATGGACAATACAAGATATGCATTCTTGATATCTTGATTCTGCCTTCATTGTTTGGGTTATTTGGGAATTTGAGGGTTCTCCATCAATGTGTTTTTTAATAAAACAATTTACATACGCAAATTAGGAAAGCAGAGCTGATGGACTTGTCAACAAACATGGGACCTACTAGATCAAGGCATGCTGCCGCGTGGGCTTATTCTTGCTTTGCCTGAAAAGCATGAAGAGGAACAATGAAATGACCTATCAACTTGTTTGGTTCATTGCCAAAGTAATAGTTCAATGTTTTGAAAGCTTGCTATGTGCCTGAAATATGCCTATTGCCTTTCTTGCCAAGAGTTAGATGATAACATACTTTTCTTGGCCCCTACAATTATTTTAGGGATTTTAAACCAGGAAGTCATTGGCAGTTTAACATTAAAACCATGAGAAAGGGGAGTTTAGCTAGCTTAAAAACAAAAAACAAAGATTGCGTAACTACTGCAAAATGCAGCTTTTTGTTTTCACATTTCACCTCATATTTCTTATGAATTACACAAACAATTTTCTATATGGAAAGCCAGGACAGCTGTTCCCCTGGCCGCCATAACAGATGTATGACGTACGAGGGGCCATATCTATCTTCTCATCTGACTGTTGGCTGGATGGAAAATAAGCATACTCCTAAAAAATTCCAACATTTACATTTCTCTGAAGCGAGACAGACCACCTCCAGATGTTGTCTGACGGATTCAATTTAATAGCTTTGCATTTTCTGTACCTTTAAAACCAAATAGAGATAAGATATCAAGGTTACGGATCAGGTTAAAACAGGGTGTAAATTGGGTCCCCAACTTATGATCGATAATGAAATTGTAGTTCTTAGAGAGGTCATATTTCAGAAACAAGGCTTTATGCAAAAATATTTCCAGGTGTTTTAGCACACTGTTTCTCTGCACAATGCTTTCTTTCTCTTTCTCACAGTGTTGTAGTCCACCTTGGGGACACACACACATATGTGTATTTTCAGATAGGTGTGCACAGACAAACACATCTTCATCAGCAGACCATGTGCGACTGACATAAGCATTGATCGATATTGATGTGGAAAGGGTTCTCTAATCCCTAAAGGTCACACTGCATACCATTTTATTCATAGAGTAATCTGCTCCTTAGATTCAAGATTCATTCAAGATTCAAGGCTTTTATTGTCATGTGTGCATAGCTACAGTGTAGTTATGACAATGACATTCTTAGGTCACAGGCTCCTCCAACAGTGCAACACAATAAAACAGATAATAGTGCAAGTAAATAAAATAGAATATAATAGAAATAGTGCAGAATAGTCTATATACAAGTAATTGGAATATTGATATAAGTTACAACCAGATGAATGTTTTGGATGTTCTTTGAAAAGTTCAGGCGTGTCTTATGGCTTGTCATTTCTTATTCTCCATCATATTTGAATATGCAGGACATTATCCATGTTCTAAAGACAAGTGTATACAGTTTGCAGAGGACTTGCTGACCATCTGTCCCAAGAAAACGAGCTCTGAGGGCTTAAAGAGCCCCGATACACAATGCAATCAGTGCAGAGCTAAGCATCACAGCAAGCCAAAGTAATTAATAATCAACACTGTCCAAATTCCCACTGCTCGCTTGCATTAAATAGGAGGGGAAGGTGGAGAGAGGGGTAGGGTGGGGGTGTGAAGAACTTTCAGAAAACAAACTTTGCCAGGCATTCTTTGGACTTCGTTTGGCCAACTCTGAATCAAAGCGAGCGGACAATCTTCCCTTTCATCTCTGTGAGGCTGTGAAGGAACAGACTGTGTCCTGCCATGGCTGTGAACTTGTTCAGCTTAGCACTGTGAAGGCCACGGGTTTTTTTTTCTTCAGAGGGTCGTCCTTTGAGTGTATTTTTTCTCTCTCTAACCTTTTGATCTAAATCTTCTTAACTTTAAATGAAGTGCTTCAGCCTCTTGAGGATTCAGAGCTTTCATGTCACTGTTTGTCTTTAGATGTAAATCCTCTTGGCGACGTGACGACTTGACCATGTTGATCAAGTTTTGTAAGAACTGAAGTATGGATACTCAGTCTCTCTGTTTTTGTTCTATTCAGTACAAATAATATGTCTAAGAAAAAGGGAATACAGATTTACTTTTGGGCTAAAGACCAGCTTTCCAGATCTGTCGTTCGCTGCAAGTTTTTCGTTTGATCTTAACTTAATGTACCAAGGGTCTATATTTAACTTCCTAATCCTGTTATCCCTTTCATAATGCTTTACAATTTAAATTATATATACAATTGACAGTCACGAAACACTGCCTAACACATGCTCTGTAATATATTTCTAATGTAAGTCAAAATCCGTCACAATATTATACTTTACACACAGAAATAATTCAATTGTATTAAGCTCAATTATAAATTATTACAAGACTTATTTTACTGAAATAATTAATCTTCAACAATACAACAGATCGTTTCTACACACTGTGAAATAATTACATGTATTTTAATGTAATTGTTACATACATAACAAATGCACAAATCACAGGGGGAAAACCACACAATAAATCTGCTTTATACAATCCTCTTCACTTTAACGGCTATTGTTTACATCACTTAGGGAATGTTTTCACTCATTACTCACACTTACTTGCCTATTTGTTGCTGTCTTGCTGAAATTAGCATGAAGGTGGGACTTTGTGAGAAGCTACCGTTTTCAACATACCAACAACAGCCGAGCATAATGACCTGTAATAACATCTATGGCCATGCATCTCCCAGATAGACTGTGTATAAGTATATATCTTTAGTGCTAATGGAAAGAACAACCAGGTATACTTTGTATACAATTGAAGAGAGGTGTTATTATTCCTAATTAAGTGCCTTATGTCGAATTTGTAAAATGTACATGGATATAAACAATACAAAGAGTGCCCCAAATGGAGCCTTGTGGAACGTCAAGACATTTTGAAGATAAGTTTAATCTTCAGGGGTGTCAAACTCAATTTCATCGCGGGCCACATTAGCATTATGGTTGCACTCAAAGGGTCGGTTGTAACTATATAAATATACATATATAAATACATAATATATATATAAAATAATGTATTATATTACATTATTGCCTCTGAATTGGATTATTATCGGATAGGGTAATTAACTAACTAACTACGTTTGAAAGCAGAAGTCCAGGGCAAATAATTGTAAGTCTCTTCAGTGTGCATGTCACAACACGAGATGCATTGTGGGACATGTAGTTTATGGGCAACCTGCTTCTGTAAAGGAGCATGTAACCGTATAATAAATGTATTATATTCTTTGCAAGCTCTTGCGGGGTGTATGCTGGAGTATTTACGTCACTCTCCAAAATGAAATGGGTTCCTCTTTGTTTCATGAAAATGTTCCACTAGATTTTCTGTAATGGTCCTGACAGACAAACAGACAGAAAAGATTGTATAAAGATTGCAACGCATAAAGCTGATTTTTTTTCTCTCACATCCTCTTCATCTGGGGACACTAACTAGTCCTTTTTGGTATTTATGGCCCTTGAGTTAAACATTTGACCTTGCGTGGCTAAAAGTGACATTAAAGTGTAACTATTGTCTGAATTTGAGAGCACCATTGTGTTGATGCAAACCCAGTTCCCACTTTGACAAGATTAGGATGTCCTCATGACTCTTACATCGGTGCTCTTATGTTGTCATACGTTTGCATCAAGGTTTTTAAGCCATTATCGAAACACTTCTCCTTGTTATGTTCAATGTCATGGAAATGTAAAGCTTGTGTCGAAAGTGGAATATCTAAAACACATGACTGTCAAGCTAAATTAAAGTTTAATATGCCATTATGACCTTATACAAGATAACCATGAATTTTTTTTGATATGTGACTTCTGCTTCATATATCCCTGGCATTTAGATACCTCCATACTGGGTTGTGTTGAGGAACATGATGTTGACGGGTTTCAAGCAGTGGACCTGTGCACATAAAGACTCATCATTAGAAAGCACAGAACCCACTCTTCTATCGTTTCACCGTACATGATGTACAGGACAGTGAAGAATAGACATTCCTGTACCCTAACCTACCCTTACCCAACTGTGCCAGTGTTTCGCCAGCCGGCCAGAGGAATAAGAGGAATCCCTGGTGCTCTGTGCTTAGTGCTGCTAAACAGGCTTTTGTATGTGGTATACACAATGCTCCATCACTGGCACTTTGGACAGCGTGAGGGCTCTGCTGCCAAGGGAGCTACTAGCTGTTGTTCTTTTCATCTAAGTTAAGCCACTTGGCCCACGGCAGAGTGGACATGGACAAGAAAGGACGAGCAGAGAGGCTTGTGGGAGATGGCAGGATTCCTACCCGTCTCCCTCTGGGACACATTTCCCTGCATTTTATCCTCACACCCTTGGTCTGATTCACCATGAATTCTTTGGAACACTTTGGTACCGCTTAATTTACATGTATGCCAACAGGCTTTTAATGTATTTAAAACTTGGATGATGTTCAAAGGACGCTATAATTCCTCTGAAATAGGCCTTTTGAAGGCTTTATCTTGCTCTTTCTCTTCTGGCTAATCTTGGAGCCCCTCCGTATGCCAGAGCAATTTTTCTAATGCCAATTAAGCTTGACATTAGCATAAAAGAGCTTTTAAAGTTTTTTTTCTTTTTGAATGAAAGAGTGATGTTAAACGGACACTTCTTCTTTACACTTCAATCGTCTGTCTCTGGAGTTTCAACATTGAGCAACCTCACTGAATTAAAGGACCCTGGTCTTTGTTTCTTTTGTCTTGATATTAACGGATGGAATTATGAAGGTCAGACAATCCCTTAATAACAACTTAACACATTTTTCTTGCAAATTAGCAGTCCCTGTGGTACAGCATCACACATTCTGCTTTGTGTCCAAATGAAGGTTATGCTATTAATGCAGAACATGTTGGCAGTCTCTTTCATTTCTTCCAAGAACTGTAGTAATTGCCACAGAGTGCTAGGAATCAATTAATTACCATTAAGTCTCCATTCCAGAGCACAGTGAAACACAGCAAATGGTTTTTCATTCGCCACAAATGTGCAAATGTGACCCAGGGGAGAAACATGAAGTCTGAGCAGCTTTCTTGGATTTTTGAGTGGAAGTTAAAAGCCTTTTTCTTCCTTCACTTGGAAAGCTGGGACACATTCCACTCCCAAGGAAAAGTGCAGGTCCCACTCAGGGGAGCGTTGTGGGAAAAACTCAAGCTGTTGTTGTGCCGAGTTCTTGTTTGTCAGCGCTGAGAATAGTGGGACAAAATATATCTGCAGTATAAAGCCTGCTACTTTGTGTGGATTATTCAAATTATGATAAACAGCTTCGTTAAACAAACCCTTTGAAGTGAAACTGTTTGTTTAGTTGATTTCACAAAGTGAGTGAGTAGACTGTAAAGTGGACGAGGAATCTAAAGGCAGTCGTGGCTCATACATATTTGTAAATAAGCGCCACAAGCTGCAATTGTATTTCATGGTTCATTTGATTATAACAGAAGAGTTAACTACATGCGGGTGTACTGTGATCTTAGATAGGGTTTTCACTGAGACCTCTTCTTAGAGTTATAACTTACAGTGAGCTTGTTAGGGCAGGTTTACATCCAAATATATATCTGTGTGCAAAATCACTCCCTTGTCTACTCATTACAGAGTGCAGTACATGCGATATTGCGACTCTGAATCAAGTGTAGAACCACATGACTTCAATTTTTGCCTCTATTACATGTGATGCATTGCATTGAGGGCTTGTTAGCAGAAAGTGCTGTGTGCACATCTTTTTGCACCCCATTGTAGGCATTTTTAGAGGGCTCTTAACATTCACCAGAGGTGTATTTTACATTGAGTTATTGTCTTCCCCATTTTTGGCCCAAAATACTTGATGGTACGTGTTTTGGTTTTTGATGTAACTATAAAAACATACATTTCTTCTGCACAGAAAATAAGACTTAAAGGGGACCTATCATGCAAAATGCACTTTTTGATGTCTTTTATACCAGAAACGTTGCTATCAGAAACAATGCCCGACTGTTTTGGACGTAATATGGTCGGTGTTTACATTAGCATCGCTAACACTCAGAGCTAACCTGTACTGGAGAGCATGTGTGTGAAGAAGCTGGAAATAAAAAGGAACTCACCTTGTGGTATAACCGGCAAGAGAGAAAGCCTTTGAGCTCCATACTGTTTCAGGAATAATCCTTGATAATCCATGATATGGCGTTTCATCACCGCAGAATCTGCCGGTAGAATCTCCCGCATGAGCTCAGCCACCTCCTTTTTTTTTTAAATCAATTTATTATTTTTTTAAAGCTTTATACCCCAAATCAGCACTTTTGAAACAGGAAGTGAAATAGAGGGATATGAGGCGTGGCTAGAATGGGTGATCTGTTTGGTATTTTGAGCAAAACACTTCATAGACATGTTTTTTATATATTTTTATATATCTGAGACCTATGCTATTGCCTAAAAACAGCATGATAGGTGCACTTTAATACATTAGCAGAACCTTATTGAGAGTGGGGGAAATCCATTTGTAAAGTCACTTAATTACATTTTATGCAATACAAAAAGAGGAAAAAAACATGTATGCTAAAAGGTGGCTTCAAAGTAAGACAAAAAACAAATGCCATCAGAATAAAGTGCCACAACAAAATGGGCACGACTAAGATTTTAGGTTACATGTTTTATTTAATGAAACTCTTGATAAGCTCTTTCTCCAGCCAAAAACGTGGATTGCTTCCTTGGAGGTCAACTAACACAAAGACTTCAGCCTGTGGGGAAACCCTGCCAGTTTTTACTACCTGTTGAAATGTGTACCTGTCGATCTTTGGAGATGTTTTCCAAATCCTCCCTGCCTGTTACTGACCATCACACGCCATATTTTGACAAAGTAAACTGCCTTTCAACTCCACCTGCTGCATGTTTTCCCTTGTGGCCGGTTGTGTTACCTGCTGCCAAGCTGACTGTTTGTTTCTGAAGTATTGATACCCTGTAACAAGCCAAGCAAAGAGACTCAAAATCATTTTGAGGATTTGACATGGTATGTGAGCATGGGGATTTATACAAAGTACAAATGATGCAAAACCGTTGCAATCACATATTTTCCGTCATACTACTGAGTCTGACGCCAAAGCAGCACTTTACTCCCAGACTTGTTTCCACAGCAAGTGTAATGGGTCTTTAAGCTGAAACAGGTACTTCAGTGATATTAGCTAAGTGGGAAAAAGTGACCGATCCATCAACAACCAGGGATGACAACACACAGCATCTACAGTGTGAAGCTGAAGTGCAAAGCTTTTCTGGCACAAAAGCTGTTTTCTCAGTTAAGTAAACTCAGACATCGTGAAAAAAGTTGGAGAGGATAGCAGTGCTGACAGGGAACAGGTCTCCAAGTAAAGAGGCTTTGAATCACTTCTGAAGAGTCCGTGAACACGTCTCTCAACACTCTCTTGTGTTTTTCTCTCGTTATCTGATTCTTTAATCACATTTCTGTGCCTTGGTGACGCTCGCGGTGACATTTCTTTTAAAGTACCGTCACAAATCCAAGCCGATTCATCGCCTCAGAACAGAGCAGCCAGAATCACAGTAAGAGAGACTTTGAAAGGAGAGCCGCATATAGAAAGTTTCAACAAAGCCAGATCAATACAAGAGTAAACAATCATTTGAACACTTCATAATACTCTTGAAAGGAAATAAATAACTGTCCCAAAGTATGAGACAGCCCCCTCCTCTCTCAACCGCCTTCTCTGAAAAGTGGGAGTGCAACCCATTAGCAGCAAGTCACTCGCACTGATCGTCAGCATTAAGAAAGTGCTTTCAACTCTGCTGGCTGTCAGCAACTCTGGCAGCTTGGAAGAGCTTTAGCTCCGGCTCTGAATCTTAGCAGAGGGCTGTGGTCGGCAATGACAAAATCAGTTTGAACGCTAGTGTGGAGGATCTGTTAAAAGGGGTTTCGGATCAAAGCAGCCTAAGTGGGTCAAAATTACCTTGACCATCTGAGAACAGTCACATTTTGAAGAGGGGTGGGGGTAATCTGCAATGTAGAGGGTAGATTAACATTTTGCCGAGCATATTCCTCTCAGAGACGTCAGATCAAAGCAGAGCAAAGCTTTTATTTCTTCTCTTCCAACGTTCCTCTGACTCAGTGTTAATTCGGTGATTTGGCTGGTGCCTTTCTCTACGTGTAGCAACGAGAAAGTATGGTTACCTTTTTGGTGTTTTTGAAGAAATGTCTGGGTGCCTCCTTTGCTTTCCTTTTCATATGAAATACAAAAAATAACCCAAAATATATTTTGGTTTTGAGAATTATGAATACAACTCACTATGACCTCCAGTATGTGTAAACTATTCAGTGAGAAATGTTTCATTGTACTCTTCTGGGAAGAATTCCTGCAAGTGTACACAGTCTGCTTTCATTTGGAAGACCGACGGATAAACACAATAAACAGTACCAGGTTATTGTTTAAAAGGTCGACCAAAGACAGATGGGTGCAGTCAACGCGCTCAATGTTGGCAAAATCAATGCAGTTTAATGTTTATCCTTTTTTCCCTTCTCTTTTTAACTAATGCATGTCTTTAATGATTGAAACCCCAGTTGTTTGATCAGTACAACTATTGAATATATTGCCAGGAAATGTTTAAAGTACCCTCATAGGTCAAAGAGGAGCTTTATGAATGTTGTAATCCCCTGACTCTTACTCCTGCGCCACCATGAAGTTGACTTTTGTGGTTTTGCGTGAAATATCTTGAACTATTACATTATCATGACATTTGTTGCACACATCCCATCTTCTTTGGTTCAGCTGCAACCTGAAAAGCAAAGTCAATGTGGAGGCGCCTTAAACCTGATTCCTTCATAATATCTAGCTTGGGCGACTGCTTGCTAAAAGATTGTATAGAAGTCTATGAGAAAATGACCCTGCATCTCACCTGATGTATTACCTCATTAAACATTTTCCTGGTGAGTTTATGATTCCAGTTGCTACTTTCAAGTCTTCTTAAATAAAGCATGATGTCCCTTTTCTGAACCAACCTCCCATGTAGAATAAAATAGACGATAATGTAGGGCAGGGGTGGGGAACCTTTTTCCTCTCAAGGGCCATTTCAATTTTTTCAACATCCTCCGAGGGCCGTACAAATGATTGACCTCTGCTTAAAAATACTAAAATCACAGCCCATTCATTTCGCCTTTCTTTCATGCCGTGCAAAGAAAAAGAAACCTCTTAATCCAGATATCTTACCATGACTCGCGTATGCATGCAGGTGCACGGTTGTGGCATGACCACCAAAACAGAAAGATATGGACACAAGATGTGTGCAAATGTATTTAGTTTCCTATCCATGTGAACATGATTTAAGTGGGGGGGGGGACCTAACCTCCTCTAGGGGGGTCCGGGGGCATGCTTGGGACTTGAACAGAGTTTGGTTGGTACCTTCTCGTGTCATTTCTGTTTCCACGGATCAAATGGTGACCGCCAAAGTTCAAAATAGCGAACGGCACATATGACAAATTGAGGCTTCAAAGACAGAGGCTATGGGTGACATTTGCCATGACCAAATTCCTGCAAAACAAACCATAATGGTGAACAAGTTGTTTTGATGCCTTTTTAAAGATGTAACAATGTTTTTAAGGTATGTCATCTTCTTCACGCCATCTTGCTTTTTCGTTAACTCTTAGAGGTCAACAGCAGCTCTTGCCTCTCACTGCCAGTGTGAGCTTTGTGGATGAGAGGCGAGATCTCAGGAACAACCTAATCCAGCCAGTCCAGGCAGAAATGGTTTGCTATTGAAGCAGTAATGAGCCATGGCAGTTACTCAATGGGAGCTCTGTATGAGCAAATGGACAAGAGGAGAGGAGCCATAACAGATTAAAATCAGACAAAAACCTGTATTGACAAATGCTGCAGCTCTTGCTGAGCTTTCAGCAGAATCACCAGGAGGGAACAAATACCTGTTTGCTTTTATACTCCTCCTGTCTGCTCTCTTAATACCTCCTTTAGCTGTACTGTGGCTGCAGAAAGCACACAGAAATGTACTGTGATACAAAATAACCTTTCTCTTCTTGAATTTACTCCACTTTAAATCCACAATAGAACTACTCATACATTTTTAGATTCTTAAAAGCAGTTTCCAGAGCTGCTTTATTTATGTATATTTTTAATAAATGGCAAATGACAGAAGGAAAATATTTTAATGGTGGGCTTACCGAGATGATCTTGCCTCAGTTCATTAGCAGAGGTAATTTTGTTTTAACCTCGGCCGTGCTAATTCCAGCCTGGCCTTTCCTACATGTGAGGCAGTCCTTTAAAGACGGCTGGCTTTTGAAGCCTGCTGGTCGAGCTGTTCAAAGCTGCAGCTGTTTTTGGTGGTGTTTGACAGCTTTAATTGATGTTTATTTTGGCATCGAGTTTCATTCCTTTCATGCAAATGTCCTGCATGCAGAGAAATGGGTCAGGGGAGCACTAGGTGGGCACAGTTTGTGTGTACCAGGATAAGAGCAAAGTGCTTAACGAATTTACATTTTAGATCATAGAATCTCAACAAGCACAACAAAAAGCAGCCACACTAATGCTTGAAATGAGAAATTGTCTTCACAAGTCTCTCTTTGATTAGGTAATGGATAACGAAAACATTGAACAGCATGTTATTATATCGTGCGTTACGAAGAAGCCACTTTTTCAGATTCCAGAAACAGATTATCGACTATCAAATTCATTTTCACACTTGTATGTTGTGAGTAAAATACCCATCCTTTTAACCTTTCTCTTGTGTTTTTGGTTGGACTTTTCTCTCCACGTTTGACATCGCTATGAGCTCTTTGGCTGTGTTTTGCGAAGGTGTTGCTGCCAGTCTGTCCACCTGTAGACCTGAGAGTCAGCCGCCTCTCAGACATTCGGGCTAACCACACACCCCCCCTTCCTCCACCTCCCCCCCCCATTCCCCGCCATGCTTTTCCCTCCACCAAGTCTGACATCACCATGGAGGCACGCAGGGGCCTCCTCATCTGCTCCCAATTACGGCCTCGCAAACTCCTCCACAGGAAAGACTTCAAACTGTTATGAAACGGAGAGGAACAACCTGAGACCTCGAGAAAACAAAGCGGCTGCGGGCCTGGCAAGGTGTGGATCTGTGTTTGATCATATGACGACACTTTGCTTCCAATTAAGGCATCAGCAGAGCTAAGAGGAAATGATCAGAGACACTAGTATGGATGTGGAAATGCAGTATCTCTGGACATAGAAAGCAAGCACTGGATGTTCCTAATAGGAAAGAATGGGGATAAGATGTTGGTTGTCCTCCCATACTTTTACATTTTGTGAGAATAAACCACTCTGACTGACTTGTATTTGAACCTCTGGTGCCAGTAAGTACAAAGGAGGCTATAACATTAAGAGATGTCAGAAATAAACCACGCAAATGGCCTTTTCATATTTGTTGCCTTTTTTGGTTCAGAGTCAACATCTTTTTATCCTCACTGATTTATCCTGAACCATTTCTCAAGTTTCAAAAGCATTTCTGCTTTGATGGATGGAGGGAGACTTGTACTTCGTACAGAGAAAACATGCCTTATCTTGGATTTAGCAGCACTACCATTTTAAGGTCAGAGTTCCACTAGCAGTCATCGTGAATCAAAGTCAGATACAGTAGAGTAGAAACAACACAGATACTGAGGAATGCTAAGATTGAGTCTGCTGTAATGCATCGCTTTAAAATAGCCATTTTCATACCCTAACGGAAACAAAAAATATAGGAAGATAATTTGCGTTTGATTAAAAAGTCCTTAAAACATTATTACTTACAAAAAGCTAGCTTCAACCTACTGATTTATTCAGGTTGTATAATTAAAACTAAAAAGAAAAAAATAATTTAGTAATTTGTAAATCCATTTCCAGTCTGTAGATCGAAGGACTCAAGAGCCTTGGTAAAACATACAGCACAGGGCCAAGTTACTCTTAGAAAAAGTAAAAGTAGTGGGGTTTTTTATACATGTGCAAAATAGAAGTTTTTAGAGTAAGTAGTACTTGTTTCGTTTAGTATCAGTCGGATGTCTCTGATTGTTCTTTCCTCACATTATTTACCACATTTGGTATAATGTTATAGTAAAACCTTCTGTAAGTTATGTTACATTCCTTTTTTTTGGCCAAATATATAAAAAACATGTAATGAATAATATCACAGCCTATAGCAAACCTATAAGGTAATTCAAATAGGCTGTAAAATGTGCGATTTTCAACGTTTATCTGCTCATGGATAGTGCAAGTGCATCACTAGCATCTTAACATAAAATCCATTTAGATACGTACTGAACACGCATCTCGGACCACCCAAGGTATTTTAAGATGTGTTAACGATGCCTCAACCCGGATAAGAGTCATGAGGTGTACTATGGGTATGCATCTTATAGCCTGTGCACACAATGTTTAAACAGGTCATTGTGAAGGTCACTGACATTGAGAATCTCACAGAGAAAGATTGTTCCGTGACCCATACGCTCTCCAGATGTTTCCAAACATGCAAATGGAGAATGACCTGAACCTGGTCCATCCACCAATACAAAACATCTGAAAACAAAAAATCACTCAGAGAGCACATACCTTCGCCAAAAAACTCAATATCTCTTTCGTTAAATTTATTTTAGATAAAAAATGTGAACATCCTAACCCTGTTATATTTAATCTATTATCAACTGTTCTAATTCAATAATGTAAAGTGCCTCAAAACGCTTTTTCTTTGCTGCTTGGACATTTAAATTAATACCAGTTGGCCCAAATGTTGCCTGCCAAAATCTATCCTAATAACGTAGGAAGTTAGGTATTACAGCAAATACAGAGCAGCAGTTTCAAAAGCTGAGCAGCCACAATCATAATATAGTTTTGTGTTGTCCCTCCCTGCTTGGATCATTTAGCCTTTTTATCAAACAAATTGCGTTTCTTAGAGTTCATTTGAGCTTGATTTTGATTTGAAAAAGCAACACCCCACAGTCAAAATGAATCACAGGATACATGGGTAAGATGTTTTTAAAACCAATTAAATGTCTTTATCATAAAACGTTTTTACATGTCAAAGTCAAAGTCAACTTTATTGTCAATCTTTCAGTTTGTGTGTACAGACAGAGAGATCGAAATACCGTTTCCCACAATCCCGAATACAAAAATACAAATATGTATACAAATATGTATAAAACATGTATATCCTATATACACAATCAAAAGACACATTTATACATATGCACACATTAAGATAAAAACACAACAATCAATATATACAAAATAACAGTTACTTCAATATCTTGGGACATTAGTGCAAGATTGTCCATAGCAGCGTAAAAACTGTCTGGTGCTGGATTTGAGTCTTATTTAAAAGTCCCTGGATCCAGTTCCTATTCCACTCCAAATGTTCTTCTTGTACCCGTAGGCATCAAATGGCGCAACCCTCAGCAGGATGACATCACTTTTCTCTATGTAAGCCCCACCTCCCCCCCCCCAACTTCCCCCTTTTTACCCCCACCCCCAACCCCACTTTCAGAGCCAGTCGTTGGACCGCCAGCCATCCATCCATCCGGCCAGCCTTTCTCTCTCTGGGAACACGACTTCATTACAGAGATGAATTGTCTTATTGTGAATACCCAACTGCCCCCTCTCACAGGGGAGGGCGGGGCCTCGCTGGACATCGGGGCATCATGCGGTGACCCGGCTTCAGGGGTCACTTCACCCACTGTTTGAAAAGCATCTCACGTAACGCATCACTGGATCACTGCCCCCACTTCTCAGCCAAGGGCCCTCTCTCAGCCACACCAGGCACCGAAGCACTGGACATCTTTTACAATACTTAATGAGTGTACCCTTATGGATGGTAAACCATGACTTGTTTTTACCAAAAGGACTGGTTCATCTTAGTGCTGCAACAAAAAATTCTTCCCAAATTGGGATTAATAAAGTACATCTTATCTTATCTTAGGAAAGAGGAAATATCCAGGATGCCTAAGGAAAAAATACATTTTTCTAGTTCTTTCACCAACTGACATACTCCTACTTGATTAATGAGTGTACTCTTATGGATGGTAAACCATGACTTATTTTTTACCAAAAGGACTGGTTTGTTCATCTAATGGCGCTTTTCCACTGCAGGGCCTCGCTCGGCTTAGTACGGTATGGCTAGGCCTTGTTAGGCCTTGGTAGGCCAGGCTCACTTTATGCTGCGTTTCCATTACAGTTTAGGAACTGGGGTAATATCTATATTAATGCAGTGTAGGCGGAGCCGTGACGTCATCTTCAATGCGAAACACAAAACCAACATCAGCCGTTAGCTGTTAGCCCTCAGAGCTCACAGCTCCTCATATCTGTTCAGAAACTAACAAAGTTAAACAAGTACAAACCACAGACTGTCTGTGTCATGGCGAATAAGTCGCTGCTTTATTTATGTCTGTAGGTCGTTGTTGAGTGTGGACGGTGGAGCATATACTGCGTTAGCTTAGCCGATCTCCATTCAGAAAACACGCATTTTAAAAGGTTTTTCGCCTGCCGTCTGTCTGCAGACTTGTCAAAGCATTAATTCATGGTTTTTACTAACCGGTATCAGTATGTTGTTACTTCGGCATCATTTTGAAACGTGTATTACAATTAAATCACGGTAAAATATGTTCATTTTGTGTAGTTGCCAGCGATTCTCTCACTAGTTTAGCATACTCAGCCCGGTTGTTGGCCCGGAAAGAATCATTAGAGAGCCATTAGTGAACTGCTAAAAAGTTAGCAATGATTGAGAGTCAGACCTAAACATTTCAGATGTGTGTATCTCACACTGCACTGTAACTTTTATTCATGTACCTTGTTATTCATGTTTTATTATCTTTGCCTTTAAATTAGTGTTTTAAAATGCCATTTTATAATATGTTTCTTAATGTCTTTCATTTTTGTAAAGCACGTCGAATGGCCTTGTGTTGAAAGGTGCTATATAAATAACTTGCCTTGCCTACAAAAAATGTTTCCCAAATTGGGATTAATAAAGTACATCGTATATTATCTTATCTTAGGAAAGAGGAAATATCCAGAATGCCTAATGACAAAATACATATTTCTAGTTCTTCCACCTCCAGACGTACCCCTACTTGAGCGGGGTTTTGAGCACTTGTGTAAATCCTGCTCTTTGAATTTGCTTCTATACTCTGCGATGTGACCCTGCAGGTACTGCCCCCTCTCATGATGAAAGGAGTTTGTGGATGGCCATTTACTGGCACAGGCAGAATTTAGTGTCTTTGATGGTGGTCTATTTGAAGACTAACAGCTGACCTTGACCGCCATTGTGTAGAAAAGAGGCCAATTTCTTCGCAAGACATGCACCGTCAGGTCCAGCCAGCTTTATAAACGGTGGATGGAAAATCAGTCCTGTTTGCAAAGTTGGCAGTGGACACGCAAACCCTCGGAGACACACATCTGTGGGGTGAGTTGTGAAGAGTCAGGTTGGTTAAAGTGTTTGATCAGCTCCTGGAGGAAGCAGCAGTTTCCTCTTGTGGAGGTCACACTCCATTGTAAACTGTACGAGCCTTAACAGATGCAAGGATGTTTAGACAAAATAGTACTGTAAAAAACAACCGTTAGAGCAGATATCTTCTACATCTGATTTTATCACATCAACATCACAATGTGTTAATGTGAAAAAAGTGTTGTTTATAGTAATGAACCTGCACAGAACGATCATCTGAATCATCAGCTCCCCTCGACTTTAAGCAGTGAATTACAGCTCATTATTTAGCTCTCTGACCCACAACTGTACTGTTCTGATTCTCACTGCTCTCTTTTTACTCTCATCAGACGGCTGTTTTTGGAGCAAAAGCTCTAAAAGCCCACTGTACACTTCCTGCTCAGCTTCAAACAGGAAACAGTTAGTAACCACCTGTTGAACAAAGTGGAGCTTTTAGCATCTAAAGACCACATTTCCCCGCACAGGCGTTGTAAGATAACAAAAATGTAGCTAAAATTGAATATTGGATTTGCATTCATCAATTGGCCAAAAATCTAAATGGCTGTTTCTCTTTAACTACTGGATGTGTAAATATGCAACTGTTTGCTTACACGTCAGCACAGTCAATTTAAAAGGTGATAAAATGCCAATATTATATTCACCTTTTCTCGTCTGAGCCCAAGCAGTGCAGGTTTGAGACAAAACCACGCCTAAATCAAAGGAAATTCAAGAGTAACATCTTATTCACATTGACCAACAGTTTACTTAATTATCCAAGGCTAAATGTCATGCAGTCCACAACCTTGTGGGCACAATTAAAACCTCTCATACTGTAAATAGCAACTGGACAGTAGCGGAAAATCTTGACCTACAGTTTAATAATTTGAACTTGTTTTAATAACGCAGAAAGAGTACGGGTTTGTTCAGTACATTGTGACATTAGCGATGGGTGTGGCTACAGATGCAACAGAGACCTTTTCTCACTGAACTTGCATTTATATTCTGATCAGGAGGAGTTTAAATAAACCACTTTTAATATCATCAATTGGTCCAAAATGTATCTTAGCTCATTATTTGTAAAGTAGTTTCATCTGTACTTTGTGTATAGATCTAACTAACAATTGTTGGCATCCTATCCTATATGTAGGAGCTTGTGACTAAAGATTTTCATTGCCATTTTTACAATGTAGATCACATGTGTCAAACTCAAGGCCCGGGGGCCAAATCCGGCCCTTGGTGGATTTAATTTCGGCCTGCAGGATAATTTTTTATTACTATTAGATCTGGCCCGCCGGTATATTGCACGCACACCTTCACTCAATCCTGAGGATTTCCTCCGCTCAGAGCCTGACCCCAAACATTGATGAACTTGCACCCAAGATGAGATGCCAAGTATCTGGCTTGAGCTAGCATCACAGAGCAGCACACTGAGTTTACATGGATGTTTCCTTCTGCACTTTTTTTCTTGCGACAACAGGGCATGTTTGGTTTTCTCTTTGAGGGAAATTGTTTTTTTTAAGTCTAATCATAAGAAATGACTCTGGAAAAGCTGCAGATAGATCCATAAGAAATGAATGCAACTGATTATTTAATGTTTAATGTTGTTTTTATAGGCAATCATTTAAGCTTTGTTAATTCCAGGTTTAATATGTGCAATAAGTTATTTCAATAAGTTTTGCAATAAACATTGAACCAGTCCGGCCCTCGACTAGTACCCATTTTTAATTTTGGCCCAATGTGTATTTGAGTTTGACACCCCTGCTCTAGATACTGCACATGACATTATTAAAGCCTTTGAAATCTTGAAATCTTATCCTTGAATGTGAACATGGTAAACATATTATGAGCATAGCAAATTGGAGAGTACTTGTTGTTTCCAAAGCAAAACCTTGCATCAAGTTAATAATAATAATAATACATTTGATTTGTAAAGCACCTTTCATAACTCAAAGCAATCCCAAAGTGCTAAGTTCTTAGAGTTACACTTTCTTGGAGCTGTCCGTTGCAAACATAGGAACCATAAAGTGAATGTAATTTGGGAAAAAGCTGGTACTTTCTATTGCTATTGACATTCCTTTCCTTCAGCACGTAACGATTGAAACCATGGAAGTTGTTGTGAAAGGAAGAATCCTGCTCACTTTGTTCTATCATTACAGTCGGACCATTTGCAACTTTTGAGGCTGGTGCTTTGACTCGTTAGTCTTGTGCCAGAAACGGTGCTATAAACGGAATCAATGTGTTTTATTATTTATTTCTTCATTGTAACGTACAGTCGTTGAAACATTTAATAGACGTAAAACCAGCCAGTAAAGAATTAACGTTGCTTTTATTGCTTTTCTTCTGAAATGTCCTGGCTTATTTCATGCCAAGCAGCTACAGGCAGAATCCAGTTGGAGTGGCTACGAGCCAACTCAGAAATGTTTTATTGTTGTGGAAAAATTATTTTAAGTACATGCTTTACAATGCAGCTTGAGGCATGCCTGTTCCTGCTGACAGCCCTCTGTAGCTTTTGTCTGCTCAAATGACGTGCTTTACAAGATTTGTTTTTTAAGTAAACGCATAAAAAGAACAATGTCAAAACAGTATGTTGTGAAATGCTCTTTGGGAGACTTTGGTTCTCAGAGGGCTCCATATGCTGTTGTGTTTTTCTGTCAAGCACGATAAGTGAATGCACAAGCCTTTAAATGTACCTGATCACCTTCGAGTGTAGCACTGGAAAACTACAATAATGTATATTCATGCAGGGATAACACTGAAGGACATATATAA
Source organism: Dissostichus eleginoides (assembly GCA_031216635.1). Classification (NCBI taxonomy): domain Eukaryota; kingdom Metazoa; phylum Chordata; class Actinopteri; order Perciformes; family Nototheniidae; genus Dissostichus; species Dissostichus eleginoides. Next base: position 35,991,571 of record CM062264.1, on the reverse strand, counting down.
TTATACATTTTTTAATATAATATATTCTTGAATGCATTTTTGTAGCTTTCATTTCTTGTTTCTTCCAGGGGTGAACTTCTTAATTGGTGAAATATACAACAGATTATACTTTTAAAGCTGCATGAACCTCCAAGGTGTCCACTTGTGTTGTTGGCATTTTGCCCAAAATTCTATTCCTCATTTGACGGCTCTGGTAATTATACAAACCCCGCAGACTCCTTTTTGAAGGGTTACACTAAAGCTGCTTTATTACTCCTTCTTTGAGAGTAACTGTTTTGACATTTCACAATTTGTTGCAGTTATCAACCTACTTTTGCACCATTTGCAAAGTCTACATGTTAGACAAATATTCTATTCTACTCATTTATGCATTTTGCATGATTAAAACTGCATAGGCTGTAGTAGTAGACGACACAGCGGTGGGATAAGTGACCTTGATGGCTTTAGGGATGTGCTTACGTTTTGAGGAGGTGTTGCTTTAATCTGAAACCTATTTAAAATAGAATTGTCTGTAAAGCGTTCAACTGAGGGCATAGGTCGTCCCTTTGTGTATTGTTTGCCTTTCAATAAGGGATACAAGTTTGAAAGATATGGTGATTTAATTTGGTCTAACTTCAGTAATTATAGGCTACTCGTAATAATTCAACCGCTTTCCTCAAGCAGGGTCACTCAAATACGGCAAATAATCAGTTGTTTAAGCCTTGCCCTTGTGCACTTCCTTGGTGGCTTTTACTGTGCTTCTCCATGAAGTAGCTTCATTTACCGCAATGATGTAGTTAGACGTTTCCCACTTACTTTACCTGTTTTATAGCAAGTCTGATGACTCATGACATCCCAAACATCAAGCTGTGACAAGGGGATTAGATCACATTAGGTGCTTTCACACCAAGTACTTTGCCGTACTTAGTTCCCAGTACTTAGTTCATCAGAACTCTTTAGTTCTGATGAACTAAAGAGCAGATCGCGTTCACATCGGAATAAGTTCCCTGAGGGAAGATTACGCAAATGAGCCGCTGACGTCACTTCGTCTTCTTCTGCTTTGGGTGTACTGCCAGGCCGCAAACAACTTCACGGCGTATACTTCCACCCGAAGTCCCCGGCCGGAAGTCCCCGGAGTTGTGGACTGGCTTCAGTAGAAGCTGCTGGGACTCCCAGCAGCTTCTACTGAAGCCTTCCGAGTAAATCGCCAGAACGCCGACACCTCCTCATCTCCACCGCTCCCATGTTTTCTTTTGTGTTGCCATAAGTTAGTCTCTCTCCATTGGTGCGCTGGGCTAATGCTAATAATGCTAATGCCAGCAAATACAATGGCGGCTTCACAAACCTTTTCCGAGTTTTACGGGGCGTGGTTTGCAATCCGCCCAGCCAATCAGAAATGGGAACCTTTTTCTCCCATGAAAGTACCTGCTCTCTAGCAGGGACTAAAAAGGGGGTGAAAAGGTTCTCATGAACTAAGTTCTAGTTCCGGATTTTTTTGGTGTGAACGCAACATTTCAAGAACTATCGGAACTATACTGGGAAAAGTACTCCGGTGTGAAAGCGCCTATTGGTGTTGGTGTGATATTTATTAGGTTCTTTCCGCAGAGGTATGTATTTCCATTTAATGTTTTCCCAAAACAAAAAAAGAGAAATGGCCCTGCTTTTTTTCCTGTGGATGTGTAGGGGAAAGGTCAGCAGTCTGTGGACAGGAAGCCTTTCTGCAACCAGAGCCCAGAGGCTCACTGCATAGCCGTGTTATTCCCAAACAGGCCTCCTCGCTGTGGAAAGTGCTGCTAAATATTTTGGTATTAGCCTGCCATTGTTTTCCTGTGTGGACCTCAGCCTCAGGTCTCAAGCAGGATGCCCAGAAGATGATATAACACTTGGTGCAATTCGATCGTGGCCTCCGCGATTGAACCCAAGCAGAGAGTGCAATTTCAAAGCATGTTGAAACTATTCAAAACACCAGTGTCCCGTTAACGGCCCAGGATAATGAATTCCATGGTGGTGAGGGCCTCAATGTGTGGGAGACTCGGAGCTTAGCTAAATAAACCTTGTCTGGCTGTGTGGCCCCACTGGTGCCCGGCCCTGTGGGGACCAGAGCCTCTCACAGGTCACTGGAGGGGCTCAGTGTTAATAACAGCCTCATCTACCCTCAGCTCACCGTCACATCCACAAGCAACATCCCACAAGCCACACCTCGACTGTGGCACAAAGGATAGGCTACTGTCAGCGAGGGCATTGTTAGTGGCTCAGCTTGAAATGACAAACTGCGTCTACAGAGGGTTCACATGAGTTGTGCTGCTCGGAGCTGATAGCAGAGATCACTGGTCTCCCCGTGGTGGGAGTGACAGGCTCTGGTTTTTTCTCTCTTCATTAACTATTCACATTTGCACCTTATGTGCAGATCACCATCGCCCCTCCACGTGAGTCTTCGCAGTTCAAAGGCAGCGTTGCTTGGAAGTGTGCACAACACCCCGGGAGTCGCCGGCCTCGGACACCTGCAGGGCGCCGGGTGCTGAGAGCTTGGGCGTGTTTGGATCAGGGACTGAACTTTTCCTCTGAAGATGAAGAAAAGGTTTATGGCACGCTCCCGTGAGAGTGTCTCTGCTCTTTGAAGCTCCTGTCTTGGTGGCTGCTCTTATCTTGGGAAAGGATTATTTTATCTTTCTCTTCTTCTTCTCTCTCACTTTCCATCAACCTCAGGTTTTTCTGAAAATCTTTGAGGAGATCTTCTCCTTGCCCTTGCTCTTTCACTCCACTCAATTCCAGTTCTCCCCCTTTTCAGGGTGCACCCATCCCTGTTTTCACCCCCACTCGCCTCTCTGCTTCCTCTGCTGCACCCCACTCTCTTTTCTCTTTTTTCCCGATCTCCTCTATTCTACCCTTCCAACACATGACAGACTGTGTAATTAATGAGCATCATAAACCTCTCTTTCTATTAGCTACCCATTAGTAAACCTGGCAAGCCTGTCATTTTGGACAAAAACACACAGCTCCTTCATTTGATCCCCACATCAAAGGGGGAACCCCACTGTTTTCGGCTGAATACACTAATTGTGTCCTCGTTCTGGATGGGGCTACACCCCCCCCCTTCAAAAAGGCAGCCAGTGCAGAGTGCAGATAGTAAAGAGAAGTACAGAAGCATAAAGTATTGATTTAGGCCTACATTTGGAGAGGTTTGGACGCTGGAAAAATGAACAGTCATTCAGCGGCGCGCCTGAAAGTCTGCACGAGTGTGTGTTTATTTTCCGCACTTCACTTGCTCTGTTCAGCTTTACTGTAGACACATTTAGCAAAAGAAGAAATGTCAGTGGGCTTAAGGCCTGTTATGAGGGTTTTACATGCTGCGGTTGAGATAAAAAGGAATTTCTAAGTGGGGTTCTCCTATTTTACACTACAAACCAATAATATAAAGTACGGGATCAGCGATATTATTTCGGAAATCTTAAGATAAATCTAACCAAGGAAGACTTTTTTATAACTCTTTTACTCTGATGTTTGCATATGTTTGCTGTATGTAGTCTTCGATTTAATGTTGTGTTTATGTGATAAAAGATAACAACAAACTTAAAAGTCCTCTTTTAACTTGCCTATGAGTTTTAGTTTGATGCTTATGTGTAAACAGCACAGTTTCACACACACACACACCCAATCATTTTGAAGATTTCTCAGTTTAAATGTGTGTTTTAAAAAGAAAATTAGTAACAATTTCCAATTTAGAATTGTTAACCACATCCTCTCTGCCTTTCATGTGGATACATGCAACATTGATTTGGAATACAATGCCATTAACAATGACTGGGGCATCCAATGCTCTCAAAGGAAGGAGCTGCTTCCTGTTAGTATAAAAACATCAAAGGTGTCATTAGCCGTATATGGTTGCATGTGCTTTGACAATGGTTTTACTCCACTTAGCAACTAAGAGAGCGTCATTGTTAAGCAGATCATTGTAGTAAAAGCCCAAAATGTGTCCTGGAATATAGTATTTCCAGGTTGTTTCCATCGCCTCCAGTGTGCAGAATGGCAAACGCATGCCAGGCTGTCGTTCCCTCCCCAAAGACCCTCTCGCCCGACACATCTCACGCTGGGCCACCACAATGGGCGAGTCACCGGCGCTGCAGGAATCAACACTGTACTTCAGTCACGATTGTCTTCTTCCCTTTATAACATATATGCCCTTTTGTTCCTCAAGATAAAGGCAACAGTCACATGTTGGAGCTCTGAGCACCCAGCAGCTGCTCCTCTCTCCCGCTTCAGGCTCCACATCCCCCTCCTCACCACCAGGCATCATTCCCTCCGGTGGGCTCTCCAGGCATCAGGCCCCTAACATTGTTACAAGGACATAAACACAGACAAACCATTAGATCCCCGTCTCAATGCCCCCCCATTATGCCTGTTTCCAGGGAGAATGGCGGGTTTTATGGAGGAATGAGCTATTGGCCACCAAGGTAGGAGCCCCCCCAGGTCAATAAATACCTACATCAATCAGGCAGGTGCCTAAAGAATTTAGCTTTTGTTCTACGAACCTTCGCCAGCACAAAGGAAGAATTTCCAATGGATTTGATGAATGCCTTAATAACAGGCAAATATTTCCCTCATTTATCCCAGATTTGATGAGGTGTCAAGCTTTAATAACCACGTCGAAGATAAATGGAGATTGATTGAAGGGTTGGTGGTCTATGAGATGGAAGTCTTGCTTTAAACCCCCGCCACCTCCTCTCTCGCAGGCATCAAAGGCGAAGCTTGGAAATAGGGCCCGCAAAGCCATCTCTCCGTTGGCCTCTTCAAAGGACAGGAAGTGTGTCACAGGGACAGGCCTTCTTTCCCAGCAAATTCGGGCGAGTTGCTATAATAACAAGCTCATCTGTGTGTCTGTGGCAAACTAGTTCAAAGGGGAGTCTGATTCCTCTTGGTAATACTTGTGATGATAGAGTCAGGATGCGGAAACCTCTGTTTAGTGGAAACGCATCTGGAGGGCTGCATTAAAGACGTGTGTCCAGTGAATAGTCACGTCCCTAAAGATGAGAAAATCCTTCACTGAAATTTGGGGCCAGGTTACGTTTTTGATCTTGACTTCCCGGGAAATCATCCCAACTCAGATATATTTGCATATCCCACCTTTGGCTATTAGCTGCCTAACCATGTGCAGGAATTTAGAGGCCTTCCTCTGTAGGTAGTTGGTGGAGGAAGTCTCCGGCTGGATTTGCAGTTGTTTATTACGTTTTTTTGATAAGCGATAATGCATAGTTTTGAAGTTAGAAAGTCCGTTTTTCTACCAGAAAATCATTATTTATAAGCAACACTACTGAATAGTTTAACGTTTGACATTACAGTAGTTAATAAGTGTGGCAAAATACATCAAAAGGCTGTATCTGTACCTATTAAATTACATTTTTAAGAATTCAATACATAAGACTTAAATACAGGGAGGCTGTGGCGCAGTGGGCTAGTGCATTGGTGTTCGGATCAGGGGAGCACAGGTTCAAACCCCACTGCAGTCAGCATGTCGTTGTGTCCGTGGGCAAGACACTTCACCCCAAATTGCTCCTGTGGGGATTGTCCACAGTATTGAGTATGTAAGTCGCTTTGGATAAAAGCATCTAACAAGTAACATGTAATGTAATACAGTTCATGGCCTTATTGCACTTAAAATATGAGGGTTTTATGTGTAAAGATGTCAAGTATTCAAATAGGCAAACATAGATGAATATTACTTTCTGTTCATGGCTTAAGGGTTACAATATTATGAGTAATTTTGATTTTGTAACTCTAATATCAAGATGTATTTTTTTGCTAGGATGTTGGAGAGAATTTCACTTGTCATATTGTACATTATTTTGAAATGATTTGGCCATCCCCAAGCCTATAGTGAACTGTATGTCAAAGGCTTTCTTATTGACGCTGTCAGACACACTGTAACTGACGTGTGCCTCCTGAACAATGGTGGAACAGTGTGGGAACTACAGGAACTGTGATTGGTCAGCATGGGCTGCTTGTTTGTTGTCCTACAAGTCTCTGATGCATGTAGAGATTGCTGAGGTACCGCAACACACTGACAGATTCTGCTTTTAGTCTTTTTGTGAAGAAACCACAAATGGCTGAGGTTTACCAGCAGGGGAATTTTACACTGCTTTGCATTCATCGAATTACAGAATTTCCCCCAGTGTTCGTGCCTAAGACAGGGACACTTTTAGGGTTTTTGGGGGGGATATTGGTTGTTTTTCTTTCTACTACTGAAGAAGATTTAAAGATATCGTATTAGGTTCTACGTTGGCAAAGTGCTGCTGTGACTTATTTCACTTTAATGCTGTTTGCATGTGATGCCAAAATGGATAATTGCTTAAGGTGCATGTCGTAAAATGCATTGAAGAAAAGGTAAATTATATAGAAATGTCACACACACAATAAATCAGCTTCCCTTCTACAGACAGATGGACAGATTAACAGATAGCCATCTACTAATGTGATATATGTTGCTATTTAAGCAGTTCTTAAACTAATCCACTTGCTTTTACAGATGTTGGGTTTTGAGATTATGTCCTATAATCAAACAAATCCTCCTTTAAGATTTAATCTGCCGCTTTTAGACATAAAAGGAAAAGATACACCATGACACAGAAATGACAAGAAGTGGGTTTTGATCTAAAATTAGACATCAAGCATTTGAAAAACATGTTTTTTTGCAACTTGATTGCTATCACAGAAAGCACTTCCTTCTTAGCGATACTATCAACCTGCACCAGCTGACAGTCTTCAGAAAACCTTTGAGATGAAAATGTGTTTTATCTAATTTGAATGTACTGTATTTGCAGATGCTCTGTCTGTTGCACTGTAATGTCAAACATGTGCAGTTATATTATATAAACCTAATTACAGTACATCAGCGACACACACTTTTCATTTTGTGTAATTTATTGGATTATTGGAGATTTAAAGACGCAAGACAATTCGAAAGTACAAACCAAAAGACCTTTTAGGAAATGCTGAACAGAGGTAAAAGGGTTCTATATTTTCTCATTTTAATACACTGTGAAATTAGGATTCATTGTGTGCAAATCATTAAGGAAAAACATGATTATTCTTTTCCTTTGTTGTGTTTCTTCAGGGTTGGTTTTCACTGCATTTAGGGTTTATTATCTGGAATCATTCAACAGTCACAGTTTGAAGATAATAACCAAAACAAAATGTGCATGGAAGAGTGTTAAACTTAATTAATGTTGGGTCCATGGATTGATAGATGCCCACTGTGTGAATGTATTACCGTCACATTGAGCCAATGACAGCATGACATGGCACAGTTGCTTCTCTGTCTTTTATTATATAATCAAATACTTCAAAAGGATATTAGTCTGTTTTGATCTCTGCCTCAGTCCAATAAGACTGTGATGTCTAAACCTTATTCTCATGCCAAAGACCTCAAACAGACGGACTCACGCTGACCACAAACATGTTCGATTATTTTGTCCCCAGGAAGCCTGTCTGAGAGGATTATTGCTGCAGTTTATTACAAAGAAATAGATATCGAGGGCCCAAAAAGTGATTTAACTACACCATGGTAGGCTCTATCAGGTTTATTCATTTTAAATTATAGAAAAGCCCTTGAAGCCAATAATAAGTGACGTTGGATGTGTAATTTAATCAATCACAGAAGAGCCATGCTCCATTGAAGCAAACTTTTTACATCTTATTTCTACGTTTTTGTGGCATATTTTAAAGGTCCCCTATCATACTGTTTTTCATCAATATATTATAGGTCTCAGATATATACAGAACATGTCTCTGAAGTGTTTGGCTCCAAATACCAAACAGATCATTGCAGCATCCCATAATCCCCTCTGTTTCAGCCCTGTTTCAAAAGTGCTGATTCTCTGTCTGTTACTTTAGATGAAAATAAGGAGCCCCTCCCCACGCCCCTCTAAGATATTTGGTTAAAAAGAACACAATGGTGCTCTAGGAGGAGATTCAGGTGATAAGGTTGGGGGGGGGGGTTACCTTGGTTGGTGATTGGCTAATGGTTACACAAGCCAAAACATCGTTATGACATCATAAAGTGTCCAAAATCTGATCAGCTCATTTTCAGACAGGTTTTTATAGAAATGGATCAGGACAAAAAGAGAGAGAAGCTTTGTTCCTGAAACTTTCAGAGTCTCTTTACACAGAGGGGACACATGGTTATGTATACAAGACATGAAAAGGTGCATTTTGCATGATAGTCCCCTTTAAGTTTAAGTTAAAGTCTTGGGACCCCTTCAGGAACCTCAGTTTTTGGAAAGACTGAGTGAGTTTACATGCATTAGCTTGCAGTGCGGGCTGAGGTGTAAATCCTGATCTTCTGTGGAGTGGAATTAAGGTTTTATTGATGCTTCATCTGCGCTTTGAAGAGAGAGGGACCATCGTCAAGTCAACCAGAAAAAGACGCGGCGTACCGGAAGTCTCTACACCGATTTTCAAAACAAAATCAAGAAATTAAAAGAATTCACAACAAATGGGCTGATTTGGAGTTATTTCTAGAAGATTAGTTTAGCTTACTAGGACTTAGGTTTACAGTTAATTAAAATGTGCAATGATTAAATAGTAGGAGTTTAAATATAGGCTTTGTGGACTAGTATTTTCTAGTTTTGTATATCATTAAACAGATGTTAAGGTTTATTGTCACATGCAAAAAAGATTCATCTTAGTGGTTGGCACTAGAAATATTTAGTCTGAGACTTCTCCAACAATGCCACATACACTATGTGGGGGAAACTTCTGAAGCAATTGGCAGTCAGGACTCAAAGAGAGACACGATGGAGAGCTGGAGCTTTGATGGCAGACACTGACGGTTTATTTGGAGCTTCGGCCGGAGAATTCACACGACATGTCACGGGCCACGATCTGACCACATGGTAGAGATGCCAAATCAATTCTGAAGCACCCTCCTGTAGCTCGAGGTTTTAACTAGTTCAGAGTGTAATAATCAACATTCTTCAATAGATAGACTAAACAGCTGAGGATACTGAATCACATTTGTTGTCGCTTATGGCTCGGGGTCATCTACACCCCGAGAAGGATGCTCCCATAACAATAACTATCTCTAACCGACAGTTCCCGGTCATAAACTGGAAACAACAACAAAATGCTAGGGCAGCCCCTCCTTAAGGGAGATAACGGCTGCCCAAGGCTGGGCATCTGCGTCAGAGGGTGACGGAGGACATGCAGGGCAAATTATTCCCTGACACACTATACTTAAGACATATAAACAGATAATGAAATAAAACAGTGAAAGTGACACAAAGTTGTAATACAATGCCGGAAACTATACAGCTTTACATCAAAATCATGTTCATTGAAAAGTAGCCAGTTTTACACATAAGAAATTGCCTTTCGTGTATAATGATGCACTCATAAACACGATAAGAGGAATTATGCTGTAAAAAAGGAACACATATAAAATCATTTTAAAGGCAGTTTTAAAAACGATTAAGAAATAATAAAGACACGTAAAGCCTACAAGGAATATACATATACAAACATCAAGAATATGAGAATATAATACATGCAGTATCAGAGTTATAAGTGGCAGAGCTGTGCAGGTATTAAAGATGTATACTATATGGCTAAAACCAATTAAATATTGGATTATTTTCATGAAAATGTGTGAGTATTTGGCCACATATGTGTATTTCAGTTATGCTAATCATTGCTGTGTGAAGCCAGTCTTAATCAATTAAGTGTTTTATTGTGAAAGCCCGGACCGGAAGTCCTATATAGTCCTCTGTGTGTGTCTTCTCTCCGGATCAAAGGCTCGTTTGGCTCTGAGTCTTGCGGTCCTGAAGCTCCTCTGAGCGCAGTCTTCTGACGCTCCTCTGTCTGGATATTTGTAGCAGGTTTTCAATTTTTCTCCTCTGGATTATATTCTTCTGATGGTTTTCAACTCCAACTCGATGCATAGAAATGGGTAAACTGCACTCGAAACATGGTAAGGTTTCTTATTCCTAAAACAAATCACAGTTCTTGTGCTGCTGCGATACTTTCCAGTATTCATTGTCTGACTTTCTTTCTCTCTAAAGCCGCTATTTGTAAACCGAGGGAGAGCCCAGAAGGTAAGCGCTCTTATTTTTCCCTTTTATTATCATAAAGTCTCACATTTCGGTCAGTTTTGTGACATTTTTTTGTAAGTGTCAGCTCATTAGAGAAGCATTACAGCGAAGACTCTCTGAAGATACCGCTCGTGGAAAACATGAGTGTAGCGCGAAAAAAAAACATACTATATACCTGCTAAATAATACGCTTCTTTGTTTTCAGGCGACAGTTTTGTAGTCAATGCCTGTTTGGCGAGAAAGGGAATCGACGACTGGCTCGTGAAGCAGAAATACTACTGCACGAGCTCTCGCCTCGAGCCGCGGGACTGTCACCACAAGAATAACTGCGGTCTGACTGCACGGGTGAGTCCACGAGGTTCACGGATTTATAGTGAAGTAGCATAACAGAAACGTGTGAAATTGTGCATGTTTGTGACATTTATCATAAGAACTGGATTTATCTTTTGCACCAAAATGTGCGTTTGAAGGCTTCTCACTTTATCTGCAGCTTTGCGTGGGGAGGCTACACTTAGTCTTGAACTAATATGTCTGTTACTTCACTAAAAGTCTTAACACTTTCTGTTTGTTGGACAAACTTTAAGCAATGTTGAAGAGGGTGGATATATGTTCATGTTTTCAGGTGGAAGAAGTACTCAGATATTGTACCATAGCGTAGAAGACTGTTACAGGTAAACATCCTGCATTCAAAATGTTACTCAAGTAAAAGTACAAGTGTATGAGCATCAACATATACTTAAAGTACCAAAAGTAAAAGTACACATTTTGCAGATTGGCTTATAATTCATGCTCTGATTTTAGTTATTGATGCATTAATGTGTTTATCAAATCTTGCAAAGGGGAAGCAAGTTCTGTAAAAGTAAAAGTACACTATGAACCTTGATTTATAGTGGGGTAGAAGTACAAAGTAGCAAAACAAGTATCTTAAAAGTCTACTGAAGTACAGTACTTGAGTAAATGTACTTAGTTACTTTACACCACTGCATGCGGCTACAGTTAGTCTCAAACTAATGTGTGACTTATTTCACTAAAAGTCTTGAAAACGTTCTTCTTGTTGGACACACTTTAGCAATGGAGACGAGGGTGGATATATATTTATGTTGCTGATTTTAGACATTGAATTAGTTGACATTCTGCAAGTCAGTGACACACTTTAAGTTGACAGTTCACACATAGCTGCAAAAACCACGAGCTTGTAACTCTTATTTGAGTATCCAAAGGACTCCAAAGCTTTATTGTCATATGCACAATATTTACAGCGTAGTTGTTTGCATTGAGCAGCTGTAGTGCCAGGATCTTCCAACAGTGCAGCATTAAGATATACAAGAAACAAAGACATTAAATGCAAGAAATATGTGCAAATGACACATTGGTGCAAGTCCAAATGCACATGTTATATTAGAACAAAACAGCTGATCCTATATCTGTTGTTTTTATGTTGATTTTTGTCCAAATGGATGTTACCTCTCTCTCGGGCACTCATGTAAGGAACAAATGTCGGTACCATCCTATGCACTGATCTGAGGTTTCTTATTTTAGGGAACAATAATCAAGACTGAGTTGAAAGCATTGCAGTGTGACAGTCTGGTGACAAGTGTGGATTGTAAATGCTGGAGAGAAATGTTGGAGGTCACGCTTGTTTTGTATTTTGGCATTGCCGTAAACATTGTGCTGTTGTTGTCAAGCGGGGAAATCCTTTGGAATGGCTTCAGAGGAGCCTTAAGCCTCTTTGGTTTGCGAGGCCTTCCTCAAAGGCAGCATGTTTGAGGAAATCAGTTTCTCCACCCACGATCCAGACACTTTGAGCAGAAATGCAATTATCCATTTAATGCAACCCAGAATCCAGGATCTCTTGCATTTTGACACATCAGAGCAGCCATTATGTTGTGACTCTGATTTGATTTGACATCTTGTGGCGTGATTGTCTTTTCCAAATGTCCTTTAGTTGCTTACCAGTTTTTAGAATCCTGTTAATTTGCATGTAGCTGCTTGTTGAAATACTCTTATTTTCCCCTTTCTTTCCCTCTCATTTGCTTTTTTATGTCTTTTGCTCATTCAGCAGGCAGCAGTTCTTGTGTAAAGGTCATGTTACACCATGCATTTAAAGTGATTATCATGCGTGCAAAGTAAGACACAACTGCACATGCTGGGTTGAAGAAAGAAATTAGCCTTTGGTTTGGGGAATTCCTTGCATGGATCAAACTTGAGGAACTTAAAGGCAACAGAAATAAACTCATTCTTTGGACCCAAGTTAGGTCCAAAGTCCTCCAGTGTTTTGTCTTTTGCAGCCAGGGGGTTTTTGATAGCAGCCATGGTGTTGCAGGGTGTGTTAGTAATGAGAGATGTTGCGGTGTTTTTGCGAATGCCAATTAAGTGTGCATGACGTGCGAGCGATGGAGTGTGGTACATGTGTTGGAACTTTTCAACTGGCTTTACATGTTGCACCCACATGGTGTCAAAGTTACTAATCCTGACATGTGCCCAAAGCTGCAATAAACGTCTTCATGTAGTAATAGGATCCGACTGACTTCAGGCTTTGTGTCTCCGGGCCATTCTTTGGAGATTGGCTTTATGAAAAACACCTGAATCTGTGTTTACTTTATACAGCGGAGAAGCAGTGCCATTGGTTGCTTATATGTTGAGTCGGCTGCATACGCTTTGGGTGATTTAAGCATGTAAAACCACATCATTAGCATACATTATTACCCCAAAAAACAAATATTCATTACTTTGTTCCTGGAAAGGTTCTGCTTTTCCAGTGGTGTGTAAAGTTGTGGCTCAGGATGGAACAGGAGCCCCTGCTGAAATGGTAAAAATGTGGAGTTAGTAGAGCTCAGTTTCTATTAATAATTCAAGTCTTGGTGCATAATGGCTTTTGAAGCTTGGAGGGAAAATGAATAAAAGACGAAAGGTGTTTCCACCATAAATATGTATTTGGTTGCTTTTCCTTTGTTGTTTAGCAATTATTAAAACATAATCCAACAACTTTAATATTTAATTTACTAGTTCAAACCGTGTGTTTGCTTCTTGCTGTACTTCTTGTGTTAAAGAACATATTCATGAAGTCCTGGTTTGTATAAGTAATGAGTGGAGGGTAGCAGAAGCATTTACACATGGTGCATTTGACATTGAACCATTCAAACATCCAGGACTTTGGCATTCAGAAAAGGACAACTCCATGTTCAGTGTAGACACACATGGCATGAGAATTGGTGATAGATTATATTTCCTCTCACGACCGTGCCACCATTACTGCAGGGTCATGTTGAGTTGTTAAACAAAGACATCAAAAAGTGTTGTTGGTGTCAGATCTCACATTCTGCTTATTCTGTGGTTAGATGGTTATTGTTCCAGTGTGCTTTAGACTGGTGCTTTTTACATTTGGCAAATGCAGTTTAAGCTCTTTGCTTAATATCATGATAACAACATTTATGCATGTTAGAGCATTTCAAGCCAATGTTTTAATGGCTGCAACAATGTTTTTTATTGATTATTCTGACTTTAACTTCCAAATCAGAAATCCTTTGTTGTCCCACAGAGGGGAGTTTCTAAAGTCATCTATGTCAGAAAATTAATAATGCAAAACAATAGTTTAAAAAAGGTTATCTCAGTTTCATAAAGTCCAAGAGGATGGCCGTCAGCTGAAAAACATAAAAAAAGTACATTCCAGTGTTTCCCATACATTGATTTATTTGTGGCGGACGATATTTATTTGTGGCGGGTCGCCACAAATAAATATCATGGATATGAAATGGATCTCATCTCCTTCATTTTTTTATTTTGGTGGTCTAATGGATAGTGAGGTGGGCTGATGATCGGAAGGTTGCGAGTTCAAATCCCGCCTGGAACACCACCACTAGTGTGCCCTTGAGTAAGGCACTTAGCCCTCAGTTACTCCAGGGAGAATGTCCCTGTAATTGGTCATTGTAAGTCGCTTTGGAATAAGGCGTCTGCTAAATGCCTAAATTGTAAATTATATTTTTGGGAGAATAAACCCCACAGATCCTCAACTCCGGTGTGTCTCACCAGAGCAACAAGAACGTTGTCTGCTACAGTAGCCATGAACTCGCATGTATTTTCTTATTTGAGGGGGGGGGTGGATGCGTGGGCCACCCGAATAGGTTAAGGGGCCTTTGGCTTTTCTTGCTGGGGGGGGGGGTTAGGGGTGCAGTGCGGTGCGGTGCCCCCACAAATAGAATCAAATTCTGTGGGAAACACTGCATTCAATGTGTCAGAAGATGCCAATTTTGCACAAAAAAGGTCAAACAAATAATGAATTATCGAAATATTTTTCTGTTGATGGAATTATCGATGAGTTAAGTAATTGCTCCGTCTCCTGATGTTGAATTTTTACATTTTGTTCAAGTTACAGTTCTTGAAGAAGATGTACACACATGTTAAGAGCTCCCAAAGTTTCCACAGTATTGATGAAACCATTTAATTTTTAAAAATATACTCAAAGGATTATAAGTAACCAAACTTATCCCTTATTTTGATGAATATAAAGCCTCAATTATTCCCCGTATCACATTCGTTAGCCGTATTAAAAGTCTTAGCGCTCTGTGAGAAGATGTTTAAAAGCTCGACCCCACGGTGCTTTCAAATAAAAACAGAAGCTAGAATGTGAGTCGACTCTATGAGCTTTAAAAGCTGTCCATTTTCTAAAGAATACCTGGTGAGATAGTTATTTATAGCCGCTGTTCTTTGAGCCCCCCTCCCAGCTGAACCAGGGTCTGGGAGAATGTGGGTCGGGTGTCAACAGTGGGGAGTCCACGCTTGGAATTCTTTTGATGTGAACTTTTCCAAACCATATTCCCAGTCTGATACGAGTCACTTTGAAGGGCTGCTAACAGTTCGTCTTCATTAATGGTTTTAAAATAGTGGCACAGATAGATGGAGACGTAAAGATTAACTGGAGATCTTTGATGATGTTTCCATGCAGTCGGATGTTTGAGTGGTGGGGCAGGTGGGTCTCTCAACACATGAGATCCAGGTCATGGAGCCTTGGCACACTTTCTCCCCTGTGTACAGCATCGTGTCTACACCTACCCATAAATGTGATATATTATGAAGTATTATGTCGCGGATGTGGGCACTGATATGCTTCTGACTTTGGAGTTCTGTCATTAGATGCTTCTCGTGGCAACAGATGAAAGATTGTACATGTAATTAAATAATGTCTTTAAATGGTTCAAACTCACACAGTTACCCCCTTTTCTATTCTTAAAACTCCCCTCCCCCCTCCTCCTAGCCTCCATCTGTTTCTAGCGTTCACCCTGTGGCCTTGTGTCGGTTGTGGCTGATGAAACGAGACTGCATTTTAAGTGGGCCACGCTGGGAGGTGTTTGTAGTGACAGTGATGGCTCCTCCTCTGTCAAGCCCTACCCTTTTTTCTTGTAAACAAAAGCTACCTCTAGTCACCCCAAGCTGCTGCTCTTACAATTCCAACGCTTGTGTATATTTTTTCAATCTGAGCTCCCATCAACTTGTATGGAAGCGCAGACAAAAAAGGTACGACAGAATTCAACTCAAAAGTGAAACTTCTGCCCCCAACCCCCTTGTCTCCCCGTTTGTTGCAAGCCCTTTGATTATTATTTTTTTGAAAGTATTTTTTTTTTTTAAGGCCTAAAGCTTTTAAACGCATTCCCTCAGCCTCCAAGTCTGATAAAAGACATGGCAGGTTTTTGCGCCCCCTTCGTCTTTTTCGCTTCTGCTTTTTCTCTCCTTGTCGTTTCCACAAAGCGAAAGGCTCTTGTCTGGAAGCTGAAAGCACCTTTCAAATGCAGACTCCTCTTCCTCTTTCTCTACTTCTTTCTGTCCTCTCCCCGTGCGTTTTCTTTTCCCACCGGCTGGCTTCTTGTGTGACGTATGCCCCTCTCCCACCGGGCTCTACCCCCTCTGTGCTCCCAAGGGACAGGAGGGCCTGTTGTTGGTCTTTGAAGAGGCTGGGAGAAAAGTTTGGAGCCACACTCTAAAGAGAAGAAAAGCCTCAGCCTATGGAGAGGAGGGGTAGCACCTGGCTGTGTGATTTCTTTTTTGGTTTTCCCATGAGAAGATGGCGTGGAAGGGGCTGACGTCAACATAGCCGAGGGTCCGGGACGTTCAGGTGGCTTTAATGTCACATCCGGCATCGTGTGTCACATAGATTACTTAAACCTGGAGGAGAGTCTCCTGTGGGACAAAGCACAGCGGATGATTTGGTTTCTGTGAAAGGCGCCTTTCGGAAATGTTTCCTGTGAAAGAATGGCTGGTTTAGAGTAAGCTAAAGCCCCAGTGGCAGGTTGACATTTGATCAGGTTTATCCACTTCCTTTTTGGTGCTAAAGCATCTCCTCTCTGCCTGTCTTATGTGTTTCACAACGGCCAGATTACATCACTTACTTTTTTTCTGATTTGATTAAGAAGCGCAGTGTCAGTCAGTGTTTCTGCTGGAAAAAATGGTGATGGGGAAGATTTCAATGTCCAGGACAAATGGGAGAAATGCTGGTGATATATTATGTGTTTATAATTGAGGTTAAAAAAAACATTGATAGGAAGGCTATTTAAAAAAACAAAAAAAACATTATCATGCATGTAGATTGATATTTGATTGAAAAGTAGGCTATTACAATAAAAAACAAGTCCTTTCAACAGACTTGTGCATAAAGAAGATATTACCCAAACCTCATATTTAGCCCTCCATTCTTATATAAAATAAATAAAAACCAATCCAAATACGACATCATAATATCTTAGACCTCATACCCTGATATCAATATTGAGACGATTTTGTTTGACTATTGGTGTTTTCATGAAATACAAACAAAATGAGATGTTTGATAAACAATCATCAGTAACGTGAAGATAATTACTTAAAATGAAAATACAGTTTTGAAAATGACATCACTTTGCCTTTAAAACCAGGAAAAGACAACACTACGATATTGCATATTCAAAATCAAAGACAATATCTAGTCTCATTTTGCAATATTGATATTTTCCCCAGCCCTAGTTTAGCTGTAGAGTTCTATAAAGTACCATAGCTTGTTTAAAGTTTGTAAAGCAATGACTACCCATCACTTGTAGGTGTAGGAATAAAACCATGTGTTTGGCATCTGAAATGAAATGGGGCTCATGTACGTGCAAATCTGTTCGTGCATATGCAGTATGTCTGGAGTCAGCTGTCCGGATGCACTCCAGAGATCAAAGGATTCTGGGGGAATGTGCTCTAAATCTCAGGGGATTAGCAGCTCAGATTGTGCTTTGTTTCCCAAAATATATGCTCGCTATACGGATAGCTGTTGATCAAAGTGTCTCTCGACACCCTGTCACGGATACATTCAGGCTGGAGGGGTTTGTTTCACGCTTGAGGGTGGCATTTATTTCACAGCTCTAAAAAACGGTTTGATTTTCAGGATGTTTGGCTGTTTAGTCCTCCTTTGTTTTGAAATTGGACTCAGATTGAAATGGCTTGCAATTAAGAAGCATATGCCCCGTGTGTTGTATAAACAGTGAGATATTCTTGAATACATAATCAACCCGGATAAAGAGTTAATTTGAACTGATATTCTTAATGCTTATGTAGTTTCAGCCTTTGAGGTGTGTATGCTATAGACATGCTAATTCCTTTTGCTTCAGGAAACTGTTCCTTTCCACGTTTGTCTTGAAATATGAAAGGAGAGAGAAACATTTAATTGTTATAGAAAGTACATGATAGATAACGGATGGTTTCATGCAGCTAGTAGGTAGAGCATAGACATCTGCAACAAGGCAAATAGGTTTTATGTAAAGTATAACATTGATAGAATAATTTAGATTCTTTAAAAGTTGTTTGGGGCTTTTTGCCTTTATAAGAGTGATAGGACAAATGGACTAGAACATGGGAAAACACAGATAATGATGATAGTTAGATATGGTGATCATCAGTGTTTCCGCCAGACCAGGGCTGAGAGGGCGTCCACCCCGAGAGCGGGGGGGGGGGGGGGGGGTGTGTGACGTCACGTCGTGTCACGTGACATGAATTTAGAATTGAGCCGTCCCTTATAGATACTATCGCTTTACGGATGCACACACACACACACCATTTTGAATTGCGCCGTCCCTTAGACTATCTCTTTGCGTCTCTTCCCCTCCTGGCTCGGTCCTTGGAAGATGCGGCGGTGTTTTGTTTTTTTCCGTCACAGGAACACGCTTTGCTGGCGGCGAAAATAATCCCACCAGACTCCTTTGCCCCTCCAACAGAGCGATGTCCTTGTCCTTTTTCCTTTTCCTCATTTCAAGCGATAAAAACTCGATCTTCTCTCAAATTATTAATTCTTTTGACGCCAAGATGCCCCCCTTGCGGAAACGCTGGTGATAATTATTTTAGCACATGTGTAAAATGTTATATGCAGTATTTCAGGACTTTAAACAATAGGTTTTCAGTTGCTGCATAATATACTTTAAAACATAACATTTTGAATAAAAGCCTTTTTTTATTTTTAACTTTACTGATGCTTTAGTTTTTTGTCTCAGATTTGCCTTACTGCGCACTACTTCTATAGTCCTTATCATTGTGTTTATCATTGTGAATATATTTTGTAGTTATTTACCTTTTTAAGTGCTCTTAAGATCAAGTTTATTTAACGCGGATACCCTTAAAAGTAACAAACTCAGGACCCAACCCTAGTTATGACAGAATTACTGTGTGAACATCTTAAGTTGTTATGTTATGTAATACAAACAATAGTCTGTAATAGGTTCGATATTTTGTGCGTCGTATTAGAAAAAGCTCTAGGTCACCCGGGCTCCTGTCGTGACGCTGAGCTCCTCTTTCCATTTAAATCACCCACTTGGAAGGCTCTGCTGAAGTGGGTGTTTAAGTGTTTAAACCCTGAATAATTCTCTCTTGTTTGTTTATCAGATCCCCTTGCGGGTTGCGCTCTGGCCCTTGCAGTAAGTGCTGAATAATTTGACTGAGCGCCTCTTAAACAAGACGTCATCAACATCTGCATAAAACTGCTATCAAGCTCTCATGAGATCGGCACATGCACGGGATGTGCCACGAAGCTCACAGACACATTACACATTTGTTTACCCTAATATGGGAATCCATTCATCACGGCGAGCAGATGCAGAGGCCACAGCGTGATTCCCCTTCACTTGTTTTTCTTGCGAACGGGTCGTATGGGAACCACCAGTGCTGGACCTATCACGATCCTGCTGTTGTATTTATCCTCCTTGTGTTTGAGCGCTTTGGTGACCAGGGCAGTAAGGCCACCTGAAGGAGGAGCAAACGCAGGAAGTGGATTTAGGTAAACAGAGTTGGGAGGGCATTGTGCCTCCCACCGACACAGGTTTCAGGACTCTTCAGCTCTTCCTGTGGCGCCAGGGCTGGAGGAGGTCTGGATTGTCTGTTAGGGGATGTTTTTGGTGGGAGGAAAGCCAAACAGAGGAGCGGCCCTGCTGAAAGGAAAGCTGTCCTCCCCTGGTGTGTCTATGCTCCACAGGTGCCGCAGCCTAAAGAGGACCTCACCCTATAGACTCTCAGTGAAGCAGGACAACCCTTTGCTCCCTTAAGGGCCATTTGCCCTGTCAGTCAAACACACCACTACCCCAAACAATTCCTTGCTCAAGTTTGAAAAAATAGCATCCTTGAGTCAAGATTTATGAAGTTTTAGAAGAGTGCTTCGACATAGGTCTCTATTAAAGTGCTCATGTCCTTAAGCATAACATCACTTAGTCTTTTTTCTTAAGCTTTTGTCTAGGGTTTTTCGATTTGTATCTTCCAACCAGCCACCGTTAGCAAAAGAACTGGCGATTGCTGACGGGCTTCGTAATACACACTTCCTTCAAACTTGACAGAAACAAAATGAAGCCTACTTAAACCATCTTTCCGCTTGTCTAACGATCACCAAATCACAGAGTGACAATAAACCCTTAATTCTACTGAGTTAGATGTGAACATGTGCACAATATTTTTCCTCACTCTCTATATCCTTGCACAAAAAGAATCAACTCGCTCTTTGGGGGAAGACCATTAATCCACAAATACAATGATAAAAATTGCCCAAAGACCAATCACCAATAGCCAAAATATACGTCCAATTGAACAATCCTAACTCGGAGTCACATCATGTTGAACTTAAATCCTTATTCTCTCTCCTCGGATTTACTTGTACCTTTCTTTTCATCACAAATGGTTTACAGAGAGCTGTTTCTTAAATGCTGATGACATGATCCTTCACTTATATTCAAGACCAATAGAGACCAATAGAAGTGATAGTCGTTGAATTAATTAAAGGGTTGAGACTAAATGAATGGATCATGTATGCCTTAGCTTTCTCATGAATATTGTTTCCTAGTTTCTGGATTGTGTGTATTTCTTTTGACAATCCTGAGTGTTACTGTGTGTATGAGCATCAGTAAAATGATTTTGTAGGAACTGAGGAACTTCTCTGCGCTGCAAGTTCATTATGGTGAGCTGTGACACAAGCCACTAATTCCAGAGAGCTATGAATAGAAACCGGCCCCTGGCATCAGCGCACTTGTATATAGTAGTTGAAGTGTCTATTTCTGCTGCTATGTTTACTCGCAAAGTTGAAACACTCTCTGTAATTACAGAGATTTTAGGTCCACAGTTAAAAGGTCAGATGTGAGGGATGTTTAGAGGTAGTGGCTTGTGGCTAGCAGGATGTCTGCTCCAACAGCTTGTGTGTAAAGGCATGAGTGTATGGATATATGTGCGTGTGTGTGTGTGTGTGTGTGTGTGTGTGTATAGGCAGAGAGGAACAACGGCCACCTAGGTGTTGAGGTCGGTGACATCTGGTCAACATGTTATGCACACGTCAGAGGTTTTCATCTTCATGCCACTCGACCACATGGGGCTCCGCTGTTTATTGAAGTAGTAACTGGCACTGAATGAAACAGGAGGGTTGTGATGTTGATGTTACTGTGATTGTGCAGGAATAGTAAGGATCTGATTATAATATCACCTTTATGACGAATCAATAGTTGGTTTTTCACTGTGTGTACCAAGACTATATTGTGATGCATTATGATTAAATGTAGCTTCTCAAGTATCACTGAATACAGCCCAAATGCACCATGGTTAAACACCTGCTGCTAAGAGATGCTAGCTAACATTACCTAGCTTTCAACAGGCTGATTTCATCCTGGATTTTTTGTTTGCTAAGAAGCATTATCAGGGAAACAAACGGCATCGTCTGAAAGTAACATAAGTGAGTTTACTGCTTCTTAAACACATTTACTGTACCAAAGAATCGCGTGACATCCCTATCTGGTTCAGTAGATAAGGTAATATAATATTAGCACAAAACAATAGCTATTATTTGCATTCCTTTGTGTAATCTTAAAGGTTATGTCTGGATCAGACAATGGTAACCACATTGAAGAGAAGACGTTGATGTCTTTAATTTAGGACCTACTGTCTACACTTTTCTCTTTAAGGTAACTTCACGTGAGCTCCTATTTTCAGGCCATCTAATCTTTTACATGTTTAAAACGCAACAAAATATTGTTAAAACATAAAGGATGTCCTATTTTCTCGAAGCTACTGACATGACAGGTTACAGAGGAGTTTCTCATTTGGCTGTGGTTAAAGGGTTTAAGTGGCTGTCACTTTCTAGCTACCCTTGAGGTAGACTTTCTGGCTAAAGCCTTGTTCCTCCCACACTTAGCAGCACTTGAGCCTGGCGTCTGAAGCCACCCAGACAACTGAAGGACTGTCTCTCCTCAAAGAGAGCTTTTGACTAATTACTTAGACCCTCTAGACACAGTGGAGCACACTCACTGTTAAACACAGCACGCATGGAAGCAAGCATGTTGCCAACTAGTCGTCTTGAATGTATAATCCATCCAAATGTTGCAATAATGATTGACACACATGTACACTCTGTGAGATCATGTCAACCTCAGCAGAACTAGTCTGTGTTTTGTTTTTTTGCAGAGGAAGTTAAAGGTTCCAGTCAGAGCAAACGAATTTCCTTCATGGAGATGAGGTGTGTCATTTTGCATAAAACTCCCCCTTCTTCTCCTTCTCTCCTCTCATTTTCTCATTCTTTGGAACGGAGCTTCACTTTGAATTCAGAGGGCCATAATGTTGTGATTTGTTACTCTTGGCAGGCGGAGACTACCTGTAAATCAAGGCCAAGCGACAGGCTGTCTCCATTCCCCTCCAAACCATAGCTTCCTCTTGGGAATGCAAGGTCCCAATGTGGAGTTCATTGGCTGGTGGAGAATGTGTTTTGTGGATTCACCTCTAGCTCAGATTCCCCTTTAACTCTCCGACTCCCAGGGAAACTTGAGGATAAAAACAGAAATGGCTTTGCTTGTGCTGTCTGCTCACATGTCAACTTAAATGCCTTCTGGTAGAGTCCCAAATGACGTGCAGTTGTCCTCGCTTGTATCCCAAATTCTGCTGTGTTTCTGCCAATTTGACTAAACCCTAGTTTTGATTTGCCTATTAAAACATGAAATACTGATCTTTGGGAATCATTATTTTGATGTTCTCAGGGTCTTTTGTTGACAAAAACCCATAATCATTCCCAACCCAATGCTAGACCAGGACCCTTATGCTGTCACTTTTCAATGCACTGGGAACCTTTTTGCGTCCTTTTTTTTGACGAACCAATCCCTATTATTATTATTATCACATAATAGCAACCTAAAAAGAGTGTTTCCCTCAGCCCAGCATTTGTTCAATATACTCTGAGCTATTGTGGGAACTTTTCAAAAGGGAACATAGTATTGAGTAAGACATTAGGTCATGTGAAAATTAGTCCTTGACGGTAAACAACCTTTAAAAAGTTTACTTAATTTGTGTATACCAAATATTGAGCTGGGAACAAAAGCCACGTTCACACCGCAGTACTTTTCCCACTTTAGTTCCGATATAGTTCCGAAATGTCGCGTTCACACCAAAAAGAGCCGGAACTAAAATGAGTTAATCAGAACCTTTTTTACCCCTTTTTCCGTCCCTGCTAGAGAGCAGGTACTTTCGTGGGAGAAAAAGGTTCCTATGTCTGATTGGCTGGGCGGATTGCAAACCACGCCCCGTAAAACTCCCAAAAAGTTTTGTGAAGCCGCCATTTTATTATCCTCGCATTAGCATTATTAGCATTAGCATTAGCCCAGCGCACAAACGCAGAGAGACTGACTTATGGCAACACAAAAGAAAACATGGGAGCGGTGGAGATGAGGAGGTGTCGGCGTTCTGGCGATTTACTCGGAAGGCTTCAGTAGAAGCTGCTGGGAGTCCCAGCAGCTTCTACTGAAGCCAGTCCACAACTCCGGGGACTTCCGGCCGGGGACTTCGGGTGGCAGTATACGCCGTGAAGTGGTTTGCGACCTGCCAGTAAACCCAAAGCAGAAGAAGAAGAAGTGACGTCAGCGGCTTCATTTGCCTAATCCTCCCTCAGGGAACTTGTTCCGGTGTGAACGCGATCTGTACTTAGTTCATGAGAACTA
The DNA here is from genome assembly GCA_031216635.1 of Dissostichus eleginoides. Lineage (NCBI taxonomy): Eukaryota > Metazoa > Chordata > Actinopteri > Perciformes > Nototheniidae > Dissostichus > Dissostichus eleginoides. The sequence continues at coordinate 35,968,065 of CM062264.1, read as the reverse complement.
AAGAGTTCTCATGAACTAAGTTCTCATGAACCTTTGTGGGGAAAGTACTGCGGTGTGAATGCGCCTAAAGACACTCATCAGAATTGTTGATGTTGTCGTTTTTTTCCTTTGAGCCCTAACTGTTCAAAGCGACGATCAGACATCGTTGAATTAAACATTTAGGGGATTGAAATAAAACCATCCATTGCTGACATGGAGCTTGCTGTGTTACTTCAGGTACCAAGAAGAGCAGGGAGGGTAACATCCATGGATCATTGTTGCCTTACGAGATATAAAACAAGACGCTTTTGAAAGTAGTAGCCCTAACCCTAACCCTAACACTGTTTATTGATATGTTATGTATTGTACTGGAGACCACGCCCACCCCAAACTCCCTCACCCTAGCTCGCAATCTATTGCTTATTGCTCATCTGTTTTATGCATCACTAGTGTTGTCTTTTTACAACCACTTTTAGGAGAACATTTGTGATTGAAGCCCAATGTTTTTGGTTGTAGAAAATGAAATCACTCAGCCTTTAGTGTATTGTAATGCTGGAGGGGTGATCATGCAGTCGGACTTTTGATCTTGCCACCTTGTATCCTTCTTTTCTCCGAGATAAACAATGTGATAAATGTTAATAGCTGTTGTCATATGTTTTTTAAAAGCTAATAAAGGTTGTTACTTTGAGAAACAGGTAGGCTTTTAGCGCCCGAGGGGGCTGGCTGAGTCGTAAAAGATTATCTTTGCAGGTGTAAAAGTTTTGTAAATGGGTCATTAAAGTGTTGGCCAACTCCACACATAAAACACAAAAAGGGAGAGGGGGAGGGAGATTACTCCAGATCAGCATGTTTCTGAAGCGTGGAGATGAAGGCTGTAAATCTTCACTAATATTCCACTGAGCCTTTCAGGAGGCAGCCTTTGATGTGGGTGAGGTAATGTGACCAGCAGTGTTTGCAACGGTAATCTGACGTGCAGAGATAAATGGCTATGCTATCCACAAAAGGAAAGGCACAAAATCACAGCACTTGTGGGTCCTGGAAAAAAATAAACAACATGTGCATGGATACACACACGCATGCACACACATTACAGACGTGTCTTTGCAACCTTTTATCCTGCAGTGTTGATTTACACTGACATGCAGTATAATTTGACTTAATATATAGTATGCAAAGAATAACTCTACTGAACCGCACCTCCTCCGAATGCAGAGCTTCTTTCTTCAACCTCCCTATCTGGTGTTTGTGTGTCCTGGACTAGAGTTAACACGTTAAGCCCTCTGGCATGTGCTGCCTCCTCAAACCCCTGCAGTCTCGGTGTTGCTGACCACGCACACTTTAATCATAGCTTCCTCCAACCTGCCTGGTGATGGATCCCGACTCGGCGGCTATAATTTCCTTCCTGGGGTGCAGGGAGAGGAGAGGGTGTGCCGTGACTGACTGGTGTCAGGCATGGGGCCGCAGAGTCTGGAGAGAAGGTGTCTGTCTTTGATGTTCCCTCCGAGACGTCAAATTACACGTTAGCCCTCTTCAGTCGGCACAGTTAAAGGACCTGCTTGCACCAATTATTTATCCAGTTTGTCGTCGACTTCGCTCAAGAATGACTCTATCTCTAGAGGTGGTGAAATATAAAGTTAAACAAAGTGGTCAGGATGTGGAAAAGAAAGCTTTAATGGTCATTTTGGGCGTACCTGTGGGTTCAGAATGACGTTTTCTTGCAAATTGATGCCAATCTACATCTGATCAAGCACTTGAATTGGGATTTTTTCAGGGAAACTGACGCTGCTAAGCTGTGTAGTATTTCTGTATATGAAAACGTGTACTAAATGTACAGTGAGGTGCTCCAGATTAAAAGCATCCACCAGATAGCCTTTGTTGTGTTAATGGTGCATGTCAAGGGCTCAACATCAAACGCTATACAGTGTGTGACCTCTGCAAAGGCATGAGTTTCTTATCAAAGCCATAACACTGCATTGTAAAACACTGCAGATATGACTACCTCTTGGCACTGCTTCTGAGCTCAGTTTTGTTCATTTGTTTGGTTTTTGTAAGGCTCTGACCCAAGCATCGGTTGTAATGGAGCAGATTTAACAAACTGTGTGTGCTGATAAGCCTGATAGTCAGGAAAAAAAACCTGATTAATCCTGTTTGGCTAGAGAGAAATGCAGAGAGATATTAATTTGCCACGGCTCTCAGTCAGTAGGTGTTTTATGAAAACGGGCCACGTCTCCCTTCCATCCATAAATGGGACCGTCTCGCGTCATGCTAGACGATTATCTGAGATCTTTATTTCATGTGTGAAAAGTGATCCCCTTTGAAGCCTCACTCAGGGCAGTGCAGCGCTTCACTACCTCACATCAACACTCTCTATCTTGGCTTCAACTCGGGGCGTCATGTTTTACTGCTGCGCGGGGCTTTGAATGGGGCTGTTTAATGCTTCTGGAAGGTGAGGAGCACTCCAGCGTAACGAATGGCAAAAAAAAACCTGGACCGGAGTTTAAACTGCTGTCTGCTGACGACCGGTGGTCCGTTTAGTGTTTTTTTCCGTCCTCCCTCCATCACACGTACCTCACATTGCAGGATAGGCACCGCTCCAGATTCCAGGAGTTGTGCTTCGGTGCTTTGAAACGGCCTCCGGTGTATCTCAGTTTACTCTGCGGGATGGTGGAGAAGGACGGGTATTTCCTCTCCTGAGGTCCTCCGAGAGTAACACTACACCTATAAGCTCATTTGCAGCTCTAAAGCTAATACCGCTTTTTTGTTGTTTTACTTCTGGGTTTTCAACATCGAGGCCATGTGTGACTTCTATAAATTCCCATGCTATACGGCTGTTTTCGTCATTAGTAATTCATAAACTTCAGCTAATGGCTGCTATCCAAGCGAGGCAGAATCAGTCAAAATCGTTTTATTTGCCAACTACGTGTATCTTATCGTACTTGGTGCAAAGACATTAAGGCATAACATGTCCAGTACTGTCCCTTTTTATTGTTTGATGCTAATCATAGTCTACTATACCTATCATTCTACACATACGTAAAGATATTGGACATGGTGTAGCTGTGATGAATATGACACAAGTGAGAATAATCACCTCTCACTTTCTGTAATGCTCCACTCCCCCTGCTCCAGTGCTGTGCCGCTTTAATGTGAGTGTCAGTGACCTCAGCCGTCTCCTGTTTGAAAGACCCAGGGGAAGCAGATATGTCCTTGGAGAAGCAGCGCCGTTATTCCCCACATCCTCCCTTGTCTCTGTCACTTTTCCTGTCTCGCCCACTTGGCTAAACGCTCTTTCATGTCGGCACCACTGCTCCAAACGTTGCAATCCTGAAGGTGTTTTTCTTGCGATGGGTGAGGGGCAGAGCAGGAGGCACCGAGGCGCAGTCCTAATGAGATTTTTCCTGGGTTTTGATGGAGTGCCAGTAGCGCTGCCATTGCTCCAGAGGCCTGCCTCCACTGAGCCTTGGCGCGCGATCAGGGGGAGCTGTCGTTGGCCGCATAAATTGTCCGCCTGTGTGGTGGGTCGAGGAGGCAGACAGCGTAGAGACCAAGAGGCCTTGTGGGACTTTCCCACAATCACATACAAGTACATATTACTTGCACTTTAATGTACCCTTTTGCTTTCAAACACTCACAGCAGGAAAATTGGCCCAGTGGGTCCATGTCTGCAGTGCCAGAGAAAGGCAACTTTCTGCCTTTACTCGCATGCCAGCCTGCACTCACTGTCTTTTTAACTTTCCCTCTTGCTCTCTTATCACCGTACAATATGGACCCTGCGGTGCAAAATTAAATGGCAAAGCTTGTTTCAAACTTTTCAAAACGGACTTTATTCAGAGTATCGCTGTGCAGAGTTCTCATTTCAGCTGCACCGTTATGCTCTACATTATTTCCAGAAACACTCGATCAATATTATCATTATTCACCTGGGTTATTTAACATTATCACACTATTTTAAAGAACATAACGGTGTTCAAACTGCTGACAAGGTGTCTGCGAATACTTTTAAGGCTGTCAAATCCAACTTGTGAGCCAAAGTGAAAAGCAACGTTGTTAAATATGGAATTTTCACTTAATTTCCTTAAGAATGGGGCCTCAGACCGCCTGGATCTATGGACATACATTTATTAGGGTTTCTGCCTTTATATCAACACTACATGCTGGATAGTCACAATACATTTTTGTTAAGTTTACTGCATTATTATATATTTTGGCTACATATATTACAAGAAGACATGTTTGCATTCGTAAGCTATCATAATTACATTGCACCTTTATCTAAGTGTATCAGATTTCTGTGCTTTATTGTTGAGAAAATACTTTGGTCTAATGCTTTTTGAAAGTGTGTGACATGCAAGTATCGTCAAAAAGATGCAAGTGTTCCTCGATCAAGAAGAATTGCAGTTAAAGTGCTTCTTCTCTTATTTACAACTGTACAGCAAGATGAATTTGAAACTATTATTGATTATAGGTTCACTATAGTTGACATTATTCAACCCAAAAGCCTGGTGCAGATTGAGTTTTCCTTGCTATACTATTTTCGAGCTGACATTTTCATTAGTAAGGAAAACATACTAGAGTGGTCACTCTGCTGCTTGTTCTGTAAATATTATTATTCTTATATACGCTGTCTTTGGTAGATCCAAATTCATTTTTATAGGGTGCGCCATGGAAGAAGTTTGCCAAACAGTTCTTATGGCCAAACCAAACAGGCTGTTAAATGGGCGAGCACAGTGGATGGGATGCTGTCATGGGGCAGGCACACTGTGTTCTGTGTTATAGCCAAGCAATAAATCACTTTATGTGGAGTTTAAAACACTCAGGGGACATACAAGCCCCTTGTCCTAAAATCCCCGAAGAAGCTCCCAAGGACCTGGCTCTCGTTGAAAGCAGAACGCTTTATGCAGCGGTCTCCACAGAACATTTAACATCATGTCTGGAAAATTGTTTTATCCGGTCCCGGGTGCAGCAGAAAAATGCATGTTTGTGTCCTGAAGCCAACAAATCTGACCAAATCTGCAGAAATAAGCGGAGGTGACACTTTGTTATGTAATTTATAAAAACAGTTTGGACTAGAGCCGGGCAACACATCGATATTATGATATGAGACTAGATATCCTGGGAGATTTAGGGTTTCGTAATAGCGTAAGTGTTGTCTTTCACTGGTTTTAAAGGCAGCTTTACAGTGAAGCAATGTCATTTTTTTTTTAAATGTATCTGAATTCTGATTTTTTAAATTATTTGACTTTACTCACTTTACCAAATCCATTTACTGAAGATTATTTATTTAAAATATCATTGTAAATCATCAAATGTTGAGAAAGCGTCTCTGTTCAACCCTATAGTGTCATATATCAATATCAAAGTGTTTGGTAAAAACAAAAACAAATGTGATCTTTGATTTTCTTCACATCTAGTTTGGACACCAAGCAATATATAGATTATAAGTTGCAGCAACATTATCAAATTATTCAACACCCAATGTAAAGCAGGGTTGATAAGCATTCAAACGATAAAGATGATTTTATAGCACAGATATGATCAGTTGTGAGGGTACCACTTTATTTTGTTATGTTTAAGCTGTGGTTGAGCCAATAGGCTGGGGCTCCTTTGACCTCAAAATGCTCTTCCTACAGTGACCTCTGACTTTTAAATTAGCAAAGGGTCTCAGGAGAAACCCATCATTGCTACCTTACTTCACCAAAAATATGAATGGCTCTTTTGTTGATACCGTTTTACATTCATATAGGTAAACATTTCCCCAGTTGAAATCAATGAAGTGTATCTAATCTGATCTAGTGGTCAACATGCACGTACACCAGGAGTGCCAGAAATAAATGAGACCCGGTCTTCAGATCCACTAACTCGTTGCAAATGTTGCATCAGATGAGCTTCGTCTGAACTCATTAGTGGAGAAATCACTTTGGAGGGGGAGATGACCAGCTTCGCAGTTTTAGGGAAATCCACTCTGAGCTCTTTCATTTCAAATCAAACTGAAGTGAGGGAGTTCACGCCTTTATCCTCTCTGGATTACTTTCTTGTTCAACAACAGCTGCATCTTCTACTGTCACTGAACGGCTACTTCTGTAACTGTAACATAATAATGTATGTACACACTGCAAAAACCCTATTGCAGTGTGTGTCACGGTCTTTAACTGACCAATAACCATAACAAAGACGTCCCTCGCATCACGCTGTCGTACGAACATAATGGCCACTGAAGTCGGTTTTGCAGTTTAATATACAAGTTCATGTGTAGGGAAGCCATCAAATTCCCAAACCTATGATAACATGGTTGAGAAGAAAGACATTTTTTTTAAATAATGGCTGCTTCTTCTGTACAGAGGTGTGTGTGGTTGTGAAATTGGAGCCTGGACTGGTGGGATTGTAAAGTGAATATCTTGACTGAAACAGATTTTAAGAGCTTCTATGAAGACATCTGATATGTCTGTTTGGACTGGGGTCACATTGCAAAAAGCCCTGTATCAGATTGAGGACAATGTATTAAAGTGGGCCTACTCAGAAGTGGAGAGATCAGATCCATGTGTTGTGCTGTTCACACCGTTATGAAAAGGCAGATAATAGTCACATTTATACAAACCAATTTATCAGATTGGTCCACTTTGGCTTGTACCCTGAACATAGTCCTATTAATAAGACCAAGAATGTTGTCAATCCTTCTTTATCAGGAGTGAAGTGTCATTCATGTGATTGAATGTTCGGGTTAAGACACTTTTCTTTCACATAGGTCTAAATGGTGCGGCTAGTAATGTATGCCCATTAACATATCCTTTTTCTGTAGCAGGTAGAGAAATGTTACCCATTGTTCCTCTGACCAATCGGCTGGTGGGAACACAGGAAACTCAGATACAAACATTCCTTATTTTTCATGTTATTTTTTTAGCCACACAGCCAAAGCCAAAATCTAGAGATCTTAGCCTGAAAGGTGTTGTGTTAGCGGGTCAGTTTTAGCCTTTGCAGAGCGTTTACATACAAAAAACCCTATATAACACACATTAAGAAAGGGAAAACCCCAAAAACCATAATAGGGCCACTTTTAGGGCTGTACCCGAATATCCGAATATTCGGTCGTTGGCCTACTATTCGGTCTTCAATTTCGTTATTCGGATATTCGTTTAAAAAAAAAAAACCTTACAGACTTAGGTCGCATTCACACCAGCCTTGTATAGTCTGGTAGAATCGAACCCTGGTGCGTTTAGCCGCTTGGTGCGGTTCGTTTGGGTCGGTGTGAATGTCCGAGACCTCTGATGTGAACTAAACAACCGGACTCTGGTCCGCTTAAAAGAGGTGGTCTCGGACCGCTTGCTAGTGAACTCTGGAGCGGTTCATCTCTGGCGTGAACGCAGTCCGCACCAAAACATAGGATGCGTAGTATTTACGTGTCACAAGAACGCGATGTCTTCAAAATCTTTAGCGAAAGAGTGAAGCAGAATGAAGTGTTGAACAGTGTCGTGTAAAGTAAAAATGCTCCGTCAACTATACATAAAAGTCAGAGCCACCTGTCGTCGGTGAAACGCCCTCCTTACTGCAGAACGTCTCTCATATGGGTTATGTTTTTTATTGCACGTTGTCTGATTGTATAATCATACGCCCCGTCCACTAGAGTCTGTTGATATGCTGTCCAGATTAACAGCAGCATGAAAATAACCTGCCGATGCTCCATGGTGGAGGCTACGGTAGAAATTGCTGGGATTTGCCTTTTTATCCCCCCTTAATAGAGAGGCGAAGTCCCTCCCTTTCCGGTGGACCTCCATGGGACCTTATTTTGGAAAAATTATGTATTGAAGTCAATGGCGAGAGAAAGATTATCTTTCGATCCCGTTTGAATTGTGCCACGAATTACACATATGATGTTTGTCAATTGAAAAGATAATTTTGCAAGTAAAAAAAAAAAAAAATGTCGTAAAACTGTGAAGTAACACTTTTTTTTGTGAGAAACGCTCAATGAACTACATCTCTGGTCTCGCACAAGTCACCACACACCAAGACGGCCGTCACGTTGGCACATTTCACCTCTTTCTTTCAGAATGAGGCGAAAAGTATTAAAAGAGGTGAAAATCACTACAAGTCTGGGCATGTTGAGAGCTGTACATACACACAAGAGGAGTTAGTCGGTTCCGTAAGAGCCAGCATGCGGGACCGGCTTTACAAGGTTTCGGTGAGTAACACGAGTGTAATGTGTAACGTTAATGACATCACTTACGCGACTCTGGGATTTGTAGTCTTTCTAGTTCCGTATTTTTCATAGTCTTATATTTCAACAGTTTTACGACAAACTGTGACTTTCTTGACATGGAAATTATTTTTTAAGATTGACAAACATCATATGTGTAATTCGTGGCACAATTCAAACGGGATCGAAAGATAATCTTTCTCTCCCCATTGACTTCAATACATAATTTTTCCGAAATAAGGTCCCATGGGTCGGAAGTAGAAGGGCGGGACTTCGCCTCTCTATGTCTGACCAATTGTTGAACAGCATTTCCGTGCACATGACTTGTGTTTAAAGCTTATAGTCCGTTTGAATTTGGCCTGTGTGAACGCAAACCGAACCTTCTGAAAAATTAAGGTCCCCCCCCCACGCACGCACCGAATATCCGCTGCTGATTATACCGAATATCCGGAGCCCGAAAAATGGTATTCGGGACAGCCCTAGCCACTTTTAGCAAATATTTCCAAGTATTTTGATGTAAATATTTGGGCTGTATACCTGACATAACACCCGTAAAGTTCCTTTATGAGGTTGCATGGAGAAATGTTAGATATATCACACGGTAAATAAAAATAACATAGGGAATAAATACGTTTTGCCCCGTGAATACATTTCTATTTAGCATTGAACGACTTTGCATGAAAGGAAAAAGGAAGTGCGTGTGTGTGTGAAGTAAAAAAAGCGTGTGGTGTTTTTTCTTTACACTGACCAGAGCAACTCCCAGAGTAACCCTAGCGGACTAATAATACGGCTCCCATCCATCACCACAGACAACAACCAATTAGTACATTCCTTTTCCCTCGTTTTCTCATGTTCTTGGTTAACCCCTCATGATTTTGGAACATTCATCAACACAACAGTAAAACATTCAAGATGCTGTGTGTGTACGTGCCTGCATGCATGTGTCTTTGTGTGAGAGGTATCGAAGGAATGTTAATTGTGGTGTGTTTTTTCTTTGTCTTTGAGGATACATGGGGAAAAACCCAATGTAGTATATTCCCTGTCGGTAAATGAGGCTACAGTCGCCAAAATTATGCTTCTTGTAACTTTATCTAGTATATTTTTATTGTCATTCTGTGTAATTTGATATGGTTTTAGCAGTGAAATATGTGGAATTGTTCTGTTAGTGGGGACAACCAGTGATTAACCTGTGACAGCTGTCTCATATGAAAGGGTCCAGAGCAGGTTGAATGATTTCAAACAAACTGAAACACACAATCTTCTGTCACCTTCGTATCAGAAATAAAAAATAATCACATAGTAAAAACGAGACTATTGTTTAGTAGCCAAATATCTGACCGGACTAATGTGCCAAGATGTACCACAGGGTCACTCAGCAGCTACCCATTACCCATTTTTACCAATACACTGTTTCCTTCTGATTTCTTGGTTATTTGAACCATCAATTTAGCTGAAAAATGTGCAAAATTGGTTCGTTCTGGTAAAATAATGCAGTGATATAAATCATATTTAAGTTTGAAAGGTATATCGTTTATCTCTTTTTTGTTTGTTAACTTTGTAAAAACAACCAACTGGGTCATGGGGCTTTTTGCACCGTGTGTCACTTCAAATATAGTGTTTAAAGGAGTCTAGTAGATTCTTAAAAAGTCTTTAAAGAATCTGCATTTAAATACGTTAAGAAAATATGAATAAAGCTTTTATTGGTATTAAATGTCTCTAATGAATGTTTCAAAGGTTTTAACAAAGCTTAGACAGAGGAACAAGAATTGTATACATTTCTTATTTCTTACTTTACAACACACACACACACACACATACACACACACACACACACACACCCACACAGTTAGTCCAGCGGTTGGCTGTATTCTCATCTTTAGGCCACACACAGCGTTGTGTCCGTCTGAGGAGGGTGGGATCACACCATCTGACCTTCTACCTCTCTGGATTACACCGAAATCCCCACTCACGCTGTCACAGCCTCACACACACACACACACACACACACACACACACACACACACACACACACACACACACACACACACACACACACACACACACACACACACACACACACACACACACACAAAAGCTACTATGCTCAGATCAGATATTTTATGGGCATCAATCATCAATATTAGTGTTAAACAACCCCTTTGATAAGAATTCTGTTAATATGTCCTGTCTCAGAGTCTGTGTGAATTTGATCTAGTTTTTAATGACTGACAGAAACATTTTGTGGTAGTTTGGGCGCATGAAAAGCTTTGAAATGAAGCCAGGCCTGGGTCTTTAAATGTCTGTGTGTATGTGTTGGACTACGTGCAAGCGGATGTGTGCATGTATGTGTGGTTGTCAGCCGGTGAGTAATGGTTTTTCGGCCAGATGACTGTAATGCCGCATGGATACCTGAGCCGGACCTTTCCATAGTGAAGCCCGGGATCATATGTCTCCAGCCTCCGTGGTATGCACTAACAGAACGAGAGGGGGCCCGCGTGAAAGCAGTTAAAAACAAGTCACTGCAACGATGTCCCGCCACCAAAATAGTCCTACTACCATCCGTCTTTCCCAGAATTCCCTGCTGGACGGCGGCGATTTAGATATTTCTTTTTTACAGTCTCAATTCTGTCTGCCGCTCTCATGCTCGTTTTGTTTCAGTCCTGCAATTACCATCCTCTTAGAACGTTCCGCTGCTGTCTAGGCTCAGCGTACAGTTGTCAAACTTCATATATAGATTTATAAACGCTGTAATTTTGATTTCGGGGTATGTCAATTCGTGTTGGAAAGCCTTGCTGTGGATTTGCATCGTTAAAGATGTTTATTTTTATGTGACATAAATATGATGCTTCTCTGTTATATGACTTGAAAAAGTGATTTATGTCTTCTGTATTTTTCTCTCTCTAGGACTCTATGGGTGAAGCCTGTGCGCAGAGGATTGGTGATGAACACTACCGTCTAGAAGGTAAGACTATCACGAAAGCTAAGCAAATCTTTCAGAATTTAGTTTTTATTTTTGTTTAATTTGAATAAAAAACACCCAGAAAACATTGTTCGCAGTTGCCCTCCTGGTGCTTTTTGCAGTCCTTTCCCCCTCTGCTCCACACCCATGCTCTAAGCCCCAACAATGTGCTGATGAAGTCCCTTTACCTTCCCTCCCGCCTCTCCACCTCCTCATCTTTTCATCCGCCCCTTCCCCCCGTGGTGCTCGGCAAAGTGCCTCCATTCCCCCATGTTTTTCCCCCCGATGTGATGTGATCCTGGATTAAGAGCTCCAGGAGGAGAAAGTCTCTCCCTCCCATTTAAAGGCAGGATTGAACGTGAGGCAAAGGCAGAAAGGAAGAGTTGCAAGAGATCAGCCTAGAATTTGGAAGTGCGGCAAAAAAATAACTTTGATTTCAGCTCTGCTTCACTTGGTAGTAGACAGAGTAGAGAGACAAGAGATAACGCCACTGAAAATGGAGTATAATATCATTTTAAGTCATTTGGACGAACCCAAGTCTGGGACAAGGTTTTCCTCCCTTAAAGACAGATTTGGTTTATTCTTAGTGATTAAAAGACAAAACTCATCTCTTTATTGGAAACACAACATTTTCCACGATATCTACTTTCTAAATAAAACTAAAATGTTCACATTTAAGTATCTACGGCAAACTTGTTCTCTAAAAGCTAGCAAGGCGAGCAAGACAAATGGGACAATACCAGAACTCTAAAGTGGGCGAAATAAAGGTTTTTGTGAGACGGAATGCGACACAATTTTGCTTACAACTTTGAAATTGTTGACAAAGTTGAGTGACATTGAAGTTGATTCATCAGGCTGTATTCAGGCTACAGTAGTTTACTTTAGAAGTATATAAATACATGCTATTTTGTCTTTTAACCCTGCAGAAAAGGTAGCTTCAGAAATTCTGACATTTCCTTTATTTCCCTGTTTTACATCATAATGAAGTGAACATTTGGGATTTGGATTGACAAAAAATACATGTAAAGGAATAACCTTGGAATGGTCTATCCGTATCTCCAACAATAAATTGATTGATCAAAAACCCTATTCACATTTGGGCCACAACGCAGAGTCTCATGCTGCCAGTTAGGCAGTGGAAACATGAGTATTGATATAAGTGCCTTTCTCAGAAAGTAAATGGTGAATGGAATGCATTTGTATAGTGCGTTTACAGTCTTTGCGTCCCCTCAAAGCGTTTTACATACGTCGGCATTCAACAATTCAAACACATGAACCCAGAGGCAGATGCCGACATACAAGGTGCCGCCTGCCCAGAGACACTAACACTCAGACACACACACACGTTGATTTATGGTGTAATATCTTGCCCAAGGATACATCTACCTGCAGAAGAAAAAAAAAACATCACTCCAAAATCAGGCCACTTTTGTGTAAAACAGTAGCCTAGCTAAGCTGAGTGTGATAGTTCACAGTGTGGCAGCTTTCCCATGCTGACTTCGTTCCACCGTGTGTGTACAAGTGTGTGTGTGTGTTGCTGCCCTCGTCTCGCCCCTCAGATCTGATGTTCAGCCAATCCTCTGGCTCGGCTCGTCTCATAAAGAGTCGGCTTATGTCTGTGTTGGGGGGGGGGGCAAAGGGAGAGGAGGGTGATAGCAGATTACTGTTACTCCTCCCGGCATTTCATTAGCTGAGATAAGCATCTCTCCACCTTATTGAGCCTGCTACGGAACAGATTTGCCCTCGCACACAATGTTCCCTTTGAGCACCTCAGATGATCAAACAGCGGGACCCAGAATGCTGCTCCTCTCCAAAAAGTTGGTAAAAGCTCCCTGGGATGATGCCTTTCATTTTTGGCATTTTCCCCCACCCAGGGATGAGACAGGTCGGCTTTGATCTGCTTTGGATCGGGAGGAAAGAAATTGGGCTGTTGTGTCTGCTGCGTTGGCGAGCAAACAAACAGTGTTTCAGATTTGACTCGGCTTAATTAATTAGTGATTCTGTTTTATAGCCGGTCTGATCTGCTTCCAAAAGGTTTGAGAAGGAAACTTCAAAGTGTGGCGGAGGAGGGGTGTGGTCTGTGTGTGTTCATGGGTGTGTGTGCATCTTGCAGGACTGTGATTGGATGAGGAAGAAGTGGGGGGGATGCTCATCCGAAACTAAAAAAGGCACATTTACCCCTAGATTCCACCGGGAGCGTCTGCGCTGCGTTACGGCTACGCCACGCCACGCTGCGGCGTTTTTAGCGATCGCGGCCACTCTAGTCAATGGGTGCTATTCCACCAGACCCGCTGCACCACGCTGCGCCACGCTGCGCCACGCTGCGCCATGCTGCGCCACGCTGCGCCGCGGCTTGAAGCGTCTCAGAAGCGCCTCGGCGCAAGGAATTTCTAAAATATAGGATGAATCCTATTTTTGACGCGGCGCAGCCGTAGCGCAGGCAGGAAGTGGAACGTTCATCCGGCCCAGGCCCATCCCCCAAATAAATGTCCAGGAAATATGCCCAAATCAACAACAACTGCGAGCCTGCACACACGACGCTCCGCTTCCGCAACGTTTTGAAACGCGCCCGGTGGGTTATGACGCAGGAGGAGGTCGCAGCGTGGCGTGGCGTAGCCGTAACGCAGCGCAGACGCTCCCGGTGGAATCTAGGGGTTACAGTATATGAGGATAAAGCATGGAGGTGGCTGGGTAAATGATGCAGGTGCGCCAGAACCCGCAGTTTTCTAAATAAATATATGCGGCTCAAATACACTGAGCTTAAAGGAAGTATTTAGAGTATTTGTGATTATACTTTATGTAATACTTTACTAAATTAAAGCACAGTTTGAAACTCAAAACTAAATGCTCTTTGGACCAAATTGGCATTTTGATAAAAAATATCTGATTCCTTGTTTCTTTATTTTTATATTTGAGTTGTGTCCAACAGATTTATACTCAAGTAAAAGTACTAATACCACACTGTAACAATACTGTCTTACAAGTTAAAGTCCTGCATTGTCAAAGTTATGAAGTATATTTAGCAAAATGTACTTAAAGTACTAAACGTAAAAGTAGCTAATGTGGAAAAATATAAAATAAATAAAAATGTAAGTTACTTAATTATTTTTTATTTTTAAAGATACCAATGATACCAACTCTTAAAAAGCTGTTCTTGTATAAACCGTTGGAAAGAAAACATAATATTTGATAAACTGAGACCAGATTTGAGACACAGTACTCAAATTAGTGCAGGACAATTAAGAAATAATCAAATATTTAAGCAAATCCCTTGAGCGACAATATTATTGCTTTCACAGAATATTTTCACAAAACGACAACCCACTTACGACCTCATGTTTCTACATAAAGTATAGGTCAAAACAAATTCAATATCAATACTGATGAATAATATGGATATAATGACCAAGTGCATCTGCAGATTGACTGTGATTGTAATGGGAAGAGAAGTGGCGGTGATGCTAATGCTAAGCTAAATCCCCAGAGGTGGATCATACAGGGTTTGTGGTTGCGTAAAGGCTGTAACACGCTTCTGAAAATAAACATAAATATAGGGATGAAGCAGGGAGGTGTCTGGGTCACTGTAACTGATCGAAGCTTGCAAAGGAGCCGACGTGTTCCGCTCCTAAATCTCACTTACATGTCGTGTGTATCCGCGGTTTCACGTGTCAAACAAACGCTGGATTTCAAAGCAGAGGAGGATATCCGGTGGCGTTAGGTCTGGGCCGACATCCAGCGCTGAAACTAAAACATCGAAGCAGACGTTGTGTTATTTCTGTCCACCAGGGTAGACTACCCTAAATAAAGTGCAATCCAAAAATACACCACCATTAACTGAGGCCAGAGGCATTAACATACTGTTGAATTAACCCCCCCACGACACAGTTTCTAGAGTGTAGAGTAACTCTCTGATTGTATAAAAATACAGGGTTGTGAAATCCAGCGGTGATGCTTTCTCATCAGTGGCACACATAGGTAGGGCTGGGCTTATAAAATAGATTTTCCACCCTTACTTCCAACCCTAAAGGCAAATACCTCGCTGCAGAGAAGAAAGTACATAACTGAGAAGATCATATACTGAATATATACATAAGTGCATTATTGTAACTGCTTTGGGGCTCAATTCTTAATGTTAACATTTGATTATAAACCAGGTTTACTTACAGCATTAGTCCTCTAATAATCTTGTTCATGTCCAAGCAATATTGGTTTTGTAATTTGAATATCCTAAAAATGAATTGATATCAAATCATGTATCTTATCGGGAAGTCAGTGCAATAGCC
Organism: Dissostichus eleginoides; assembly: GCA_031216635.1. Taxonomy (NCBI): domain Eukaryota; kingdom Metazoa; phylum Chordata; class Actinopteri; order Perciformes; family Nototheniidae; genus Dissostichus; species Dissostichus eleginoides. The sequence continues at coordinate 35,952,656 of CM062264.1, read as the reverse complement.
AGCATCCTTTCACATATTTCCTTGGCTTATAAAATGTAGTGTTAAGTATTCAGTTCTTCACCAGTGGTGGAACGATCACTCAGACGTTTTGCTTGAGTAAAAGTAGAATCACTTCATTGTAAAGATAGAAATACTACACACATGCAAAGGACCTATACACATAAGGTACTGTATGAATACACACATGCACGTGCATTTTTTTATGGAGAGGTATCTTAGGCAGCAAAACTTCCATCCTTTGCTAAAAAAACGGTGTAGTAAAGTAATTCAAAGTGCACCTAACACTAGGATGGGTCAAATGCAGAGAAACCATTTTGTTACATAGTACCTGTACTGTGTAATGACAATAAAAGTGAAACAAAAAAATTCAAGCTGTCATACAAAAGTAAGGGAATGAAAAGTTCAATATTGGCCTCCAAGATGTTGTGGAATAGATGTATAAAGTAGAGTCAAATGAAAAAACTAAAGTACTAGTACCTCGAAGTGAGTAATTGAATGTATTACTTTACATCACTGCCTGTCATCAGGATGTTCTCAATTTGAATCCTGTCTGGGTGAATCTGTGTTTTAAAGAGTAAAACAGCGAACTGTCTTTGACTTGTATGGTATAGCAAGTCGGCTCATCTCTGGCTCTGAGAGTAAGTCAATGTGACGGATTAGTCCTCCCTCCAGACCGTCTGACTTTACCGTACGTCTGGATGGTAATTTATGCTGAATGTCATTCCATAACGTGATGATCTCCCAGAGGTTTCCATAAGCCTTCTGATGTTCACACGCTGTTTCCAATCCACCATTTATATCCCAATGCCACCTAATATTCATGTTCAGTTTCATGTTTCACATCCCCTCTCAGTGTGAACACATTTGGTTGTATATATTCTACATAATGGTGAAAGAAGTATATAGATCCTATACTTAAAAAAGTACTTATACCACACCGTAAAAACACTGTGTTACAAGTCCTGCTTTGTAAACGTTCAAGTTATTAAGTATAATTAGCTAAATGTACTCAAGAATGACATGTAAGGATATCATTTGTCATCATTACCTGGTTTTAAAAGCTGCACAAGTCACGCATTTAGTCGTTATATGGATATTACTGAGGATTATCGATCAAAGATATCATCGTGACGGCACCAATAGTCAACCCTACCATATGTCGTCCAGACTTAATTTAAGTGCCAACTCGAAATGTCTAAAAAGAGACAAAGTGGCACATCTTTAGATCAGTGTCAAATTTGACAATTTTTTGTTCACCTTTTGGGTATTATCACAAATGATTTAAGTACTTCCTACAAGCTTAGCACATTTGAGCAGCCTACAAATATTGTAATTTTCAAGTTTCAATATTTGAAGTTTGTGATAATGCTGAACAGAACAGAGCCTTTGCTGCCTTGGAAAATATATACTTTGCATTCATACGGGTGATATTAATATAAAAATACAATTTCAAAGGACATGCAGTCAGACAAAAGCTGAGAAGTTTGACTGTGGGTTCATTTCCACCTGCAGCACTTGAATGTGTGACACATCTTAATTGCGGCTGCCAAACTGGGAAGTAGAAGCTTTCAAGAAACACTTGAAGGCGACGACATACTGTATCCTCAGGTTACGACTGCGCCCAATGTTCCCATCCTCAGGCTCTGACTTTTATCTTTGTGTGTGTGTCTGTGTGTGTCTGTGTGTGTGTCGCTGCAGTGGCTTTACCCCCGGAGAAGACAGGCAGCTGCTGTGTGGAGGAGAAGATGCAGCAGAGGGGCAGCCAATCCCCCGCAGGGCTGCAGAAACAGATCCAGTTTGAAGTGAGTGTCGACAGCCAACAGGACGTTTATTACCTCCCCTCTGGATGAAACTGGGGCGATGGGACACACACACACACACACACACACACACACACACACACACACACACACACTTGCACTCTGGATGATACTGATGTCTGTGCTGTTTCAGGAGTTGGAGTGTGCGGTGTCTGTGGAGGAGGATAACCGGCAGGAGTGGACCTTCACCCTCTACGACTTTGACAACAACGGCAAAGTCACCAGAGAGGTAAGGACCTGGATTTAACTGTGTATATAAACCTTTGATGAATAAATGATCACACAGATAAGTATACAGACAATGGTATAAGGTATAAGAAACTTTGTACAAACAAATGTCTTATTTGTGGAGGTTTTTGTATCCACTTCTGTTCGTAGTTTGTACCCATTGATTTTTTTTTCTTAAATTGTTCTTCTCTTAAGTCAAAATTAGAACGAGCAACCATTATTCAGCACACATGGTTAAAATCTGATATAGTTTGTTGAGAGCGTTTGGTTCATCTGGAGTTGATTTCACCCAAAAATGTAAGTAGAGTAATTTAAGAGGCCTGTACTACGAAGCCGGTTCAACATAACTAATAAATAATAATAACATTACCAGGATAAAAGCCACATAGCTGCACCTGCAAGGTGAATACAGCTGGTAACAGAACAAGTGTTTGAATGCGTGCATTAACAGGTTTATGATATCACTGCGCCGTCTAAGACACGTGTGGATCTGACTTTAATACATTTGACTCGAGTGTTTCGTCAACTTAATGTGTTGCTTAAAATAATACTTCTGCATACAGTATGTGACGCTGAGTGTTGCACGGCCAGATACGGCTCAGCTGACTCAGATAAGGAAATATATGATACATTATGATGTGATATGAATGATAATGGGACACATCGACGTCTGCACTCACAGTGCCGCGGACTGTACGTAATGTTACTTTGATCCGGTTACTTGTGTTGTGGCAGATATTTAAGTAAGCTTTCTTAACGCTAATGTTATATTAGTCAGATTGCTCTGAAGATGGGAGGTGATATTCTATCCATTTTCACGTTCACACAGTCGGGGATTTTTGCCAGCCGTCTTTTCCTGCAACGGCAGTTTTTCTGTATTTCCTTTCTCCTGTAATATGACTTGATCGCTTTAAACTCCGCACACTGAGCTCTGATTGGTCAGCAGGCGGTGCTTTCACTGAGTTGATCTCAAAACATCAGTTTATCATATCCATATCGTGTAATATGATAAAAGCTGTAGATTTTATTCCATCAACAAACTTTCTCAAATAGCAGCTCACAGCTACAAAACACCCTCTTTCTTTGGTATAAGAACGAATCAATACCTAAATGTATTACTAACAGTTAAACAATATACAACATTTTGGATTATTAGCTCAAAGCTACGAAACACCCCTCTCGTTTGGGTACAGAAATGAATCAATAACGTCCCCCTGAATCGCAAATGCAAATCACGCAAAACACCACACCCCAAAAGAAAGCGAGTACAGACGTGCCTCTAACTTAACCTCCCTCCTCAGAACTGAATCCAGCGACATGTCTCTGCTCCTGAGAGTTACCGTGTGACTTGCCTCTGCCTGATACAGATCTGAGAGAACATCCAGAAAGGCCCGTGTTTTTTGAGCTCGACTTGAAACAGCGCAAAGAGACTGGAGCTGTCCTCTGTGTTTTTGACGCTGCCGTGTTTTTGGCACTGCCTGTGGCTTCATGGCTCGTGAGGCAGCGGCTTGGAGGGGGAAAGAAAAGCTTTCTTCTCCAAATAAAAAAAAGAGCAGCGAACCAGAAATGACACAGAAAGCTTTTATTGTATATATTTTTTCAAACCAGTAAGTGGAACCGGCCCCTAAAGAACTCAGTGCAAATCATGCTGTTAGGGTTTCTGTGTGCTAAGCTTAATTCAGCAGTTCTGTCAAAGCAGCTTTTATGGTGAAGCTGTGTTACCTTCTAAAGTAAAGCACTAATGAGATTTGGAGTCATTTTGCATCCACGCCTGGTGACATCTTTAAGGGACAATTAGGTTTTGGTTTGCTAGAAGAACATCCAGCACAGTTGCTATTACCCAAAAGGGAGTCATTATCTCAGTATGGGGTAGAACAACATCCATACGTGCAAAAAAAGAGTATTAAATGTGCAAATAAATCCAAATATGGCAAGTTAGCTTGTTTAAAAAGTGAGCAAGGTATCAGTATTTTTGCATGTGAATGTGCTTTTAAGTGTGGTTGAGTTTATATATACATTTATTTGAAGGTGTAGACGTGTGCAGGTGTAATTTCACTCATTTAGGACACATTGAGGAATAGAGGGAGTGCAGTGTGTAGCAGGACTTACATCAGGCTTGACATCTCACTCAATCTCTCCCACTACCACCAAGACAACGTTCCTTTTTATGAATTTCTAACTCTTTAAACCCCGTCTGAACGCTTCAACTTGGAAAGCCGACCTAAAGCCTCTGACATCAGTGAGTTTCTCTGTTCGCTGTTGACGGAGGCACTTCTTTAAATTCCTCGCTAGCGTGACGCGTATCATAGAGTTTTAATGCACAAAAATCCAGAATTCAAACAAGTGATAAGAATAGTCTCCAATTAGTTCATTTATTTTTTAAATATGCACCAACGTCACATATTTACACTACATATGATTCTAATCAAGTTATGATTAAAACGTCTTGTTTTCACAGTTCCCAAACAGTATGCCGAATGGCCTGAATAGCATCTTAATATCATATTTAGATTATTATATGTTATGTTCTAATAATAAGCATTTTATGATGAGGCTTTACGCTGAACATTAGCCACCTTTAGCTTATCGGTGGCAGTTTTGGTTTTAGCCAAATGTTAGATTTTTATCTCTGAAAATGTAATTTACGCTTTAAAAAAATCATAAAAGTGGTGTTAATATGTGAAGATGATACTCCTTTACAAAAAGTGTTTGTATCATAATCATGTGTTTGCTGCAGATCCTTTTTTTTCTGTAATATTCCGACATTTTTGTAGAGGGAGCCTTTGCCACGCTTACTCCTGGGTTAGCCTATCAAACACGCCATCACTCAATGGAAGCTATGCATCAAAAAGCCCAGATTGAACTCACCTCCCCTCTCCTCTCCTCTCCTGCAGGACATCACCAGCCTGCTCCACACCATCTATGAGGTGGTGGACGCCTCCGTCAACCACTCCCCGAGCAGCAGCAAGACGCTCCGGGTGAAGCTGTCCGTGGCTCCAGACTCCAGCCAGCGGTGGAGGAGCTGTACTCAGGGAGCGGCAGGTAACGCTCACATTAACACAGTGGGAAATAGTGGAGTACAAATACTTTGTACTCCACTATTTCCCAACTTTTTACTTTTACTCCTTACATTTTGAACCCAAATACCTGTACTTTCTACTTCTTACATTTTCCAAACAGGCTGGTTCCTTTAGTTTGAATGTGTGTTTGGTGGCGTGATCATTATTATTTAGAGTCATTGCGTGCCTATTGATTTGAACACGATCCGTGTATCCATCATTTCCTGGTCTTCTCTAAAGAAGAGGGACCAATGAAAACGTTGTCATGTTGCCGTTGTTCAGCATGGAAACATTCATTAGCTAACAATGACATTATTGTTCTATTAATATAAAGGGAGGTCAGGTACTCTTTAAAACAGATGGTAGTTATGGGTACTTTTTACTTAAGTACATTTCAAAGCCCATACTTCTTTACTTTTACTTGAGTAAAGAAGTTTAGTCAGTACTTCTACTTTTACCAGAATATTTTTAAACACGAGTATCTGTACTTCTACTTGAGTAAACGATGTGTGCACTTTTTCCCTCTCTGCTGGTGGGGGAGAAGAAAGGGGCGTTTTGGGGTCCCCCTTGTGTTGCGTGCTGTCAGCTCACCCAGAGATGTGTTGTTGTCTTCAGGCCTGTCAGAGCTTTGTTCCTCGCAGTGTCGGCGTCGCTCCATCTCTCCCACTCAATGGGGTTCATTTTTAATGATGGGGGGGAGTGACAGAGCTAAGAGAAGCCCCCTCCCTCAGCGCCTTCAAATACACTGAAAGAAACCTTAAGAGATGTGCCGAGTCCTTTTGATAACCACAGCCATTTTTCTTTGCTCCAAAGCTCCCTTTTTACCTCTCCTCCTTTGCCCTCCTTCGCAGGGCTGCCGGGAAAATATAGCAACTTAACTTTTCTCACTCGGTAAACAAGTAGAAAAATATCTCCAAAAAGTATATATTCCTGTGTGTTTGCGTCCTTTTGTTACGGCTATAAATATCCATCAAGAGATTCAAACAGAGCAAGCTTTGAAACCATCGCCGCTTGCCTTCATGCTAATTTGAAACCGCATCAGATCTCGCGTCCTTAATAAACATTTTCTGAAGTCGGCATGTTTTTTATTTTTTTCTCTCATTCCATGCCTTAAGAGGCGGGGAGTTGAAAATAGAATAAATGAAGCATTGTTGTGTTTCCTTTTCTATAGATCTTCAAAGTAAAACCCCAAAACAAAGGTTGCTTTCTTCTGAGGCGTGTGTGACTGTTGTCGTCTTTGTGTGTGTGTGTGGTTGTGTGTGTGTGTGGGTGTGTGTGTGTGTGGTTGTGTGTCTGCTCTGTGTAGCTCTCTTTGATAATAGCCTCCTGTCTTTCACACATACACAGACTTGTCCCACCCCAGAGAGAAAAATGACAAGTGCATAGAAGACCCCAAGAGTGCAGACAAGAAGACTCGAGCTCTCATAAGGTAAACATCCCCCCCCTCAAAGATTCAATTGTTTGGTCTTCTAAAGAAAAATAACGATATGATGTTTATTATTTGTTTTTGTTCAAATATCTTTTAATTATGTCACTTATTTGAATGTATGAGACACTGGCCTTAAATAACAAAAGTAATAGGTATATATATTCCACTGTGACTTTTAAATGTAATCGTACATGTCATTTTATTTGACTTTAAATTTTTCTTGCACCAATATTTCTTTTGAACTATTTGATTTAACTATTGTATTTATTTGTATGTGTTGGGTACATTGTATGTTTCATTGTTGGAGGAGCATGGTACTATTCTGCCAAAACTGTGCTGTAGCTATTATGCATACGACAAGAGAAGTGTTTTTGATTATAACATTCTAATCAAATCTAAATCTATAGCACTTTTCATACACAAAATAAAGATGAATACAGTTAAAGAAATTCATTTGATATTAATAGAAACACGAATAACAACACCAATAGTATTACAACCAGGAATAAACGCTTTTTGCCGCCCTCAGGTCTTCTAGGAAGCTGGGCCGTAATAATAAAAGACGCCTCACTGTAGGTCTTTTTTTCACCTTAGGAATAATGAAAAGGCAAGTACCAGAAGACCTGAGGATCTAGAGAGTTCATAGGTTAAGGTGATAAATAGCTAGGACCAAGATCATTAAGAGCTTTAAAAAACAATGAAGTATTTTAGTTTTTTAACTTTTTACAACAGAAGATGCTCTCGTTTAAATCGGCAAATAGCAGTGTTTTGTCTAAAGTAGGGCTTCACACTTTAGGACATGTATCAGTCCTCTACTCTTTAATTACTTCTCACCAAATGTACCTCCACAGTGCTGAGGAGGAGTTACCAGTAGAGACTTCAAAGCCTCCCTCTTGAGTTTTAAAGCTGTGATTTTCCAGTCATAATCTCACTCCTCCTAACAATCACTGTGCTGCTGCCCTGATCATAAGGAGCGCTTGTATTTGACTTTCTCCAAACACTACCATACTGAGCCTCTCTGGCCAGAACTGCTTCCTAATGAGAGGTGCGGCTTTTCTCCGCAGGCGCCACCACAGCGACCATCACACCCAGCCGGGCTGCCAGCGCCACTGTGTGGACGAGAACCTGGAGCGCAGGAACCACTACTTGGACTTGGCAGGCATCGAAAACTACACATCCCGCTTTGGAGCCGGTGAGTGGACCGGGGCCAGGGGTTTAAACCGAGGAGGAGGGGGGGACAGAGTACCGTAGGCCTTTGAAGATTCATCCAGAGGTCCCTCATTACTGCGGCACCTGCTTGAAGCCATTAGACTGAACTACTGCGCTCCTCTCCAGTACAAACATCTGGGAGCAAGCAGGCACAATACATCAAGTGTTCAAGGGTAAAGAACGGGCTGTTGGGAAGGGAAATATTAGGCGTAATAAGCAGCAGCCTTGATCTGAGGGTCAGTGATGACATGTGATTATTTTAATGTTGCTCCTGGTAGGAAAGTGCTAACAGAAACCTGCTCCCTGTCACTTTGAGTCAGGGTTATACCCAGGAGGAGAAGCTGCCAGAGTCCTATCATGGAGCTTTTTACTAAATCTTTATTGGCATGCTTTGGGCACAGTCATTTGCACATAATGGGTTATTTTTATTCCCTTGTTTTCCAGGGTTTTTAGGGCACACGTTATACATTTTGAGAAGCCCCGTGGAAGAATTGTTGTTCCTCTGCAACCTTGAAGTGTACATTGTTTTACTATATTTGATTTCATATGTTTTTCTTATTGCATTACTTTATTGCACACTGTCTTTTTTCTTTTGCTATATTAAATAAATTGTAGGTTACATTGTTGGAGGAGCCTTGGACTTATGATTTCCTTCGCCAAAACTACGCCCCACAACTATTTCGTTTCACTGTATCCAACATTTTTAAGGGTTACAGTAAAAAGAGAAACTTTTTAAATACCCACTTCTGTGATAGTTTGGTTTTAATTGCAATAACTTCGCCAAGATTTTCCGACCCCAACAAAATGACTGGATTTTGCGGGGCTCACAGCAAGGAAACTTCACTAAGACATTTCAAAGCAACATCCTTTAAAAAAAAAGCCACATTTTGCCTCACTTACAGAAAATACATTTTGCCCGGAAACCAACCACTGATGCACCATTATGTCTATGGCACTGCTTTATTTGATTTATTAGTGCTGTCAATACAGTCGATTAAATCAATGCAATCGGTTTAATCACAATAATAATCATGATTTATCAGTTTAACGCGTAAAAAACACATAGTATGGTGGTGTAATAAAGAAATGCCTGACAAACTGTGGTTTACTTTATTATAACATGATATCTGAATTATTGCGCCCTTAGCTAAAGCACCAACAATGCTGCTGTCAGGGAGAGCATCTGGCATCCCCCTCTGTGTGCTATACATTTTTTCTTTTAACTCGTTAAAGTTCCCAGATTAATTGCGAGTGTTACCGTTGACACCCCTAGTTTTTTTTTGTTTTAATTGTTGGAGGAGCCTGGGACATGTGTTACGAGTCTTTCAATATTTGAATCATGATTCTGCTTTTCTCAGTTTAAATAAAATACTTTTTCCCTCCAGCCCCCACCACCACCACCACAGAGCCAGCGAAGGCCGAGCCTCAGACGCGTCCATCCAACCAGACTCGCTCCCGCTCCCACGAGCCAGAAAACGGCCACGCCCACCCCCCCCACCGCCGCCTGCACCCCGCCGTGGACACCGTGTCTCCGGAGAGCCTCCACCCCTCCGCTCGTACGCGAGTTCAGGACTCGGGGAAACACGCCATCCGCTCTCCTAAAACCCACAGCAGCCGTACGCCCCCCGCGCAGATCAGCAGCAGGGTGATGAGAAGCAGAGGCGCCCCCCCTCCTACGGTCCTCCCCAGCCAAACCCCCCCCCACCAATCCTCAGCACCGTACCGCAAACACAAGCAGCGCTCCAAGGAAACCTACAGGGCTTTGAGCTCTGTGGCTCCGAGACAAATGGTGGAGAAGGAGCAGGTGCGGGACCTTCCCAGTGTGCTGCTGTACGAGGGGGGGTCGGCACAGGTGGTGCAGCGGCATGAGCACCACCACCACCATGAACACCATCACCACTACCACCACTTTTACCAGTCCTGAATTTACATCCTTTTACAGGAGACCTCAGCACTCCTGCAACCCCAGAAAAAAAAAACACACAAGCAGGCGAACAGACTGCTGCTTCCTCCTCAGTGCATTGTGCAGTGCCTTCGTAGTGGACACAGGACAAGGGGAGGAGAGGAGCATCATGGGAAGGGTGTCCCAGTGCTGAGAGGTTATTAATCAGTGTTATAAAGAGGTTGGTCAGACATGCAAAAAAGCTTGGGTGTGCAGCAGGGCAGCGATTCGGGGCCACTGCAGAGCCAGGACTGAAGATCACGGCTTCGGAGTGAAGTGATACACGGAGGGATAATATGATCAGAAATCCTCTTCCGTTGACACTGTATTCCTCCTACCTGAAGACTGTACGGCTCCAAACAAGCACCACAACCTTCCAGACCACTAAGCCAAAAGGTTTTTAAGGAAAAGGAGGAACGAGAGGAAGAGAGACTGTGATGTAAAGACGACAATATATGAAGGAGTATAGGTGAGCAGGGCATTGTGTGTGTGTGTGTGTGTGTGTGTGTGTGTGTGTGTGTGTGTGTGTGTGTGTGTGTCACAGCACTGGTGTCTGTTGAAAACCACTTGAAGTGCGCTCATGGGTGCGTGAGTGTTTAAAGCAGGCTGTCAGGCTGGTTTTGTTTTTTTGAAGATGAAAATGAAGATTCAGATTCAATCACGCAATACCCCGTGAGCAAAAATGGGAAGGAGAATGTTAAAAAGAACAGAGATCCCAAAATCCGCTGCTACCTCTAATTTTATCCTAATTGTTGTTCTGATACTTTGAAAAAGCATTCAGAGGTTATTTTAAAATTACTTCAAAACGCTTTTTTGAAATCATAATCTGCAGTACTGAAGTTTCAAAAGCTCCTTACTTTTATTAACTAACATTGACTGTACATGCGGTATATATTGTTATCAATTTGATAAGCTTTATTGATAATGGGATATCTTTGTATTCACTATCTGAAGCTTTTATGTTTTGTTTTGCTTCACAGCCGCATTTTATAAGACCACTAGGAGCCTCATTGTGACTACAAATGTACAACTGTATCTCAAACTCTCTGTCATCCTGCCTCTGTTTCCACTTCACCATCATGTGATTCGATATTTAAGAGTGATCTGGTTATTTTGAACGACTGAAATCCCAACTCTCAACAATGCTGTTCAGGAGCTCGACATCACATACAAGTGTTTTATAGACTTTAGGCTTGACTGTGCTACACATTGATTAAGAACGTCAGTTTTTTAAAGAATCATGTCCACAACACAGAATACAATCTCTTCTCATTCAATATTTAATGGCCATCATGCTGTTCATGAAGACTAGTAGGTACTAGTGTGTGGGTTCTGCAAAAAGATAGAATACAAACCGCAAACAAAATGTCCAATGATCCTTAAAAACAGAACTAGTGCTATCTTCACATCAGGTCTTCTGTTGCATGATTATAAATCCAGTTACATCCAGTCAGTTAGAGGTTCCTTCATCAGTATGAAGTTTGTACCGCTCTGAGCACTTCAAGTTGAACATATTTCAACTTTCAGAAAAGCGCCGGTGACATTCCTGTTGGAGAATAAGCCTGTTTTTGACTGTGTCTCTTGGACGAAAACTCTCAGAAAAAGTACAGAAAAGGCAAATTTGTTGAAGCAGAACAACCTGAATGTTGATGCTGATAAGTTAATGACATATATTCACAAATGTGGATTGTCTTCCTTGCTATACAGCTGTAATATTGAGCGGTGAAGCTGATTCAGACAGTGTGAGAGCAAGCTACTTACGGTTGGTTGTATTGGTAAAGAAACAATGTCAAACAGATATATATTACCACAAACGGGGTTGATGCTAGTTTGTCATACAACAGCAGCTATACTTTGTCAAGATATGATTGTCAGAAAAACGGCATCCTCCTTTGGTTAATTATGCAGGGGAATATTTAGCTTCCTCATACTCAAACTTTAGAGTTGCTCAGCTGATCTTGGACTTACGTTCTCTAGACTTGCTCTGCCACTAAGTCGTATCCACATGTCTTCCGGCCCTCGTCCTGGCCCGGGGTCACGCCACGTCATCTTCCCCCAGCTGTCAGCAGGTCGTTCAGCAGGTCTTTCAGCAGGTCTTTCAGCGTGCCGCCATGTGTCCTCAGAGCTCAGCCAGCAGGGCTCTGTTTGTGGCTCCTTTCAGCTGTCTCATTCCTCTGGTTGGTGCTGGATAACACTGGGCCCGGCCCACAGGCTCCACTTCACCCATAACTCACTGCTGCTGCTCGGCTGCCAGCTCCAGGGTCTGCTGGTCCTGTGACAGCGCTGCTTTAAACATGACAACAACAACAACAAGCTAGGCAGCAAACATCTTCTTTGTGATCAGATATTTTATTTTAGCAGAATCAAATGTATAAGCATCATACTTTTTTTTTTTGCCACAGCATTATACATAATATTATATTTTCAACACTCTTCTAAATCCAATAGTAAAATATAAATACTTTTTGACGAGGAATCCCTTGCGATGCTAACTCCTGGGTCTGCTTACAAAAATACATCATCAATGCAACCCTCCATGTTTACTATTGGATTTATGATTCTTCTGCAGGACCCACTGCTAGCATAAAGAGACAGAGAGCGACTGTACAAAGGTTATCCTTTATGAACTTAAGGATTCCATCAAAATACATCTTTATCCATACAGAAACAATACATAATATTGGCTTGTATAATTTTTCTCTTAAACTATATCCATTTGTATATTGAACAATATTCAAATGTCAATTCAAAATCCCAAAAACTTAAACTGCAAATAAATAGTGTCCAGATTTTCCATTTGTGCAGATTTTTTTTGTGTAAGATTTGAAAATTAAACCAACTTTTTTTCTTACAATTTAGGAAATTCAAATGAACAGACATCACATTTTCAAATCTTTGTTTAAGGGGAATAAACGTTACAAATGTAATTGACCGTTGCCGTCTGTAACTAGATGACCTATACCCTCGCTGTTTGAAAAGCCAAACCACAAACATTTGTGATAAACCCAGCTGGAATATTGTTATGACCTTTGCCTCATCATCAGATATTGTCGACATATAATTTATTATAAAAAGATGAACTACACGCAGGTTTCACAAACACAAACTGATTGTTAGCCCGCCATAAGCGCGTGTTTTGGATGAGCAGGAATGCAGTGTGTGTCGTCACAGCTGCAGGCCGTCCTGCTGATTCTCTGTCTGTTACTTCAGATGAAAATAAGGAGCCCCTCCCCACGCCCCTCTGAGAGATATTTTGTTAAAAAGAACACCATGGTGCTCTAGGAGGAGATTCAGGTGATAAGGTGGGGGGGGGGTTACCTTGGTTTGTGATTGGCTAATGGTTACACAAGCCAAAAATCGTTATGACATCATAAAGTGGCCAAAATCTGATCAGCTCTGACAGGTTTTTATATAAATGGATCAGGACAAAAAGTGAGAGAATCTCTTTACACAGAGGGGACACATGCTGACGTAGAAAAGACGTGAAAAAGTGGATTTTGCACAATAGGGGACCTTTAATCTCACCAGGAAACATGCCAAATACATGAAGTGTGGACCTGGTCGTGAAACAGACAGCATGCGTGTGGTCCTGCACGGTGGTCCCATTGGACGCGGTGGGCGGGGGCTTCTCAAAGAATTTGGGTGGAAGCCTCGGTCAGGTTGCACGGTCTAAACATCAATTTTTTTCCCATTTGCCCAAGAGATACAAATAAAGGACACAACAAAAGAATGAAATGACAATACAGGCTCACACACAAAATATGTTTTAATACAAAATATTGGCCAAACAGAGTTGGTAGGATCCCTTTGACATTACAAATAATCATGTCCACAGACAGTAACACCATAAACCAAAAACACACACATGACATGCAGAAAATATTTAATATAATCCCACTTTTCAATAACCCGGCTAACTTTTGTTTCCATATCATGATGTGTTGCGCCACGTTGTAATGCTTTAATGGAAAAAGGCGAAAGATAACACTTATTTTACCCCAAGAGAGTTTTATTCGACAGACAGAACTCCTTTGTTTTAATGCCTTGCCTCACATTCATACAAATACTAGAACCCACATCAGAAAACCACCCACTAAAAGACATTGCCATACATACACAGTGATATGCTGCGCTCAAGAGCACTTTACAGTATTTGTTGAGAGTTGGGAAAAGCAGATTTTTCTCAGTTTTGTTCACTTTGCTTTTGAAACCTTTGTCACATTTAGCCTACTGCTTTCTGTCTTTTACTAAAACAAGGCAATGTATCTATCATTTTTAAATCAGAAAAACAATACTAAGGTTTTCAGTCATCTCTGTAAATCTACCAACATGTTTTTGAAATGATTTTGGTAACAAATCATGTCACACAAGCTTTTCTCCTATTGTGTAATGTATACAATATTCACAGCCACTCCTCCTGGTTAACACCGTATGTGTTGCACAACTCATCTGCTTTGTAAGATCAACATTACTCTTTTTAAACCTGATGTATATAGTGGGCTGCAGAAAGGATAACCAGCATCATGTAGAAAGACTATAAGGCTTATTTATAATCTATGAACTGTCAGCTGTTCTCTAATATCCACCGTGAGCAGCGGGTAGTTTCCTCACTTCAACATGTTTCTCTCTCGGCGCGCAGACACACCTTCACTTGGTGTTTGTTGTAAAGAAAGTTGTTTAGCATTAGCTGTTTCCCCTCTGCCTAATGTTTTTTCATGACTTTGTTTAGTTTATATAGATTGTATTTGATTAATTGCTTTATTTATTTGATAGCAGATCTGTGCCAAGGGAAAATACCCTTTTATTAAAGTATGAACCTGTTCCTTATAAACTCTGCCTTCAGTGTACTATTATTGTCTTTAAGCACAACATGTCAATGGATTACAAACAAAAACACATATTTAATAATGTACAGAAGCCCGATGAGGACCGTATGAATATGATAATGTTAACTAGAGAGTGTAATTCCACAATTGCTTTATGATTATTGATTGATTGATTGATACATTTTATTTCGAACAAGTAAAATGTTGCAGTGCATAGTCATGTAAGAGAAATCAAAACAAAAAATGACATTTACAACAACAACAACAACAACAGCATTAGCAACATAAACAGTCCCACATTTAGTGTTCGAAAAGGAGTGAGAAGAAGTATAATTTATTTAATCTCACCCCCTTGTCCCTAAATGATTTATTCATAATCTATAATCTGCAATAATTATCATTATTGATCTTTCTTTATGAACTTTTTAACCACTTATTTGAAAGTTATATCAGCCTTTTTAGGATGTACGTGCACATTTAATTGGTGCACGGAGTCAGTAGATGGCCTACACCGTCCCTCAGTGAAAAAAAACCTACCAGAAGCTTTTTATGATAAATATGCACAACATTTCCTAGATTTTTGCTTTATAAACTTATGGCATCTATGTATAATTTGTTAAGAAATATCTACTATTAAAAACTGTATTTAAGTAGATAACTAAGTAGCCTAATCCTCCATTTGGTCAAGCATTTTTTAGGTCACAAAAAAGGCAAGTTTCTAACAAAATGAAAACGGCATTCGACATTTCATTTTCAACTTCAGGACCCATGGACTTCCATACACTGCTTTCACTTTGGGAAGTGAACTTGCCGAGTGTAGGATGAGAGGATTGATCAGCCTCCTAAGTAATTTCCTTCCTTATTCAAACAGCTTTTTATAACGCTGTTTTGGTGTGCCAACATGTGTGCCTATTTTATTGGCGTCATGAACTACACCTGCCCTCTGTGAAAAGGTTAATTATTTTATCCTTTTTTTATAAACATATTCTTCCCTTTTCAGATGTATATCTTTCATTGTCTATTAGAAATGTGTTACTTTAGATGACTAAATAACCACATGGATCAAGTCATGCGTTCACAAACAAATCGTGCTCACACCTATAAAGTGAAACTCCATAGTGTGTCCTTTCCTTTTATCTCCTGATTCATCCCTAATTTCCAGGAAGTCAGCTGTCTTGATGTGAAGGGTGACAGAAAGTGTGTGAGTAATGCTCATCTCACTGTATCTTCACCGCCGTGTCACTGAGGGCTCCCAAATCTGTCCGAGCACAGCTGCTCTCCACACACACAGACACACACACACACACACACACACACACACACCACACACACACACACACACATTCCTGTGCAGCTTAGCAGCTTATCAGTGGTCGGGCGACCGCAGAGAGTCTGCCTCTTGGCAACGTGATACGCCCGCCTCTCACCAGCCGGGCTATTTGTGTAACCCGCAGAACCTGTATCATCATTACAAATGGTTTCTATCGGGACACAGATTACCAGGTTATTATTACCGCTGCTTTACACACTGGAGCTATGAAAAGCATCCACATCAGAGGTGTGAAGTAAGTCTTTACAATTAGAAAAGCACATGTGCTCTTAAAGGTTATACTAATGTGAACTTTTGTGCAAACATTTTTGCTATGGGTCAAATATCTAAGGAAATAATAATAACATGGCTTGGGACACACAAATAGATTTAAGTGCTTTTATTTACAAAAAAAAAGTGCAAAAAAAATTAATCACCAGAAACAGAAAGAGAGAAATATACATATTTACAGCTTGCAGGAAAACAGTTTCTCTGGTCACCTGTCTGCTATAAAGACACCGTCAGACTCCCCGAAGCATTGGTGGCTATAAATGTAAGGCCCCTCCCGCCTAGACCAACCAAATGTTTAACATATTAATTAACGTTGCGCCTAGTTTTCCTGGAGTCACCATATTATAATTATTTAGTAGCATTAAAGGTGGGGTAGGTAATTCACTTCAGAAACACTTTTTGTTATATTCCATGGAATGCTCTTAACATCCCGATAGCAATGAATATATTAAATGCTTTGACAATAAATCCATAAACAAATGTCATCTGTGGAAGCCGTGGCGCTGTAAAAAGCACGACCAATCATCTGAGCCGGCCCGGCTAAAATAACTGGAGGGCCTACCTGCCTGTCAGCCTTCCATCTCGTGCACAAACTTATCTCGTGCCCTCATTGGTCATGTGCGCGTCGTGTGTGTTGGAGGAAGGGCTCTGTAAGGAAGTCTGAAGGAAGGGGCAGATTTTTTTCGGCTGCGTACTTTCAAATTCTAGCGCACTCGAGCTGGTTTCTCCATTCTTACCTACCCTACCATTAACCCCCTAACAATCACATTGGTATTATAGTATTACCCCCCCCCCCCCCATGCTCCTGGTCAACATGGTATCTCCCAACTGAGCACACCTGCGCTGGCTGATTGAGCCTCTGTTTAAGGCTGTAGCCACACAAGGACGATAACGCAAACGGACCGCAATCGTTATCAGAAAAGTCTTCTGTCCACACGAAACACAGGCACCAGAAACGTGTCCGTTCACACGAGACCGCTCGAAAGCGAGAAGTACATATGCCAGGCCTGTAAGTGGCGCTGTACTCTTGCCACAAAAGCAGCGAAGAAGACTTCCCGCGCATGGTTGAGCCCAGCAGCTGATCTCTGAGCAGAGACGTGGGGAGAGGCGGGGCTATTGCGTCATCGTTATCAGGAAATGATCGTATAGGTGTAAACACGGACCTGTTTGCCCCCCAGAGCGTTCCGTTTGCAGATCTATCCACCTTGGGACCCGTTATCGTTTGCGGGGTCCGTTTCTATCGTTTTGTTACGGCCTCGTGTAAACGAAAGGGCTATACGCAAGAGAAACTATGCGGATATAACCCGTATCGTCCTCGTGTAAACGGGGTCTAAGAGACTCGGAGCTGCAGGTAATCAATGCACATTATGTTTGCTATATTTTGTCTTTTAAGTTTGACGCTGAACTATTTAAAGGGTCCCATGTCATGGCCATTTCTACTGATCATAATTCCATTGTTGAGGTCTACTAGAATAGATTTACATTGTGCAATTTTCCAAACTCATATTGGTTTCTCATACAGCATCTCTGTATAGTATGTGTATTCACTCCCTGTCCTAAACGGCTTGTTGGAGCTCCTGCCCCCCCTCCATCTGAGCCCAGTGTGCTCTGATTGGTCAGCTCGCCCACTCTGTTCTGATGAGTCCACCACCGTTACAGCGGAACATCAGTGATTATGTGTTACCATGGCGTTTGTTAGCAACCAGAAAATGACACCAGTAATGACAAACAGATGAGAATGCTGCGTGGGGTCTGGGTGCCGTGTTGGGTGCAGCACCCCCATCTGCGAGGCTCCACTAGCAAATGTTCAGCATGACCACATCACACAGCAGAATCAGCCTCAGTGCTTGTTCACCAACAGTTTTGTATTTGCATTGTTGAGAGTAGACAAGAGACAAAACATTTGAAGGGGAGCGTCTCTCAAAGGAAGAAAAAGCACTGTTTCATAAGATGTTTGCAAATCTAGCCAACTCCATGCTCGCTCTGCATGAAACTGCTTTGCCATGATGCCATGACTAATGAAACCATGACAGCGAGAAGAAATACAGTCGTAACCTGATGGAGGCCAAATCAATAAAGTTGAACACCTAAAGTTCTCAAAACCACAAGACAAGCAATAACCATAAACTGATTTAGAGTAAGGATCTTCTTTACTTGATGCTTTCTTCATTTCAAAAGTGATGACATATGTTATTGTTGCATGAAAGTCAGACTGGATCTCTTTGTCCTCTGCAGTAATCTCTTTAAGAAATGCTCACACATCTTCATTGCAGTCTTGCATGCGGTACAGCCGGAGGCGGCGTTTCCTCCTGTATCTCGCTGCATCCTCTCCTCTCTCAGACTTTTCTCTTTTCTTTTTTTACTTTGACTTTGATCTGCACTCCTTTCAACTCTTCACACATGTTGGTAATAGCCTTGGTGTTCATGGAGATGTTCTCCTCCAGTGCAGCATAACGGTTGGATAATGCATTCACGCCTTTTGAAACGACAGCGCTGCAGACGGTCCTTCTTCTGTACGTCTGCTATACTGTTCATGAAGTGTGTCAGGTAACAGAGTGACGGGTGTGGAACATACATTACAAGGTACAGCACACGTTTGCTTTGGAGTTTTAAAGAAAGATGATGTTCATTACATTATATTTTAACTTCATCATATAGTTTTCAGGACTCTGTTTTGCTGGAAGTTCCGACCTTAGTGTACATAAAATAAAGGTATTTCCTGTAATAACTTTTCTTATTGTGTGCTACTGTACATATATGCACATCACCTTCATTAGGTTTTCTGAGAAAAATAGATAAAATCATTGTTCATAATCAATCAATCAATGTTTATTTATATAGCCCAATGTCACAAATGTTACATTTGTCTCAGTGGACTTCACAGTTTGTACAGAATATCAGTATGACAATACGACACCCTCTGTCCTTGGACCCTCACATCGTACAAGGAAAAACTTCCAGAGAAACCCCACAGTTTAAAGGGGAAAATGGGAGAAACCTCAGGGAGTCCTGGGATCCCTCTCCCAGGACGGACAGACGTGCAATAGATGCCGTGTGTAAATCGAAGAGATAATACATTTTACAGCATAGGTAGACCAAATGTTTGGAAATGCATGTGTCTATAATACACATAAGATGGGTTTCACACAAAGTTTAACACTAATGTACTGTAACACAACCTGAATGTGAAAATCTAAATGCACATTTTTGCAGATGGTTGCATGCTAGAAGGCTGTATGTGACATGATTACTTCATGATCAACAATAGTTTACTTTAAAAGAAAATACATATTATCATTATTCCTATCAGGCCTTATTTGGGAGGCCAACCAAAGGGTATTGGCATACCCAATGGTATTACATTTACACCTAAATATTGTTTTGCTGTTGTAATCATGTCAATTTCCCCGTTGCTTGACAAATAAAGGATTTCTAATTCTGAAATGTGCTGTCTTGTAACACAGTTATTATTTATCATTTAGTTTATGTGTTATTTGCTGCAGTGTAGTCCAAGCTTTTCTCTTTGGCCTCTTCCGAAAGTTAGTGACAAAGTTGAAATGCCCTCTCTGTAATCTTTTACATGTGAAGACCAATAGAAGTCAATGCTTAAAGTCTTATCTAAAATAAGACTAAACAGGTGATGGTGGATTGTTAAACTCTCAGAAAAGTGAACGAGGCTCAGTATTTTACAACCTGGGAGGTCATTTCTAGAGGAGCGCTAACACACAGAAATTAAAGAGACTTATTACTGTGAGAAGGATCCTTCAGAGGACTTTACTCTGCGGAGAATAAAGAGCAGCACAGAGGTTTTTAAAACTGAAATATAAACATTTGTATTCACTTGATACACTTACCAGTGCCTATACAATATATTATTTGTTTCATAGTCAGTATAAATTGTGAAGTGTTATAAAATGTAACAATTGATCAATTAACTCGTTATATTCTATTTCCTTTTTGCTTTATTAATTAATATACAATGTAAACATTTTAATTTGTAATTTTATTCAAAAATATATGTTTATATATTTGAGTAGTTTAGAAATAGTTTTTACATATTGAAACAAATTATATTAATGTAATAATTGATCTTACTATTTTTTTGATGCACTGTTATCTACCAAAGCATTTCTTTGTCTGGGAAAAGTTAAAAACTGCAGGATGTTCCTGCTTTTCATTAAAAAAGGACTAAATAACATGTTTAATGTGTTCATTCCGAGAATAATAGCCTCATATCTAGATTTTAAATAATAAAAGCTATGAAGAAATTAATGACTTGTCGAAAAATGCAACAATAGTCGCCACTATAATGGGACAAACCTTTGCTGTGCATGTGTACCGTGTTGTGTTTGAAACAAGGGTTACAGAGAATGATCTTTTGGAAATGGAAAAGTGGAAATAAATCAATGGTATTGACTTAACACAGGGAAATGAGAAGCTGCCATAATATGTTGTGTGTGCTTTGTTTCCAGCAGATAGGCAGAGAGCTTTGAAGTGAGGATTGGCTCAGCAGGGGGCCAGCTTCTGTAAAGGCAAGATGCTAAACACCGGGAAGGACACGAGGAACTCTATTACCAACACGGAGCAGAGAGGGGGAGAAAAGGCAAATCCAATGATAATGTACATCTGTTCCAGTGAGTGTGTGAGCTTTGAACATTTTTTCATGTGGGATAAGTGGAGCCTCACAGAATCTCCAAACTTCAAAGCAGATTCACTTTGGATAATGCAAATGATCCCAATATGCCGGTTCCTGCCTACTCGAGAGCATGAAAAGAGAGAGGGGGGTGAGGGAGAATTAAAGCTAATTGGCATGGCAGTCTTTAATGTGTGACGAGAAGGGCAAAAATAAAACACTCCAATTATTGTCAAGTTCATTCAATTAGGAAACAAGACAACAAAGATCTACAGTTCACCGTCTCTGCAGCCGTTAGCTTCCAATGTCACTTTTTACTGTCGACCTTTTATCTGATGAAATTAAAAGCAGCATTAAATCTGTTATTAAAGAGAGTCTTTGTTAAACTCTCACGGCCGGAGCAAACGGGTAGAAGATATTAATCTCTTGGTCTTATATTTGACTGTTTATGCACAGTGCTTATGACATGAATCCCTACTAATATGTGTAACATGTTAAAAATAAATACTTCAAAACATCAAAAATGCCATCCTCAGTACAAACTACAGTACTCTTTTGACATAATTGTAATTTATTTCCATGTTATGCTACTTTATGCCTCTACCTCACTACATTTCAAGGGGCATACTGTACCTTTCACTCCTCTTCATGTATTAACACTCATCGTTTATGTTGAGGAAATATTTCCATAACTTTGACCTAGTTTATCCGTTTCACTGCCCTCGCTGAGCACAGGCCTGTGACTTTGTGGTGCTGCCAGAACCAGCTAGAAACATGGGGAGAGATCTTCAGATTTGGTCAGATTAAGTGCTGTGTCACCTTGTGTCTGCAGAAAATGTCTTTGTCAATTCTCCGGCCGTTACTTCCAATCAATTCTTCAGTGTTTGCCATCACGTTGCAGCTCTCCCGTGTCTCATTGTGTCTCGACTCCATGCTCCAGAAGATTCCATCACAGTTACTATTGTGTCATATAAACACGTGTGTTATAGACGATGCAGTACTGTACAACTAATCAACCCATCATTTTGCCACGTATCTAAAACTGGCTCCACATTCAGAAACTACAACAACTTGGTGTTGAAAACATGTTACTATAATATTCTATGATAATAAATTACTGTGAAAAGTGTGGCTCTGCACACTGAGTAACACTTAAGTGACATTTTGAATTCAGGACTTTTAGTTGTAATGGAGTATTATCAGACCAAAGTATTTATACTTACACTAAAGTAAAGGATTGAGTATTTCTTCCACCACAGCAAACAAAAATCATTCATTCATTGCCTTGCTCAAGGGCACCTCGGCAGTGACCAGGAGGTGAACTGGTACTTGAATCGGGACCAATGACGCCACGTTAATGACACAGAGGTTGTATTCCGGCTCACTTCCTGCTTGCGTGAAACCTAAAAGCTGACTTAATATTTAGACAATGTTTTTTCATGAGACTCAACGTCACTGACTCACATGATGTCCCATCCCTTAAAAACTAGCTTTTTAGAAACCTTTACAAAAGTAGTTTGGATGCTCAGTTAACCACATGACCGCATCTCTCAACGTTAATCTGGAGAGCTCCTATCCAGGCAAAATATGACAAGAAGAGAGGAGATGCACCTTCACGATGTTAAAGTTGGTAAAATGTCTTTCTTCACTAGTTGTTCAATAACTTTACTTTGCAAAGAGCAGAGATCAACTTTATAAGAATCAGCTCTCTGCCCTTCTAGAGGCTGACTCCAGACTTCTGGAGATAGCTAAAAGAATAAAACAAGGCTCCAGAAAGTTGCATTGGTTTTTAGTAGATCATTGGAGCTCTTTCTTTTTGCAACATCAAAGGCTGCCGCGGCTCTTTGATGTGGCAGCATGCTGTTTAAGGTACAGAGTGAATGGAGAGATGTCAAGCTGCAAGGTGCCTCTGTAGTTTACGGTGAGTGCTGCAGAGAGCTGCAGATGAAAGGAGCAAACAGAGTTTGATAATGAATGTCCAACAAGTAGGACCATCTCAGACAGCGCACGCTCAGCAGGGGGCCGCGCTAACCTTGAGCTCAGCACCCCGAACCAGACTCCTTCAACTCGGCCGCTCCTGAAAACATGGGGCTCTCAGAAGTGAGCTTTAATCTTCTCGTCAATTAAATCGTGATTGACACCCACACACTTGTGGTCATGCACATGTGCACGATGCCATGCACTTCCTGTGAATACCTCTCTTCCTTTGCTGGCATGGGCAGGCGTTTCCTAATTATTCACTAATCCTGCCAACGCGTGAGTCAACTCTACGCTCTGCATTGCTACAGTTCTGCTGCACAGTGATCCTCTACTGCTAATGTCTCCATTAATGGAAAAAGAGGTAATCCACCTTTGATTGTCTCAGACGAACGTGAGATTACAGGTTGTGAATGTCTTTTATTTTGGTAAAGTATTCATCAACTTCTCAACTTCTATTTTCTGCATGTGTACAATCATAAAGATCTCGATGCGTATATGAAGACCTAGATTCATAGAATATATTTTTTATTGCATCCTTTCTTAGGGGAAATATCACTAACGTTTGCTCAATGTATAATTAATAGATGTTAATTCATCGAAATATTGTCTTAGAGTGTTGGCTAACCATTGCAAATGACAATATATCATCCTGGGTTGAGGAAGATGGATTGAAAATGTAAACGTTTACAGGTTAAGTGATGTAACTTTAAATAGTGTTACTACTAAAACATTTAAACTTCATACTTAAACCAGGCAATGTACTTAACACTGATAACCGCTTTCTTTGCTAACCCTTGCCTGAGCAAATGTGTGCCTATCCTAAGATATTTGTATAGATTCTGTTAGTGTCATATGCAGATTTGCTAACAAGGACAGAAGAAAAGCTGTTTTGTTTTGGCTTGGCTGACGAATTTATTTTTGTTCAATATTAATTCTACTATGGTTGTGAATTATTTTAAAGTTTGTCACTATATCTCTTCTGATACTTTTTCACATTTCTGTAAAAATATTATCACTTCAAAAACTGCACAGCTTCTCTCTGCTGCTATATCAAATTCATTTATATTATATAATTGTTGCCCTAATTTTTCAATTTGAATGTTCTTCTCATGTTTATGTGTGCACCAATACAACAGAGCAACTTCCGTGTTGTGAAAACAACTTGGCATGAACACAATTCTGAATCTGAATCCGATGTAAAACTAAAACATTATTTCTTAGCACATAGGATTAGCCTCAGAACTCACAGAATATGAGACGTGCAGATTTCCTCCTGGGGGTTTCATATCTCTGCCTCAGAGCGCCTGGCCGCACACTGAGATCACCCAGGGGCGCCGTAAGGGGGTGAAAAGTTAGGACGATTCTAAGGGCCCGTGACTGACAGGGGCACAAACAATTTTAGAACATTAAGAAAAAAATGTATAAGCAACCAATGTGATTATCTTTTCATGGGGCCCAAAATCCCTGGCGGCGCCCCTGAGATCACCACATGTGCGTTTGATATCTGCACAGGAAGAATGCACAGAGATGACGTGAGCCAAGATATTTCATCTCTATGATAGAGGGGTGGATCCATCATTGACATTCAGTTTAAAGCTGACGTGGGTGGACAAGGTTATTTAGTGCTGTACACAGAGCTGGACTTTCTCCATATGGAGCGAGACTTAATGTTCATTTAAATCAGGGGTGTCCAAACCTTTTTCACCGAGGGCTACATACATACAAATATACAAAGGGCTGGGCCACTCACTAGAGGTGAAGTTTATAAATTATGCTTAATACTTGAATATGCTTTAAGAAAAACAACAGCCTACATCACAGCTCTCAAAAGGGGTTTCATTAATTGTGTTAGCAGCTCATTCCTTAAAACAGAAGCCTCCGATTGCTTATCATAAGAGGAAATTGGAAGGCTGTCTTTCAAGCGTGTTATGAAAATAAGTTATTGGGTTTTTTTCTTATCAACTTAGATTTGATAGAAAATGTTTTCAACTTTAATTGACTGAATTGTTTGAAAAGTGGGCTTCTTAACACATGAATACTGTGTAATATCTGTGTTCATCTATATTTAAGAAGTACAATACAAGACAAGCACAACTTTCATTTGTGGACCATACGCATTATACTTTTTGAAATTGCTGAGGGCCGATTCAAAATGGCCCGCGGTCCGCATTTGGCCCCCGGGCCGTAGTTTGGACACCCCCGATTTAAACTGAAAGGCAACACTTCGATATGTTGACTCCAGTTGAAAGGGAATGAACCACTGACCCTCTGAGTGATAGACAACCATTTTACCCCACAGCTGCCACAGGTCAAGCTAGTCTACCTACCTGTGTGTCTGTTGTGGAAAAATAAAAATATCCCTTATGCTGCTTGTCTGTAAAGTGATTTAGAGGAACACATCTTGATCAAAAAACCCAGATGTTGAAATCTGGAAGAACAACAAACCAAAAACAACCTTTAACAGGTAATGTTTGATGCCAATTATTCAGTCAAACTTAAATCTAAGGCTGCATCTTACACTATTTTAATTCGTATATTAATAGGTTGATTATTTTCTAGATTAATGGATATATCATTTGGTATAAACCAGATCATTACATTACTTTAGATTACCTTTAATTCAGCTGATGCTTTTATCCAAAGATACAAACTGAAAAGCAAGAATCGTGCAGGTACATCAGCTATCTAAGCCCGACCAGATTTACCTGCTACTGCATTCGCTTCACTTAAAGCCAGACAGAAAGTGCTACGTATTAGAGAGATGTTTTACTTTTAGTACAAATGTATAAAGTTGAATAGGATACATACAGCAAATCTACATTTTTGAGAATCTGAAAGCAGCATTTTTGGCGATATTTGCATGAAAAACTAAAATAAAAGCGGTCTGTCAATGAACTAGTCAATTAGTAGTTTAGTTGTTGCAGCTTTAATTCAATCAAGACTAAGCACAGTATGATAAGGCACTGCAGCCTCTGCCATCACAATGCTAAAACATTTGTTTTGCTTAAAAAAATGGCACTCTAAATCCATCTTATTTAAATTCATTTGTATTATTCCTAGATAGCAGAATCTTTGGGGATATAAGGTTTAAAGCAGGGGTGTCAAACTCAAATACACAGTGGGCCAAAATAAAAAATGGGTACTAGTCGAGGGCCGGACTGGTTCAATGTTTATAGCAAAACGTATTGAAATGAACTTATTGCACATTTTAAACCTGGAACTAACAAAGCTTAAATTATTGCCTATAAAAACAACATTAAACATTAAATAATCAGTTGCATTCATTTCTTATGGCTCTATCTGCAGAGTCATTCCTTATGGCTCTATCTGCAGAGTCATTTCTTATGGCTCTATCTGCAGATTTTCCGGAGTCATTTCTTGATTACATTTTTCCACAGGCCAACAACAGCTTCAAAAAAAACTATTTCCCTCAAAGAGAAAAACAAACATGCCCTGTTGTCGCAAGAAAAAAAGTGCAAAAGGAAACATCCATTGAAACTCAGTTTGCTGCTCTGTGATGCTACTTCAAGCCAGATACTTGGCATCTCATCTTGGGTGCAAGTTCATCAATGTTTGGGGTCCGGCTCTGAGCTGAGGAAATCCTCAGGATTGAGTGAAGGTGTGCGTGCAATATACCGGCGGGCCAGATCTAATAGGAATTAGGAATTATCCTGCAGGCCGAAATTAAATCCACTACGGGCCTGATTTGGCCCCCGGGCCTTGAGTTTGACACATGTGGTTTAAAGCAAGATAAGAGACTATCCAAAAATACTAGCTCAGACTTTTTCAAATAATGTTTAGTCAGTAATCCCAATGAGTTTACAGCATCTCTAAAAAGCTTGTGTTTCTTAGCTGAAGAAAGTTAGAATAAAGTTGGAGCCACCTATTCGCCTTGCAGTGACACAAGAGAAGAATTGCAACTGAAGATAGAAACGTCTTTTGGGACCATATCTCTTTATGCCTTTATTGACAATTTCTTACCTTCTCTGTTACCCATCCAAACTTGTCTGGACCCCCTACTGTGTTTTGGATGGCAGAAAGTTAGCGTCGGATGCCTGACGGAGAGCACTCTGCGTTTCACTCCCTTTGGTGGCGTTGCCTGTTTCTCAGAGGAAGAAGAGAGGAAAGAAACTCACTTTAGAAAGTTTTATTTCAGGCTGTGTTTGATTACTCTGCCTTTGTGCGTGTTTTTTCCCCACAGGACACAGTGAAGAAACACAGTCAAGAAGATCCGTCTGAAGGGAATTGACTTTGGAACCAGAGGGTCACCGGTTCAAGCCCCGATTGGACCAAGTACAGAGTGTTTCCTTGAGCAAAGAACAAAACCCCCAACATCGCAGCCCCTTCACCTCTCCATGGATGCATGTGTAAGTCAAGTTTGTGCATGCATGTATTTATTTATTTTGTAGGCCTATGTGTCTGATGTAGTGTAAATAAAACTGGAGGAACATTTGAATTTCCCCCCTTGGATTAATAGAGTAAGTCCTAAACTAATCATGGTACTCTAGAAGGGGCTATGATATCAGTGAAAGAGTACAAAGGGCAATGACAATCTGAACAAGCACAACAAAGCATTTTACTCTGGGCTCAGCAGGTGAACAACTAAGGAGGGGCTTCCACATGTGGCAGACCAGGCGTTTAGGTGCTGCCGGATTTGGCACCCCCACTATAACTTTGTCCAAGATAGTCGTACTGTCACCAAAATCTCACTGGTGTTTGCTGTCCCCCTCTAGTTTGTGCAAACAAAAGCATTTTACTCTTGGCTCAGCAGGTGAAAAACGAAAGAAGGGCTTCCACATGTGGCAGACCAGGTTTTGGTGCTGCCGAATTTGGCACCCCCACTATAACTTTGTCCAAGGTGGTCGTACTCCCATCAAAATCACACTGCTGTTTGCTGTCCCCCCTCTAATAGAGAATAGTTAACACCTACTCTTTTAACAGAGGAGGAAGAGCAGTAAAGATGCTCAAGGCGGAGAAAAGCCCACACCTATCATATTACTCTTAAATACAGATAATAGTGTAGTTTCATTTTCAAAGTTATGCAAGAAAATACATTAGCACATTTACATACGGCCCGGGGTCAGGGGTCACAAGCTGATTGAATCGCTGCGACCTCTGGAGGTAGAGTCTGTTCAGAGGAGAAAAACACAATGTAGGCTTTGAATTGATGCATTTCTTTTTATTAAAAAGGACTATTTAAATAAAGTTAATGTACATTTTCGAATGATTAAAGTTCAGCAAGTTCAGACAAATGGTTGAAGAGTTTATTCACAATCAGTATACTTTTTTTCATCCCGGGGGAAGATGGTTTCATTATAGATTCAAACGTGTTCACTCACTTGGCCAAAGCTCATTTTGATTTACCTCAAATTAAAAATGAATCTTGTTGCAAATATTCGCACAGATGATTTGGTTATGCTGCAAAATGAACTTTAAGTGAATAAAGTTAATGGATGTTAATTCACGCCATTCATATTTAAGAGGAATAAAGATATCTATAAAAAAGGGAAGAAAGTTAAATGTCCTCTCAAACTCACCTCAAACTATGCAATAGTTCCACCTAGTGGTTGCTTGAGCAAATTGCAATCTGTAAGGGTCTTCAACCTGGACCTGCAGTTTTCCCCTGTCGCTTTAACGTAATTGCCTCAAAGAACTCCTGTATTTCTACTCACATTGTCTGAATAAATATATTGAACAACTAAGGGTTGATTTGCAGGATTGATTGCTTACTTAGCCCTACATCAGTATATAGCATGAATAATAATCACACATCCGTCATATTTTTTATGAATAGTCATTTATTAAATATGAATACAATGTAGTCCCAAAAACAGTTCCTATCGTCGGAAAAGCAGAAACGGGCGTCACACTTGGTGCATTGTGTGTTTGTGTACCCTTTACTGCAGAGTCTGCAGCGTCCTCTCTTTGTCTTCACTGGAAAATGTGCCACTAGGTCCTTGCGTACATCCAGTGGAGGTTGTGATCTCTTGGATGGGGCCCCGTTTGGTGGACTCCCATCACCTGAGGATGGTCTCTTCTGAGCATTCAACAGGCTCCTTGATGTCACTGTCACTGCTGGGCTCCCGTTGCCTGAAGATGGTCGTCCTCTCTTTGGTGTTTTCAGAGGAGTTGTGTTCACCTGATTAGAACAGAATCAATCAAGATACATGTCAAAAATACATTAGGATACAAGTCAAAAATATTACAGTGAAGTATAAAAAAATATTACAAACGGCAAATAGCAGAAATGCATTCTTACCAGGATGAGAGAGGATGCTAGATCTGCCTGAAACTCTCTCCTGTTCAGGATCTCCTGCTTTGCCATCTTTAGAGCTCTGCAGTCCCACTTGTAGAGGAGCCAGGCGTTGATCACAGCAAGGAGGATAGTGTGCCAGAAGATGTACACGTACCAGCGTCGGGACTTCATGGGGAACTTATATTTGGCCGTAAACGAGTCCAACAAATCCACACCTCCCATGTACTTGTTGTACGTAGCCACAATGGAAGGCCTCTCAACTTCTACGTAGGTTTTGTTGGCTTTGTCCCAGCGTTGAATGTTCTGCACAGGGTGTGGTCCAGCAAAGGATGAGACAAGTGTGACCGCTCTGCTGTCATACCATTTGACAGCACAGATGTTGGTTGGTCTCCACTCGGATATCAAAGCTTCCTCTCCATTTTTTCTTCAAGCTCTTCTCCTCTTCAAGGTTGCAGTTGGGATCTTATAGTTCTGACCTACTGGAAGCGTGGAGGCAGCTTCATCACAACATCACCCGACAAATCCAAGTTCAGACTTGGCTCGTATCCCATTGACACTGCCTTGGTACACATCAAAGTCACAGATCATTCCAGAGGTTCCAGTACTCACCCACACTTTGAACCCCCATGGGTGTGGCTTGCCTCACATGTATTGCTTGATGCTGCTGAATTTCCCCTTGAAAGGAATCATCATCTCATCCACAGAGTTGTGTTCTTCTGGTACCACCTGCAGGCCTTTCTCTCTGAATGTATCAAGCCAGGGTCTGAGTTTCCAGAGTTTGTCTTTCTTTTCCATCTCTGACACTGTCAAGTTGTTTACAAAATGTAATGATGTCAACAGATATTGGAATCTGTTGCGTGCCATCACATCAGAAACAGGGGGGGTACCGTGTGTCTGTCTCCCAATACATACGGACTCCAGCCATTTGTACTAGGCCCATCTTCAGGTACATGCCAATCAGTTTCTCAATTTCCTTTGTATTTGTGTTGATGGATGTTCCATTCTTTTGAAAGCTGTACTCATTTGTGTTGGTTACCAAAGCCTGAATCATGTCTTCTGACACAAACTTCTGGAAGCACTCCAGTGGTGTGTGGAGGGAAATGACATCCTCTGTGGTATCTGGACCAAAAAAGTCAGTATTGGGACTGATGAAATCTTTTTTCAGCCAGCGATACCTGTCACGGGGCTCGGTGGGTTTATGTTGTTGGGGCTCGATGTCCACATAATCACTGAATGGGGGTCATTGGGTTGTTGGTTTTCCTTGTCCATGTGGCCACAGGCATCTTCATCTGCCTCGTCTTCACTCATATCAGTGTCACTGTCCTCTGATTCCATCTTAAACTCACTTTCTCCGTTTTAAATGGCAGCAATCACATCCTGCACACTGAAACGAGGACCTCTCTTTGCTGGTGGCATTCTGAAATGGAAAAAGTAATTAATAAATATGTATCAATAATACATATGCTTATTATATTGTAATAGATTACCTGAAGGAATAGATGGGTGGGACAAGTGTTCATTCTGTCTGGTTTAGCCTATTATCATACAAAAAGGAATGCATGCACCACCCCCTTCCAGGTGTCCCGATGCAACAAGTATCTGAATCCTATTTGCATTACACTTGAGTCACACAATACTACCTGGCTTAGCCTATTATCATAATAAAAGGAATACCTACACCCACACATGCAGGTAAACCAGTTCAACAAGTCACACAATGCTGTCTGGCTAATGATGACAGGCTAATTATCATACAAAAAGGGATACATCCAAGTGTCCCAAAACATTTCAGAAACTGTTTCTGCCAGAACCAGAGAAGAGTTAAATGAATTGTTGTAACTAATTAACTGATAAGATACAAGTAGAGTTTAAAATATTGCTACAGATATAATTTCACATACTTTTATCAGAAATAATGTATTAATTTATTCAATTCTGGTCTTAATTCTAAATCTTAACAGAGGACACATTTAGAACTTAGTTATAGTGAATTATCAAAGACATTATATTTCTATCAGTGTTTTATTTCCACATGTGAACATATAAGAAGGGCAATCTCCATTACAGGGACACATGCTATTTTGACTACCACACTGACCCAGTGTTGTAATATTACAACAAAGACATAAGCTGCTCAAAATCAAATTTGATGAATGTATTCCACAAAAACTAAATATGTACATGTTCAAGACATTGTAATAATCACAAAAAAAAAACATTTGAGGCATTTTACTTACTTACTTGAATCTGACAAATCCAGTCCAATGTAGCTCGTTTGAAGATTCGGAAGTTGTGTGAGTGTATGGCCAGATGGCAGGACCTATAAACACATTTACTACCCAATAGCATTGTGAGGCTGAACAAAAGGACCTTTTGACTATGTAAATGAAGTCTTTAAAAAAACAAAACATTTACTGACTTTTTTAGGATAGCTTAAAGTAATGTTGTAAAATTACAACAGTGGGCCTTACAGGGTTAAGCAGTACTCTTCAAAACCTCATGCAAGAGGATGTGAAAATATCATCAAATCTCACCGGTGTTTGAAGTACATTTAATGCAGTACTGTACACACTTCAGATACTTGTATTTTCACTATATGCTACTTTATACTTTACTTCACTACATTTTTGGAGCAAATGTTGTCCTTTTTAATTCACTACATATATTTTATAGCTTTAGTTACCAGCTACTTTGCACAAAATATGAATCAAGTAATACATAATCATATATTATAAGGTAGGTTATACCTCTTATTATATAGGTAATTACATCCAATCCATTTATCTGACGGCTTTATCATGGATATTTTACAGATTCAGATTATTGGCTAAAAATAAATATGAATTTAAAAACTATGATGATTTGTTATAGGTTAAGATATTTAGCAGCAGTACATAAAGTCAATACAATTACCTTTACCAGTGGATTTTACACATTAATGGATGCTTATACAAACAGTACTTTAATATTTATGATTCTGAAATGGTCAATACTGCATAATAAGTGCTTTCACTTTTGGTACCGTAACTATATTTTGATGCCACAACTGCTTTACTTTTAGTATAGTTTTATTTCTAATGCAGGACTTCTTTTACTGTAGTGTTGCTAATTCTGTTGAAGTCAAATATCTTCTTTAACCTCTTTATCTCAGGAACTGTGTTGACGTTTTTTTTAAAAAAAGGGACTCACTCGCAGAAATAGTTTCATTTTGAGCTTGGAATGAGGAAGAAGCTCTGCCCAAAATACAGATGGAGGGGAAGAAAGAAAGCTCTCTGTCGTGAAGACTCTTACGTGAGTTTTAATATAACAATGTCTACTGTTGCTAGTTACTGTGTGTTGCATGTTTGTTTCATCTAACAAAATAAGTGTGTATGAATGTTAATGAGAACAAACCGATCCCAGGCTGTCTTATTCACACTCGTGATGACAAGTAGCAGCATGATGAAATGTGGGCGTGTGCTTCCATGTTGTGATACAGGAAGCCGTTCACAATAGATGTCATTGAGTATGGACGCTGACATGCAAAAAGCATGTTTGTCCAGGAGCTTGTGCTGAGACAACGCACAGAGATCCTGAGTGCACTGTGCAGCAGCGGGTCAGCAGAACATCTGGAGCAGGTGTTGGACATACTGCTGTCTCAAGGGGAAGTCACATGGGAGGACTACCAGAACATACAGGTCTCAGGTAGGGCGCTGCACTGCAATGCCAGAAAGCTGCTGGATCTGGTTTACACAAAGGGAGAGGACACATGTGGACTCTTCTTTGCTGCTTTTAAAAGAGTCCTGCCTGATGCAAAGGGAGTTGGCACCTCATCTTCAGGATGCTCTTCCACTCTGGAGGAAAAAGAAGAACACCAGAGCACGTGTACTGAGACTCTTCTGACTCAAAGACCGAGCCTGGTAGAAAAGCTTCGAGGATGCATTGATGGTGCTTTAGAAGATCTTGTCACATCCGGACACTTCACTTCAGCAGACTGCTGTGAAGTGCAGCTTCCTATCCACACACCCTGTCAGCAGGTACATTGTGTACAAATTTTTAAACTGTCGCCTTGGAAACTTCCAGTTTTTTTGTTGTTGTACCTGTTCAATTGTCCGGATTTTGAGGGGGGAAGTAGTTAGATCTCTGACTTTAGTCGCAAAACTAGAAAGACTTTATAGAAAATATCCTGTTTTTAAAATATTTCTATAAGAAGAAAAGTTATAGTATCAACATATACGTAGAGTAAATGTAAATAAAAGCCATCTAATTTGGCATGGCCCATTTTATTATAATATACATTAGAATTATAGCTGCATTAATGTGTGTTGCAGCTTGTGCATTTCACACAGGGATCAATTAAATGAATCTTCACTGATAAAATCTAAATCTGAATCTTCAAAGTAACTAATCAAATGGAAAAAGTAAAAGTAAGTGCATCCCTTTTCAATGGCAAAGTTGGACGTTATAAAGGAACTGAATCTGTCTGGTGACGGTGGGTAAAGTCGGGTAATCTGAGACGCGTTTTAGATGTAGATTTTCAAGAAAACTAACAAAAATGTTGAACACTTCCCTTAATGTTTTACTTGTATAACTTATGGATCTCTGCTACAGTTTCTAAACGAAAATGTTGCCAGGTACAATACTTAGAAGAAAAACTTTGGACGTTCAAACGCATCAATTATCCCTACCTTACTCTGACGTTTTCAGGTAAAATGGGAGAGTCCCATATCTTCGAGTTAGTGTATTGGGAAAATATTTAGTATGAGTCAAAACATGGTAGGCCTACAACCAGTTTTGCTGTTATGCCTTTGTTTTTTTAGCTGCACTCTTCA
This sequence comes from Dissostichus eleginoides, assembly GCA_031216635.1. NCBI lineage: Eukaryota > Metazoa > Chordata > Actinopteri > Perciformes > Nototheniidae > Dissostichus > Dissostichus eleginoides. The sequence goes on along the minus strand of CM062264.1, from coordinate 35,918,863 downwards.
AGATGCCACATGGCTTACATTGCAGACGTTTAAAAAATGTCAAAATGATGGCTTATTGTAAAGGACATTTGTAGAAATGCAATCACATGTTTGGTTGTTCATTTTTAAACATGAAAAAGCATTTTTTTGTCCCAGATATCCTGATTTCACCCATACACTGCTCAGCAATGCAGTCTTATGCTTAGAGAGTATACAGTATGTTATAGGCTACTTTAATGAAATGCCTTTGTGCTCATTTTACAGTAGGTAATAGTTTAAAAATGTTTTTATTCAGTTCATTTTCAAGCGCTTAAGAAGATTAATTCCACTCTCATGTCAGTAAATGTCAGTAAATATTAAGCTAACACAAGCAACCTGTTAGCTTAGCATAACACAAAAAGCATAGGAAAGTGGGACAACAGCAAACATAGTTCTTGACAAATGTAACCATACACTTACCAGCAATAGCACCAGGGAATGTGTATTTTTACGCACAGATATTGCATGTAAATTAGTGAATGAGGTGCCATCTTGTACCTTTGAACTGCCCCAAGCTAGCTGTTTCGCCCTGTTTGCAGTCTTTATGCTAAGCTAAGCTGTCTGTCTGCTTGTGCTAGCTTCACACTTAGCTTAGCTTACATAGTTGCTAACATTGCTAAAGTAAGCTGATACTTGTTTTCCCCGCCAAATTGTTAAAGTATTATTTTATTAATGAATCTGATACCACTCATATGTCATTCAGGCGAGGCGTTTGCTGGACCATGTCAGATCAAAAGGAGAATCCGCAGCAAAGGTTGTACTACAGTTCATTCAGCACAAACAGGAACCTGTATCTCCACTGAACCAGGAGAAATTGACTCCTCCCAAAGGTATGCCATTGTTATAATCACGCTGAAAGCTGTTACACCTAAAGGCAAGCTTGTAGTTTTAGTTTTACTCAGACAAACAAACCAAAAAACTAAACACAAAGATAACGCCCTTGGTCATTTTCGAGTACCATTATTTTCCCTTTGTCATATTACCATCTGTTCAGTATGTCTTACCTATTTCAAACCAATATTGAAACTAATGGAATAAATGTTTTGGGGCCATTTAGTAGTAAGGGTTAGTTTAGTTATCATGGTATTTAGTTTTGTAGCTTGTAAATGTTTCTTTAGAATACAAATGTACTCTCCCAAATTCTTAAAGTGTGAGTAAAATATATTTAAAATACTTTTTATTAAGTGTGAGGGCCCCTAATCTCAAGTCTGGTTTTCCCCTTTTAAACAACTCACTGCTTTCTTATGATTGAACACTAACTTTGTGAATAAACTGAATTTAATTCTATATTTAAAGATTACTGTAAAAGGAGATTCCATGCAAGCTAAATATAGCAGATGTGCGTCCCTGTTCTTGAGGGGGATTTGTAAGAAATCTACAAAATATACAGAGGTCTTTTAAATATAGGGAAGTGGTCAAAGTTCCCAAAATAGAAAAGGGTTGAAAAATAACGTGTGATATGATAATGAAATTAAACATGAGAAGGATTATACTGTACAAACTTAAGCAGTGTCAAATAGATCATCAAAAATATTATTGACTCACAAATTATATATAAACAAATGATCTACCTAATTACACATCTGAAAACCTTATCATTTTGCAATGCCTTATGTACTTAATTTATGTTATGTGTGTGCTTTCTGTCACAGAGGTGTTAAAGTATCAGAAGAAGCTCAGCAGCTCAATCTCCGCTCAGTCCTGCTTCCTCAGTACTTATGGAGGGACCAGCCACATGTCTCTGGAAGACATCTACATTGACGGCCAGCTGGAACTCGCTCATAACTGTGTGGATGTCCATCGACCTTTGGGCCTGGAGGACATAGTGGGTGCAGTGGGTACAGTGAACAAGGAGGCGGACACGGTGCTGGTGTCGGGGGAAGCGGGCGGAGGAAAGAGCACTTTACTCCAGAGGCTGCACCTTCTTTGGGCTCGGGGGGCAGCGCTGCAGGACTTCCTCCTTCTGTTCCCGTTCAGCTGTCGCAGGTTGAACTCTGAGCAAAGGGAGCTCTCTCTACAGGAGCTGCTGTTTCAGCACTGCTGCTGGCCGGACAGACAGCAGGAGGAGATCTTCCAGTTCATCCTGGACCACCCACATCTCATCCTCTTCACCTTCGATGGCCTGGATGAGCTGAAGCAGAGCTTTTCAGATGAGCACAGGCTCTGCTGCCCCACCCAGCGTGCTCCTGTTCACATCCTACTCTTCAACTTAATCCAGGGTTCCCTAATGAAGGGTGTGAGGAAAGTTGTGACCAGTCGCCCAGAGGCGGTGGGCCCTTTGTTCAAGAAACATCTCTGCAAAGAGGTCCTCCTCAAAGGCTTCTCCCCAAGTGGGATTGACTGTTTTGTGAGGAAGCATCACAGCGACGCCCATGTGGCTGCTAAGGTTTTGGAGTCCTTGCGGACAAACACTGCGTTACTCGGACTTTGTCATAGTCCAGTCCTGTGCTGGATCGTCTCACAGTGCCATAAAGAGTTGTTAGGCTGCGGAGAGAGCAGCCTACAAACAATCACAGACGTTTACCTAATGATCCTGCAGCACTTTTTCCAGCACAAAAGCTCCCTGAAGAACACTCCAGGGCTATGTTGGCTTCAGCAGCATCTGCAAACTGTGTTGCATCTTGGGAAGCTTGCCTTTGATGGGATAGGAGCAACCTGTTACATCTTCTCAGGAACAGACTTGGAGACATGTGGTGTGACTGAGAAGGACATCTGCATGGGTTTTCTCATGCAGAGTAAAGATATATCCACCCACGCTAAAGGTTATGAATTCCTTCACTTGACTATGCAATGTTTCTTTGCAGCTTTGTACATCGTGTTGTCGGATAACACTGACCGCTCAACTATCCCTAAGCTCTTTGAGACGCAGAAAATGAAGGAGGCAGGTCAGAGCAGCAGATGCTTCATCGCCTGCTTGCCTTCTACTGACCAACAACAGCGGCCTTCAGGGGGGGAAACTACAGCCGCTGAAACGCCAAATCGGCAAATCACAGCCACCTTTGTGTCTGGACTTCTGTCACAGCGCCATCGAAACCTGTGGCTCCACTGGTGCCCCAGCGCTGTGATGGAGAAGAGGGTCAGACAGGTGGTGAAATGCTTATCCAAAGGCATGCAGAAACACTTTAAGTCCATCCCTCGGCCCGTAGAGGGGGAGAAGAAGAGCATGCATGCAATGCCAGGCTTCGTCTGGCTTATCAAATGCATCTATGAGATGCAGGAGGACAGGGTTGCTAAAGACGCCATGAGTAAGCTGGAGGTGGACCACCTGAAACTGACCTACTGTAACATCGGTCCTGTAGAGTGCACGGCTCTAGCCTATGTGCTGCAGCATTTAAGGAATCCTGTCGGCCTGCAGCTGGACAACAACTCTGTGGGCGACGTTGGAGTGGAGCAGCTCCTCCCCTGCATGCACATCTGCAATTCCCTTTAGTGAGTATGACAAGTTAAAATGTGCCCTTCAATCTGTACATTTTTGTGAACAAAGCTTCCACACTAGCATTATTAAAAGGAAAAAATACATGTCATGTTCAAGTGAAATGATAGAAAGTCACTACGTACATTTACTCAAGATCTTATACTCCTTTTTTATGCTACTATATAATTCAACTCCACTAAATCTCAGAAGAAAATAATGTACATTTTTATGCCCACACATAGATTTAACACATTGAGTTAGTAGTTTTTCTGCAGAATCATATATTAATACAATATTAAGTTAATTATTCAGTTTGCACAATAATTAGTAAGAAATAAACCTCATCTCTACCAGCCGCAATATTACATTAACATAATCGTTATCGCATCAAATATGATATCCTAATTGAATATTTTTTTTTTTATTTGACCCTTCAGAATACTTAGCACTTTTATTTTAGGTTGGTGCCAAAACATTTTAACTTTCAATTTGAATGCAGGACTTTTGGTATTTCGACAAGATGGTATTACTACATTTACTTAAGTTACGGTAAATATCGAAATACTTCTTCCACCACTACTCAAATTTCCTATATACTTCAATTTTCAGCCTCAGAAATAATAACATCACAGACGAGGGGATCCGCAAACTACTTGCTAAAACTATCCAGTGTGAAAACTTCAAGAAAATTGCGTAAGTGATGTCAAGATGATCAGGAAATCACAAGTGATGTTTGAACAATAACATTTCATGACCATTTGTATGTCTGTAGGCTCTTCAACAACAATCTAACGGATGCATGCACACAGCACTTTTCTCGCCTTCTGAAGATAAAGCAGAACTTTGTTTCTCTGAGGTCAGCTGATACAAACTAACTGTGACACTAAACGTAACTATAATACCACATACAGTACATTTACTGTAAAATGGATAGAAAATTAACTTCTCTATTTTCTTCCAGGCTAGGCAACAATAATCTAACAGAACAAGGAGCAAGCAGCTGGCAGAGGGACTGAAATGCAACCACTCACTGCAGTATTTAGGGTAAAAGTCCTCCTGAACAAGTGCATGCATCTCATTGGTGGGATATTTCTATTAACTTACCTGCAATCCTTATATCCCCAGGCTATGGGGCAACAAGATAGGAGATGCAGGAGCAGAAGCCCTTGCCACTGCCCTAGAGAACAGCAAAACCTTGGTGTGGCTCAGGTAACATTTGCTTTGAATAACGCTACATTTGGTTCATTTAAAGGGGTAGTTTGGATGGTTTGATATGGGCTGGTATAAGGTACCTATCCAGAGTATATAATCTACAGTAGGTGATGTTCAGAAACAAAAGGAGTAATAACACAAAAGCAGAGCAATGTACTTTTGTTGAAGCAGCCACATAAAACAAAATTCCATTATCAACGATCCATGATCTTGCTCTATTTAAAGCAACCAAACTCCAGTGACAACAGCAACAATTTGACCTCGCAGAACACAGAAGTTGCTGGTCTAACGCTGACTTCATCGATGAGTACTTGTGTTATTCTGTGACAGTAGAGTCTTGAAGAGCTATTCTGGACCACCAAATTCACTCAATAACAAGCAGCGGTAGACCAGTAACCCTCATGTTCTGCAAGGTATATTTTTTGTTAATGGAGTCTGGTGTAGCACAGATAACGGCTCTATTCCTTTCGGAAAGGGCTGTCTAACAGCAAGTTAAAAAAATATTTCAAATATAGCATGTTTTAAGCAGTACGTGTTCCTGCAGCTGTGGAGTACTTTATCTGATTATAACTCTAATTTAATGTAATGACAGCCTGGTAGACAATGGAGTGGGGAGTGCCGGAGCATGTGCCCTCTCCAACATCATCAAGAACTGTACGTCACTGGAAGAGCTGTGGTAAGTGTCGGAGACACGTTATACTTGTATTGACAGTACAATGACATTTTTGTCCACACAATATTAATTGTGTCATTAGTACTGTAGTATTTACATTGATCCACCCTTTCTCCACCTCCTGTTTCAAAAGGTTGACAGAGAACCACATAACCAGATCAGGAGTGGAACGTCTGATTCAAGCGATGCAACACAACACCCATGTGAAATCAGTGTGGTGCGTAATGTTTGTTCTGTGGCTTAACTCATGCATGCCTGGTGGTTGTTTACATTCTGGATTAAGGCTAAGGCTACTGGTTCTACTTGTTTCCTTGTAAAGAAAATATGTGGTTGTTGATACTGAATCTACTTGGCTCAACGTTTGATATTTTGATTTTAAGCTTCATTTCCATTTCCAAACTGGTTGTGCAACTGGCTGTTTCATTTATCGATTTGTGTCTCTTTGTATTTACTCTGCAGGTTGAGAAACAATGACCTCAGTTTGGAGGAAGTAGAGGAGATGAAACAACGGGAGTCAAGACTTACCTTCTGATTCTTGTAAAAAGTTAGACAAGAACTGTTTGTATTGTATTAAGATTGTGTTGTTATTTATTATATGAAATATTTTATGTGAAGATGTGAAAAGTAAAATGTGTTAGCTCTCGTGTGTGGTTTGGTGCTTGGACAAAATGTTCCTTTTCAGAGTTTTTCTTAATACACAAAATAATTTAAATCAACCTTTACTGTGTCTTGTTTTTTCTTTTTTAGGTTTAGGTTGGAAGGTGACACTATTATGACAACAATTTTATCCTATTTTACTGTATACTTTACTTCAGAATGTCATGTTTGTTATATTTCACTACATTATGGCCTGGCAGCTTGCTTTCAACCAAAACATGTGTAGATCTTAGAAAATATGAAACAAATATGATATATAACGTCACAACAGTATTTAAAGGAGTGGTACCTTTTTTATACTAAATAAATGGACTGGCCCCCCCCCCCCCCCTTAGGGGAATTCATCCACAAAAAACACACTGGACGCTGCACTAGGTCAGAAACCAGAGGAGACTGTGAAGTCCACCGCAGACGGACCACTTTTGGACAAAATGTCCTCTCCATTAAAGGCAGCTCATTCTGGAATAGCTTCCCAACTGAGATACGGGATTGTCCCACTCTCAATAGTTTTAAAGGACAACTTAAAGAATGGTTGAGAAACAAACAGACGTGTAATCAAATGCACTTTAACACAGGGGTATCTCCTCTTGCACTTGATGTAGCACTTTTATCTTATCTTGCACTTTATATGTCGTAGCTGCTACATTGCACTGCCATGTGGTAAATACTTGTGTGCTGCTCATGCTCTTCCTGCATATCATGTATTTATTTTTGCTATGTATATAAATGTCATGTTCTTATATGTTGGATGTGACGGGACTACGGATGGAAATGAGCTCAAAGCTAAAATCCGGCTCATTTTGTAGGCATTATTTTGTTCATCAATGTGCACTGTCCCGATTCAAATAAACGATTAAATGAAAATGAAATGCGTCGTTAATAATAATAAAACATGAAACAAAGTATCAAATGATGTTTAATACTTTCAAGGAGGCAATTTAGCACTTTACTATTTTTACAATTGATTATTGCTCTTTTATTTAAGTAAATATATTACAGTAAATACTTACATGTTTAATTTTCAGTTAACCATTTCATCATACAAAAAAACAGCAATATTTCAAATGGAACAAATATATAAAACCAAATTAAGGATCTAAAAATAAACATTAAATAAAATAAATTGAACTAACGTAAAACAAACAAAAATAAAATGTATAAATAAAGTAATTTAAGCCCAATCTCACAGTTTTAATAATTTATAATGTGTTTGCTTGTCTTAATATATAGTACATGTTTTAAGGGATAAAAGTATTCATGTATTGCGTTGAACAGTAAAAAGTAGACTAGTAGAACATTCAATATTACATACATTATCCAAGAAAAATCCACAAATATCTTGCCATCATTTACGCGTATTCCAGAGCACATGGACATAGTTTCAGTATGTGAAGTATATACGGCACAGCTTAACGACATGTACACATTTTAAACAATTGAACAAAAAGGAAGCACAGTAATTACTTCTTCCACCACTGACAGCATCCTCTGCCCTGAAATCTACACTTCAACCTAACTACGTGTGCTGCCATTCATGGGAAAACCCCAGAGGGTGGGACTTGATTATAAAACACAATGAACAGCCAATCAGCGCTTGAGAATGAAACGACTGACCAATGTCTGTTGGGGAGAGCATGGCGTCACACATCAAGTTTTGTGAGGTCGTCTCCTGTAAATAATATATCTCATTTCTGTAGCGATACACTGTATTTATTCAACCTATTTCCCATGGAGAGTAGATTTACCTAAATGTTGAAATCTCACTGTAGAGGGTGGCAGTTTTCTGCCAGCATGTTTGCTGTTCATCAGCTCGCTATGCTAACTTTAGCCTGATATTTAGCTTCTCAGGACGCTAGCCATTCAGCTAATCAGAGGTTATTACGGGAGCTTGTTTTCAGAAGCCTGTATCTAAATAAGATGGATATTTGAAATGGCATGTCATCTGTAGCTTCGTGCTGAACTGACGCACAGCAAAGGTAAGATTTCCATGTCGTTTTTATTGAAAGTAAATGAGTATTTGGTGCATTTTATCCTACGTTAGCTACTTCCCTCTCTTAAAGGGCCTTTGAGTGACAGCTTCTGCCTGGTGATGACACACTGCTGGTTGTCAGGGAAAATGATCCTAAAAACGAGTCAGTGATGCCAACACATTTTAATAAACATGTTGTCATCTCAATAAACATGGTAAATACATGTCAAATCATGTTAGGGTTAGCTAGCCCATATCAGGTTGAAATTACTTTCAGTTTTCTACCTGTGTGGCACTGTGCTGTGTAATTGCATCAATATTAACATGTTGTTAAGCACACGTTATACACATTTATTGAAAACAGCAGTATAAAATTGAATTAGTTGGTTAGCATTGTTCGAACAAAGGACGGATGTAGTGTGCTCTTTCTTGACTGTGTCTTGTGGTACATCATCATATCTGAGGTGTCATCAGGGGAAATCCAATTGTCTGGTATTTGAGGTAGAGTTGGTTGTGAGAGAATGTCAACCGTCTGCTCACTATTTTTAGGACAATTAAATCAGCAGATGTGAGTAATGTCACAACAGGGCTTGCTAAGAAAAACAGGTGTACTGAGCAGGTGTGACTGGGCAGTAGAGATCACCATGAGATGTTAGATTTCTCATCACAAACCACAACAACTAATCAGATTACTGAAAGCTGAAAAGCTCTATGGAAAATTGGAAGTTACCACCTTATATTAAAATATCTGATGGCGTTATGGTAGTATAATTGATTCACAAGTTCTCATGATATGTATGTACAAGTCTCGCCCTTTCATTTCTGTACTCACAATTCATCATTATCAGGTTGTGATACAAATATTTCCTTCATTAATCAAACCATTAGTAGTTTATTTCAACATGGTTTGTTAACTATACATTCCAATGAATATAATATGATAAGATATAACTTAATTGTCAGGTTTTTTATCACAGCTGCTCCATATATATGCAATACTAACACTGAAAAATACTAAAATAAACAAGGGAACAGAACATTACAATCACAGAAGACAATATGTTCAAAACCCTTTAAAGTACATTTAATATGGGACTGAACTCAGTATTTAATTTTAGAATTGACAGTTATTGAATCGTGGAGCCCTCTGTCTCAGATTTAATGATAACAATTTATATCGTTTGTTTTGGAATAAAATGTGCATGCAGAGGGCTGAGGAATAACGTATTTTAAGTCATCAAACAAACTAATAAATAAATGTTCCCCTCATAATTTCCGCAGGTCAAGCTTGCCTTGATGTTGGACCTCCTGCCTAGCATGCAGCCATGAGCTCCGCCCTGTGGAGCCAGGAGAAGCCCAGCGGGGGCTTCAGGGAGGACTGGCGCTTCTACATGGTCATCAAGGAGTGTACGGTGGAGAAGACCCCCCAGAAGACCCTGAGGATCCCCCGCGGCAGCCTTGGTCAGGCCTGCCAGGAGCGCAACAGCCTGGGGAGAACGCTGCCTCCAAACAAGGGCAAAAAGAGTCTCCGCATCCTGGACCAGACCAACGTGGTGCTGAGCCTGGACGAGCGGGACGTCCTGGAGCTGGACGAGAAGCTGGCAGAGCTGCTGTTCCCCATCACAAACTGCGAGGAGCGCTACGCCCTGCTCTGCAACAAGTCCCGGCTGGAGCGAGTGCGTGATATTGACTGTGGGTCGAAGGTGAGGGTCCAGCTGCGCTCGGGGGACGAACCTCTGCCTGGGGTGGTCCGATTCAAAGGCTCGCTGCTGCCTGACAGAGCGCTCTCTGGAATCTGGTTCGGAGTAGAGCTGCTGGTGAGAACTTGTGTCTTTTGTGTCTTTTATTAAGAAGTAGACAAGGGTGTTTTGTGTTTCAAGGTTTCAATCAAACGAATCACTGTTCCTCTTAAAATGACATGAAACTAGCCAAAAACTGACAAGTTAATTATTTTCAACTTGCGCTTTGTGCAACTTTATGTGTACAGACGTGGAACAAAAGCAGAATTACAACCAAACACTTCTGCGGCGCTGAGTTAAGAGTTTTTAATGTCGGGAGACTAATCGTGTCAAAGCAGCTGTCAGAAATGAATGATCATATTGTTCTTACTAATCACTGTTAACCCAGTGAAGACACAGATTGCTGTCTTACTGTCTCCGATACAAATGAAGGAGACATGAAGACAAGACAAGACTGTTCTTTACAGCATCGGGGAGCTGGGTGAACATACTTGGCCCACATTCCTATATTATGTCTAATGATTAAAGCTGCATCAGACACATAGTCCTGCAAGTAAAAACACACTATGCTGTCTTTATGGGTAACAGACGTACAACCATGTGTTCTGACCCATAGCCTTCATTTGAAAAAGTGATCAGGGCAATTGCAATGCGATAAAGTGTTTGTACTTCTGTACCTAATAAATAAGAAGTATGTGATCTTGTGAGCAACCAATACGTTCCTGGAGTGTGAGTCTGTTATTTTAGGCTCAATTGACTTTAGTATCTATATACATAAAAGGGGGTAAAATGCAAAGAGCACAAATAGATTTATTCCGCGTCTCTCTGCTTTCATCTCTGCGCTGTCAGCTTGCACTTGTTGTTGTTGTTGATACAACCCTGAAACAAATCGTTTTGCTGACTATTGTCGAGCTATTTTGGTTTCTGTGTGGAGCTTCCTGTCAATACCAGCACAAGGCAGAGCTTCCATGGCAGAATGAAATGCTAAATATTCACATTTGTGTGACAGTTGCTATAAGAATGTCACATCTCATCACCCTGTGCGTCATGTTTATTTTGACGTGTGGAAAACGCAGGATTAAATTACGTATGTGTCGAAGCACCGGACTCTGTTGTTTGTGGGTTATGTCCTTCACATTGATTGCAAATGTCAGTCTTTTTCTAACCTTTAAATGTGGAAATAAACACATGTTGTTTCAGAGAAGACTTAAACAAAGCTGATCCAGCAAAGTTTTGATAACATTTTAGTTTCTGTTAACTGTTCCTTTTATCTCAATACTAACGTGCTTATGTGATGCCATTCATGCTGTACTGCATGTACAGTAAGTAACACAATACAAAGGGTTGCTTATCGCAGCACAAAGTTGTTGTTATTCTCCTGAGTCCAGCTGGAGTCTTCCTGAGTGGGCAGACTGTAGCTGCAGCCTCAGAGCAGCACATATGCTTCAGATACAATTCTGTTTCTATGCCCTTACCAAATAGAAATGACGCTATCTACTCTAAAGCCTGCGTGTGAGAAAAGAAGCACAATCTGTTACGGCACGCTTTGTGAGAACATCTAGTATCTGTGCCCGAGCTTTTTGAATGCATTTATCATCGCAGCAAGTCATATTCCTGCTGCAGTAATCGATCACTCTGATGCTGACTTCCCTGAAGGATGCTGAGTAAGCAGCCTCGCTACCTGCCCTACTTTTTATGACAATGACTTGCTCATCCCTGCTGCTCCTTTTCTTTCTATACACTGTTTCCCATCATCCTTTCTTTCAGGGTTCTTACGGTCATAACAAACCTCGAAAAGTCATGGAATTCAAAATGCTAATTCCAGGCCCTGGAAAAGTTATGGAAAACAATACTTTTCCCAAAGTTTTGGAAAAGTCATGGAAATGTAACTAAAGTTGCATCAAATATAATTAATATTTTATCTAATCGCCGAAATAGTAATACTATAATGATAATAAATACTGTATCGTATAGTAATGAAACGTAAAATGGCATTTAACTGTTGAGGTATTTTGCTGGTGAGAGATTTTAGTGGCTTTAGCGTGTAGAAGCTAGTAAGCCTATTATTTGATTTGTTTTAGATAGGCACAACATGTTTCAGACCTTATTTTCCTGAACCATGTTAAAATAAACCATTTTTCAGTGGTACCGCTGAGAAAGAGTCATTTTTTTTGGTCATGGAAAATTAGGAAAAGGTCATGGAGAAGTCATTGAAAAGTCATTGGTGAAAAGTGTATGAACCTGTTCTTTACTTCCTTCTCCCAGGAGGAGGGCCGGGGCCAGGGCTTCACCGAGGGATCCTACCAGGGACGCCAACTCTTCCGCTGTGAGGATGAGTGCGGTGTGTTTGTGGCCCTGGACAAGCTTGAACTCTGGGAGGATGACGATGACGAAGCTTTGGGTGAGCTGGAGGTGGACCACGTGAATCTGGTGGAAGACGACCAGGACTTTCCTCCTCTGGAGATCAACTCCAGGGTCCTAGTGCAGACCAGGGACGGGCCGGAGAGAGGGACCATCATCTTCTGTGACCTGCTGCCCGGGAATGAGAGCCTGGGCTACTATGTGGGAGTAGACATGGTAAGTAACGCCCTCTCTGAATAACTAGAGTGGTTTTATAAAAAAATTCAAATTCACAAAGGATCTGCTGCTTTTGTTCAGTGAAGTTTGAGACATTTAGCTCTGAAACTTTTTGGTTCAAGGCTTTTATTGTCATGTGTTCATAGCTACAGTGTAGTTATGACAATGAAAATCTTAGGTCACAGGCTCCTCCAACAGAGCAACACAATCAAACAGATAATAGTGCAAGTAAATAAAATAAAATAGAATATAATAGAAGTTGTGCAGAATAGTCTAGTAATTGGAATATTGATATATATGAGTTGCAAACAGATGTTATGGATCTTTCAAAAGTTCAGGTGTTTAACAGTCTTATGGCTTTGGGATGAAACTGCTTCCTGACAATATGACTTGTTTCCCTAAAACAACAGTTCAACATTTTGGGAAATATTCTTATTTGCCTTCCTGCTGAGAGTAAGATGAGAAGATGAAAACCACCTTCATGTTTTTTACACTGAATAAAAAGTGATGGCCCAACAGCTAGGCTAACTCATTTAGCATAAAAGACAACTTCATCCATGTGTTAAAACCAGAAGTTATTAAGGTTATTAGTTGGACTATTGGTTAGAGTTATTTGTTTGACGATGTTTTGGAAGCAATCAGTAACTTTTGTGAGCGGCTTGAATTGCTTTCACATGACAACAGTGTTTTATTTAGTGTCATTTGGTAACAAAGTGGGGGGGAAAGTGGTAAAATATACATAATTTAATGCTTTCAGTGTTTCATAAAAAGGTCAAATCTCATCACCTGGTCAGTGTTACATTTAAGTGTCTGTTTCTAAAGTGAGATGATGTAATGTGTGTCAAATGTTGAGTTGCTCGCCTCAGTAGAGGGCAGCACCATGCAAGTTTCAATTTGAACAGATGAGGCAAATTATGTAACTAAATATATTCTATCATGACTTGCTGACAACCAGTTTCTGTACCTTGTGGCACTACAGTATGTCTGGTTTTTGGGTATCAGAGTGGCTGGTATCTACTGCACGAGGGCTGCATAACTAATCTAACTTTTAGCGACACGGCAACATCGAGGAGTGCTATATTCACATGAAACACAATATTTGTTAAAGGCTTAATATTTCTTAAAATACAATCTTTATCGAAGTATTTTAGAGCTGCTTTGATATCCTGGGCAACAAATTGTATTCTACAGACTTTGAATATAATTTATGTTTGCTACAGATCCTTTTAAATAAATCACAATATGATCATTTTAATATGCATTTCACATGTTTCAAAAATTCTCCCCAATATTGTGAATCATATCACGACTGCAATATTCATTATCAAACTGATCTCAATTAGTTATTTTTTCCAAATCGTGCAGGGCTAGTATCTATGACTGCTGTTACAGGCGGGGGAGAGTTGTTGTGGTCACAGGGAAACTGAAACACATAACTGAGGCATTTGACTGCTGATCGTTAGCAGCAGCACCAACAACAACAACAACAACAGCAGCAGCAGCAGCAGCAGCAGCAGCAGCAGCACTAGCAGCAGTAGCAGCAGCAGCAGCAGCCCACTCAGTGCATCTGAGCCACCCACACAAAGGCAAGGCAGTCACGCGGGGAGTGAGGTAAAGACTCAGTGCTGTATGACCCAACAGCATGGCAGAGGGCCAGCAGTGAGGAGAGCCCACTGCTCTGCCTCTCTCTGCGTCCAGCCTCGCCCTGCCTTCGCTAGCTAGTGGCACCGTGCACACGTAGAATATCCTCCAGTCCTGGATTCATAAACTGAGGGAGGAGAATAGTGTGGCTGTGGAGAAAGTAGAGCTGTCAGGGAGAACATCTGATGAGCAGTTTGGATCATAACAATACAGAGGATCAAGAAGATAGTAGGAGGGAAGAAGCACGTGTGTGTCAGAGATGAAGAACGCCTGGCAGAGTTTACATGGTTCTCATGTCTCCAACTCTTTCAGGACAATCCCATCGGGGACTGGGATGGTGTGATCGATGGGAAGCTGCTGTGTAATTTTGCCAGTTTGGAGCACACTCGACTCGTACCTATCTGTGACGTAATGCCAGGTGAGTCACGTAGAATTTGCAAAGAAACTTCCAGCGTTGTTTCTGAAAACATTGAGCTGTCCCTCTCTTGAACCAGCTCTGAGCGTTCGGAGTTTGTGTTTTGCTCGCAGCGGGAACAGAGAGCCTTTTGTGTTGATGTCTCTTGTTTTTTGAAAGTCAAGTGAGATACTCGGGCTCTTTGTTCTCCACGTTGGCATATTGAATGTTTATATGTGCGACTGACGCCTCTCTGACTTCTCAGACACGCATACAGATGTTTTATAACATTGGGATTCTTTATTTAGCCAATGTTCATTCATTTTTCCTTTGAAACCTTCTTGCAGTTTCTAAACAGCAATACATGAAGTAAAGTGTTATTACTAAATACAGCTACTTTCAAATCTACACCCAAATAAAATGTTTTAATGCTAATGTGCTCTCAGAAGTAGAAAGACTTTGGTCTGGAAATACTCCAGGACAAGTGAAAGTCCTGAAATCAAAATGTTATTTAAGTAGATGTACAGAAGTGTTGTCAACTAAATGTACTTAAAGTATCAAAAGTAAAAGCACCCCTTGTGCACAATGGCTGTTATTAAAGTATTATATTATTAAAGAATTTTATATTATTCCTTCCATTAATTGCTTACAAATACATAATAGCCTTTACATGTTGTAGTTTGTGAATATTGAGACCATTTTTGATTATTTGTACCAGCTATATTGGTAGGATAGTACTGCTTTATATCAAATCAAAAATAATAATAATGAATATATAACTGTAGTTGAGTAAAAGGTACAATGTTTGTTCCAAAATGTATAAAGAAGCATAACATGGAAATACTAAATAAGTATGACTAAATATTAGTACAGGACTTGAGTAAATGTACTTAGTTACTTTCCAACACTGCATGCTTGTGATACTAGAAGCTGCAATCATCTTTTGTGACTTCTGCCTACCGTATGTCCAAAGTGAAAGGTAGAAAACACTTTAAAAGTTCAGTTAAATAAACATCTTTAGTCTGGACCCTAACTAAAGCAATGCATCTGTTGTCAATGAAGTGTTGTATGCTAGGTTATGACTTCAGTGTCATAACTTAAAAGTTGAGCGAAGGAAATAAACTTGTTATTGGATATTGAATTGTGTTATGAAACTTGTTTTTGTTGAACCGCAGTGACACGTTGAAAGCCAAAATGGAATAAGGTCAATGTAAATTCACACACAAGTTGCAGTTGCGCTGTGAAGACTTTTGCTGCATGGTAGTTTTTCGCAGGCTGATAAGCGTGTCGTGGCTCTAATGTGGATTTATTTCTGGGCCGTGCAGATTATTCCATGCAGGACCAAAGGCTGCAAAAGCACAGTTTTGCCCCCAGAGGCACCAACAGTGAAAAGTCGTCCTCTGGCCAAAGCAAACCAAAGAGCAAAGGTACACCGGTGTTACGATACTCACCTCACTGACACACACACCTCTGGGTGTGATGATTACTCTTGAAAAAAGGGGCATTCCAACAAAATTGATTTAGTACATAGTAAAAAAAGAAATTTCACAATTTGGGATTGGCCAGTTCTGAAGATCCCTCTGAGGCTAGTTCCGGAAAGAGGAAGTACTTTCTTTCTTTTAGAGAACTCATTGAAACTGTTTGTCAAATTCGAAGTAGTTTAGGAATAACAACCTCAAGAGGAGTTGTGATGGAAAGTCCCTTTTTATAAAGATAATCATTATAACGGTTTTACTCCATATTGCTCAATATATGAGAAACTCCCGTTGCAGTTGCATTCATTTGATGTGAATCTGTTCTCTGATTGCTTTCTCTTTTTGTTTTTCTTGTATGGAGAAAAACTGCCTAAAGTTGCTGATTAATTGACTTTTTTCCCTAGGCTACCCTACCCTGCTTTTCTTACAGCACACACACATATTCTTCTTATCTTTCTGTGTTTTTTTTCATGTACTTGTGTTATTTACAGGATTAGGTCATCAGTGTGGCAGTAGAAGCAAGTCTGAGTTTTACTATACTTTAAATGGCAGCTCTGTTGACCCCCCCGCCCAGTCCAAATCCAAAAGCACATGGTACATTGATGAAGGTAAAAACGGGAACTCATGGGACGTCAACCTTCTCACCGGCAAGCTACTGTTTACAACAAGCTACTGTTTACAACAAGCTACTTGATAATCCAAATCACTAAAGCACATGTTTATTGCTGCTTTAAAGTTTAAATTCCTAACATTGGCAGGATGACGGGTAACTCTTGGACTAAAACACAAATCTTTTCTGGTTCTTTGGGTTGCTCTTAATAGAAATGTTCTCCAAAATGGCAAAT
This sequence comes from Dissostichus eleginoides, assembly GCA_031216635.1. Lineage (NCBI taxonomy): Eukaryota > Metazoa > Chordata > Actinopteri > Perciformes > Nototheniidae > Dissostichus > Dissostichus eleginoides. The sequence continues at coordinate 35,902,248 of CM062264.1, read as the reverse complement.
AAAAGTGGTGTATGGAAACCTGTCTCTCCCACCTGCTAAAAGAACGTGGAACATAGCAATGTTTTAATGATAAGTGGAGTTTTGTGATCTAATAATAAAAAAATAAATGAATAAGGTTTGTTATAAAACTAGTTAAACAAAAAGGTTACTTAACAAGTTTCCTATAGTATCCAACAAGTTTAAAACCTAATAGTGGTGTGAATCTACTGGAGAGTTAAGTGTGTATAATATCATTGTGTTTATTTTTTTTAAGTTATCAATCATACACTCTGATGTTAAAAAACTAAGGTTAACTCAAGACAAAGGGTTATATTTATTCATGCTGAATATGCACAAATAAACACTACATCTTTTAGCATTTCAAAATCACTGATTTAAAGAATAACAAGTTGAAGTCTTAAAATAAAATCGCTGCCTGTTACGTAACGTCCACACCGTTCCGTCGCGTGCTTCAACGTCACGCTTTGCCGAACTGCATTGTGGTTCTGTTGCCTCGCTTTGCCTCCGTTGCTCGTGCTGAAAGTTGAGAAAAGTTCAACTTTTCAAGCGTCGACGGAAGCGCCAGCCAATCAAATCATATGCCAGTACAAGCGCTAACCAATCAAACCGCGTGCTTGTGTGTCCGGGGCGGGAGATTCATGTGATTGGTTGTTGGTCGCACGCCAGACACGCCCACCGGCAAGCTTCAACGCGACGGAACCGTGTGGACGCACCGTTACATTTTGAAATTGGCAGGCTAAGACTAGCTGCCGTTTTATTTCTCAGAAACCTGCCAACATTAAAACAAATTATTGTACACAGAAATAAGAAGTAAAACTGGTATTTTGTGTAATTCTTCAACACATTAAACAATAATGCATCACACAACGTTGACTTGCTGTGAAGCAGTACTGTCATCAGCAGCAATGTATAAGTTATTCTGTAGAAATCAAAAACATAAAATATATAATCCGAATTTGTGAATTCTTACATGAAGCAATTCTTTTCTCATTTCTTCTTCTTATTAGTTTATAATTTACCTAAATACTTATACATTAGTCTATTTCTCATTTAGTTAAAAGTTGAATTACACGGCACAGCATCCTAACATACTTTAGTGCCTCATAATTATGAAATATCTTTGACTTGATCTCTTTACTATAATTTCAGCAGCAAGTAAACAAAGCATTGGTGCTAAATCAATCATCCTTCTTCACATCGCTGGCTAGTATAAGAAATACCACCAACACAACTGATCTGATCTGTGAACAGAGATACTTTCTCAGTAGCTTACAGCAGTGGTACGTTTTAGATTCATGGGAGATTAGTATAAATATGATTTTTTTTTTAATTAGCTACCATTAAAGAGTGTTTTTGTATTTTGCATTTCTCTTTATTTTTACCAAGTGGGAGAAATAGAGTTCCATAAAAAGTAAACGTACTGCAAGTATGTGTAGTATATGTACGTTATGTACTGTAATTACTGTATTGTGGGATACAATAAATGAAAAAGTCTGCGTCAAATGTGGTTTGCATAAAAACAACGATCAGTAGTTTGTTGCGGTAGCTTGCTATAAAAGACCTTTCCACCACCCTTGTGCTTCATCACCATTTGACTGTGGTGTTCCACCTGCATGGAGTAATCGGTGTCGCCCTCAGGCTTTTAATAATGCTCAGCGCTGCAAATAACTCCTTAACTGGCTTCAGACACAGTTTGAATATCTCTGTGTAGTACTATTTGCACGCCAAAGCATTATTAAATGCCTTTAATTCTAGTGTCGGTCCTGACTGGTGCAGTAAGTCCATTGTGTCATTTTTTACATTTATTTCTGGGTCATTTTTCTTTCTTTTTAAGCGGGGAATCCCTTTGCTCATGTCATCACCAATACGTGCCAGTTGTGAATAATGTTTCCTGTAGTGAAGATGGTGGAGGCTCACAGCACTCTGGATATTAACTCTAATTATTCTGTTCGTTATCACATTCTGGAATATAAATATCGTCCAAAAATGTATAATTGCATACCTATTCACACTTCACACATCCACCAATGAATTAGAAGCAGAACAAAGACATACCTCAACATCATGAATCTAATTTGTGTTGCCTCCTGTTATGACAAAACAGAATACCTGAGTGCCTGTAAAAGTATTTTTAAATACTAATGCAATAATTAGTGGGGGTCAGTCATAAATAATTGATGGGCTGTTTTCACAACTGCTTATTCATCCTGTGAATGTGTAATCATTTTCATCTCCCTCAGGGTCACTTTCCACATGTTGGGTTATTGTTTTGTGTGGTGATGGTGCTTTTCATTTCTGTCACAAAGTCATCAGACTTTCCTCCACACTTCTTCAGGATTGATCAGAGTACGCATGTATCCAAATCACTCATGTCATGGTGGAGTGTCACACCCCTCACTAACACATTGTTTTAAAAGAAATAATCTGAGTTTTGTGAATTGTACACAACATTTAAATGTGCTCATAGCTATTTTTTAGCATTTTGCAGAATACCATCAGTCGGTAGAAGGAGTCTGCACACCAGACATCTCGTATCAATGAAGAGCATTTTCACACATATATTTAAGTCCAAATGGTGGCTTTATCTTCAGGAATCAAGGAAAATAATCATCAGACAAGGGAATATTGTTAAAATCAACCTGCCTGATATGCATGTTTGGAAGAACTGATGTCCATTGACAAAGACTTTTTAAATGTATTTCATCTTTAAAGCCAAATTCCTCAAGCGTGCAGACTCCTTTCTTCCTTTTACACCATAACTAAACGCCATGGAAATCTAGTTTTGCTGACCTCTAGTGGTAAATGTCAGTAAGATAGTGATTTTTATCTTGATTAAACTTAAATTCAAATACAGATAGCTTTATTGTCAAGAACATAAAGACAAACCGTATTGCCAAAAATATAAAATATATACATTTGTAATATATATTTGTGTTTATTTATCAGATTTAATGTTTTTTTAACGTTTTAAATAGTTGTGAAGCTAGTTAAATAACTCTTTAAAATACTAACATCTCCACTACAGTGTCCAGACACCCTGCTGTGTCTTTACACTAACTAGACCTTCTGTTTGTTTCTTTCCCTCCTGTAGTTGGGGAGGACCCCGCCAAGTCGCTCACTGACACACCCCCCGACTTCAACCAGTCCCCCCCGCCCTCCCGAGCCCCACCCTCCGCCACGCTGTCCACTGACAACAAGTTCCACTCGCTCCCCTTCAGCCTGAACCGTAAGACGGGCCCCATCGACAGCATGAGCCACGGCCCCCTGTCGCTGTCCGTGCAGTCGGTGATGGGGAGCAGCCCGAGCCCCCGTCACCCGCCGCCCCCCCCTCGCCGAGGCCTTCGACGCCCCCCCGAGGACAGCCCGGTCTGGAGGTGGGCTCTCTGGTGGAGGTGAAGGAGAACCCCCCTCTGTGTGGGGTCATCCGCTGGGTGGGCCTCCCCCCCGGCCTGCTGGAGTCGCTCGCTGGGCTGGAGCTGGTGAGCAGACGCTTAGTTTGAGACTAAAATAACAAATAAAAGATTTTAAAAAATTGGAAGAGGATCATTTAATACACTTAAGAAGTTAATGTAATAAATTACTATATGAACATCTAAAAAATAGAATAAATGATATCAGAATCAGAAACAGGTTTATTACCAGGTAGGTTGACACGTACGAGGAATTTGACTTGGTGTCGTATTGACATAAGACGGGCTGTACAGACTTAGTATTGCCAGTTATTGTTTTTCTATGCATGATTTTTTTCGGTACTTTTGATCTTCAGATACCTACTGACCAGTTACATCTAAACATATTTCTAGAGCTCTTAATCATGCAGGACCATAATGTGATTTGTGCCACAGCGAACAGCTTATTATAATAATAATAATAATAATAATAATACATTTGATTTATATAGCGCTTTTCCTGGTGCTCAAAGCGCTTGATCATCAGTGTATAAAGTGATTATCAAGTGATTATCAGTGTAAATCAGCACCACTCACCACTCTTGTTATATGGTCAGTTAAAGCTATTTCTGTTAGTAATCACTGCTGTTGATGCTTGCTTTTCTCTGACCAGTGATTGCAAAAAGCCTTGCAACCTGAACCCCCCACCACAGGCTTCACTCCGTTTTTGAAGTACAGCTGCTAAATGCTGCTACTAATAATTCTGAAATTATTTCAAAAGTAATGAAATTTCCCTTGAATTTTTGGGAAATTTCCAAGGGAATTTAAGACAGGGGAATCAGGGATTTTTACCCCTCAAAACATTATCTTTTTAATAGTTTCGGCAGAAGAAATGCATAAAATACAACGTCTTATTGCATGGTCATAGTTTGCCCATTAAATTCAATTGTATGCTTGTGTTCAGCATCAGATCACAGATCATTTGCAAGCATCCCGTATACATTTAGTTTAAATTCAGGAAATTCAGTCAAATGACAACCACCGCACAATGTACAAGTGCATTCTCACATCGCGGGTGTCTGAATTTTTCTGAAAAAATATATTTTTTATATTTTGGGTAACTGAGATGACAAATGGGCCACATTTTGTTAAATGCACCATATTCGTCACAATCACTTTTCATCAAAGTGGTGAACGAAGTTACAAAGTATCCTTAATAAGACCTAAAGCATTTGGAAAAAGTCAGAATACATTTCAGTCAATGCCTTTTTCTGCCAACATATGACATTTTTACAGGAATGCGATGACATGACCTTGACTTTCTCTTGCAGGAGGAGGAGTGTCCTGGTTGCACTGACGGCACGTTCAAAGGTACGCGGTACTTCACCTGCCCTCCCAAAAAAGCTCTGTTTGTGAAGCTCAAGTGCTGCCGGCCCGACTCCCGCTTCCCGTCCCTGCATCACTCCTCCAACCCCATCGAGCGCTGCAACTCCATCGGTAAGTCAGCAGCAGAAACGAGACGATAAAAGGCACCTATTTGTGTCCCTTAAAGGTCACCCAAAATCCACCTTTTCCTGTCTCTTCTACATCAACATGTGTCCCCTCTGTGTAAAGAGATTCTGAAAGTTTCAGGAAAAAAGATTCTCTCTCTTTTGGTCCTGATCCATTTATATAAAAACTTGTCTGAAAATGAGCTGATCCGATTTTGGCCACTTTATGATGATTTTGGCTTGTGTAGCCATTAGCCAATCACCAACCAAGGTAACCCCCCCCCACCTTATCACCTGAATCTCCTCCTAGAGCACCATTGTGTTCTTTTGAACCAAATATCTCTCAGAGGGGCGTGGGGAGGGCTCCTTATTTTCATCTGAAGTAACAGACAGAGAATCAGCACTTTGGAAACAGGGCTGAAACAGAGGGGATTATGGGATGCTGCAATGATCTGTTTGGTGTTTGGAGCCAAACACTTCAGAGACATGTTTTGTATATATCTGAGACCTATAATATATTGATGAACAGTATAATAGGGGACCTTTAAGGCTTAGTGTTTAAACCTGTACTGTGTTTGTTTTTGCAGCCTTTGGGGGGTACCTCAGTGAAGTAGTGCATGAGAACACGCCTCCACGCACAGAGAACGACGGTCTGGATGTCATGGTGGGAAAAAAGAAAGGCATCCAGGGCCACTACAACTCCTGCTACCTGGATTCAACACTCTTCTGGTCAGTGTATTTTAGTAGATGAGCTGCAGTGCATGCCGTGTTATTCTATTGATTGAGTTTTTGGCGCTTCCTCCGCCTGCAGCGCTGAGTTTGCCCAGAGGCAGAGGCTTATTGGTAAACTGTTTTTGACTTTGCCCACTGGCTCTCACAGGAGTGTATTCCCGCTGAGAGCAGTGGGTAGATCTGTTGTTTACTGCCAACTCTGCCAAAGGGCCATTGAACAAAGCAGTCAACCTAAACGTCTTCACCGAACTACAGGAGGTCACTTTAAAGGCACTTCCACCAGTTTGGAGTTTTTTAGCTTTAAATTGGACCACTCCAGAAATCCTTAATCCGTCCATCAGCAGGGAAGCTCTCCTTGTTATAGCATGGATTTATATTCAAAATAATATATCAATAATAAGTGTTTTAATTGAAAAAAGCCAATAAACGTAGTAAATCCTAATTTATCTTAGACTAGATAGATAAAAGAAACATGAATAATGATTGTTGTGTTTTGTGCTCTGCAGTCTGTTCTCCTTCAGCTCCGTTCTGGACACGGTTCTCCTGAGGCCGCGATCTAAAACCGATGTGGAATATTACCGAGAGACACAAGAGCTGCTGCGCACAGAGATAGTCAACCCGCTGCGCATGTGAGTCAACGTCATTTAATGCAAACATAATGATGCCATTTATTGTAGGATTTGAAGCATCTGTTTTAAGCATGTTGTTCAGATTTGTATACAGGATACCTAAGAATGTTCAAAACTAGAAAGCTTAAGTTTCTCTAAAAGCTGTTCTAGACTAGAATGCTAAATTGCTTGCACATGGTTTCAGATAAATAAAAACAAACAGAATCTGAAATACTGTAGGTTGCATTATTTACTTCCTCATGTTGTAACATCTGATGCAGAATGTCACTAGCAGAACTGATGTTATAAAACCAAATGTCATTTGTGTTTAGCTAGGTTGTAACTTGCTTCTTTTTTGTTTTTCAGACATGGGTATGTTTGTGCCACGAAGGTGATGAAGCTCAGGAGGATCCTGGAGAAAGTAGAAGCTGCTTCTGGGTTTACATCTGAAGAAAAAGGTAGGAGAATGAGACGGTAAATTGTTTAGTGGTCTTTTTAAAAGTGCATTTTACTCTTCCACGTTACTCATTGGGTTTGAACGTTTCATCTTCTGTGTACTGGTGATGAGAATCTGAATTTAGATTTTACTTTTATTGAATTATCTGCTATACTTGTAACATCAAAATACCTTTTTGAGGATAAAACAAACTCCTTTAAGAACTGTAAAATATAATGACACACACACATTCATGCTCTTGAGTTTTCAGTTCCTACGGTCTGCACTGGATTTAAACACCGAAATGTAAACAGAGATCTCATTTAAGTTCATGTTGTTCTGCAGATCCTGAGGAGTTCCTCAATATCCTTTTCCATCACATACTGAGGGTGGACCCGCTGCTCAGGCTAAGGTAAGCGTACTAAGCGCTAATTTCAAATCCCCTTTTATAAATAATGTGCAGAATGACACAAAAGTACCGAGCCTGGGGAGAGACATGGTGGAGAAGAAACTCAAAGGTTAGAAAGGAAAAAGTAATGCACTGATGTCTTAATGTCTTGGGCCAATTTCAAAATAAAATGTATCCATAAAACGAGCCTCTCCCTGACCACGTACATTTTTTTAGCTGAAGTCTTTCGCAAGGGGAAGCAAACGTTTCTTGGGAAAATGCAAAAGTATATATCTATTTTCTCCATCTTTTGTTCCTCTTATTCAATTGTTTTTCCCCCATGTATCTTCCCAGTCTTAAATGGAACCTATCATGCAAAATGCACCTTTTGATGTCTTTTATACATAAATACGTGTCCCCGGTGTGTCAGGGAACTCACGCAGCATCAGAAAATAAAACCCTCTCTCTTTTCCTCCGTACCCAAATCTTTTAAAAACGGGGGTACAACGAGCGGATACAGATTTGCTGCCGATATTACGTAATTTCGGATGGCGGACCCACAGAAAGTTGCTATCAGAAACAATGCCTGACGTGTTTTGGACGTAATATGGTCTGTGTTTACATTAGCAAGCATCGCTAACACTCAGAGCTAACCTGTACTGGAGAGCACATGTGTTTAAAAAGCAGGAAATACAAAAAGGAACTCACCTTGTGATAAACTCGCAAGAGAAAAAGCATTTGAGCTCCATACTGTTTCAGAAATAATCCTTGATGTGGTTTAGAACAGGATGGCGTTTTATCACAGCAGAATTTAACTTTATCTCCGGTAGAATTCTGATCAGGCATTAGCTCCGCCTCCTCTGTTTTCTCTTTTCAAGGACCCAAAATCCACGTTTCTCTAACAGGCTGAAACAGAGGGATATGAGGGATTTCTAAAATGCATGATCTGTTTGTATTTTGATCAAAACACATCATAGACATGTTTTTATATATTTGTATATATCTGAGACCCATAATATATGCCTTAAAATAGCATGATAGGAGCACTTTAAATCAAAAGAGAAATAATGTTGACATTTTTTAACCGAGAAGAAGCCATGTGATACACACAATCCCTGCGTACCTCATGGCGTAATGAAGATATATCTTTGCTTTACGCTGCTTTGCAGACTCTGCAAATATATTTCCAAACACAGCAGCGCTAAACCACAGAACCATAACAGACCTTTTCTTAAATCTGCAGTATGCAGATTAACGGGGGCATTAAGTTTCACTTCTGCTGCAGAGCTCAGATGGAGATGGAGTGGCAGACTGTGTGGTTTAACTGTAGGAGTTTCTTTGATCGCGTTATGAAAACTCCCTCGAAGGTCATGTTTAAGGATGTTTGCCATTCAGATGAGCTGAATCAGGTCTACTGAGTTAAAAGGTTATGCATTAGTGTTTTAATAGGAATTATGTTTTGCCAAAGCCGAGCAGTGACAGAGTTGTAAAACTGTCATTTAACACGACTCCTCTGAAACACGTACCTGGTTTAAAAATAAATACTTGAGCAGTGTGAAATCTGGCGTTACAGTTTATCAGTAACAGGATGCAGATGTGACCGAACATGTGGTAATCATATCTCAAGCTGTTAAATTAAGCGGCCTGTTTTCATCATCAGGCTATGTGAGGTTGACTTTGACGCTTGAAAATAAAAAATAAAACACCCGATTGCTTTTGATTAAGCTATTTAGTTAGATCATTTATATCCAATTCAGAGATAAGTCCTAACAAGTTATTTAGAAATGGGACAAATTGTGACAAATTGTGTTTGAAAAATTGTGTACAGTAGTTCATCAATTTACAGGTTTTATCAAAATGTGCTACATCAGAATCAGAATCAGAAACAGGTTTATTACCAGGTAGGGTTACACGTACGAGGAATTTGACTAGGTGTCGTGGTGCATTAAAAACACAGATAGAGAATTAGAAAAATATTAAAATAATTAAAAATATAGTCAAATATAGCATTTACATTGCAATGGGATAGAATAGAAGAATAAAATAAAATGTGGAATAAAAATCAGCATTAATACAAAATATTGTTGTACATAGGGTACTCTTTTGTATCAAATAGCAAAATTCCCAAAAGATAAGCCAAGAACAGATCTGCTTTTATTCCAGTGAGATATCACTTGTGGGTACAACAGGAAATGTTTTTAATATCTGCACAGACTACAGTTGTTGTTTTATCCTAATCTACTCAGAAGGATGTGAACTTGAACAAAGCCTCGTGTTTTCTGCAGGTCGGCGGGGCAGAAGGTGCAGGACTGTTACTTCTATCAGATCTTTATGGACAAGAAGGACAAAGTGGGAGTTCCCACAATCCAGCAGCTGCTCGAGTGGTCCTTCATCAACAGCGACCTCAAGTTTGCAGAGGTGAGTTTCATTTTGTTTCAGCTTGTTTTGAACCCTGCATTAGCTTGATTTGAGTAGAAAGATTGCTGATATCGTGGCGTGATTTGTCGGATTATCTTTGCTACAGTTTGTTAGTTTGGTGCCTATCCCTTAAAAAGAATCTGAGCATAAACTAATCTACGCAAAGTTAACACGACCCAGGTTGTGTTCCCAATTTGTTGTGCTACAAAATGACTTCATGGGGAAATGGCTTCCTTTTTGAATACCTGATGTTTTTAGTTAGACTTAAAGTAACAGTTCCCTTCAAAATAAAATATGATATCAAGATGAATCACAACACACAGATATTCTTTAAATATAGAGGTTAGCTGTCCCATAAAGTAATAATAACATTATCTTAATTCAAAGAGTTTCAAATAAATGTCTTCAAGGCATCATTTGTGTGTCGAATATAATACCAAAGTCTCATACCATAAGTTGCAGTATTAATTATGTTGAATGTATTTATTCAATAAAAGCAGACCTGGTAATGTAAATGGAGTGTAAGGTTTTGGACATATTTAAATACATAGTGTGCTATAAGCTATTAACTTCTGGATGGCTTTGGGGTCTAAATACAAATACATTTTACACCTCTAATTCATCTTAAAATGCACCTACGGAATTTTTACCTTTTCAAGTGTGTGAAAAGGTAATGGCTCCCCCTTGTGTTCATAGTATGTTATTAGTTTTTTGTCAGGGTGCATTAGTTATTGTTCCTTTTTGAAAACAAAGTGTATTAAAATAGATCCTTTGGTGTTGAGAGAGACTTGGAGGAGAGATTTTGAGCAGGGAGACATCTCCAAAAAACGAAACTACATTGCAGGACTGAAATGTCACTTCCTAGATCAAAAGCAGCTTCCACTGCTGACACAACTTATTGATGCAAGAAATAACAAAAATGGATCCTAAATTGAATAATTTCACATGGAGCAACTATTTTATTTATGGAGTTAGTTTCTCCATACGTGTAACATTGTTTAAAATTCAAGCACATTTTTGTCATACTCTAATAGACTTAATTGGTAAGGTCTGTTATATGTTTAACTAGGGATGTAACGATATATCGAATATCGCGATTATTATTATTTTGTTAAACCTTTATTTATCCAGGTCGTCCCATCGATCAAATTTTCAAGGGAGACCTGTCCAACATGGCAGCAAGTAGGTTACAACATGAACATAAAACAACAGATAACACAAAAGGACATGGTATTTACAGGGCTACATTTACATACCTAGAGACATTGACGAGTACCAACAGTATATTTATATCTCGCCCTGTCAATAAGCCTCACCTTCTTGGCAAAAACGGTATTGTTTTTGAAGTGGTGGAGAGACAATGCACAGTTTGACCCACTGCTGTCACCCATGGCCAAAGCATATCTCTCTGTCCCAGCAACATCAGTACCAAGCGAGAGAGTTTTTTCCACAGCAGGGTATATTGTAAACGCCCAAACATCCCAGCTTCTACTGGAAATGTGGACATGCTCATATTCCTAAAAGATAACCTGTCTGATGATGCTGAGTGAGTGAGAGAGTGAGTTAGAGTTGAGTTACTTGAAAAACTAAAGTGAAACTTGATTTATTCTATTGCAGGGTCTGATTATTATATTTTTGACACTTTAAAATACTACTATCCTACTAAAATGCTGCACAAATCAGATTTATTATTTAATAAAGAACATTTTTTCAAGTAAAAAAATAAAAAAAATCCACTTTTTCTTTTCCTTTCTTTTTCAATATCGCGATAAATATCGTACCGTGGACTTGTTATCGCGATATTATCGTACCGTGAGTTTTTGGTATTGTTACATCCCTATGTTTAACATCAAGTCCATAGTGTTCTGCTCTGAGCTTTTCTGATATATCCGATCTACTATGATGATGTCCAAATAAAGTGTTCTCCTCTCTGTGTCTCCTGACCTCAGGCTCCCTCCTGCCTTATCATCCAGATGCCTCGCTTTGGCAAAGACTTCAAAATGTTCAACAAGATTTTCCCCTCTCTAGAGTTAGACATCACAGACCTTCTTGAAGACAGTGAGTTGTGGCTGATCATTTTTTCCAGTGTCTAAGTGTGACGTGTTTCTCCGATCGATGGTGTCTCAGAGCCGCGTGGCATTTGGTAATGAAATCCCTCTGAGCTGTCACTGCTACTCACCCGAGATGAAGGAACCCTTTTCTTTCTTTCTTGTGTCTTAAAGAACTTTTGTGCAGCCAGAATAAATGTGTCTTTGTCATCCAGCTCCGAGGGAATGTCGAATCTGCGGAGGCCTGGCTCTGTACGAGTGTCGAGACTGTTATGAGGACGGGGACATCACGGCGGGAAAGATTAAACAGTTCTGTGAAAAGTGCAATACGCAGGTAAGCAACAGAGGGCATTGCTGCAACACCAGCTCAACTGAAGCTAACATTTTAAAGGTCACCTATTATGCAAAATCCACTTTTTCATGTCTTTTCTACATCAACATGTGTCCCCCCCTCTGTGTAAAGAGACTCTGAAAGTTTCAGGAAAAAAGATTCTCTCTCTTTTTGTCCTGATCCATTTATATAAAAACCTGTCTGAAAATGAGCTGATCAGATTTTGGCCACTTTATGATGTCATAACGATTTGTTGGCTTGTGTAACCATTAGCCAATCACCAACCAAGGTAACCCCCCCCCCAACCTTATCACCTGAATCTCCTCCTAGAGCACCATTGTGTTCTTTTTAACCAAATATCTCTCAGAGGGGAGTGGGGAGTGGCTCCTTATTTTCATCTAAAGTAACAGACAGAGAATCAGCACTTTTGAAACAGGGCTGAAACAGAGGGGATTATGGGATGCTGCAATGATCTGTTTGGTGTTTGGAGCCAAACACTTCAGAAACATGTTTTGTATATATCTGAGACCTATAATAAATTGATGAAAAACAGTATAATAGGGGACCTTTTAAGTGTGAGTTAAAATCGTCCACTTGGGGGCGCCAAATCCAAAGGAATCAGAGCAGCAGTTATGTTGCAGCTTCTACAGTAGGTTGTAACACATGGTGCGTTCATTTTATTTGCCAACACAATCTGCTTTCTGATTCACGGCCATCAAGCATCGGATATGCTTCCAACTGAGCTTAAAACATGAACGGACTATCACTCTTTTACACATTTGACAGTTTTTTGTGGAAATAACTTGTTTTATTATAATTATTCCGCTATAATGCCAGTTTTAATACTTAATACTTCATCTGTTTTGTATTTTTATATATTTATGTTTTAAGTGTGCTAGTGACAACACAATTTTTTTACAGTTTTTTTTATTGTTTTGTGCCCAAGGACTACAGATGGAAAGCAAATCTGGCATCTTCTCTCTTTCTGAGATTAATGTATTTTTTATGCATTGCCTTGATTTATAAACACATAATAATATACTGAAATATTGTTTGATTTATATCTTAATAGCCCATCTGGTGGTATGAAGCCTCAAATGTACTTCAAAGCTTTTATTTACAGTGATTCCTCTCCTCTATCTGTTACATGTTATAATAATAATACATTAAATGTTTATAGCGCTTTTCCCAGTGCTCAAAGACGCTTTACACGAAACAGAAACAGCTCAAAGAAAGCAAAACACAAACAGTAGTCCTAATCCAAGTGTGAGTTAAGTTAAGTTCAGCTAGAGTGAATAAGTGAGTTTTGAGACGTATAGTGCTCCTATACTGTTCATCCCTTCAGTCACATGCTTTCATCACATGGCAATACTTATGTACAATGTTTTAATAATTGTTATGCTATGACTATTGTGTTTGCTTTGTACAGCCCTTTGAGGCATTTCTTGTGATTTGGGGCTATAATACTTTTTGATTTGATTTGATATGTCACAGTAACAGTCTGATGCTTTCCCCCCCCCCCTATTTACAGTGATTCTACTCAATCTGTTACATGTTAGACATATACCGCTCATATGCCACAGTAACAGTGTGATGCTATTTTTTATTTTTTACTGATTTCAGGTCCATCTCCACCCGAGGAGGAAAACCCACCGGCACGGGAAGCTGTCCGTCCCCAAGGAGCTGCAGGAGGGCTCGGGGCGGCAGGGCTCGTTCCCCCGCCAGAGGATGGAGCTGTTCGCCGTGCTGTGCATCGAAACCAGTCACTACGTGGCCTTCGTGAAGTACGGCAGCGCGGACTCCTCCTGGCTCTTCTTCGACAGCATGGCGGACCGCGACGGTGGGTGTCATCACGGCCTTCTGACGCCGTGCATGTTATCTCTTTTTTTGCATCGCTAGTCAGACCAGGATTATTTAGTTGTCTGTAGAATGGTGCAAATACACTTAAAATAAATCAAACAAATAAGAAAAAGGAGGAAGGTACTTGTATTACTTGCATTACTTTACTCCCTTATTTCTTTCTTTATGTTTTCTTTAAGTGTTAATGTTGCACTGTTGGCATTTCCATTGCCAACAACTACACTGCTGCTTTTGTGCGTATGCAAATTAAACCTTTGAATCATGAATTCAAGATTCAAGGCTTTTATTGTCATGTGTGCATAGCTACAGTGTAGTTATGACAATCTTAGGTCACAGGCTCCTCCTCCAACCGAGCAACACAATAAAACAGATAAGATATTGCAAGTAAATAGAATAGAATATAATAGAAATAGTGCAGAATAGTCTATATACAAGTAATTGGAATATTGATATATATGAGTTGCAAACAGATGAATGTTATGGATGTTCTTTCCAAAGTTCACGTGTTTAACAGTCTTATGGCCTGTGGGATGAAACTGTTGTTATGACACCAAACTAATCCCTGAAACGAGACCCGGTGGATATGTACAGGACATTGTTTTTGTTACAGTGGCGACAGAGCTTCACACTGCGCAGCGACACAGATGGTTTTATAAGACCTCGCTGAGGAAGATGCTAAAGTCATGAATCACTACACAGAAATATTCAAGCACCAAATTCATCATAGTGTGTTACATTTTAAGACTTTGAGAGACTGCATAACATATTTGTTCTTCCTGTGATATCATAACTTATCACAATTTATTGCAACTGGCAATGTAGCTCCTATCTGTCATTAGGGCCACTGCTATTATAGCTTATTTTCCTAAATAAATTACACACTATTTCTAACAATTATTGGAGTAATTGTCTGACAAGTGAAATGCCAGAAAATAGACATGACAGTGAATTTTTCTGTCATGTTAATACAAAGAAAAATGTCCCATATTCATCATTGGGACTAGAATTTAGCATTTTTTGCATAAAACTTACAAATCTTTTCACTCGATTATCGAATTAGTGACTCATGGATGGATCACTTAGAGATTCATCAACTAATACTTTTACTTTTCTAATTGCTGTTTTTATTTCCCTAAAAATAAGGCGGGTAATCATCATAAAAACAAACTAATGATTGCTGGAAAAAAGGAGTTTATTCAAAAAAATATATATATTTTGCATTCATAACCATCATTGGCAATCTCTGTTTGATTTGCGCATTAAATCCTTTTCACATAGTTTTCACTAAGAGTTACGATGATCACATGGTATCTAATGACCGTGCTCGTGTCTCTGCAGGAGGGCAGAACGGCTTCAACATCCCGCAGGTGTCCCCCTGCCCCGAGGTGGAGGCGTACCTGAAGATGAGCCCCGAGGAGCTGCACTCCCTGGACCCCAAGAGCATCGTGGGCCAGGCCCGCCGCCTGCTCTGCGACGCCTACATGTGCATGTACCAGAGCCCCACCATGAGCCTGTACAAGTAGAAAACCTCTCCCCCAAACCCTCCACCATCGCCCCCCTCCCCCCAGCCACACCACCTCCCCCCTCCCCAAGGGCAGGAGATTCCCAGAAAGACCAAAAAAGTTAACCCTCTCCAGCCCAGCTCTCCTCTCTGGTGGTGGGAGAGATGAAAGAGAGGGGGGGGGGGGAGAAGCCTATTTGCACTGTGCATTAGTTGAAGTGTTGTGTTCTTCATATGTAGCTTCCCTGTGTCTCACTGCTGAGCGTCGGTGGTGGAAGATGGAGCGAGGCCTTATGAAGACGCACTGGGCATGCTTGCGTTGCCCCGACTGACAAAACACGTGCAACGAAAACAAGACGAGCTCGTGGGATGACCTCCTCCACCTCATTTACCTTAAGAAAAGAGGAGTCATGCTATTCTTAATCACTGTAGAACACGGGAGCTTTTCCACATCATGCAGTACGCAAAGCCTCATCCAACTCTTCTCAAAAAACTTCTCTTAGTAGCATAGATTTCCTGAGGTAGTACCATCAGCACTATAGACGTCCACCTACTGTGCATCAGAGTTTGCATATCCCCCCCCCCCCTAATCATGCTGTGTAAATGTCTTTACACCATATCCCCCCCCCCCCCTAATCATGCTGTGTAAATGTTTCTTTGCAGATAACAGTAGCCATTGTAGAAGTGTCGTACTGCACATCTCGCTCTAACAATGCTGCACTTTTTGCTCCATCCCCAAGTGGACCTATCAGGAAACATTTTCTTTTTTTCCTCCCATTGGAAGTCACACTGAGTGCTAATTTGTTGGTCGGGAGACATCAGAGTTTTGTGTTACAGAATACAAATGTGCTTCTCCCTCGGTAAAGAGCGCTCTGCATTGCAAATGGCGAGGAGATGCCAGATAAATGCATGAAGGGAGACTTGTACAATGGCTGCCGTTGTAGAGCACTCCATGCATTCATAGGGTCAATGAGGTGAAGTCCTGGAAGAAGCCTGGCTGTTTTCTTTCAATTAAGGGAGTATGATGTGAGGAATTTCACATGCAGTGTTTTTAAGTGTCTGACTCATTGTGTTGACTAAATATAAATTATATTTTATGTTTACAAAGCCTTTTTTCTTTTGCCCATCATGGCAAGTATTGACTTTTGCTGCCTTCCATGAAGATGTGACATGCAATGTTTCCAGCCGTGCACCAGATAACTAAACAATATTATTTATTATATTCTAATCCTAATATAAACCTGTGTGTTATCCCTTTTTTAAAGAAATGAAACAGGGTTGATGATACTGCTTTGGGTACTGCTTGTCCCTTTTCACAGTATAATGAGTTATTGTCTCATAGCAACTACTGAATGTTAATAGTAACACGTTGAACAGTGTAAAGTTAACAAAGGATTGAAATGATGACGCACAAGGCTGGTAACCCTTGTGCACAATATATATAAGTATTTAAAGAAACATTTACATATTCCATTGTAATCCAATTTAAAAGTACCTAAAGCATACCATGGATTGAGAAATAGTTGTTTTTATATATCACACACCATTGGATTGAACCAAGAAACTGCACATGTTGGCATCAGCATTATATCTATTTTTCCAAATCACAACTTGAAAATTGAAGTAGTTGTGAGTATAAAACAAAAGTGTGAAGTATAGGGGCGTTTTTTTTATAAATGAGGTTCCAGCTGACACTTCCATTTTGCTCTGTGGTCGTCTCCACTGTCGGGACTTCCTGTGTGAACTCCTTCTGCTGAAGCTCGTCTCTGACTGGAGCCTCGGGGTTTTGATTTTTGTTTTCCTTTTTCTGTTGCATCTGTACAGTATATACATATGTAACGGGTGGAAAATTAATGTCAGTGATGTTCCTGTAAATGTTAACAAAATAAAGCCCGTTTTGAAGGGTGCACGTTGTGAGTGGTGTGATGAAAGAGAGAAATTCACATTCATTTGAAATAACACAATGCTGAGACATGAGGGTTAAAGGCACCAGAGAGAAAGTAACTTACAAACTGCCTTTTTTGTGTGATGCTAAGCATACAACTTCTACATGCAGTATATATTAATATAATATTGCTTTAACATTAACTCACAGGTTTGATAAAAGGAGCCTGTTCTCAATGAGGTTACCTGTAGATTTAAAGGATAAGAAATAAATATAAGACGGAAAGATATGTAAGATCAGAGAAAAACAACACAGTATAGTCTGTTGGAAAAAAAGCAATATTAAGCTATGTGAAAAAGTAATGTGTCAAAAATATCAGATAAAAGGCTATTACATTACATTAAATGTCACTTGTTAGACGCTTTTATCCAAAGCGACTTACATACTCAATACTGTGGGCAATCCCCACAGGAGCAATTTGGGGTGAAGTGTCTTGCCCAGGGTCACAACGACATGCTGACTGCAGTGGGGTTTGAACCTGTGCTCCCCTGATCCCAACACCAACGCTCTAGTCCACTGCGCCGACACGCCACCCTGGCTATAGTATAGTATGTCGAAAAAAGTTACATGATACTATGTCAAAAATATCTGATTAAAATAAGAACTCATAAAGTCAGAGTATAGTAAGTCAAAGAAAGCTATTCTGTGTCCGAAATGATTAAAAAAAAGTGTCCTTTCATAGTATTGCATGTCTTAAAAATAACACTGTACAACATTATCATTTAAATATAATTATTATTATCATATACAGTAGTTCTTATTCCTGAGTTCACAGAGCATCAGCAGTGAGTCCCTGTAAACCTGGCTTTTTGGTGTGATTGTCAGTGTTTATCTGTGTGTTATCCAGATCTTATTGTTTCCTGAGAGGATTACCATGATCGAGCCCAATTTATGCTCCTGACACGGCGATCATCCTCTGACTTATAAACACAACAACAATATGATCACAGTCTGTTATGCTTACAGGAAGCAAGATTACCGCGGTCTGTTGTGACCACTTGGTATCTGGCCTACATGTCCAGATTACATCCACACACAGTGACCCAATTCCCCAGACAATCTCTTGACAACGACAGATAAATCGGTGTGCGTTATACACGCGTCTGCCCCAGAGGAACCCCGCTCCACACCTTACCCCGTTTAGTTTTGAGTCAAACTTGAAACCAGCTTAGCAAGCTGACTTCAGAAGTGCCTGATAAGTATTTGTCAACAGAACAGCTGGCACACAATGCCCTCTTGTAGCTTTATGCCACAGCATATGCCAGCCGCTCGTAGCGTGTGGTAATTTAGCCGGGGCTGGTTCTACAGGAACAGATGGGCTCCAGTATTGTTATTCCCGCTCCAGCTCAGGGCCCCTGGGGGGAATCACTAAATAAAATCAAAGCAGATGGACCTCTCTGGGCTAGGCTGTGTTTATGATAAACAGCCAGCACAACCAGTGTCCATCTAACACCTTAACCCCGCCCTCCACACACAGACAGGAAACAGGATTACAGAGGTTTAACCTCACCTGCAACGCTCTCCTTTGACCGTAACAGAAGGGAAACCCAAACAAATAGAAGACAGGAAGTACATTATAACCCAGAGTTTCCATAATGTACATCTTGATCCTACACAACAACACCTTTTACCTCCTTGACCTTAAACTGTAAAATCCTCTCAAAACAGAAACACTTCCCTGTCTGACTTCCCTCTTCTTTCCCACTGACAGAGGACTGTTTTGTTCTTTTATATCCTTGTCAACATTTCACTGCTGTGGTTCTCACATCCATGCAGCAGACACAGGCTGTATGGTCATAGTAAACACATGATGGTGTCCCACTCTGAGAAAGCAGGACAGTTCTCACTTACTTCCCATGGGAAAAGACAGCAATATATAAGAATATATTTCATAGGTCTTTTTATGACATGTTAGATGAGGACAGTTTAATGGAAGTGTTCACCAAGTTAGCTTAACTAGGGTAAGCTAGCTAATGTACTACTTGTGTTGTTATATGGTTTTAATCGTTGTATAACATTTTTTACATAAAGATTTATTGATTTGATTTATGGATGTTAAGACAAAGAAACAAAAATATTCAAATAATTTTTTACATAGCACCTTTTAAACATAGTTTCCAAAAAATAAGAAAAAAACAACCAAACAAGAGTGTCTAAACACATTAAATACACATTAAAACAAATAGGAAATAAGAAAACATAAATAAAATCTTATAAAAGCATTTCTTAAACAATTAGGTTTTTCAAAGTGACTTAAAAAAGCAGATCTCCCCAGATGAATGCCATTTGAGATATTAATCAATCAACCCCGAAATCCCCCCAAAACTCACCACAAACTGTGTGTAATACAAAATAATAGCATATTGTGTGTTTTTATATAAAGCAAGTGTAAGTGTTAATACATGTAGTGGAGTTAAAAGTACAATATTTGCCTCTGAAATGTACTGGAGTAGAAGTATAAAGTACAAATATGTCAAAACATTACTTAAGACTTGTGTGAATGTACTTTATTTACTTCCCACGACTGGTTGCTTGAATGAAACTAGAGAGAGAGGCAACTGTTTTTAGAGACTGATATGGTGTCCCACTATGAGAATGCAGGACAGTTTCTCACCTACTTTCATTCCCATGGGAAAAGACGGCACTAAACAAAGGAATCCTATCAGTGCGGAGGGGAGGTAAATGTCTAAGGTCATTAAGACAACAGGAAGGCAGTGATTTCCGGCACTGAAGATGAAAAAGAGCGGAGAATAAACGCTTTTAAGCCAATCAGTCCTAACTCAATATACTACTTAGGTGTTGTTTTAACTCCATCATGATAACCAGTCGTATTCACTGTCTTCAAAGGTCAGAGTCTGATGAAGTCAAAGTAGTGTAATCAACCTAAATGTTTATAGCCAAAAGTATTAACTCAGCAGTTACTCAGTCACTGTGAGCGATCTGACAATCAAAAGTTTTTCTCTGCAGGCTTCAGCAGACAATTGTTTCTCATCATTACCCAGATCCGTCTTCTTTCCCCGGACAAATGCCCGTCCAAAATTACATTCACACACAGATTTAGCTTTCTGCCCAATTCATCAGTAAAGGGGACACAAATGCTTCTGGCCTTAACGATGTCAGGACACAAAATCAGCATGTCTGTCTGCTCTCATTGTTGTCGCTCACTTTTTTGAATCAGTGTGTGCAGGCATCCATAGATGTTATCAATTCAAGAAGCCAGCAAAAATATACAATAATTCATATTTGATCGACTTATAATAATGTTTTTGTGAAATAAAACTCATGTTTCATACAGTAAGACACTTCCCTTTTCTCCATATTGTAGAGTAATGAATATTTTGAATGAATTAGATACAAATACATCGACATGTATGCTAACATTTACATGAAAACTCTTTTTGTTGTCTTCGGTGTATGCAACAATACTTATCTATATCTAATAGATAAGTGTTGTAAGACAAATCCTTCGTCTGTTACCCTTAAAACTTAGAGAAATTATTTCAAATTTGATTAATTTTTTTATTTGTTTCCTTTTAAATATGTATACATACATTTGAAGGACACATTGTACACTTTCTGATGTCTTTGAGTGTTTTTACATGCAAAGAACTCTTATAAGAAATGGTCAGAAAATTCATTTTTTTCATTAATCCTTAACATTTAGAAAAATAAATCCAAATTAGATTTAAAAAAAGTGCACTTGAAACATGTTAACATACAATTAAGTAACAGGTATGAAAACATTCTGATGTGTTTATATGCAATAGCACTCAGATACAGTAAGACTTGACATCGGTGGACAGACTATCCCACTGAGCCACATCCACCAAGACACTTCCTTTGCTTCATTGTACCCTCTAAATGTAAATAAATGAAGTCGAATAAGATATTAAAAGACAAGTTATAAATATGTATACATACATTTGAATGACACAGTGTAACCCTTTCTGCTCTAAAACTAAATGTTAATGCCAAAAGTTTAGTTTGGTTTCTCCCGTGGGAACCGAGTCCTAACTGCATGGTAATCTTTACATTTGTGCTCATCTACAGTAAGGAAACCATAAGTCCTTCTCCCAGATTCTCCGAGAGGACCCTGGCCGCTCGGATGAGAAATTAATTGCCTCTAAAGCAACAGCTAGCAGATGTTGTTGCTGCTAAGAGCCAGGTGTGGATAAATTGCATATGCAGAATGTGTGTAAAATATTTAAAGTCGTATCTTTCACTTAAGGTGTGAAGTGTTTTTATTGCCCATCACTGCTTTGAGTATGGCGAGAGGAAAGGCCGGCGGCCCCCCAGGGCCCGCTGCGGCTCAGCACCTGTGGTGTTCACACTGCGGAGGACTGAGAGACTTGGCATCGGAGTGTGTGTCGTGGTGGGTGGGTGCACGGGAGGAAGAGAGAGTGTGTGTGTGTGTGTGTGTGTGTGTGTGTGGGTGGGGGTGGGGGTGGGGTTGGAGGGGTCCCATCTCCACCTGTTCGCCCTCTAATTCTCTCCTGACTGCCACCTTTAACACTGCATTATTTACAGGTGCTCTCTGGATGGAGACACAAGCTGCTGTCTGATTTAAATATGGATGGTTGTGTGTGTGTGTGTGTGTGTGTGTGTGTGTGTGTGTGTGTGTGTTGTTTGCAGATTAGCCTTCCATCCTAACTAAGACATTTTCCACTAATAAAAACTCTCTTTTTCGAGACCCGACTCTAAAGTAGATAAACGTCAAGCCGTAATTGTGAGTTTGTGTGGAAAATAAACCCCATCAAGATTGAATTCAACATGGATGAAGTGTTTCCAAGCAACAGAAATGACAACATCTATCTTTTAATGTTGTTATTAAGACTAACTTTGGGATTTGGTATTGCCAATCAGTTTTCAAACGTGCATTTACAGATACAGTGTAGGGATATATTTGATGTGTGTTTGTAGCGTTTGTAATAGATGAGCACAGATGATTGGTAGTAGTCATCAAATTAGCTTAGCGTGCTACTAATATTGCGTTTTACAGTGGTTATTATTCATTTTTTTATAAACACAATATTGATTGTATTTATGTCTGGATTATCATTCAAAGAAACAAAAGTATTTAAAGAATAGGATGTCAAAGTGAACATTTATTTCCCACATAGTCACAAGATGTTGGAGGCAAGATAAAACACATTTAGCACAAGATATTTAAGATACAAATCTAAAACTATCCTGAAAATCCAAAACATTTCAACACAATCTAAGAATAAAACATGAAGATTTCACCATAAACCGGTTCTGAAGAAAAAAGCCCTAACCTGACTTGTCAAATCAACTATTACAGTATATCGTAAAATCAAATGTGAAACCTACAAAAGAGAAGCAACTGTTTTCAGATTAAAACTCTTGAAACACTGTACACCACTCCAAGCGTCAGACGGGCACAGTTAGAGACGAGCCTGAGAACACAGTGGAGCATTAATCACCTAAAGAGCCACATGTATCCCTCAGGAGCTGGTGGAGACCAAAGACAGAGCTAAAAATAAGTGAACACAGGAATTATATTCAGCAGATGGACACAAACACAACTCCGAATGAATGATAATGTTGCTCTGTAACTGCTGGATGTAAAACAAGTAACTGTTGTGTTCACAACTTGTTTATCCTGCCCTGAAGAGGCAGGTTTAAAATAAACAACACATACTCAGGTGGAATGAATGTTATTAAAGTTCCATACTTTTTCTCAAGTTTCGCAAATAAAAGGCATTGACTTATTTGATGAAAATGCAGCTTCACAAAGTTGAAAACAGACCTATTTTAGTGGTGTGTGTGTGTGTGTGTGTGTGTGGCCTAGCATTACTATACTTGTGGGGACCTACATCTGTTAACACAGTCACGTGTGGGGACTCGCCTCCCTTGTGGGGACTTCATTAATTTTAGGGTGAAGACTTGGTTAGGGTTATGGTTAGGGTAAGGGTTAGGCATGTGTTGGTTATGGTTAAGGTTAGGATAAGTCTCCAGGAAATGCATGTAAGTCAATGTAATGTCCCCTGAAGTGATGTATACATGGTATGTGTGTGTGTGTGTGTGTGTGTGTGTGTGTGTGTGTGTGTGCGTGTGTGTGTGTGCTGCACTCTCTGCAGGCTGTACAGCACAGGGAACTTCTACCTATGAATAGTCAATTATTTGATGTCCTAATGCTGTAGATCCCATGGCAGCTGGGATATCATGTAGCAGGTAATGTACACAAAATGTACACAGAAATACTAAGTCCAGATAAAATCTTTCCAGCATGTGGCCTTTGACATTGAAGCTAAATATTGTACTCTTTATTATAGTCCCCGGTAATGAGTACAAAACAACCGTGAGGGTGATTAGGCTTAAGTAAAAGTACGTCCTGTTCAATGACCTTTAATAACCCCCCTTTGCTCTCACTAACCAACTAAAGTCAGATTGGACAGATCTGTTCAAAGGGACCTGAAGTTATCTGGAGCAAAATATCATGTGAGGATCAAAGGACAGTTCAATTCTGAGGGGAACATTTTATTCTGGAAGCTTTATTTAGCTTGCTTTAAGAGATATGCTAAAACAGGATGCATTCATACTTCCAAGATATACAAGCAGAATAAGAGTTAAAAAAAATACTCACACATTTGACATTTATGCATGACGTTCATTTGTTAACATCATGTTATAACGTCCTTATAGAAATCTGGATATTTTTTCCAGTAAATGATTTTATAACAACAATTGAAAGAAGGCATTTCACCCCTCTACGTCTGAATCTTTTTTCTAATGTGTATCACCTCTCTGAAATGACTCTCCTCTGCCTGGTGGATGGGCGCCCTGTACAGATAAATGCATAAACACTCCTTGTACCCAAACAAAGGCATCAAGCAGGCATTTCATTAGACCATTGTGTGATATGGCAGGCCGCTGCTGTGAATGTATTTATTAGTTTGCGATACATGCCTTTTCCTGTTGTTCCCGGGGCAGTGGATAATGCTGGTTTTGTTCGCGGCCCAGTGTGAGCGGCGCCTCGGCTGCCAGCTGTCACTGCTGATACCGTCTCATTTGGATTCCCAGCCTGCTCGCTGAATGGCTAATTAGATTTGCCATTTTCAATCCGCTGATTGCCATACATAGCGCGACAAAGGGGCTGACAGCACGTAGCATTCAGATCCAACTGTAACAATTAATAACTATGGTAATTAACATGTGTGTTGGACACCATTGATTATGACATTACCTGCAGAACGGATGGCCCGGCGCCTGCCATTTCATTAAGGAGCACAGATATAGACTGTTATTAATAAACTGCTCTCTGCAGCTGAGAGGGGGGTTATTAATTACACAAACTAGCGGGTGCATAGGGTAATCGAGTTAAAGCGGTTTCGTTCACAATAATTGGTCTAATTTTTACTGACCAGTCCTGTTGAATCGTGTCACACGCCCCCTGTGTGAAGAGAAATCACCTCATTAACAAAAGTTTAATCCTAATCATAGTTCTTGGTCTGCCTGCTTTAAGGTCATATCTGAATGTCAGAACCTTCTGAAATTGATTGGGGGTAAATTGAATCAATGTCATGTTTAGAGAAAACAATAACAACTAATGGATGGGGAAAGCCAGCCCCTAAACAAATAGGTTTATTGGGATGTGTGTATGTGTGTGTGTGTGTGTGTGTCTGTGTGTGTGTGTCTGTGTGTGTGTGTAGAGAGAGAGGTCTGACACTCATAACTCATTATGTCCATAGTAAGAGAAATGTCAGGCTCTGGGCAATTAGCTGCAGCTGCAGGGACCTCTTGGTGAGAGGAGGGGGGGGGGGCTTACTGGAGAACAGACAGAGATGGAGCAGAAACAACTACAGTGAGATTCCAGCAACAGATAGAGAACTGACAGTTTTACTTTCTTGTTTAACAGTTTTGCTTATATTTCAAAAGTGGTGGTGATGTCCCGCTGTCTTACACAGTGGAAGATAAACTTGTATCATAAAACACATTCAGGCAGAAGTATAGAGAGTGATGACGTCTTTTTGCAGATAGTATCGCTAGGACTCCCTTGACTCAAAGCAATACGATTTTTCCTTTAATTTTAGGAATTTAGCAGTAAATTAGATTTGTAACAATCACACGTTTATGACACTTACACGCTTTGTTCAGCAGGATAATCTCCACATATTAACACCTCTTAATTTAACAGTTGAAGCATAAATGTAACCAGCAGAAGTAAAAAGTGATCATTAGGCGAGGTCACATGGTGTGCATCACTAACGCTAAGCTAAAGGCGGCTAATGTTCGACGTGATGACGTTGGGTAGTCTTCTTTAGACTTTAAAGACCCATTTTAAGCTTAGGATCTTCACCAGTGAGGTATTTACTGACATTTGTATGTCGTAGAACAAAACGTGAACACTTATTTTGCTTGTAAGACATTATTTTAAAGTATCTAACCAAAAACACACTAAAAAAACTGTTGAATTTGAGACAAGGGAACCAAATGGGGCCAAATGGTGATTCCTTTCTAGATTTTAAGACTCATTATTATTATGTTCTTTTGCACAAATGGTAACATCATAAGCCATCATTGGAAAAATGACAGAACAATGTGACAAGCAGAAATATATACAAACAACTGGGTAAAAATAAGTACAATATTAAATTAAGAAAGCTTAAAAACAACAGTTATCATTTTTATCTAATTGATTTTGAACTCAAGTAGCAGACACTTGACACTTGGCATGGTTTCGGTTGACTAGGCCCAACGAGTCCCTCTCCTTCCGTTGGCTTTTCTATTTCAGGTGACGGGCAAGCTGCCAGCAGAAAACAAATCCTCTTGATCCTTACAAAGCTGCCAAACATGAAGGGAAATGGACAGTGTCAGTTTTTTCTGATAGTCCCACAGCGTATAGCTTATAATAAAAACCTGCATCTCCAAACCTCACAACACATTGCCTCTACCTCTTTGCACATCACACATCACATATTCTATTTCCCCTCCACCTGGCACAACAACAGCCATTTTCATCATCCGGAGCGTGTGAGATTTCACGCTCATTTTTCACAACACATCTTATGATATGCATGCACTGCTCCTTTTTTTAACGTCTTCCTCCCCCCTCCCGCATATACAATCCTTCCATCCCTGGCTGCCAACACCAAAAGATGCAGCCAATCATCTCCAAGCGATGGCAGTTACAATTTTCTGTGAACAATTTGCTCCCTTAAGAGGAAAATTGCTTTCAATATAAGCTCCCTTTGACAGACAACAACAATAAAAAAGAAACAACTGTAATGCCGGAGCCTCTGTCAGCACTTGGCCGGGACAGCTTCAGTCCGAATGTATGACTGGGGGATGAGGTGCTTACAAGTCAGCCTTGTAATATCAGCATCTGTGTGAGACAGTCCTGGCAAATGAATCCCACTTCGAACATAACAGCTTGGCATCACATGAAAATTACTGCCATGAGCAGTAGTTGTCAGATATGCTCTTGCCATTGTGATGGTGAATTGTCATTTATTATATGTTGTGCATGGCCCTGTCAGCTCCTGTTGGCTGTGTGTATTGATTTGTGAGAGCAGAGGGGTGCAGAGGTCACTTTGATCAACACTCTGCGACACGCGGGAATCACAGCGAGCTGACATTCCATTACCTGAGACAAAAAGGACTCAAAACAAAGAATATGTTAAGGAACGGTGGACTTGGACACAGCAATATGACTATAATTAAACGAGAAATGGATGGTGCATGTTGAAATGGAGGCTGTTTGCCCCCCGGAGGCTATTGACAAGTGCACCCTCTCCTTTATGTTCCCTGCTTGACCTTTTTTGGGCTGTACTGGTCTCCTTGTGGCCTTGTTACATTTCCTGAGCCTCTTCAAATCAAATATGTTGCTTTCAGGTGGCCTTGGCCAAGCAGAGGCAGAGATTGGACCCAAAAACACTATTTTCATATTTTTATTTTTCACCTTGGATAATACTGTTTGGTTTGTGCTGTTGTTGTTGGCTTCCTCTCAAAGTATGCATGGAAAAAATGGAGGAAAAAGTCAGATTCACATCGTAAAAAAGGTAGTTAGATATACTGTATGTATCATAAACAAAAGCCATGGAAAAACTAGACTGTCCTGAAACTATCGCAGTGTAATTGTAGCTGCAGATTTTCCCTTTCCTTCATTTAAATGTGTCCAAGAATGACATTACATTTAAGAACCTATTGTATTTCTCAATTGCAGAAAAAAAGAAGAAAAATAAAGCATGATTTGTGTTCGAATCAGACCGAAAATATAAAACAACAAGGTAACTGCTTTAGTGACATAATAGTTTAAAACTAAGATTTGGGAATAAAACCCAGAACAAACCATTTCATTTGGGCTTTGAGGTTTGTAAACATCAAAAAAACATTTCATGACCCTAAATGAATCCTTTGAAACACATCCTATACTCAGAAACACAGGATTGTTAATCTAGAAGTCTTTTCGGGGCGTGTGCCACTGATCTGACAGCAGCAATATGCCTTTATTTATTAACAAGCTGTTGGCAATAATTAGGAGCATGACTGTGAGCGTAGGTGTTTACTTTGACTGCATTGTTGCAGATGAGGCGCGTGTCCCAGTGCTCTGAGCCGGGCTGACTGGCGTTATTGCGGGGGCCGGCCTGCTGCTGTCTGTCGGCCTGTCAGAGTCATGAGAGGATCACTTTATCATCGTTTGTCTGCTGCGCTGACGCTATTGAGTAGGAGGGAGCCCTTAGGGAAATGGGGGCAGGCTGCTGTATTTGCTGTATGCTCAGTTTTTACTTAGTTGCTAGCTTGGCTTTATCAGCGTTGTTGTTCCAGCCTGTCAAATCGCTTGGTAAGGTTTGTTACACGGCTGTCTATGAATACAGCAGCATGGACTCATGTGGTATTAGTCAGTATGATGGCTTGTCAAGGCTGCTCTGTGAGGCCTGGCTGCATTTACACACGTGAACATAAAGCACTTTGATTGGTCAAACATGCAGTGCAACCGTGTTTATGATAGTTATTTGTTTGCTGTGTTGCATACGCACTGTTAAATAATAATAATAATAATAATACATGGGATTTTTATAGCGCTTTTCCTAATGCTCAAAGACGCTCAAGATAAAATACATAATTATTCCACCTTGGATATTATTCTTTCTGTATAGTAAGGCCACTACCTTAAGTAGAAAAGTGTGGGAAGTAAACGTGTTTGAAATTGTGACTAATTGTTAAAGGTTAGCTGTCGGCTATGTAAGGCAGTAACCTTGAACTGTGGTGCTATGAGTTAAGTGCTAATGTGAACGTGCTAACATGCTCTTGATCTTAGTCTTGAACCGAGGTGATTATCTGCGGGTTAAAACTGAACAGAAAATAAATACATTTACAGGTACAATGTAAATGTGGGTAAAACAAATATGTTTTTTTTTATATAGTAATGAGGTAATGTGAATGTGCAGTATCTTTATGAGGCGTGTGGCGCAGTGGGTTGTGTGTATGTGTTCGGATCAGGGGGTCACAGGTTGAAACCCCACTGCAGTCAGCATGTCGTTGTGTCCCTGGGCAAGACACATCACCCCAAATTGCTCCTGTGGGGATTGCCCACAGTATTGAGTATGTAAGTCGCTTTGGATAAAAGCGTCTAACATGTGACATGTAATGTAATGTAATGTAATATTACAAAGCATAATCAGCTAACAGGACTTTTTTTGGTGAATGCCAGCACTGAGGCAGTGAAAGACTCTTTTTCTTGGCTGGATTTCGAAATTCAAGAATGGAAAACCAACTTAAATCACATCAAAAAAGTAAAGGAGACTGCTTCGATTACAAGACTAACATGTGGATGTTAAGCAGAGATAATGTTACACAAGAACAACGGAGACTGATGGGATGTAAATAGTTTTGCAGAGGTTTGGTTAGTAACAGTTTCAGTTTTCAGTCGATGTTGGGTCAAAATCAAACGTTTTCGTAAAAGTAATCCAATCATTTGATTAGTTTGGGAACCAGTGATTCAACTAAATAACAAGACCATTTATCCAATAGTGTTAAAAGACATTTCACAAAAAAAAAAGTTAACCTCATGGAAGCACTGTGGGAAAAAGACAGCAATCACCAAAATCAGTCAAATGAATAATCTGGAAACCATGATTTTCTATACAAAATTGTTTACAAATCCATATTGAAGAGGTTGGGATACTCTGTCTGGGACAAAGTTGTAGTTACAATTAAGTCCCTACACAAAAAGTGCTATTACCATATTCAAAAGATCTTTCAACTCACAACAGATAGGCTCAAAACTGACTCACACATTTCCAAGCTAAGCCATTATCAGAGGAGCTCAGTCAGGGCCATCCCTCCCTACAGGCCGATCATGCAGACTGCGTGGGGCCTCACCTTGCGGAGGGGGCCTCATCTTGCTGAGGGTGCTGCCTCAACTGAGCCGAAAATGCGGTGAACCTATGCGCTTATGCGGCGCAATTAGTGTGGCGCGGCACTGCAAGGCTCCACTAGCGCCCGCCGCCCCCCCCCCCGTCGACGCTCGCGAAACAGAGGGCCTCATCATATAACTTTGCGTGGGGCCTCATGTTGGCCAGGGACGGCCCTGAGCTCAGTGCATACGGCACCAGCAGATGGACAAACACAGACTTGAATCCATCTCTGCTTATAAAGCTCTCTAACAAGGCCAAAGACGGCTTCTCCCCATCTCCAGCAGACGATATGAGCAGTGCTCATCATATGAAAACATGACACAACATTGGGAGCTCATTAGTGCAACATTATGACGCTGAGAGGCAAATCACACGGCCGACGAGCCAGAATACAGGAAGTCACAGTATTATTCCAACGCATTACACTCAAGTGAAACTGATGTAGCTTCCTGTGAAACTGAATAGCCATGCTGCGGCCCAGTGGAGTGAGGTTAATGACTTCTGACTGGTATTAACATTTACAGACCATGTCGGCTGAAACACACCAGTTTGCATGACTCAGACAAACTTCAGCCTGTTTATGAAAGATTATCATGAGTGGCTCAGTAGGTATTATGTACTAAATAGGCAGTGCCAGTCTTGGTTAGGCGATATGGATGATTGGATGTCAGTTAACACATGCGCCGCTGCCAGTAAGCCAACGGGCCAGCTGGCTCTGCAGACTCTTTGTTAACATCCATTAGAAAAGTCATATCTGGAACTTTTAAAAAGAACGTTTCCTGGTGCAGAGCAAGAAAAATAACTTACAAGCAAAATCGCAGGACATGGATTCAAGTTTCTAAAAGATTAAAAGGTTTTGTTGTGAATTACTGAAGTATTGTACTGTACTGTTTAGACATACTTGTACTTTACTTGAGTATTTCCATTTCGTGCTAAATATACTTCTACTCCGATACATTTTGTAGGATAACATTTTACTCTTTACTTGTTACTAGTTAGTTACTAAAAACACATGATAAATACGATGCAGCACCGTACAACTTATCTACCCAGTATCTTTTTTTAAGGCTCAAAATGTACAAATAACATTTAAATGATTTTCCATTTTTTTGTTGTTAATAAAAACACCAAAATCCATATCCTATAGAAATGTTGCCACTGTGCAGCATCATTTTACTTTTGGTATATTTATCTGAAAATATTTCTGCAATTCTACCTTAGTAACATTTTCAATTCAGGACTTTTACTTAAATATTTTAAGATCATAGTGTTTTCTACTTTTATTAAGTAAAGAATGTGTGTAGTTCTTTCACCTCTGGCTACAGCATAGTTAGCAAATTAATATAATAAAGAGGCCCTATCATGCTAATGTTCAGGTAGATATTTGTATGTAGTTTCTCTCCTGTGACATGTTTCCATGCTTTAATGTTATTTTTCTCATACTGCCTGTGCTGCAGCACCTCTTTTCACCCTCTGTCTGAAACCAGAGCCCAGGCTGCTCTGATTGGTTAGCTGACCGGCTCTGTTGTGATTTAAAATAGGGTTAGGGTTAGTAGAAAGGAGGGCTCCTTTAACCCTTAATGCATAAGTGGGTCTTTTTGGACCCGTGAGGTGGTTTCCTTGAAGTATCTTTGTAATTACATTTTTTTATCATTTCATATTCCAGCTATTCCTCAAAAAACATGTTTTGGATATCATGCCATTCAAATTTAAAATTTACATTTTAAGAAATTGTAGTTTTTGTATTAATACCCCAAGCTTCCATAAGTGGGTCAAAAATGACTCGCATGCATTTCCTATGGGGTCAATTTTTTTTTTCAAAATGTAAATTTTTTTTCTAAAATTATAAATAGTGAAAAATTAAATATAAAATATTTCTAGTGTGAACCAAAATATAATACTAAATATTATACAAGTGATTTTTCTTAACCAAAATGACAAAAATGGCATAAAAACACATATTATTCTAATACGGGTCCTTTTTGACCCACTTATGGAAGAGTGTAGGGTCCAGTCACTCGTGCATCTAAGGGTTAAGGCCCAGGCTCATCCAACACTACAACATATAATATATTTAAGACATAAGATGTAAAATAGTGCAAGAGAATTGTGCGAATGAGAATAATATGCAGGTAAATGCAGAAATAAATCTATTTAAATGTTAAATAGAATTTGAAAAAACAGAATGTAGCATTAAATGATTGGGTGCATCTAAATGGGATAAGGGGAATTAGCTTAGAGACCTTCTCTCAGTAAATAAAGATATGAGAAAGGGGCGTCTGAGTGGGTCATACGAGGGCATGTGTGCTCCTAATATGATAAAGCTTAGTGATTCTCCTCTCAACAGTGAAGCCTCTCCAGTTATCACCAGCAGTCTGCACACATCCATCCCTGCAAAGACACCGCATGTATTACACACTGCTCTGGGCAATCCACAATGCAAAATTGATTAATATTTGCTTTCAAAATGACACGGCTTGATGCATGGGGGCTCTCCACATGTAAATGAACACTTTAAAGGAGATGAATAGCCTCAGCGGAGGATTGTAAAGTTCAAGCAGCGGATTTGCATATTTATATTACAAGTTACTGATAATAAGCAAGGCAGGAAGAAATAAATGCACTCCGTTTGTCAATGTACACTTCCTACATTAAAAAAGCTGGGGCTTATTAGCTTCTGTGAACTGATATGTTCAAATACTCGCAGTGATAGCAGTGCTGAAGATGTATTGTGCTGCGTTTTGAGTTTATAATACAATTTAGATAAAGAGACGAGACAATTGATGATTCATTTAGGATGAGACATGGTGAGGGAAAATAAAACTCATCTCAGAAACATAATGTTATTTCTCACTAATGATGTCTGTAAAAACAAGTATTTAAAATTCAAACTCTAAAAGATAATCATAGAGTAATGAAAGTGATGAATGATTGAGTATATTTCTTTGTTACATGCTGCTAGACAACTTCACAGCAGTTCCACCTTAACCAGCGATGACAGTATTCATGTGAAAAGTGTGTGTGTTTCTCTGCAGTCATCACTTTCTTTTGGAGAGCCACAGCTCGCCTTCAGCATGGATTTCCTGTTCCTGAGGAGAGATACAAAGACTGGACAGACTGTCATTATGTTTTGTGAGTGGAAAAAACAGGAAGCTCGTGGTGTCAGGATGATGTCACTTTTCTCCCTTTAGGAAAGCATCAAGCCCCAGTTCCCTTTTTAGACTTGTTCATGCTTTTATCCTAAACCTCTCTGAATCTTTTTGTATTTCTTTAAAAGCGTTATCACACTAAAACTACAAATTCATTTAGATGACGCCATAAGGATTTAAAAATAAAATCAGTGTTGTTTTTCCCCTTGTGAAGAAAGGCATACTATTCCTTTTATAGCCCTTTTCAGACTTGGACACATAACATTGTTTGCTCATTACTTTAAGTGATGGCTTTATTAAGACATGACAGGACAAAGAGCACAATGCTTGATTGGACAATATTTGGCACCTGGTCTTAATTAATAACCATTTTGAGCACAAGGGATGTTTGTCTCCGCTTCTCACAGTGAATCTTCTCTTATAGTTGTAGCATTTCATCATTAGAGAGCACATCTTGATGCCTATTTTATAAAGTCTGACAGTGCACAAGCTTTGAATGACAGGACGTTAAGTTGGGACTCACATTTGATGCCTATTAGCTCACTGAATGAACATTAAAAAGAGATTGATGATCAGACTTTTTGCAGAGGGGCTTTGTCATTTTACCCAGCAGACACCACAGCGGTAAAATATAGCGATTTATCTGATCTGAGAAGAGTCTCTTATTCAGACTTAAGATTGCCATGTTAAATTGCCATCAAAAGAACTGTGTACATGTCTTGGTCACATGACCTTAACTGGATTTACCACATGAATTTTATTTGTAACTTAAAGAAAAAGGTAGATACGAGAAAATGGGTCAATGCTACAAATGATCTTAAGTCAGTCGTAGATTTACTTCCCACTTGGGAACAAATCAGATTTTTCTTTCATTAGTCCTAATAGCTTCTTAACATAAGCATGTTAGCATTTTAATTATGAGTAGTATGTTAGCACTAGGGATGTGACGTTCGAGAATGATCCGATTCTTTTGAACGTCTCTTTGGTACGAACGAAGGGAACCGAGTCGTACTTGGTGAGAGCCGTTCTTTTTATCGTTGGTTCACTGCCTGCCATAAATCCACTCGCCTTTAAGTGAACAGTGAAAGAACTTGATTTTGTTCCCCAAACGTATTCTGTGAAGACCCGCCCCTACTCTGATTGGTTAGGTTTAGGCAGGAATGCAACATTTGTAAAGCCAAAATATCATTTAAAGCAGGGTCAACAAATAATCACCACAACACTTTAAAAAACAAAACGGCTCTTTTGAACGGCTCTCCGAAAGGAACGAACCATAAGATCCGGCTCCCTTCAAAGAGACGTAATTCCCATCACTAGTTAGCACCAAGCAGCAATCTCCAGTTCAGAAAATGAAGTCAACGTGGAAGTGCTAAAAACTGCAGTTACCTGAATTGCCACCTGGGGTTAAAAGTGAGTCAATCCCCAGAGAACCCTGATGTTAAAATGCTTAACTTTAGAGCAGCAAGAAATATGTTTATAGCGTTGTACAAAAAACACATCTCTGTACACATCTCACGTCTCTGTAGCTAACATACCCGTTCATGACATCTGACATGTACATTTTTACTTAATGCACCTGTTTAAATTATATGAAGGCCTATATGTATAATTAAGGGTGTGGCCAGCAGGTTGGTACAGTACGGTCAGAGGTTTGCTAGCTGCTAGCTTTGTGCTATGCTGCATCTTTTGGGTCCGCTATCTTCCTCTTTGACCATTTTCAGATTATGCTGACAACCAAAACCACCCACTTTTCACAAGAGCTTTGCAGAAAGAAACTTTAAGAGTGAAATCAGAGAGACTATGTCCATGGTTAGCATGCAGTTGTTAGCATTTAGCATTGCCTAAGCCTCAAAGCTGCTAGCATAAATGTAGAAACCAACTTTTTTAAAGTACCTGTTGTGAATATTTTATGCTCCAAAGTAAAGCACTCAGAGTCTCAGTAGTTCCAGTTAATTTGCCTAATTGCTCCAAATTGTGAGGCTATAGTTGAATGCAGCTAGCCCGCTGCATGTTCATGACAAGTTCACAGCCAACTTTTTAGTTTTAATAGAAATACAAACCACCTGTTAGTTACTCAGAGCTTAGTGTTCCTTTATGCAGATATTAAGTAGTATAATAGCTGGTGTCAGATAGCAGATAGTCTTCAATAGCTGGTGTGAAATGAGGAATAGGAGAGAACATATGTTGCATGAAGCCATTGGGTGAGAAAGATGATACTGCCAAAACAAAACACAATATATGAGTAATCTAATATGTGCCATATGTTGACCATACATTTAGGATCTCCTCCCTTTGCTGAAGTGAAAAATGAAATCAAATATCACAAATGAGGAGAGGCCATTAAATTAAGATGATAGGGACTAACGGCAGCGTAACACACACCATTGAACGAGACTTTTGTGTTTGGCTCACACTTAATATCTCAAATGTCGCCCCCCCCTCCTTCTCTCTTTTTCATCAGGTGAATTGCTTCTATTGAGATATTTAACAAGTCATTTTAGTGGGGTGTATGGAGAGGGCCTGGCCAGGACTCCAGGTGTTAAAACCTGGTTAAAATGCAATGCTGTCTCATCAAAACTCACACACATTCACACGCAGCACGCAATCATGCACAAAACGGAGATGTAGCTGTAATACTGTTCTGAGGTACAATGCTTGAGTATTTCCAACTCATGCAGTGTTACACGTGTATTCACAACATGTTGTTGGCACTTATTGTACTTTATACTTCACTGCATTTATCTCACAGCTTTCTACATAGTGACAGCACTACGTAACACTCGCGCTCCTATTGGCTAGCGCTCCAACACATTGTACGTGATAGGCTAAGAGGTGGAACATCTCTAAGCGTTTGACCAATCACAACAGAGCCGGCCAGCTAACCAATCAGAGCAGACTGGGCTCTGGTTTCAGACAGAGGGTGAAAAGAGGTGCTGCAGCACAGGCAGTATGAGAAAAATAGAGAGCTTTTTGAATATTAAAGCATGGAGACATGTCACAGTAGAGACACTACATACTGATATGAACCTGAACATTATTACAATAAGGCCCCTTTGAAGTGATGTAACATTAACATATCTGAAATGTGCCATTCTGCATAACTGACACTTTTGCTCTTAGTACTTAAAGTATCTTTTCATACTTTAACTTGAGTATGACGGAGTATTTGGACAATGTAGTATTGCTGTTTAACTTAAGTTAAAAGTTGGTATTATTCTTCCATCCTAGATGAAAAGACAAACATTTGATTTTCTACGATAGCAGAGGAGGTTATTAGTTTAGCGCATAAATTACCAAAAATCATTAAACCAAGTTTTACCATAAAGTATTAATTTCCATAAAATGAACCCTAAAATTTAAACTGATCCCCTTGGAAAAGTGTGGAAGGAGTGAAATGAAAATACACACATCCATGAATCCATAATTGGGAGGCGGGCACTTATTGGAAGTGCTTATTATAACACCCAACATGTTTCCTATTAAAACACTCAGCAGACATTTAGTCAAGTGCTCCCCTCTCGTATCTAATGAGAATGTTAGTTTTGCTAATGAATTGGACATAAAATCTAAGGAGACAGATGCAGATTTAATTTAATTGGGTACAATTGCCGTGGATGTTGGAGAATTAAATATTTTCGTTGGTGTATTTATGAAGGACAGGCAAACGGTTCAGACTTTGTGCTTCGAGCCATAAATCTCCATCATTTTAACAAGAAGAGACAGCAGCCAATTTGTGGGATTCATGCTTTTTCCTCCTCTCAAATATGAATGAATAACAGACATATCTGTGAAGCATTGATGATAACATTAAATCCAATCTGAGTGGAAAATGAATTTTAACTGGCTTGTCGTTACAATTTAGACCTCATAAGGAGCTGCTCCTTCTGTCACGTTAATTCAATTCCCGATCACGATGATCTCCAGAAACTTCTGAACCATAAAGAGAGGCTTTAAGGGCAAGCATTGCATGTTTGAGAGGGAGAGATATGTCCTGTAATTGAATAATAAACAATGTCTAAATTGCATTATAGTCATCCGGAGTAATCGGATTAGAGGAAAAATGCAAGTAAACCACGTAATAATAACATATAAAGAAATGGATTGAGAGCAGTATGCTGGTCATTGATGGGACAGGAAGGCTCTGTGTCTGCAGCTTTCTGAATGTGCCACTTTGAGCCAGCCTCGTCTACAATAGAGGTTTCATGGTTCGGCGAATGAGCATGAACAAGCTCCCTCACACTCTAACTGTAAGCAAAAACATACAGAATTAAGTGTCAACTTCAGGCTCTGCGTGTGAAAGACTCTGTTCCTTCACAGCCTCTGGCCCCAGTTTAAACTAATATTATTAGATCAGTTATTTATGATTGTGAAGTCGAGAAATTAGGAAATGATATTACAGATGCAAGAGTGTCTGACATCTCATTTCCTTACAATAAAAGAAAACCACAAAACCATAAAACAATGTTAACGTATTGAGCTGGAAGAAAATGTTAAGCGCTCAATCCAATCATTACACTTGGGAAGTTCATATAAATGTGGTGGAAATAAATCAATGAGGGAATGCACCAACTAAGATTTCAGCAGACCTATTAATTTACTCGAGTCAAGCGAGGATATTTTCACACCTTCTGCAGCAGAGACAAGATAATCACCACGCTTTCGGACCAGGAAACTCTAAGCAGTGTTAACGTAAATCTTCTTCACGGATGTAATAAATTCTAGGACTTCCATACTTTAGTTGGAAAGCTGATAAGGTTATATTTAGGAGCTTAATTCTGCTCATCATGACCTCTAACAAACTCATTACTTGCCTGCACACACAAACAACCCGTGCACCTTCACCTCTCCACCGCACACACACCATTTTCCCACAGGAGGAATTAAGTGAGACAACCCGAAAGAGTGAATACCTCAGCGCGGCTCACCCGGCATGCCTTGTCGTGCACGGCGTAATCTGATAATATCAATCATAATTGTGTTAGGTGTAATCCATCTGACTTTCAGTTTGTCGGGGTCAGGGTAGGAAGCAAGGCCCCACTTGCCATCAATTATCAGACATAAGAGAGTGGTGGATGGAGCTCTCCTCTATAAATAATATGGTGGGGCTGGCGATCGATGCCGTACAGTTCCCCTGTCATGGCTTTAATGGCAGCTGGCTTTCTTGGCTGTGTGGATCAATAGCGTGTCTCCTCAGGGCTCAGTCTGGGGCCGGGTCACGCCTGGTGACGGGGACCTAAATGACACCTCTGTTGTGATTGGAACAAAAACGTGAGCCTTTAGGTTATTTAGTCCCACTTCATGGGTGCCTTTTTTCCCAGGGCACCTGTTGAGATGAGTCGGATCAACTGTAGCTACTTTCTTTAGGAAAGTGGTTAAACATAAGGCACTTTTTTTACATGACATGATAGTTTGCTGACACTTTTGCCCAAAGCGACATACATACACTTCAATACTGTAGACATGTACCTATAGCAACAGGCAATACAACTGCCAAACTCCTGAGCTACGATAGGTGCCTTTACCTTCACATGTTTATTGCATACATCTGTTTACATATTTATTTGTTATTGCAACAAGCAGTTTTTAATCAACTGTACATCATTATACATTTCCTTTTTAAAAATCTTATTCTATGTTAAATGTATATAACTCACATTTTCTTGAACATAGTCACTTGCAACAATCTTTTGCCCTATTTTATTTCTCTTTCTGGTTCTTCTTGATATTATTTTTATAGTTTTACATCCTATATATATGTATCTTTTATAGATTTTCATTGCCAAAACAAACTATTGCACATATGACAATAACGCCTTTGAATCTTGAGAGCAGTTTGGATTTCGATATCTTGCCAAAGATTATTTCGACATGTTGACTGCAAGGGCTGGGATCAAACCACTGATTGGTAGATTAGCATATTAACCCCATGACCCGGAGCCATTGATAGCCCCTCTAGAAAGAAATTCCCAAATCACGTGTGCTTTTTTTTCCGACTACCAAAGCTCATCTTCAGTAATTCATGCGTGTCTAAATATATTTTCTTCCCGAGACCAAAGTCAGGCAAACATCACAGGAGTACAGTACAATTTCACAAGAAGAAAGTCCTTCCAACACAGATTTGTATTTCCTACAGTGCTAGGGTGTATACACAAGCAAAGTGAGCCCTTTATATTCCAAACAGGGTGGTTTGAAGTGATGTCTAATTGAAAAACATGAAGAGGCACAGCTGCTCAGTCTGAATGTCAATGGCAGCGAGAATGACAGACAGCACAGCAGGAACCCAGGCCAAGATTGCTTGGCCAAGACTTACGAGACACATAAACAAACACACACACAAACCAAGTTAGCATGGAGACACAGACACAAAGCCAAAGCAGGGGGTTTCAACTGCGAGAAGAAAAAACGAGCAACGGACAAATAAAACCAAGAAGATGGCTGGAGTGATTTGCCTTCAAAGAACACAGGGTTACATGTCCTGACCCCTTGAAAGATGTTTATCATAAGATCATAATGTTGGTTGCATGTAAAGTACTGAAACAATTAATCAATTTCCGCTGACTTTAAAGGCTTTCTCCCTTGAAGAAAAACAGGATTAAATCATTAACATCAGGCTGAAAGAGATGCTGCGAAAATATGATATTTAGCACAATGAAAACACGCTCTCTAGTGTCAGCGTCACATGTAAAACACTGCAACAACATCTCCGGGGGCGACAGATAGACATGAGATAAAAGTTGTTTGTGTGTCATCGTGAGGCCACGGAGCTCACACAAATCTGTCTCCTTGTCCAGTTTTATGGGGAGGACACAGGGGGTGTGAGAGATAAACTCCATCTGCAATTAACTGAGATGTGGGTCAGCGAGCAACAGAGGCCTCGCCTGCCAACTGGACCTTTCTGTTGTTCTTTTTCCTCCTTTGCTGTTCGAAAAGGGGACGAAAAGAGAAGTCTCATCTTCCACACATTTCTGTTTCATCTTGGCTAAAGAAACACCCCAATGTGAATGAATCAACCTCTGGAGAAGCAGTCAAGGTGGGGAGGGGGCTTCAGAGAGCATTGATGTTCACAATCCTTTTCTATGAAAGTGGGCGCGACACATGTTGTCCTCCAGCAGTTTGACTACTTTGATAATACTGATACCAGATCAGCTTCATAATACTCGAGGTAGTGGAAGTACTCAGATCCTTTATTTGAGTAAAAAGTACAAATTACAAATGTTACTTAAGTAGAAGAATATAAGTATATTCAGTCAAATGTACTTCAAGTGTCAAAAGTGAAAGTACTTCTAATGCAGAATGTTTTTTCCCAGTATTAGAGTAATATAAATATGATATTCTTCAGTTTATATCACCAACAAATACATGTCATATCCTTTAAATATTGTAGTTGTCAAGGTTAAGCGCTTTAGTTATTTTTTTTAATACTGGGTAGATTAGTAGTGCAGTACTGAATCAAATATAAGCAAAGTATGTGTTTGTATACAAACAAAGTAAGTAGTAACTATGAGCTTTAAACAAATGTAATTGTGTTGCACTGCAGAAGACAGGACAAAGTCATCAGATACTTTTAGTTTAGCTTCACTGTTGTGTAGACATGTGGCAACACTTCCTCCACTGATTGCTTTTTTAGTGATACAATACTTTGAACAAAGTACAAGCGTGACACCGTTCACAGTCAGTGGCCTACATGAAAGAGAAACATGTAGTAAATCACTTCTCAGGTACAATTCCAATGCACCTTTTCCCTTAAAGCTTATTTCATTGCGAACAAGAAGAAACTTGTGTAAAGTGTAAATCAGTGCTCAGGAGGCTGTGTTCATTGTCCCTGGACCTCTTTCCCAGAGAAGTAATTGAGTGTGGAGGGTGGCTGATGCTGGAGGAGAGGAAGAGTTTCTGCTCTGCTGCTGCCATCGGCCACTCAGGCCCGTCCCTGTAACTAATGGAGCTTCCTCTGGGCCGCTTTTCCCCTCAGATGGGCACAGCTGGGGGAGATCCGCCACCCAGAGCTGAAGTTACACCCCCCTTCTCCACCCAGCTGCCGCCTCCTCCTCCCCTGCTCCTGCCTCCTAGTCCTGCTGTGCCACTGCTGCTCAGTGCTCACTCCTGGCAGAAGGGGAGGTGAGTGTGGGAGTTCCAGACGTGGGTGGACCACCGTGCTGAGGCTCGTATATGCCCTCAGAGAAGGGCGGCTGCGTTGGTTGCCCCCACAGAGGCCAAGAGACAGGCATGCTTAAATAACATGGCCATCTAACGAGGGCAATGAAGCCGGCTATTTGTGCTGGACCAGGGGGGGGTCGGCCTTTTGATTCCCCTCTGCGGAGCCCTCCACCTCTCTGACATTTTACATGGCCTAGGAGAGGAGGCCGGGAAAAAGAACCTGTGTCGTAAAAACGTTACAGCGGTGCTGTGAAGCAGGCACAGGAGCGTTTGATGTTTACACCCTGCATTCTTTGTCAACCAGAAAAACATGTGCACTTGACTCTGTGCTGTGTTTTCTATTACTTTGCTCAACTCAACTCTACAAACCTCTAAAATTAAGGCTCTTTTATAAGCAGATTGTACTTCCATTAAATGCAAATGGCAGTCATATAGATCCAACTACCAGAGGGAAAGTTTGTCTGCAGAGATGATCTTCAGCTAACAATACCAGGGACGAGATGTCCCCTCCCACATTGTGTGTGACGGATGGTGCGTGTGTGCGAGCAGGTTATAAAAAAGTGTTCTTCCACACCGTGGAACTTGTAAAACATAGCGAGGGCTACACCCTCTGCAGCCACACAGCAGGATCCAATTAGGACTCTTATCTACTAATTATGTCCCTTACACATCTGCATTCCAGAATAAAAAAAAGCCTGCTGTCCTCTCTCCGTAACAAGCCCTCGAATTAATGAGATTGCTTTGTAATTGAACCTCTTCATGGGTCCCTTGGCAGGGAAAATACGCTAAGTTAAATTTGTATTAACAGAGCATCAATCATAGCTGATCAAACGATAAACAGTGCTGATGATCACTGGAGTAAAGGGGTTGCACCTTTATGGAAATGTGCTGTCCACCTAGAGCAGAGGAGCAGCAGAGAGAGGAGATGCTGCTGGGAGATAAACTGTCCCGGGCCGGCCACTGTGGGGCGCTGTGCTCCAGATCACTGCTGTAACCAGACAGGGCTCACATCAATACACACACACATGCAGTAAGAACATGCTTTCGTTTGGTTAAGAGATATACACTTGCACTTACACACACATATAACTGTAGTCATACGTTGAAGTACACTCCTAGTCTTTTACTTTTCGTTGTATATTTTGTTTCCAGATTGAACTGGGAAACATCCTATTGATATGGGAAAGCATACTGCACTCTGTTGGTAAAG
The DNA here is from genome assembly GCA_031216635.1 of Dissostichus eleginoides. Classification (NCBI taxonomy): domain Eukaryota; kingdom Metazoa; phylum Chordata; class Actinopteri; order Perciformes; family Nototheniidae; genus Dissostichus; species Dissostichus eleginoides. Next base: position 35,860,209 of record CM062264.1, on the reverse strand, counting down.
TATCATTCTTAGTTTGTCATATTTTGTACGTCAGACCACATGTCGAACAATAATGGTCATTATGTGCAAGGAGAGTATTATAAAGCCCATCTTTTTGATATACTGGTATCAGTATCAGAACCCTTTTTAATGTTTTTAAAGAAGTTATTCTGCTCAAATCCACATAGAATGCTTTTCATGAATGATCATATATTAGGATAACAAGCAGTCTCAAGGTAAATCTCCAGATCACAAGGTTTAATCTTATAAAGTGGACATGAATACACAAACATGTCCAGTAAGAACATTGTATTGTGTGATTTAGATATACACTTGGTCTCACACATACACCGCATTAAACTAGGGTTGAAGTAGAAGTATATGCTTTTTTTGGGGATATGTTGCTTCAAGACTGAGCTTCATTACGCCCTACTGTTATCAAAAAGCAAACCTAAATGAGTATATCAGACCACACGTCATACATAACAAAGTTGCTATTTGCAAGGAAAAAATATAGGGTACAGATCTTTTTGATAAACTGGTGTAAGCTTCAGGACACTTTTAGCAGATTAAAAACCCACCTGTTTGTCTGCACCTTGGCCAATAAGTTAAAAAATTAAAAAATTAAATCTCATAGCACTTAGAAAGGTTTGGTGTATTTGAAGCCAATGCAGTAGCACTTACAATGCTTTGGCTTATTGAAAGTTCATGTACCTGCAGGATTCTTGCTTTTCTTGTTGTGTTTCTTCATGCTTGACTATTGTCATTTTGGATAAAAGCATCAGCTCAAGGAAACATAAGTAAAACTGTTTTTTACTTTATCAGCCGTTCTGCTAAGCTGTGCATTGCATCATGCTTCTCATAAATGATTACATACTAGTAGGAAAGACTGATAAGATGAAAAGATACGTGTATGCATGATGAAGTTACATATATAACAAGGTTTAAGGTTCACGTGGTAATGTACGTCCGTGCCTTGCAACAAGAATCTGATCTTCTGCTTAAACAAAGTCACAAGTTCCAGTATGTCGAAAAAGAGTGAGGGTTCATTCAGTTTCCTTCACATTTATTCCCTGAATTTAGATTAAATCAAACAGACCTTGTGTAACTTGACCTATATGCTCAGATCCGGCTGGGCCTGCACTATGCACATGTAAACTAGATACACAACAACACAAGGTTACATAACACACATTTCAAACCTTTACTAGATCCAACTGAATTTCTATGCTATATTTTATATTAAGAATTCCATACTTTTACAGATCATTCTGCACTAAAATACTATAAAGTGCATCCACATTGACTTTAACCCTCCTATTGTCTTTGTGTTCCCCCCTTACTTTGGTGTTCGCGGTCAAATTTGACCGTTCCTGTTTTAACTGCTATTACATTAACACTAAAACCATTAATCAGCACCAAATTTCATTTAACACCCTTTCAAACTGTACATATTGTATAGTAGTATATAGTAAATATACAAAGAATAGACACTGAACATGTATTGCGTGTGCCAGGTGTGATCCGTGTGGGGGGATGGGCACATAAGAGCGGGAAATGTATCAAATTGTTCTGTGTGTGTGTGTGTGTGTGTGTGTGTGTGTGTGTGTGTGTGTGTGTGTGCCAGGTGTGATCCATGTGGGGGGATGGGCACATAAGAGCGGGAAATGTATCAAATTGTTCTGTGTGTGTGTGTGTGTGTGTGTGTGTGTGTGTGTGTGTGTGTGTGTGTGCCAGGTGTGATTCACATGGGAGGATTGGGCACATAAGGGGGGGGAACACATCTAGAGTATGTGTGTGTGTGTGTGTGTGTGTGTGTGTGTGTGTGTGTGTGTGTGTGTGTGTAGGTGTGTGTGTGTGTGTGTGTGTGTGTTTTATCTGATCCGGATGGTTACCAATTCCTTTTCTTTATGGCGGTCATTTTAACCGGGAACACCATGGGTGTTACAAAGTTGACTAAATCCTCCAAAATTCAATGAAAGTGGTGATCAGCAATTTGATATGTTCAAATGTCTACTGTGAAGGATATCATAAAGCCTTAATGCAATCGATGTAAAACAAAAAAGTTATGATTGATGAAAGTAGTAAATCGGTCAGATTTGACCCGAAGACAACAGGAGGGTTAAAAGAGTGTTAAAGTCGACCAAGCTTTATTACCATCATTTTATTTTTGGGCATTTCCATTTCACTTTTTTGATGCATATGAAGAGGCTGTGCGTTCCCAGGCAAACTTCTGCTACCTCAAGATTTAGCTGGAGAACACAGTCATGCAGTCAAGTGTTCTCTCAGTTTAACACGTGCTTGAGACTTAAGAGACGGAGACAGTGTGGAAGTTAGCGCAGGTATGCAGAGTGGTTAGCTGCAGAGCACCATGACGACAGCACATATTCATAACTTTCACAACTCTTAACGCTTTCCTTCAAACACTTGCAAGTGCTTACTTCTACCTCTTTATAAGTATACATTTGTACAGAATTATCAGGTTGGTTGTAAGACTAATTATGTAACATGTCTTTTATATTATATAGGTATAGTAAGTTCATTTTCTCTCATTGAAAAAGGACTTTTGTCAGTGGTTGAAAGTAAGTCTGAACTTTGAGATACTTTTTAATTAAAGCATTCATTTCATCATTATTATTCATTTAAGTATCTATTGTGTGCCACTTTAAACTTCTACTCACTACTTACTGTATCAGAGATCAATATTTACATGTGGTTGACAGCTGTAGTTAGTTGTTACTTTTTAATACACAATACTAATCTACTGGGTTGGACCAAAATGTGTTCCAAATTGACATATTCATAGATATATACATACAACATTAGAAAACTTATTTTATGTAATTGTAAGTGATAATAACAGAATAATAAATTAAAATGAATGCAACGCTTAGAGCCATTCTGCATAAGGACTACTTTTACTTTTATACTTTAAGTACATATTGCTGGTAACCCGCCTGATCTTTTACCTAAGTAACATTTTAAATTAAGGACTTTTACTTACTTGTAAAAAGATCTGAGTACTTTTCCACCACTGGCTTAAGTTGTATATTTATTCTAATTTGACAGGTAGCCTTTGTCACTGTCTTTCTCTTTTGCTGCTGGTTTTTTTCTAGGAACCTGACCATTAATTATTGTTAATAGCTGTGATCCCTGACCTGCGGCTTGTCTCTCATAAGACTGGAAGAGGAAGGTGAATGGAGGAGGAGGAGGAGGAGGCTTTCTGCGAGGCTGAGCTCACTTTATTAGCATTGATTCCGTTCTTATGTATTTTGTCACAGCTAATGCTATCGATCAGCGCCTCCACCAGCCATGCCCCCTTTAAAACTTCAACAAATTCCTTTTTTGTGTGTGCCATTTAGCCTCAAATGTGTCTGATGTCCTTTTAGAGGCATTAATAATCCTCGGAGAGAGAGTGTGCTCCGGTTACAAACAGATATATGCCTTGTATATCATGTGTATTCTGGACTATAATTATAAATACGTCTTCATTGGTAATTATAATTTTAATATTACATAAAGAATAGAAGACTTTAAACACTGCAACTCAGGTAACACCAATTCAATAACCATACAATAATTATAACATTGGCGAATAAATTAAAATGTGTAAAAAATAAATAATAATTAAAAGAAAAAATTAAATACAAATACAAATAAAATACAAATATTTAAATAAATACAATTAATAATTATCTTCTTAATTTCAACAAACTAAATCGTTTTTAAAAATGGTTATCTTGCTCTGATATCCTACATGGTATATCAATGTTTTTGCATTTCTAACACCTGTTTTCTCTCATGTGATTTTAGATTTGTTTAGATGTCATAAGCAAAGATAATGAATATATCTTGATTAAAATACACTGATTCTGACTGAAACTTGAACTTATTTTAAAACATAAAATCTGTACACCAAGTCAGGATTATTATTTCTTTTAAATGTTATACTGCATGTCTGTGATATAACTTGTAGTTTGTGGTTATTTCAGCCTACAGCCATGATGAAAACGAGGTCTCTCACCAATAGCTGCTATAAGATAAGATTCTTTTTGAGAAAGGAGGTGAAAGGGGAGGAAAGGAGTGGCTTCTTGTTCTGGTTTCAACTCTCCTCTTGTGACCGAGCATGTTGAGAGTAAAGCAGTTCACATGTCGCCTCCATCTCAAACAGGATCCCCACTGAGGAGAAGAATAGCAATTAGCATGCTAAAGGTAGCACTAATGCGAGACCATCTTTGAAGCCCCTCTGAACCAATCTGCCCGTTAGCAGTCTGGCAATAGGAGGATTGGTTCAGTGTTTACTCAGGATAATGAAGCATGTGGAGTTTAGAGAGCACGTTTTGGAGGCTAACTTGTGTTAAACTGCGGGTCAGAGAGTCAGCAGGGGAGGAATCTGAAATCAAGTCACATGAAAGCCACATTAAGGGCATTTGTTCACTCAAAAAAGACCATGCTGCAGTAGATATGATGGTGTTTATGGACTTTAAACCCATTATAATTAAATGCTTTCTAAGTGGGACATGTTTGAGGAGTGAATTTAGATCAATTGAAATATATATATGTGACAAAAGCTGTTTCAAACTGTTTCAGGTTGCTCTCCAAAACGTTAGAGTCCACAATGAAATACTACTACTAAATAATAGATATGTATCTCCTAGTTGAGTTTGATAGCACTTTGCAAATAGAAGGATTACTGTCTTCATCAACAAATAGTTGAGTTGAAAGGATTAGCTTAAAGAAATGAATGGATAGTGTATTTGGTATGAGTCATTATTATATTCAATGATAAATGATATTTCCTGTGGTGGAAAATGTTCGCTTAGTATAAAAAGAAGACTGAAAGGGTCTTTTAAAAAAAAGAAGAAGGCTTTCCAGACTCGTGTGCTTTGGAGGTGACATGGTCTGAGTCTCCCGTGTGACATCAGAGCTGCAGATCAGAGTGTGTGTGTGTGTGTGTGTGTGTGTGTCTGTGTGTGTGTGTGTGTGCTGCTGCTGTGCCCGGCCTGAGCGCTCCTCATCAGCTTATGGTAATGTTGTGAACAGTGTGACTGCTCCAATAGAAAGCCAGCTGACAGCCAGTGACATGGCCTGCCCGTCACCTGACACCTGCCAATAGAGGGGGGAGGGCCACACACACACGAGAATAAACACACACACACATACACCTGATAATCATTGAATTATACACAGCGCGCCTCTTTCACTAACCTCTCCTCTCCCGGGACCCAGCTGTTCATGAAATACCTCCCAGTAAGACAGTGGGGATGGAGCAGAGGGGCAGCTGGGGGAGGCTGGAGGGAGGAGGTGGAGAAAAGGCATTACAAAAAAAAAACATCACGCCTCACTGGCTCCCAATACCATGCACATTTTTAAGAGAGCCAAAGTGAAAAGATACAATTTCACTCAATGAGGCAGGCTGCAAAGGCAGGCACAAAGGAGACAAGATAGTGCAATCTAGAGGTCACTGACACGGCCTCTGCTGTAATTACTACACTTCCTTTAATACTTCTGCAATGCAACCGTTCTCCCACCCCCAACACACACACACACACACACACACACACACACACACACACACACACACACACACACACACACACACACACACACACACACACACACACACATCAGTAAGAGAACAAGCGCTCACTGTTACAGCTGTATTGTGTGACGCTGTCTTCATTTCCTCAGGAGTGAGCTTTTATAATGTGTTGATATTAGATGACAAAGAGCAAGTTGGTGACCCTTCACCAGGGCAGGGGAGTAACTGATTACAACAAACTGTATTCCCTTACAGTTACATAAAAAACATTTTTGAAAGATAGAGGATTAAAAGAAGGACAATCTTATTAACAAACTAAAAAGAGCATATAGTGTTTGTTGTAAAAGGATCAGATGTTATCTCTTCTCTGTAAGCTGTACTGTTCTGTCGGCTTTAGTTCCTCAACAAACAAATACTTTGAGTGTGAATCTATACGCCTACTGCCTGAATTTGCATTATGGTTTTCACTCACGTTGGTTCATTTATTCATTGCAATAATCCAAGAGTAACAGAAAGTTATCAGTTTCACATTAAATTCAAATTACATTAATTTTTATAAACGACCGATTACGCTTTTTGGGGTTTTCCCTTTCCCGTAGTGTGTGATATAGATTTTTGTGCATGCAAAGTCTACCATTATTATAGCAGCATATATTAGATGGCATTAAAGTTCAGGTCCCTGCGTTGATCAAGAGTATCTAGTCTGAAATAGGTAAACCAAACCTGAACACACACTAGCTCAAATGGACTTAAAATCTGTCGTAGACCTATGGGTCTGGTCTCCACCGAAACCTAATGTCTGTTATTTGGCATTATTTTGTGTTTGTTCAAAGTATAGGTCTACTGAAAGTTTCCCTTAAAGTACAGGGTTACTGCCAGATTGATCCGGAACAGTTTTCAATTGTGATTCAGGCTCACATTGTCAAACAGGAAAGTAATGGTAAAACCCAAAGGGATTCAAAGTGTGTTTTCTGTGGGTACACTACTTGAGAATTTATCATTTTTCAAATCAAACTTCTGTCCCACAAGAGAAATTCAAGGGGTGAGCGGGAATGAATCACATCAAAAAGCAGTGTATTTGTCTCCGGTTAAGTTTTGATGTGTGTGCTTGTGTTGCTTTTTTAAAGGATTGCAAGCGGGGTAAAGGAAAAGGCTGCAGTCAACAAAAGGCATTATATACCGTGCCCAGCCAACCACTTAAGATATCTTTGAAGATGAATCAATCACTATATTATAGTGAAAGTCCACAAGGTGCCTGGCTCATGATCGAACACTGCGTCTGCACTTCATAGCAGTCTACAGGGCATTGATGCTCTGATTGATCGCAGAATGGAAGTGACTGGAAAGAAGAAAAGGATTACGCTTGTCAAACGCAGTCAATACACCAGGCCGGTGGTCAAATGTTTGCAGTAAATCTCAAATAGTGTCTGCAAAGCTAAAAACGAAAAAACAGGCGAAAGAAAAAATTCATTTGCTCAGAGACCATCCTCTTGCATCAAACTGACAGGCCTGCAAATATGCAGTGGGATGAGTAGCCTAAGGCTTTAGGAGATTAGCAATGCTTTAAACATCAAAACAGGCCTTTCCATTATCTCAAGAGGGACCTGACGTCTAAACAGCTCACACCAAAGATTATGCTGCTTCGTACACAATCAATGTGCGTTATTGTTCCTGAAGATGGTGATTTCAAACTTGTGTTTTGTTTCTTGACAGCACTGGTATTAAAAGTTGCCCCATTTGAAGAAATGATATGTCAAAGCATCAAATCCCTGCGTTGGCACGAGGATATTGGAAACAGGTAACAATGATATCTGCGCATCAGCCCAAGCTCAGCAGGGCTTAGTGTATTGAATGCGCCAATCGCTCCAGTGTTATTTACACAGAGGAGTTTTCTTTTATGGAAAAATCAAGATGTGATTGATTCAGGTTAATGTGACTGCGATCCAGCACCAAGCGGCATCTAGAGCTCAGGTTAACAGAAAACACTAACTTCCATAAAGTGCTATGGAGATAAATCACTGTTATCCTGACAGCACTGACAGCAGTTTAAGCAGCGGCAATCATCAGAAGCACCTCGGGAGCCCCTGCGCTGCGTTTTGCAAAATGTCACGGGGGGGGGTTGATGGAAGGGGTGGAGATTTCGGCTAGGGGGGGGGCACTGGAAGAAATGGTCATATCAAGCCATCAGTGTGCAGGTGCTTTACATAAACATCCCAGAGCAGTAAGCAAATTCTGTTGACGAATAAAGGTAATAAAAAAGAGAGAGGGGTTGGGGGGGGGCGACCTGTCCCCGGTGTATTCCCGTGGCTCGAGCTCTCACTCACTCACCCGAGTGAGATTATGGTGTTTGCTTTTATCTGTCAGAGATCAATATTTCAAACGTCCGATAAAAGAGGAAATTGAACTGGGAATAGACTGAAGTGCTGTAAAAGTACAAAGCACAATTATCAAAAAGCACTTAAACTGCCTAATAGGATACACATATTAAAAATGCTCAAATGGATGTCTCACAGCCATAATGAGAGCTGATACTGGTCCCCCCTCCCCAACAACCCCTCCGCTGTCTTTGATCATAACACCGTGTCCTTCTGGATGATGAGACGCTGGTCAATGCACTCTGGTTAGTATATGGACCCCTGGAGGCTGCGCTCACTGTGTTTTAACACGCCGCCATTAGGTGTGAATGACTCTTTCGGCCTTTATGGGAAATGCATTACAGATTTAAACTTGGCCTGAGTGTGCTACAGTAGCTGTGGGGATACAAGGACATGGGAGAGGCCGTGAGAAACAAATAGGAACATTGTGAGTCTTTCTGTATTCAATAATACACAGAAGCATTCATTAACATCACTGAACTCAATCTACTAAATAAGACACCACAAATTAAGTTTGGCTTTACCCTCTAAAACTACATAAAAGTGTTTTCTGTGACTGCATTTGTCTTTGTTTTCACTAATCAGTTTTATGGTAGGTTGAGGAATTGGTTAGGTTATAGCGCAGAAATGACATGATGATAAGTACTTGGTGTTAGAGAAACATTGTGGTCTGGGCCACAAAGAGGACTTCATTACGATTAGGGGACCTTTGCGTCATGTTTACAATAATGAACGTGGTTAACGTTCAGGATCAATTGTGGTTGTGTTTAAAACAATGCAATGTTATCTGTGGGTTCAAACAGTGTGCTGTTTCCCCTCACAAAGTTTGATGTGTTTCTTTCTGCCCTCCTCCTGAAGGTCTTTGACATCACCTGAGTTCCCCATTTGGCTCCTGTCACACTAAAGCAGCTGTATGTATGTTTAAAAAAGTGTGCTCAAAAGACTGATGCTGTTTTTTCTTTTGGGAAGGACAGTCTCTTAAATGCACAAACGCTGTTGTCCAGCCTGATTTGCTCTGCTCAGGGTTCATGAGGAGTAGACAAACTGCTGACTCTTAATAATAGAATAATATATATATATAGCACACTCTAAAAACAACGTCATCTCAAGGTGCTTCACAATGCTATGAGGAGAAAATACAATAACATAAAAAGTTGTCTAAGGAGCATATTGAATAAAATGTGGTAATATTTGACACCAATAACTATCTGATCTGAACTGACCAACGTTCTACAAGTGATTTAATGTTATGACACTTTTGAAAGCCTGAAATTACATTTATTGAAACCAGAAAAAAGGGAATCATCCATACAAATGTCAAAATTGGTGTTTCTCAGTATGCCCCATGCAGAAAATGTCAAGAAATAGAGCTCAATGAGTCTCTTTCTAACCAAAGGATAACCACATGCACACTGCCTGCTTCAACAGTGGACAGATCTTTGACTAATTAATGTCGGAGGGTGCCCTACACGAACAGTATAATACAAGATGCTTAAGCCAATGAATTAAACTAGAAAAAGCCAAAATGTAGCATCAATCAAACTGATTCAGAAATATCGAACATAATCATTTAAAAATGCAAAAAAACAAGGGTAAAATGCTATTTATTTCCAGGTCAAATGAAGCCGAAAACATCAAGGGCATGACGTAGAAAATATTTCCAGTATGTTTTATATTTGGAATATCCATTAAAGCAGACATTAGATAATGGAACAGCATAGCAGGTTTCCATTATGAAGACATAGAAGGAATGCTTTTACTGATATCCGGGAATCTTCTGATAAAGACATCCTATTACTCCTTGACATGATATGATACGCCGGCTTATTCTTGTCCACGCTATCTAAATGATCCTTCATTAGAAACCTGATCAATATGCTCTCTTGATTAAGTGGGAGGAGAGAATCTCATTTCATTTTCAAGCATTTTTACCAATCGATGGCAACATTATCTCCCAACAAACGACAGGGCTGCAAGGAGGGCTTTCTGAACGCAGGCCAATAAAATCATCTCTCACCATCCTGTTTTTCTCAAACACCTCTCCACACACACACACACACACACACACACACACACACACACACACACACACCCACACACACACACACACACACGTACATTCTCGTGCAATGTTTCACCACTTTAATGCATAACTTGCATGAATAGACACATACAAGAAACACACAAACAGACACACACACACACACTCACACACACACCTCACACACACACACACACACACACACACACACACACACACACACACACACACACACACACTCACACACACACACACACACCACACACACACACACACACACACACACACACACACACACTACACAGTTGCGGAGTAAATCATGGAACTTGGTAATCACTGGCCTAATATAATTGCAGACAGAGCTTTTAATCGGGAATGGTAAGACATTAAGTAAATTAGTTTTTAAAGATTTAAGATGTTTAGAGATTTCATTTGCAGATACCTCTGATTCAATGTAGCGAGGGGAATCACTGTTGATTGAAGTTGATAGATGGAGGGTCCTGTGTAAAATGTGCGGACGATGCAAAGCCAGGTTTCCTTACGCAACAGTATCTAGCTCACATTCTCCCTGTGTATGTTTTTAACCCTTATTTATCCAGTGTTTTACATGTAGTTCCTTTAACGCTTGCTTCACATTATTATATGTGTGTATACTCATAGCACAGTAGAAACATAATCTTCAATTGTTTTTTGCTTAATGATTTTTTTCTAAAGAGCTTAACAGGCACGTTGCATATAGTTCTTGAGGCGAGACATTGCACGAAAAATACAACGTTTTTTTTGTCAATTTGGGAAAGTTTGGGCAATTTTGAGAATTTTGATATTTGCTTCAATAACATTCCAATATACTTTTTTCAGTATATCCGAAAGAAAATACCCAAATTACACGAGGTGTTTGTTTTACTTCACCTAATTGTTTCCTTAGATTTCATCAAATGTGCACCAAAAGTGAGCATTAGATAATGCCTCATTAGCATAATTAAACATGATTTAGAGAAAACTTGTAATACGAATAATTAAATGTATTTATATAAGACATTAAAGGTGGGGTATGTAATTCACTTCAGAAACACGTTTTGTTATATTCCATGGAATGCTCTTAACATCCCGATAGCAATGAATACATTAAATGCTTTGACAATAAATACATTAAAAAAGGTCATCTGTGGAAGCCGTGGCGCTGTAAAAAGCACGACCAATCATCTGAGCCGGCCCGGCTAAAATAACTGGATGGCCTACCTGCCTGTCAGCCTTCCATCTCGTGCACAAACTTATCTCGTGCCCTCATTGGTCATGTGCGCGTTCGTGTGTGTTGGAGGAGGGGCTCTGTGAGGAAGTCTGAAGGAAGGGGCAGATTTTTTTCGGCTGCGTACTTTCAAATTCTAGCGCACTCGAGCTGGTTTCTCCATTCTTACCTACCCTACCTTTAACTTGGTAAGTGTCATGGTGATACACAGTATACGTTTCCCTTTTCTTTCTGAGAGTTACATGAGAAGACTGATAATACTTTTATATCTGTTTTTAAGAGCTAAAGCCAAGTGATTACCTCTAAATCATGAAAACAGGAACTTGCATCAGCGTACTGATACTGATATATTTAACATCAGTGCTCCTGAAATTGTTTACCATAGAAACAACAAACACAAAGCTAACTAATTGGAGCTACTTGATATGAAATGCCACAGAACTTTAAGCAAAATAATGTATATGTTTTATCTGATATCTGCGGTGTAAGAGGTGTTGCGCTGTGCCTACCCATCAGGACTGTGACTTCTTACATATATTAAATATACAGAATCTAAAGAACCTTGAATTTAAGACAAAAGGTAATGGAGCAAACAGAAAAAGCTGCATATGGTCAGAAATGTAAATTGTGGATGTCACACACAACTGTACAAAATCCCCCGATAAATAAATGTGTCTTTTTTAAATGTTTGTCTTAATGGATAAAACAAATGAAATGCAATCCGCCAATAAGTAGTTTTGGTTTCTCTTTTCAAGATTAACATAACAGTTGTCTTTATGCTAAGCTTGCTAATCACTTTCTTGCACAAGAGTGGAATCAAACTTTTCATTCGACTAAGAATTCCTCCTTCCTTTCTAAGTGAAGTTTCCCCATGATTTTCCCAGGCTGCAGGTATTTAGACTTCCTCACAAGCTTCTGCTCTTACCTCTAAATAAGCACCCTCCACTTGGCCTTATTACAAAGATACTTGTAGTTACCGCAAAAAAGAAACAATCACAGGAAACAAGACATATTATTATCAGCCTAACCCTGTTCAAGATGTTTCTTTTGTTATTCGAGATCGGAAGTGATTTCTAAGTCCGTCCACATCCGAGTCCTCCTCTCAAGGACAGGAACGATGAGAAAAAAGGAACATAAGGGGATACATTTTTCCCACTGCTGCTCAGAAATCCAACATTTTATAGGTTGACCCATTAAAGAGAGGGCACTTGAGTCACTTGAGGGACTTCAATTAACCCCTGGGGCAGTTTGGTCTGCCGCTCGGAGACTCTGGGCACAGCCTCGCAGTGTAGCCTTCTGACAGAGAGCTAAACAGACTCAATCGATGCCTGTAAAAGAGGAGAGCAGAGGTGGTGTGTTGTCACCCTGCGTTCCTCCTTCTGGTGCCCTTCAGCTTTAATTTTTTCCAGGATTCAAATCACATTTTTGATATTTGCTTTATATGATAGAAAACTGAAGGGGAAAATCTTCAGGGAAGAATTAGAGCCTCTGTGCGGCCTCCAGGGCGCTGATCTGAGGCTCAACCTAATTTGGAAAACTAGAAAGGTCTTGCTGTGTTATTATCATTTGTGCTGGTGCATTTGATACTCGCCGGCCTCTGGGGGTTGAGCAAGCAGATGCCAATAGGCAAGAGGCGACATCTTAAAGTGATATTTCACTTTTGTGGACTGTTTTCACTTAACAGAAGTTCAGGAGCACACCATCTGAAGCATTAGCTGCCCAGGGGATCCACAACAAAGAAACACACACACAGACACACACCTTTATTTGATCACAGAAACTGTTGTAGATATATCAAGCAACGTGTAGAGTAAGAAGCGAGGCCACGACTTTCACTTTTGGGTGAGGTTAAGAGATATTTCTGACTTACAGAGATTAAAAAGACTTTCACATTGTCATCTTGATTACAGCGAAAGGGGACTTGGTGTAATCTTGAACTAGGTCGGATCAGTGTGGGAAAATTCAGCCCTGAGTTCAATAAATTCAAACAGCCCCATGTTATGAGACGTGGGATAGTGCAGCTCGCACATACTGTCTTGGCCCCTGTGAGGATAATTCATTAACTTCCGTAATCCTCTCATGTGGTGTTGCAGCAGAAAAAAAGATGAAAAGCTCGCTGAATATCAAAAACAACGATTTCTGAGCTCACCGCCTTCACACTCTTTCACAAGTGTCTCTGAAAAAGGATGCTACATGTTCCAAGCATGCACGTCCTGTGTTAATGAGCCTCAAAATACATTTTCGGCAGCTTATGGCTGCCGCGCACCGCTGTGGGAGGAGAACAGCTCAATAAAATATACACAGGAGGTCGAAACGGTAGGGAAATAAAAAACCCTTTTTGACAATGTTAAGCCTCGCAGCTGCTTTGAGGCAACTGAAGGGTTTTTATCAGCTCTTCAGATGTTGGATCATAGGGCGCAGAAAGCTTTCCAAGGGTAAGCAAAGTCAGAGGAGTCAGTACTGTACCAGCACATGCCTCTACCCACATGATTATTCACATGTCATTGGGGTTTCTGCACTATCCTTCTGCATTATGTGAGGTCCTGCTGTCTTTGTTACTTATATATTTGTATGTCACGATGTGTCTACGGTGTCATTGAGCCAAAGTCACATGAATTGAGTGATCACAATTTGTGTTGACTCTGACTTTCTTTTTCAAAGATATTCAACTTAGATGATCTTTCAAGCAATGCTCCTCATCAGATCTAAATGTAATTTTACAAATAAGTTCAGACCTTAATATTTGTTTCCATTAGCTGTTGAACCAACCAGCTGTTTGCTGTCCGCACATCAAAGAAACCAGATCGGGCCTTGGGCAAAACACAACAAGAGGTCAAAAGGATGGGAAGTGTGTGACCACAAACTGCATGAGCTAATATTAAAGTGAATATGTGGCTAAAAACTTTTAAATGTACTTTAATTACATTTTGTCCATGTCTTGCCTGTCTTTAATCTGGCTGGACATAAGAACATACATTTGCAATATTTTAGTTCAAATTTATATTTTCGTTAAGCAAATCAACAACGACTTATTCACCCATTCACACAGTAGCTAACATTCCCACAACATGCAATGCCATGCCATCAAATTCAGCAAATTGGGGTTACAGTATGTATCTTGCCCAAGGGCACTGCAGTGCTGGGGAACCGAACCACCGACATTATCATTGGTGGTCGACCATCTACTTCCTGAGCATTTGCTGCCCCCAAAGTCAGAGTCTTACACAGTTCCAGAAACAATTTGGGAGTAAAATCTAGAATGACTGCAGCCACAACATTATTTAGGAGAGGGTAGGATTTGGGTTTTATGAATTAAGTGTGAGTTTTTAGTTTCTTTTTGAAGATTTGTTTGGCTACCAGTTCCTTTATTGAAGTGACACTGTTGAAAGAGGGATACATAGCGGATTACACGCGACACACTACCAGATTTAAGGTCCTCCACATGGGGACCAGGCCCCACTGTGAGTTCTTTAATTTTGTTAGAACTTGCTTTTTTCAAAAAGGGTTCACTTATATGGTGTTACCTGACTTAACAGATATTCTCTCACTTACTGCAAACTCCAACATGCTACTCCAAGCAGGCTTAAGCAAAGATTGATTTAAGATAATACATTTCTATGTCTCATACCATATCATCTAAAGGAATGAACCCAGTGTGGAATGAGCTCTGACGTGATGAAGGATGGAGATATCAAAGGCAACTGCACTTCAGGAGATACATCTTAAAGTAAGTCTCTAGGGAAAAAAGAGTCTCTATTATACATTAAAGAGGTGTGATACTGAACTGAGGTGGGTTATAGTTGAAAAATACATTCCTTGACCCTTCATATCTGCCCAGGGGAGGGTGGAAATTAGTTTATTGATGCATGCTTCTGTCCGTGTAGATAGCGTTATAAAGGAGAGGGTCAAGTAACAAAAGCCGCTCTCAGACAAACGTTGCAGGAGCGTTCTATAATGACCTTCCTCTCAAAACCCCGGCGTAGGTTAATGACTCTGCACCTGGCCTGGGCTCCGAACAATGATTTTTCCGAGGCAGTGGTGTGATGTATGAAGCGGCTATTGTTTGGGGTGTGTATAAATTAAAACAGTGCCGTCTCGTTGACATTCTGGATGATGAAATAAGAGGCACTTTAGGTAATTCCTCTGATAAAGCCGCTCGACCTCATGCCGGATGATAGAATCAAAAGCACTTGTGCGGGTCACTGTCAGGATCATCTGTCTAGTCAGTCCATTAAGGCTGAGCATGGGGGCTCCACTCCCTGCCAACACGCCGTGAAGATCCAACGTCCTAAGTGGGAACATCGTCCGGGAAGAGAAGAGGACGCGGGAAAAATGAGGAGTTGACCGTCTGCAGTTCAGCAACAGTGTTAAACGGAGCACCTTACAATGATGGAGCAGGTTAGGTGTCAGTCTTTTCTCCACAGGGGAACATCAGCTGATTGACACATGTTGTGACCTGTGGGCTATGCGATGAGTTTTCAATCCACCAGGCTGCTTCAAGCCCCTAGGAAGTGTGCCAGGTGTTGTAGAAATATTCTCCAGTGGCCAAACGGTGGTACTAGAACTTCTGTGTCAGTCACGTGACATCATAAACACTTAGAGTAAAAAGAAGAACAAATGAATGTTTTCAAATGAGTGGATTTCACCTACACACTAAGAGTTATTTTCCCACTCCATACATTTGACTGAGTGATGAACAGCTGTCACAGAGCTGATTGAAGGCGGGGCTTAATGAAACAAGTGAACATGCTTTATTTGCCTAGTCGCCTGAGGATCCCTGGAAGATCCAGATATTTATGTACTCGGGGACATTTGGGCTTCATGCACCGTTGAACAACTTTCATAAACGAGGCCTCCATAAATGTTTCTCAAAAAATACATTTACATACAGGTTAATTTCTCTAACAGATGTGACTTCTTATTCATCAATATGAGTATTTTGCAACATTTTGATATACCTAAATGCAAAGAAAATATGAAGAAAATGTAGGGGGGAGATGGTGTGAAGCGTGTGTGTGTTGTTATTTGTGTGTGTATGCACTATAAGTGTTTTTAAGAGCGAGAAAGACAGTGTAATGTGAGAGCAATTACCCTCAGTAATTTAATCTGCAGACATACCCATTGTAGGATCATTTTAAAGGTGCAGATCTCTGGGATTTTTTAAATCATTCATTCAAATCTAAGAATTAAAATAACTTTCTTCCTTGAGAATTTTCGTCTAAGTGAAGTTTGTCATTGATTTTCTTAGGCCGCTTTCTCAAATATAAATTAAAGCTGACTTACCAAGTGGCATTATCCTGTCTATATCCATACCCCATCGTCTAAAGAAAGATCCTGTGTTTTTTTTTGAGGGGAGTGGAGGGTATTTAGCATTAAAAATGATGATATTGCATCAAGGCGATAAATAAGTGAGTAAATATGTGCACAGGAAGCAGGATGACAGATTGCGGCCCACGCTGCAGCCCATTAGTTGTTGACAGCTTCTGCAGAGGAAGCAGGCCGGATTCTGAGCCTGTAATTCTGTCTCATTACCACGCCAGTCGGCACTTCCTCCCCTGGACCTTTAAATCATCTCTTATAGTTTCCCTGTCGCCGGCCTTTGTTTTATTGCGAAGTAACTCGCCTGCTATGATGCCTGATTTATGGCGGTAATTGAGTGCCTACAAATCAGAGAATATTTTTCATTGATTACCTCAAATTGTCTAATCTCTTCTGTGTTCTTGGTGCCTGATTGGGTGGTATTTACTGATTGTCTCTTCCTAACTTAAAAATCAATCAGTGGCCACAATCAGAGTGGCTGGACGGATCCAAGCCAACACAGCTGCTGCTTCTCCATCAAATAATCTCTGAGGCATCAAATGAATTATATTTCTTAATGATGTTTGAATATGCAGCGCTTCTCACCTATACCACAGACTAGAATGTATTGAATTTATTGGGTCTTTACTTTGAAATTAACTGCATTGAAATCGATTCAATTCACAGGATGCAGTAAATGTCAAAATGCATGCTTCTTACTGAAGGATCCTCAGTTTTTAACAATCCCAGGACATGTGAAACCATGTCTTCACACATTTACAGGTACAACCTTTTATACCTGCAAGTTTCCAAGCACAATCACACGTGCCAATAGTCTCTGGGTATGTATCACAACACACATTTTGCATGATGAACAGGGTTTATCAAATATGTGAATTTGGCAACATGATAATGTCTATGTTTCAGTTGGTTGGTCAACAACTTTGTTCTAACCATTGGATGGATGGTCATGAATTTTTTTACAGATATTCATGATCACATGATGATGAATCTTAAGGATGATCCCCTGACTTTACCTCAAGAGCCACGATTAGGTAGACATTGTGTGTTTTACAAAGTTTGAGTGAAATATCTCAACTATTGCATGAGTTGCCATTAAACATGCTAACCTAAACTTGTTAACATTGTACCCGCTTCACATGACATATCAGCATTATCATTGTGAACATGTTTGCTTGTTGAAACTAGCTAATTTTGCCCTGATGTGTTTAAGAACAGGCTCATAGGGCCTTTAGCATGGATGTTGGATTATATTTTCCTCTTTAGCAAACGCTGTTTTGTTACATACTCCAGTCCAATTGGTGGCATACGCACCTTGTTTGTTTACAGAGGAAAATAAAAAGATGACAAACTCAATGATTAATTTGCAGAGAGGCTGTGTGAGGAGATTCTGAGTTATGGCGGTTACTAATATGATTATAATTAGTTTCGAATGGGATAGAAAGATAGCTAAAGGACATTGTTCTCATGGTAAAGTACGTAACATAGAGTGTGGATCGATACATGTACATGAATATGCATAAAGCGGAGAGTGTGCAAAGCCTTCAATGTCATGGTAGGGCATGTTAGCAGATCATCATTGTAAGACATTACAAGGGATGTCTAAACTAGCACTACTTTCAAAATAAAGTAGTTACTGGTAGACCTATACTTAGAGTAACAATTCATCATTCAATGGCAAACATTAGGCTACCTTTTGTAATGTTTCCTGCAACACTTTCTAAACCGCATTCCCTCCTCCACAGCTGCTTCGGCTCTTGTCACTATCAGGCTCATTTCAGTGACCCCAGATTTCACTTGCACTTTTGACATGATCTGACTTCCTGTTACAAGGTGTGGCGGATAATTATAGAATGCATTCAGGGCAGCAGAGGTGTGCTGCTGTCCGGGCTGAATCTAATGCAGTCACATCTGTTTAACTTCACCGCGCGGGAGCACCTACAGGTCCAGGAGGGAGAAAACAAAGCGGAGACACCGCCGGTGAGACTGGACAGGTTTAATGTGCTGGCCACCGGCGTCTCGGATCGAACAACACGGAGGAATCGGCACGTTTGTGGAGGGGACGTGTGTGTGTGATATGAGCCTGTGATGACAAGTGCTGATTTATATTGAGGTGGACGTGGATGTACAGAGGCCTGAGGGCGGCTCACCTACTCACACATTACCGTCACTGTCAGGGGGGACAAGGAGAGGGAGGGAGGGAGAGGGAGAGAGCTGTCCTCACCCAGGGTATCCACAAGGATCAAGACACCAGCAAGTGCAGCATTTCACTTTTTCTGACCAAGAAAGTGATACATTTTCAATATAATATCCACTATTTTTATTAGTAATGTAGATCTAGAATTGAAAAAATACATATTTCTTACGAATTTACTATTATACGAGCAACGTTATCCAATTAACTGCTAAATATTTCCAAGAATAAAGCAAAAAAATTGAAGATTATAAAAATAAGAGAAAGATTATAATTATTAATTTTATTAATTTTTAAGGTACTCAAAATCCCACGTACAGTAAAAAAAAGACACATTTAAAATGTACAACATTAATTACAAAACAAAAGCAGTTTTAAAAGTAATTTGAATACATTTTTCACTCATGAATGTTTTTTTTGCAACATAGAGAAATTCATGTTAGTTTTAAATGTATTTAGCAAAAACATTTGATATAACTAAATGCAAAAATATGAAGAAAAATGAAGGCAAGCGTTTGTTTATTTGTAAGCATACTGAAAGTGTTTGTGTGTGTGTGTGTGTGTATGTGTTCGTGTGTGTGTGTGTGTGTGTGTATGCATTCGTGTGTGTGTGTGTGTGTTTGTGTGTGTGTGTGTGTGTGAGAGAGAGAGAGAGACAGACAGAGTGGCGTGAGAAGAACTACCTTCAGTAATTTCCTCTGCTGACATACACGTTGTTGGATCATTTTAAAACTGCAGGTCTCAAATGGAAATTTTTAAGCTCAGCCATTAAAATCTAAGAATTCAAATAACTTTCTTCATTGAGAATTTTATAGATTCCACATTACAAATGACCTTGAAAAGAAAGGGGGGAAAGACGCTAATGAAAAAGTGCTTGCTGGGATAGAGTTACAGAGGAGGTTAAAATGGTTTGAAATGGTGGATAAAAGGTCCAGAGCTGGCTGTAACAGCTCCAGTCTGTGGTGAACATTAGAGAGCATTCTAGGTGAAAGGTTGGTATATGCTGTGGTTATGTATGACTGCAATTACACCAATCAAAAGATCATGTTATCAGACGAATTACATTATTACTCTCTGATGATATCGTAGCCTCTGATCTTTCAAAGGAAAAAACATTATGAAGCAAAACTGTTCCATTACAATCAGCCGCTGATGAGTCAGCCATCTTTCACTGATTAAAAACTCCAACATACATTTTTGAGGGACTTCCTGTTTGGTCTGTCTCACATCCCTGCCTACAAGCAGCATCCTGAGTGTTTCTCTCTCTTTGCTACAGAAAAAGCCTCTCAATTATTTACAGCGCTCCTTTTAATAACTGCATTTCCCTCACAGTCAATCTGCTCATAAGAATCTCTGCAGCTTTGATTTTCTTAGAGATTACAGTGATAAGAAAATCTAAACATCCGCCAGGTTTATCCTTTATAGGCAGCGTTTTTAGAGCCCTGTATTGTCTCCTGCAATTAGCCCTAAGACATGGAGACTGGTCGCAGGCCTTGGCTTTATTGTATGCTGACAGACAATTCCCTTTGGGGTCGCAACACTGCAGCCACACAGAGACAATGGAAAAGACAAACCAAAGAAAATGAGCTATGAGACACAGCATGTCTTTCCACTCCTTTGGGGGAATAACACTGCCAACGAGTAAAGGAAGGTAACATCAAGCTCATCCACTGTCCACCTCGCTTGAGCGCCTATCTACTGTTTTCTCCTCATATCACCTCAGCAACCCCCGCCTCCCTCTCCCACCAACTCAACCCCCACCTTCAGACACCCACCCCCGTCAATAAATCCATCTGGGAGATCAATGCCGCAGCAAATCACTAAAAGTTATCAGCTGAAGCACTGCCAAATCAGCAAACACAATCACTATGTTAATCCATCTTTTCCTCTCCACAAAGAGTGTAAGAGAGCTCCGAGTTATGCTCATCTTCAGGTTCATATCAGTACGTAGTGTCTCTACTGTGACATGTCTCCATGCTCTAATGTTCAAAAAGCTCTTTATTTCTCTCATGCCTGTGCTGCAGCACCTCTTTTCACCCTCTGTCTGAAACCAGAGCCCAGGCTGCACTGATTGGTTAGCTCTGTTGAGATTGGTCAACCTCTAAGAGATGTCACGCCCCTTAGCCTATCACGTACAATGTTTTGGAGCACTAGCCAATAGAAGAGCGAGTGTTGCATAGTGATGTCACTATTTTCACGAATTAAACAAAGGAGTCCAATGGACGCGTTTGGGAACTTTTGGATTTTAGCCTTTGCAACCCTTTACATGCACAAAAACCTATACACACACTACAGGAAAGGGAAACCCCAAGAGCCTAATAGGGCCTCTTTAAAAACCTCTAATGATTTTCCTTAGCATTGTTTACAGATGCGATTTACAGTTCCGAGAACACATCATAAAAGGACGATTTCTCCAATGATTAATAAATATAATATGTGGGGGTTTCCATCGTGTGATAAGCTTTGTTTTAATGCACTTAAGCGGCTTTTTCCGAGGAACTAGATGCGTTATATAATTGGACAATAATATTGGCATCCCAGGCTGTTTGGTGAACCTCATCACATTGACGTGTACGCTTCGGTTCTCAGTCGAGGGTTTTCTCGGAGGAGCTACATACTCTCCCTTGAATCAACAAACTCCCACACTGGCAGCACAAAACAGCTCAATAATAAACAAATAGACAGGAAGTTGATTCGTAATGCACGGCATCACATAACGAGAATCTGCCCAGATGTTATTCTGTTTGCATGATATCAACCTTCTTTATGTTTATTATGAAGTTGCCATGGGCTGGTCATTTCTATGCTTAGATTGAGCTCTGATGGTGACATCTGTGCTTCTGTCAGTCATGATGCTGCCACGGCCCCCACCTTCCCCATCGCCCTGGGCAAACCCCCCTCCTCTCTCTCTCTCTCTCTTTTAGTCTCAGTGTCTCTCTCCCCCGCACTCTCTCCCCTAGACAGCTTGGTCACCCAGGCCTGCAGGAGAGGGTCTCACCGTGATGAAATAGAGGTAGGCAGTTGTTCCTTCAGCCCCAGGGTCATTATTTAAAAAGTGACAGAGACTCCAGTGAGTGAACGTGAGAGAGGTGAGGAAGGAGGGAGGGTGGAGAAGAGAGAGGGAGGGAGAAGGGGGGTTAGTTGTGCAGGTGTATTGTCCAGTGGAGGGAGAGGGTGCTGGGAGACAAATGAATCCAGCAGGCATTTGGTACACGACGGAGATTGCTTATCGATCCAGATCGCAGTATTCAGGCCGGCCTGAGAGAGGGCTGAGAATTTTCTGAGGGAGTTAATAACCTGGCAGCTCAGCTGTCTTGTCCAATTCACCAAAGGCAGAGGCCTAATCAGGGCTGGATTCCTTTTTCTGTCTGAGGAGGGGGCTGCAGCCCTCCGCTCTCTCTTTCAGCTTCTCTCCATCTCCATGTCCCCTCATCCCTCCCTCCGTCCACAGCCCCTCACTTCCACTCCATCGGAGCCCTGAAAGTGATTGGAATGACAGCCTATAGAAAGAGGCTAATCAAATTGTTTATTATCAGTCTGAATCAATATGTATGGATTGTTAAAACATCAAAGTCAGCCCCTGGAAAAGTAATAGTCAACGGCCGGCAGCAGCTGCTCAGCCAAGGCTGGGTCCCTGGGAGCCGCGCTCCATTTAAAGCGACTTTCACTCTTACTTAAGTCCTGATGACCCGACGAGGTCAGCTGGCTGAAGGGGATGTTCATGGTTGTGCTACACGACGCAGAATAAAACCCCTCTAAACTTCCCTCCAGCTACTCAAATATGTCTGTCCGGGCTGACTGATAAACTATCCATCAACTGAATGAATGAGCCACGGTGCTGAGATAACGACCATCGCTCACCTACTCTGCTCCCAGCAATATTTTGGAGAACTAGTTGTTGGTTTCCTTAAATTCAATATTTTGTATCCTTTTCTTTTGATCCTCTCTTCAGGTCCGGATTGCAAATGAGGTCAGGCTGCTGAATGTGTCAACTGAAGGGATCAAATTGGTTCGAGATGGACATTGTAGTTGGTTTCAGAGCGCAAGACAAGCTGGCATGGAAGATTGATGGATAGCCATTGTCCATTCATTGGCTCTGAGTGTGAGACCTGGTGTTGTTCGGGGGTCTCCCTCCACCTCCGACACCCCACAAACACAGGGCTTGTTGCGGTTTGATAGAATGATTAGACGCTGAATGATATCTTCGTCTGCAGCTCTCAATCTTGACCTCTTTACTACATTAAGATGGATCACAGAGCCTACAGCCACCGGGTCAAAAGTGAGAGGATTTAGGCCGCCTTACAAGCTGCAAATTATTTGATTTGTTAGTTCACTTTCTCACTGGGAAACGCATACACCTCTGCATTTCAATAGGTCAGATCAAATCAGGCCACGTTTGAGTGTAGGACTTATTAAAAGTGACAGACTGAGTAGCCACCGTGTCATCCCATTGCCCTCATTTTGATCCCAATTTTTCTGTCACTCATTTCAAATTGCCAATTCAATGGTCACCGTTTCCAACAACACAATACTAATCCATATCGCTGTAGGAGAAGCTTCCTAATTGGATGTCCACTCAACTCCTTATCATCAGCTCCATTACATGAGCCACATAAAGGCACTGTCATCCATCATACACCAAATTTGTTCCGTCATTTTTCTCTTGGATGGAAGACAAGGGCCAGGGGGCGTATTGATTTTATAAAAAACATGAAGCTGAGACTCCAGAAGAGGAATATTTGTCTCTTATCGATAATTGCTCTAATAACCATGACGGACAGACAATAAAGAAGCACATCTGGGCCCGACACCCTCAAAGGGAAAGATATCTGAGAAATGGCTCTATGGACATTTTTGTTTTATATATGAGCTTCCACTCAATTTGTTATTATTTAGATGTTTCTATGTTTATCACTGCTGCCTGCTTTGCTTTGTATTGTTCAAAGGTGTTAAGGAAAGACATATACAAAAGGAAAGCACGTTAACGTCACTTGAATGAACAAAACTTAACTTTTACCCCTCAGTATCTCACAGGGAAACACTTATTGTTCTATTATTTCTTATTACTTATATAATGTATCCAGGTTTCTTGCATCTAGTATACATTGTCTCTGATTTCTACCAAACAGCTAAGATTATGTATGACCAACACTTATAATAAAATAAGTGAAGTGAAAGGAAAGGGAAGAGTTTTTGAGGGGAGTTTTAAATGTTCACTTCATAACAGAGTCATGACAAATACATGTCCTGCTTGTCAGTGCTCGTTTTGAAACTAGAGAAACAGTGAAATCAGACTTATTGTACTTAATGTTGATAACTAGTGTAGTAGTTTGATACCAGGAACTCAAAGTCCTCGACCCGTTTATTGCGCTCCTTTGCCATTATGAGAATCACAGTGGAAAAAATAAAAAGGTCAATGAAACTATATATTGTCTTTTTTATTCCACACACTGCTTCCTTTTGGAAACCAACTTTACCAACTTGACAACACAGGCATTTGGGATACATCATTATTTTTTAGTGTCCCTGTTTCCGTTGTGTTTAAAGCTTCTTGTAACCTTTTTAATTGCAGCGTTTTGTTTGTGCAGCGCTTTAACGACGGCATGTTTCCTCAAGTTGGTGAATATCTTCTAAAGGCTGCGCATGTGTTGTCAAATCGGTGAAGATGCTTCTTCATTTGCATGTGTTTTGGCACATTTGTATTTCTTACATTTGCTTTGTCTCCCCTAATGGAAATGTTTTGTTCCACTGTAACGCTTTAGCACCTGTCGGCCACTGTACTATAACCATTGTCTGTATGACTTTAACTTTCTATGAATGAAATCACTCTGTTCATTTGGCTCACTTCACAAGAGATATATTCATTGAGCTCACTGTAATTCAGGCTTGCAGAAAGATAAAAAAGCACATGATCAAACACCCTTGTCTACAGTTTTGTACTACAACCTCCACAGCCCCAACAATAAATAATTAAAGCCCCCACTAGCCGTAGCAGGAACAAATGTGTTTGCTCTCAGCGTCCCTCCTTCCTCTCCCCTCTGTCTCCTCTCTCCGCCCCCCCCGCCCGCCTCCTTCTCTCCATGCAGAGCCAGCTATGAGCGTTAGCTGATGGCAGGGTTACAGTAGGGTCCTTGCCAAAGTAGAGCTGGGCACGTCGCTGCATAGTAAACACCCAGGGCTCCCGCTCTTGACATGACGAGGGTCTCTAATTAAAGAGTGCAACGAGACACCCCTTAGCCAAGGCTCTCCCTATCAGCCCTACACCCACAATTAAGTCCTCCATGGGATCCAAGGCGCTGCATTATTGATGGAGCAGAACGTTTGATTAGAAACTCTTAACACAGCTCCGGAACAGACCAGCCAGTCCACTGTCATTAAACACCACTTAAACCAAGTCAAAACATGCCAATTGGACATGCTTCTTAAACATCCGGGTTATGATGGAGATGGGGAGGAGAGGGGGATTGAATATCAATGCTTTGCGCAATACCTTCTGCTAGCATATGCTGAAGGGATAACAAAGTAAACAATATACCTGCAGGCTAGTTAACACACGCTTGATGACTTGCAGGAAAGAGGAAAACAGTGGATTTCACGTTCAGGAAACACATGTAAGAGATAAAAAAAGGCAAGTGAACCGCAGCAATGTCAGCCCCCCTTATGATGAGTCAGGGAATGTTTGAAATTATAACAACCCCTTCACCAGGAAATATGTACTTACATCAAAGCCAGGCTGCTTTAAGTGGGGCCTAACAGTATTACCGGCCCACAGTCAATCAATGCGTAGATAATGCATCACTTCATATCAAAAGCCCTGCTAATGAGAACAGGATGATGTATACAATACCAAAACATGCATACAGATGTGTGGATGTAACATGTAGATGGGGATGTAATGGGGTGTCAAATGAAAGAGTGCAACGACATGCAGGAACATGCAGACTGAGGTGTAGGCTTCACTTTGAACATGCTTTGCCCTTTAAAAATAAACGTTACTGTTACACACAGAGGTGGAATGTAACTCATTACAAATGCTACTCAAGTACTGTAATTAATTAGGAAGCTTTACTTGAGTATTTCCATTGTTTGCTACTTTATTCTTCTACTCAACCTCATCTCAAATATTGTGCATTTTAATATAAATACTTTTTGTTTAATACTTTTTATTTATTCACATATTTGTCCAAACTTTGTTCGAAATACAGACTGTTTTCACAAAAAAGTATAAATGAAATAAGACAAAGAAACATGTCATGAAATATGTTTGTGGTTTGGATTAAATCCAAAAGCAAGTTTTTATTCAAAAACATGTACAGGAAAGAAAAATAATTAAAAAAATACACTTGTAGTTAATAGCAAGTTGTTTAAGTTGTACATGAATACAATTATGTGTTCATATGTTTATATACATACACCACTGTATCAATCAGTAATGGAAATAATACAAACACGTTTGGATGTATTTGTTGGAGAAGAATAACATTTGAATGATATAATAAAACCCCAATTGAGTACTTTTGTTACTTCATTACATTTAGCTGATAATACTTTGCCTTGAGTAACATTTTAAAATAAGGACTTGTAATGGAGTATTTTTAGACTATGATACTGGTTATTTTACTTAAGTAAAGGACTGATTTTCCACCACACACCACAGGAGGCTTGTGTTTGTGTGGGAGTGAATTTCAGCATGAGGCTATTAGATGCACCTTTTTGATGTGTGTGCACACTTGTGAGCGCATGCGTGTCTGCAGCAGAGTAGAGGGAATTCTGCAAATTCGTCCGCTTCGCCTCTGCAATAGGCCTAATTAATACACACTCAAGGGTTGATAACATTGTGGCTGAAAGTAGATCTCCTTAAGAGATACTTAATCCAGCTAAAGATTGCACTGCTCCCCTCTCTTCCATGGCATCACAATCAAAGGTATTGGGTGGGTCTCTAGTGGACTCATTAGCAGACTGCTCAGTGGTGGGGGTCTCGGATAAGGCGCAACCCCCCCATCTACCCCCCCTTAAACCTCACCCTCCCCTACACACACACACACAAACACACACACCACTTGCTGACCTGAGCAATCAGAGAAGCTGGTATTATTATGACATTCATTAAGCATCACTGATGGAAACCCTACACACTCCCATCAGCACTGTGATTAATCACCGCCTTATTGGCAAGCCGCAATCCTCCCACTATCTGTGTGTGTGTGTGTGTGTGTTTGTGTGTGTGTGTGTGTGTGTGTGTGTGTGTTGAGGTCTCTTCTTACTAGGGCAGGGGTCAGATAGCAGAGACAGGAGTGATCAGGGGCTACTCAGTGAACATCATCCAGGCTAATGAATGTTCCGGCATCATCCTTTACACAAGTGTTGCCACCTAAATGTATCTCACAGCAACGAATAAAACACCTGATCTGACCAATATATATATTTGAAGATATAATATGAATGTGGAACCGTCTTTGTGGTACTGTAAATAAAATGTATCTACAGTAAATAAAAAGAAAAATGAGAAAGTAATCAATTAAAAAAGTTAAAGTGGTACACTCCGGGGCCATTCGTGAATTTACATGCACCTCGGTTGGTCCCACTTCCTGAACTTCTTCCACAAAGTTTGTTCATAATCTTTAATTTGTAATAAAGAAAAACAAACATGACACAAAGACAGACTTGATGTATGTTATTCCTTAAAGCCTTTAAATATGATATTTGTTTCAGAGTTTTTGTTACGATTAGAAGAGCGTTCATGGGAATTTTCCCAGTAGGTACATCTTTTTTCCTGTTCACATGAATGCAGAAAAAGTGCCCTTTCTTGCAAAGTAAACAAAAGTAAAACATTATTAGTGTATCCAGACCATAATATGCACCCTCTATATTGAATGTGTTCTTCCTTGGCCCATGTTACAGCCTTATAAGAAGTTTCAAAAAAAATCTGGCTTTTAGTTTTCTATAATTCTTCTGACAAACAAACCAAACTGAACCTAAACTCGTAAAACATATTAAGCAACAATATGACGGTAAAGTAACTATAACATGCATTCTCAGTCTGAAAGTCCTGACCCCAGTATGGAAAGCCACTATGGCCTTTTCTATCAGGAATGATCTGTATATCTGTCCTTGTACCTGCTCTGAATTCATAATACAGCAGGTTAGTAAGTGGGATCGGGTTAAAGAGTGCTGAGCCATGTTAAACCACTGCAACACAGGGAGCATGCATCATGTCCGTGCATTAATAAAAGGCAACTATGCTATCATTATAAGCACCATACGTGCCCGAGCTGCACTTCCTGGCTGCTCTAATAGCTAACTGGTCAAGGGTGATTTATCTGATAAACTGCTTTTGTGTTCCAGCCGGCTGAGAGATGGTTCAGCTTAGCCTAGTCTGCCATAATGTGCTTTATAAATACAAAAACAAATGGTTGCCTAGGGAGGAGGAAAGATGTAGCTTGTATATTTGTGTTGGGTGGGGTGGGTGTAGGTCAAATTGTATCCTCTTGTGCCTTCAGGGGAGACAGGAAAAGCCTGAGTTATAACTCTCCCATCACCTGCCTCCCGTGCATTACTCAGGATATAGCGCAAATTGCAGCCGGCATCCATTAGTTCTTTTCAGGGTTAATATTGATGTAGATATCATTCCTATCTGCTGTGTCATTTATTTGAAATACTATGTGCGAGGAGTAGCTCCGGCAGTGAATCAAATCAATTGATAGAGCAGTTAGCCTCGCAGGCCGGGCTGCCTGGGAGCTGCCGAGCGAGCATGAAATATTATGGAGATTGTTCTTTAAAGTGATCTCTTCATCATCATTTGTCTGCAGCCTGGGCGATCCTATCCCCTACTGCTGCGTTCCTCTTGGGCACCAGCTGTCATAACTAAATCAGCCGGATAATGCAGTCGTGCGCACAGTTCTTACCCCCCCTTCCCTTCACCTCCTCACTGCTGCAGCCACACATGTCAAGGAGCATCCAGAGACTCGCTCATCATCGCCACTGATGGCCCTCCTCTCTGGGGCCTGCTTGTTTATGTCACTTCCTATGTGCGGGGATTCTAGTTCTGTCACCCTGTGTAGCAGGGGAGGGCACGCCTGCTGTTTTACTTCATGTTTGGCTGCTGCTGATGGGCAGCGAGGTACAGCAGTCCTCTTGGATGTTATGATAGCCAGTTGAGCTGCCAGCCTGCAATATGCTGTAAGTGAATATGACGGAGACAGTTTTTTATGGCGCTCTTCACAGTCTGTTAGCATGTAGCAGGATGACTGTTTTTACTGCCCATAAATGGAGCGGCGTACATATTTTCTGTGTCATTAGGAGGACAGTGAGGAGACGTACTCAGAGGGAGACGCACGCCACTTAAGCCGGGCGATTTAGCATTGTAAAAACCTCATCACAGAGGCTCTCAGAGTGATGTCAACTCTTACTTGGGGAACATTTCCATGTGTCAGTGAGAGATGAGATGAGAGGGCATCTTCAATGACAGGGCCCAGAGGATACAGGGCCCCAGAGGAAAAAGCTGCATTATTCAGTGGCAGGACACCCAGATCCGGCAGTCATGCCATCCTGATCAGTGCTTCATAGCCTCCTGATATTACAGGCCTCTGGGCATGGTAACAGTTAAGGCGGTGTATTAAATACCAGAAAAGTAACACACACCAAAGGTTGTTTTAAGGTGCTGATTACTGGAAGTAGACTTGTAACTAGGAAAAGGGTAGCACACTCTAAATATGCATTTCTTATTTTATTTAGATGACATTTAAGCCCTTAGGTGTTCTTCAAGATAAGCAGGAATAAAATTAAATAAAACTTTAAAAAGAAACAGTGACAGGAGCTCAAACCAATCAATTTACATTAAAAAACAACTACTTGAAAGAGCCACTATGTCTCACTTTTTAGGTTGAATATACCAATTTCCCATACAATTCTGTGGTTAAATATATATATATATATAATTCTGCACTTCATACTGTATATATCCTTTGTTTATAGTTTATTTAGTCTGAGTAGGTTAGTCTATTACGGATATTTTGACTTATTCAGTGTATTTTTATACACCTTTCTATCTTTTTCATTGTAAATATGTATATATTTGCTGTCTGTTTTAATTTTTAATTTTGTGCAAAGTCTTTTGTAACATGCTGCTATGTAAAAAAAATCCCAATTTGGTTCAATCTAATGAACGGTAATCTATTCTAATATTTAAAAAACGTAAAATATACAAATGTTTAGATTTCTAATAGATATACAGTAACACCAGCGCTTAATACACATCATAAAACACTGCAGTGAAGACAATGCTTCACTCTGCAGTTACATCGATTCTGAGAATACATCTGTATGCAAAATAGAA
The DNA here is from genome assembly GCA_031216635.1 of Dissostichus eleginoides. Taxonomy (NCBI): domain Eukaryota; kingdom Metazoa; phylum Chordata; class Actinopteri; order Perciformes; family Nototheniidae; genus Dissostichus; species Dissostichus eleginoides. Next base: position 35,830,178 of record CM062264.1, on the reverse strand, counting down.
TCACTCAAGCAAAGAAAAATGTCTTTTATTTAAATTAAATGCTGACATTTTACTTTATGAGACATGATGTGGACACATGCACAATTAAACCCTGGACACAGCCTGGATATTATTCTCCAGCAAAATGGTATCAAGTCATACATTTATACCGATTATGTGCTGACAAAATAGGCATCTATATTGTTGAGACAATGATGTCAGACTACAGCCCGTTACATTTATATTTTCCAAACAAGTGGCTCTGGGCAGCCTGGCCGAGGCGGTGACATCTGCATGACTCTTAGTCAGAGGAACAATGAGGGCTCTTAGCAGAGAACAGAACCGCTATTTGTCACTGTACGCTGATAAAATTCATACAGGGGCATTGTATAGGTCTGAAAATGGATGTTAAATCCATTCATCAAAGCCAGATGGATTATGTGCTCTATGGGTTATGTGCCATTGCTTACTCTAGGAGACACAGAGGTTTAAAAGGCCATGGCGTGTGTGCGTGTGCATGTGAGCGAGGACATACCTACACATGCACTTGTGTGTGTCAGTTGCCAATGAGTGATGATGACCACTGGCTCACCATATTGATCAAGAGAGCTTCGAGGAGGGGTGTGAGATAGATAGTCGCACACCAACAGCACAAGCATCTCTGCACAGAGTAAAACAGAACCGGGTGGGACAGTTCATGTGCAGCCCAGTGCATGTGAAGGGCTATCATTTAAGCGTTGTTATTGTTTTTGACATAATTAAATGATTAAAAGCAGCGAAGAAGAAGTAAGCACGCAAATTAAACAACAAGATGCTTAAAAACAATTTTTTTAAGGAGGAAAAAAAGGGTGAAAAGAATGCCAGGGTTAATAAAAATAATGGCTTAAAATACCACTGAGACCACCCATCCTAAAAATGTAAGCTATGCACTCACGCCACTGTTGGCATATGCTATGCAGATGTAACCATCGCCAACGAAGACGTGCATTACAGGACTCAAGCAGCATTTTGGCTCCTTCTCAAAGAGAAGCTGTGTACTTACAGGAATCAGAAGGAGCAAAACATCGCTTGCCAGCTTCCGGCATGTGTTCAAATATATGAATTTGGTTTTGATCTAGGCTTTTAAACCTCAAGAGTAAGTCTGGTGCTGAGTCTGTGACGCAGGACGGATGTTTCTTCACATTTGTTTTGAAGGGAATTTCTAACAAATCCTGGAACTTGCCTGGAAAACAGTACTGGATATATATAATAATATACAAAGGGTATATTGGACAGTCTCCAGGATATTATTTATTCTGACCCACACCAACTTCTGCAGCGTGACAGACGTAAGTAATATTGGGGAAAGAAAGAAAGCTTTTTGGGAATATAAAATGTATTTATTTTCGTGTTTGCATTTCTTGTAACTGTTAGTGAATTGAGATCCACTATAAACCGGAGTCAAATTCCTGTTTTGCGTAAACCTAATTGACGCCAATTTATTCTGAACTTTAGTTTTATTGTACAGGTAGACGCAAAGATTTTCCACAGATTCAGCAAGAAATATTTTATAGTGTATTTTTTGTCTCCCAAACAATGTGTGTGTGCTCCGCAGCGTCCTACACATGGATCTGGTTTGGCTCGGCCAAGAGGATATTCCCTCTCTTTCTTCCTGTGGTTATTAATTATACAGATATTGTTCTGGCACAGGGAGCAAGAGGGCTGCTAGATAGCTTTGGAGACTCATCTAAAGTCAGACTCTGAAGTTTAATTTCAGCGTCAGACTTTAATATCCCTGAGCGTGGTGTAAGTGGTGCTCTGTTCTGTCTCTGGCAGAGGGGGAGCAGCCGATGGAGGACGGCCTCTCATGGCTCCCTGGGGGCAGATCTGTACAAACTACACTACAAATTACACAGTGGGTTGCTGTGCACCCTCAGCTAGTGTAAACAACAACACCATTTCCCCTCTTGTACTATGAATCAAACTGAACTTATATGACCCATGTCTGAGTCCACACCCATGCTTTGTACGCCCCCCCAAACCCTTTAATGACACACCTACGTAGTAGTGCTCAGCCCCGACTAGCTTCCTCTCTCCTCCCCCTCCCACTGGCTTCATTCATGAAAACTCCTCCTCCCTACGCCCCAACGCTCTCAGTGTGTCACACTCTGCAGCTGTTTCATTTTAGGAGTAGGGGACTGCAGCAGTTTGCCTCACAGCCACCAGACTGTCTCAGAGCCAGTTGGAAACCACAGCCAATACTTGTCCGAAGTGCTCTGGCAAAGTTAAATATAGAGCCTTTCAGTTGTTGTAAGAGATTTAATAAATTCCTGCTTCAAAGTATACATAATACTCTCTGGTTTAACAGTCCAAAGTCCCCTCGTTTGTTATTTCCCAGGCCTATTTGTTGATCTCTTATTGCTGGAATATAGCGTTTTTTTCAGTAATGGTCTGCTGCAGAGGAGCTGATGTGTTTAATACACTTTACTGTGCCTCAGTCGGAGAGCTACCTCCTACTTAGTTACACACATGGAGGAAGGAAGGCAGCGGGCCATAGCAGTGGAGAATGATTCATTAACACTGTAAATTCAGCAATTAAACAGATATATAACTTAAAACCTATAATCAATAACCTATTAGTCAAAGCCGGGCATATTTATCATCAAGTCAACTACGGAAATGTAGTATTTGATGCATTATATGTTGAATTTAAAATGTACAAAAATATATGCTTTTTAATTTGATCATATAAGACAAACATTACAAACATCATGGAGTACATTTTAAATACGAGTTACTAAATGTGCTATTATCCAAAGAGTTGTTAGATTCCTTTCACATTTGATATAAAAATAGTAAACAATATTTTGAGAACAGCTTTTAATCACTAGTGCTCATTAGTGCGTGCTGTCCTGTAATCACTTACATATTTTACGAGGACTGTTTTCAACTAAGTCATCTCACACAACCGAGCCGTCTGATCGGTCCAAGATGTGCTTTGCAGTTATGTATCCGTTCCCATGCCAACCCATGTTATAAACAGGAAAATCAAGTATTTCCCTTTTTTATTTATTAATCAACAAAGCAAAACGTTGATAAAAACATTTCTGATTTGTGACAAAAATACGGACACAGATGTTTCTAACTGACACTAAAATGCACACTATTCCCATGTTGTATTGTTATCAAATATTTGTCTTTCTCTAATGCAATTGCCCTAATTAATTATAATTCACATTTTGCAGTAAGTACTGTCTGACTTACAAATATTGTTGGATGGAAAGGGAAAAAACTGATAAGTGCCTTTTTGGAAATATTACTTTTATGTTGTATTTATTTTATTTTGGTGTAATTGTACTGTGTGTTCTTGAAGTGTGTGTGAGTAAACAGAGCTACAAGAACCAGGAGTTACAATGCGTGCGTTAACATGATCGACACAACATAATTAACCAACTAACCCTAATTTTGTTATTATCTTATTTTCTTTCGCTGTGAAGAGTTTACTGTATTTTTGTAGCATATAGTAATAATTGGCCAATAAAATGATTCAGAGTTTTACATTACATTTCGCTGATGCTTTTATCCAAAGCGATATAAGGAAAAACTAACTCAAAAGAGGAAGAACGCTGCAAGTATATAAGCTTTAAAAAGTACTTATTATTACTTTATTTTTTGGTGTGTTTTCAGTCTGTGATTGAAGTTGTGTAAACCGTCTGCTGGTTTCACCATTTTGAGCTAAAGTTGACATTTTACCCGATACTCCCCCACTTCCTTCCACTTTTCCATTCAAGTTTAATTGTGCATGTGTCATATCTCATAAAGTAAAATGTCAGCATTTAATTTAAATAAAATACATTTTTCTTTGCTTGAGTGATTCTATTTTGCATGCAGATGTATTCTCGATGTAACTGCATTTAGTTGGCATCTTCTCCGCATTCATTTGCAAAGTTGCAGAGTGAAGCATTGTCTTCACTGCAGTGTTTTATGATGTTTATCAAGCGCTGGTGTTACGGTGTATCTATTAGAAATTGAAAAATGTGTATGTTTTATGTTAAATATTAGATTAGAGCACATTGGGATTTGTTTTACACAGCAGCATGTTAAAACAATAAAACAGACGGTATGATATATTCTCAGAATCGATGTAACTGCTCATGTAAAAGTATTTAAAAGCATTATTCTGAGACTCTTGCAACCTGCCACACACACACACACACACACACACACACACACACACACACACACACACTCACACACACACACACACACACACACACACACACACACACACACACACACACACACACACACACACACACACACACCTTGTCATATCTCAGTAATAGTAGTCAGACTGGCAGTATGTGCTCCAGCTGCGTTAGCCTCAGCCTGGCAGAGGTGCTTCAGACATAGGGGTTTCTGTGGTGAGGGGCTGTGTCACGCCATCAGAATGTGTGGCAGTGTGCTGTGGGTCCTGAGAAAAAGAGCCCGGAGCTCCGCATTATCAGCTGGGTTGATAACAGCATGGAAAAACTGAGGCCAACAGGAAAGACACGCAGGGATCCTTCCCAGAGCTGGCCACTGTTCCCCTTTCACCGCCAGCGACCGTGACGGCTGCTGTGCAGAACCTGTTTTGCAGGATGTTCGCTCAGAAAGAGCTCTGTGAACGCAGGTTACGTAAATCAGATATTTTACAACAGCAATGTATCAACACAATTCTTACACTCGCAGTGATGAACATGCAACAAATTGTCACCTGAATCTGCAGGTTTACCATTATTGTTCAAGATGTAAAGATTCAAAGGTCATATGAACAACAGTGAAGTTTTCAATCTAAGACTCAAATAGTGCAAGAGAGTTGTGAAAATGACACAATATTGCAAGTAAAATGCAGAAATACTACAAGCAAGTTAAATACATAAGATAAAAAACAATATAAAATGATATACTTACAGTGTATTAAAATCAGGCTTTGTGTAGCTTTTCTTTGATTGTTGAGCTGCCCGGCCTGATTTGGTTCCTCCTCGTCTCTTTGTGTCGTTTCCAGCTGCAGAAGGCAGATGTTTTGTAAAAAAAGGATCTAAATAACCTTTGTTTACTACCTGCTCAGCACCAAACAGCAGACTTATACATTTGAGACCACAGTGAACACAGTGGAGCAGCTAACGTGACAAATATTTTGCTCTAAAACAACACATGACTCCCAACATGGCTCCAAATAAGTTATAATTGTTGCTCCAATACAATTAGAAATCCAACAAAATGAATACAAAAATGAAGACAACATATAATATGGCAAATATAATTTGGAAAACCAAAAGAGTTAATGAAATATTGAAGTCCTGTAAGTAAAGGTTTAATTGTTAAACTTCAAATGTTACAATTTTAAATAAGAAATGTAAGAATAAAACACTAACAGCTACTTTCTACAACGCTTACTTCGGTATTTCATGCCATGTGTTTAATTAATACATGTTTTGCTCACATTACATATAAGACATGTTTTCAATTGACATGTATTGATTTGAATAATTTTCTAAGAATGTATTTTAATAGATAGAGATGGAAATATAACTCTCTTCTCACATCCATCCTTTTCCTGATAAGAATCTCCTAGCTTCCTCTCACAGGGGGTCAGGCAGCGTTACTGAATTAATCGGATGTGTTCACCAGCACATGGAAAAACACCTCCGTCCCGCTGACCCTCCTCATGTTGTGCACATGATGTTACTTCCATACGTAAACACATAGCGGGAGCGGCCATGTGAACACAAGGCAGTAATTAATACCATGTACAATTTCCCCTTTCCCCCCCTACACTTCCCCCAGCCCCACATTAACTGGTGGAGAGAGAACGCCCCTCTGCTCGTCTCCCCTCCCATCCCTTCCTGCAAGAGTGCAGATGTGAGGAGGGTCAAATAAATAGCCGTGATTCAGCCGCAATTCCACTCTGACATCCACTTAGCCTCAGGTTCCCTCTGCCAGCAGCCACCTGTTGCTCTTCTTTAAACACTGCCTGCTGAGGAGGAAGTCCTCTCATGTGGAACTGAAACCCACCCCCCACCCCACTCTCCCCCCCTGATACGCTCCCAGGAACTGTAATGGCTTGAATAAAATTGTACGGGGCCTCGGCAACGTCATTCAGGCCTTTACGTGCTTCAGAATTATGCAGAGAGAAATGGAGAGGAAAGGGGGGAGAAAGAAAGAGGTGAGGAAGGGGAGGGTGGGGGTGGGGTAGAGAGAGATTCAGCCATATGTCCAGATGCTAAGGCCATCGGGTCTGTGTGTGAGCAGAGAAGCATCTACTGTACAGAGCCTGGTGTAAAGTAGATGAATACAGACAGCAGGTGGGATTTTATACCAAAAAAAAGCATGCGATATTTACTTTCAGCGGATCAAAATCATATAAAAATGCAGATTTTTATGGATTTTTTAACTAATTTTTACTCTTGAATGAGCAGCTAGTATTTGGCATAAAGAAACACTGTGTAAATATGGATATTTTGTAAGATAAACATAAATATTCTTTGTTTATGTACTTTTTGTTTCTGTTTTATTGCAAACATTTGGTCCATCTAACGTGGCACCACAACATACTGCACCTTGCATATACAAATTAGATTCAATTAGATATTTAGTCATCCAAATTTTGGCAATTTTAGGTTACAACAGCATCTTAACAGCCATTACACACAAGTAAAAAATAGGATATTACATTTTTTAAGTAAGTATATACATATACGTTAACGGTAGAACATATATATATATATACAAATCAATAGAATATCTTATTAATACACAGTATAAATGGTGTGTATAGACAGAAATACACTGCTAATGCATCTGCTAGGCGATGGCCACTCCGGCTCCTTGAAGCAAAATGCATTACGGCGAGTTTAAGGTTATTTTTCATGTCAAGGTGTGCAGCGACTTTGCAGCGGTAACTTCAAATTACTTGAAATGCTCTTTTGATCAAACCTAATTAAACACAGGCAATTACCAAAGTGAAATTAGCAACATTTAAATGCATCCATTTACTTGATTAAAGTTAGATGATGAGAGTGAGATAAGTGAAGACCAATACTGGAGGAGATGAAAGCAATAGCTCTAGATATTGGGTGTCAGGTGAAGTGCGCACTGCCTCAAAGTCGGACTGTGACAAAAAAAAAGAAAAGGGGACCCACAGGTAAATAAATGAAGAGCGATGACCGTGTCACATCCTCCCGGTCGAGCTCCACTGGGTATCGTGTAAAGCGCAAAGCCTCGCCTCCGAGTGTCATATGCTCCCACATGGGCCCCGCCACAGATGGAGGGGCCTCTGGTTACAATGAGGAGAAATGCTGCCTGCTCAGACCCGGCTCTATTACTGAGGCCGGAACAAAGATTGAAGGGTAACTGCCTGCGTGAAGTAAATGTTGAAGCGTCCAGATTTATGCAGCTCAAATGTGTCGGAGAGGACTTCTCTTATGTATGATGCCGGCTGACAGGGATAATTACGATCCCATTAGCAGCGCTGGTGTCGAACCATGGTGAACCAGGTATTCTGACCAGAGTGTTTAACCACTATCCGGACAGAACGAGCACCAGCAGGGAGAAAGCAGTCCGACAGAGCCTATTATGTTACTGCAGTGGATGTACGTGTGGGCTAACAGTAAAGCATCTGTCACCCCTTTCAAATCCCCAAAGGAAAGAGAAGCAGGTCCAGGATTTCACTGCCTTCACTCGCAGCAGATGTCATAAAAGAAAGGTCCCAGGACATTCATCCAATCAAAAGCATTTAGCAAAGCAACTCTAATTAGCTCAAATTGACCTGTTTCTTTCTTTGTCTCCTTGCCTCCTTGACTCCTTACCTCTTTTCAGGCACTTATATGAATAATGAGGCAAGGGGTTAACTGCGGGTCACACAGAGCTCCCTATCTGCCATGTTATTTATTCAGTGGAATGAGAAATTGATCACATTATTGTGTTAAGAGGGACCTGATTCGTTATAATCAGGCTGGTATTGGCAGGCCGGCCCGCAGGCTTCACTATTGCATTAGGGACGCTCAGGCAGCCATAGGTCACCCTCACTCAGGCCATTTTACAACTTCACGTCACCTGCTTGACCTTTTGATGACCACTGACAAAGACATAAGAAAAGCAATATAATGTATGACAGCGCAATATGAAGCCGCCGGTTGAACGCCAGGCATTCACTGTCAAAAGATGGAGTTACTATCATGCTAGCAGACAACTAAAAACAAAGCATGTGTGTGTGTGTGTGTGTGTGTGTGTGTGTGTGTGTGTGTGTGTGTGTGTGTTTGCTGCTACACAAAACACTCACAGGCCATGACCTATAAGCAATAATTCTGTCAAAAAGATTGACATTTATAGGAAAGGCGTGCCAAGATTAGCAGAAACTAAATCATTCAGCTATTTAAATTATTTACTATTCCAGTATTGGCTGGTTTGAAACGGTTTCTTTGACCGTTTGCTCCCTCAACGCGGCATTTTTCCAAATGAATGAAAATCTGTGTAAACGACCAGGTGCACTAACCTATTTCCCCCCGTGGTTACATCATGCCAGCTCATTAATCAAATGAGTCTGCAGCTCTGTTTGCACTAGGCCAGAACGTATTGGTTAGCGCTTGTTGATTTAACCACAACACCTCAGCACATAAAAATGGCTTTGGATCCGAGTTTAATCTTCAACAAGACTGCATAATTTTTCCTTTTATCAGCAGCTACCTACCTGCTTCTCAGCTACTGTGCTTTGAGCGGGTAAAGGTTGTTTTTTTTGTACTAATATAGGACATTAAGGAGGAAACATAAAACCAGTTATCACATTTGCAACGCTCTCTACAACCTGGTGTCCAGAAAAGGTTTCTCAAAACAGATCTTGTGTATATCAATTAATGAAAAGTTGGATTTCCATGCATCAGTATCACTAACCACACCAATGTACACCAATTCTGCTGCTCTTAGAACAAAATATTTATTATTTAAATCGAACATTTTGATTGCCAAGTCGCTATTTTTTGAGATAGCGGCTGTTTAAATCTTGATAAATTAAGTTTGAATTAATAGTTCAATTGAGTAATCTTTTTGACCAACTACTCTTTTATTGTATATAAGAATAAAATCCATTAGGTTTACTTTGTTGCTAAGAGCTAATGACTTTATTGCCTTGTGCGAGGCGCCATCTTATTTCTGCAGGAACCACATTAAAAGTAGTGTTTTATGCAAATGTGTTTGGTTTAAAGTCAACCTACGGTGCTTTTATGTTTGTTGTCTAAGTTCTTCAAATACTTTCTTGAGCCACCTCCGGACAAACTCCCTTAGTTGTGTTTTAATTAGAACTTAAACGAAGCAACACCACCGCCGCCCGAGCAAAAATTACAGAAAACTCTCCACCTCTGGAAAACTCTCCTCCCTCTCGCTGACGCCCAGCTTTCATCCTCAGACTCCCCCCAGATCGCTACGGCTGTTTACAGTGAAAAACATCTGCATTGAAATTATTCCACTTCCTGAGGCTTGAATCAAATCAAGTCTCCACAAGACAACAACAGGAAGAGGGCCATTTTTACAATAGCTGTGTTTAAATATGTGCAAGAATTCTGTGATGCCTGAGAGCGGATAGTGTGGTGTCAGCGGGGACTGGAGCAAAAATCACACTCTGTTCACACGTGAGGAGACAGCGTGAGAACTATCTATATAATATCAGCCCTAAACAACATCTGTTTTTGTTTGTTCCCATACAAACCAAATAATATATGGATTTTTAACCATTAACTGTTGACAAATCCAAAGAGTAGATGACCATGGATGATGATCTGGGTCTTGTGACCAGAGGGAGCTAATTTCACATGGGACAGTTTATGTTGTTATTTGCTCGTAAGGTGACAGGAGTAGCGACATCAGTTTATCGTGCTGCACAATCTACATTCGTTTTTAATTGGAACTGTTAAAAGAGTTCAAGGAAATCCAGGAAAATGTGCTAAATGTGTGGAAAAATTGCTTCTAATGCAGAAGTAGTGCTTATAATTAAATGACTGTTCATTTAATTTGCTGTAGAATTCATAATTTCTATCTCAACTTTTTTGTTTGTTGAAAAAAACATATGAATTCTGCCTCTAATTCCCATCCTGATGTATTAGATGCACTTGATTTTGACACGCAACGTACTGAATGTTCATATAATGCAATCCTAGAGCAGCCAAACTTATATTTTGTTGTCTTTCAGCTATACATTTTATTCTTTCTACTGCATGGCTGTGCATTTACTTCCCATGTAGACATAAAAAGAGCACTAACTGGTCAATCATTAGCCAATAGGAGCCTCTGCCTTACCTTAGGCTCTTAAGCACACACAGGTTCTTCCCTTAGACTGTATATATAAGGTTGCTACACAACAATATCAATATTATAAATAACCATTGCACAAAAGGAGATCCATCACATATGAGCAGCTGAGAAACCAGAACCGTTTTTAATGAAATAATGTTTTGTCATTTCTATTGAAAGGGACCTATGTACAGTAAAATAAGTGTTTTAATGGCTGTAAGATAACATCTTTGTCGTAGAAAGTATTCAAGGCGTGTCCCATGTGCCTAAACAAAAACCACGCAGCAGTTCATAACAGGAAATGGTGTAAATAGCTGATAAAAAACTTGATAATTTTCCTTGTCTACTTTAGTTTGTCCTGCCCTCAACTTCCTTTTCCCCCAAATGAACGTGAGGAGACGGAGCAGCAGGACGCAGAAAAAGCTGCAGGTACTGGTGTAAACAACCCCCGTCACTCTTCACGCCGCTTGAAACTTGTTTAAAAAGGTCTCAGCGACACCCTGAAACGTTTACACAAGCAATTGTGCACGCAGAATTAATCTTACAGGCTAACATTGAGGAATTTCCCTCGACAAGAGATGAAGCTGGCAACCTTATTCTCTCCCCTAACAGTAGCCTTGAGAAAGTGTGTGTACATAAACCTCCTGTGGTTACTCAAATGTTGTAAACTGTATAACTAAAGCTTAGGCCTCATTCATAAGCTGTTTACCTTGTCGATAAATCACCTCGTCCCTCAAGCGACAAGTAGTGACAGGAGGCTTAGCTGTAA